>JARIHO010000013.1:1200000-1800000 GCA_029282495.1 Mycena albidolilacea | reverse complement strand
TGTATCAAGGACTATGTCTTTATTCACAATCTTGTTGTTGGAACTGTCAACCACAGTGGGAAAATGTATCAGGGACATTACAATGTTGAGGTTCTGAATCGGCTGCAGATTTCATTAGAATCTGCAAGGCATTTAGTTCCTAATGCTCCCATTCTTCGAGGCTGGATCAATGGTGACTTATACATCCAGGGAGGTGAAACAGTTGGGATCTTGGCACTTCCAGAAAAAACCAGAAACATGGCAGGGATTCTTGCTCACAATCCTTCAACTGATTCTGAATTCAAACATGCGTATCTTGCCGCACAACAAGGAACCAAGTATGCTGTGATGGCTGTCCATTCTGTTGAAGAGAAAATGCACTTCACAAAAATGATGCAAACATTCCCTGGTTTCTGTCTTCCCAATCTTGCACTTAATTTCAAAGATGGTGCTCGAACATGGAACAGTGAGGCAAATGGTCAAACCATTTTTTACAAGGTGTGTTCAATAGATCAATATTTATTCCCCCTCTGACTGAAGATGATAGCTTGAAAGCCATTTACAGTCATATCACTCAAAATGGCTTCGTTCTGCAAATGAGAAAAACACAATCTCACAGATTTTGTCCAAAGCAAAGGCACTAGAGAACAAACTGAGGAGCAATAATCGTGTCTCAGAAGCATATGCTGTGCCAACAATTGGCCTCTCAACCGCTGATCCTAATTTGACTGGGCTCTTGCCAATAAGTCAGCCAGAGCCCAATAGTTTCCCTGAACCTCAACCCCCAGTGCAGTCCACATTCCGTGTGTATCAGCCGCCAACGACTGGACATGATATTTTCATTCCAGAGTTGCTGGATTATGCTTCCACATATCCTGAGCAAGATATTCCCAAGCTCTCTTGGCCCACGGAGTCTCAAATGGGAAACTTGACCACATTTGCGACTAATTTTGTAGATGATGCAAACTCTTTCTCCGGTGGCAATTTTCCAAATCAAGAGTCTGGAGACCAGGGAACAGTTGGACCCAATGCCACTTCATTTGATTCCTTCTCAGCTTCAGAGGAGGTTAGATCAAAGAAGAGAAGAGAGACAACATTTATCACCAATGGCACAGCAAAGAGAGCAAAGCGTCCATGCCTCAAATGTGGTCAAGACACCTGCAAAGGGAGTATCCGAAAAAACCTCTGCAATAATTCTTGCATGGACTGCAACCAACTGAATTGTGAGGGAAGAAGCTCAGTACACCCAGAGATTCCATGTGGTGGTGGTACTTGGAGTTTGTCGGGTTGAAGGACAATCCAAATTACATAGGAGACATTTTCTTTTGTATGCCAAATTGAATGTATGAAGCCCTTCTAATAAATTTGAGTCGCGGATATAATGTAGCGGTTGTCATTACGCTCGACCTCCAACTTAGAACTAAGCGAAATATTCAAAACTGAGCGAGAACGAGGCAAAACCGTCCTTGAACAGTGAAATCAAAATTTATGTAAATAGATGTTCACATGATCATTCCCTGATTCGGTTTCACCCAAAATGGGTAAAACCCCATTCAGTTTCACCCATATAAGGGTGCAACCGAATGCGGTTGCACCCTTAGATGGGAATTTGATGCCACAAGCACCGTAACCGCGCCCCGGAGGCAGGAGGAAAACGAAACACACCAAAGAATGTGCCCAAGCGCGAAGCTGATTGTTACTGAGGTTATGGTGATTACCTGGGACGGCGTGAGCAGATAGAAATAACTTGAATCCCCAGGCAATTTCCACTCACTGGAAATGTCAATTTTGCATGATTTTGTCGGACCACAGAGCTGGCATTTCGTGTACTTTGCCTGAAGCTGCTGGATCCAATTCCGCTCCTTTTCCATGATCCCGAGGCCGTCATCAAAATCATCCTCACCGGACTGAGTGTGCTCAAGATCCAGTATCCGGATACGATTCTTGCTCCCTTTACTCTTAGCGGGGACGCCAGACTTGATCCCGAGTTTGGCGCGAAGAGAAAGGAGATATTAATCAGACATCAGTATGATAGACGAGTATAGAGCAGGCAGATGCACCTGTTCCGTTACCAAAATATTGACATTGACCTTCTTCTTTCCCTCAGCAGCTGTCACTTCATCAAGACAGCCGTCCCAGTCGGCCTGTGATGCGAGGCTGATGGGGGTCACTTTCGTTGTTGCAGTACTGAGCTTGTACACGAGGACAGGCTTCTTCCCGATGTCTGTACAGCCGACGGTCCGGTAAATGATGTCGAGAGCGTCATCAAATGTCGTCGCATGGGTGAGAACCTCCCGCTGGCTGCCTTCACACTCAGCACGTGGAATCATAAGAACCAGCTCTAAAAGTGATGTCTTAGCTATGCGCTATGAGTAATATTCCAAGGCAACGCACGATGCTCCGCGGGATCTACTTCTTTGACTGTCTTCTTCGGACCGGCCTTCGACTTCTTTTTCTTCGGCTGGACAGCCACTTCTTCATCGGAGTCGCTGTCAGCGGCTTCTACGACTTGAGCCGGGCGCTTTTTCGGGGGCGGGGTGATCTCCGGGCTTGAAGGCGACCCAGGAAGCAAAACATCATCATCCGCCCCAGACTGTGTCACTTGATCAGATTGCTCAAAGTCGGCATCGGCAAAGAGGGGCAGGCCAGGCTCGGAAGACAGGTGTGGAGAAGAGGCTAGAGTGGAGCCCTTCTTTCGGGCTGAGAGCGCAGCGGCTCGCTTGGTCATCCCGAGCGACAGGGCCTGCGATGAGAGTTGTCATGCACTGTGACAGATCTGATGCTTGGGACGCGTCGCGTCTCTGGACGGCAACAAAAAATAAGGACGTGTTTTTGGATCAGAAAAAGGTATGTTGCATCCCCCGAGGCTAATTCTACGGTCAGAAATGTGTAAGTACACAAAAGGCCCACTAAAATTGATGAAAACCCGTAATTCACAGGGAGTTCAGCATCAGCCGCAGTTTCGGCGATGCTGGGGTCAAGGATCCACAGGAAATTTGTTCTAAGCAGTGTATGATATGCATATGTATCCCCCGTTCAAATTCCAGCTTGGGAGACCGAGTACTCACATAGTTAGAGGGACATTACTTGCAGCACATACATCTGGCAGTGCATATGCTTGCCGGAGTCGAAATAAAAATATGAACCGTCTAAGCACTGTGGAATTCTGATACAATTTTAATGAGCATAGTTCCATGTGAATCGGATAAGAAATGCATCTGCCAGACGGGCAACAGTGTATTTGGTGCCCTCTGGTACACCTGTGAGTATATTGTATCAAATTATTAGCCCAACTGAACAATAATAGCTAATGTTACAGCTATCCTACTCAAAGACGTGGATATTTTCCCAATGGAGCAATTTCATTGGCCATCAGAAAATCTGAGGAGGCCATGCCCTCTGAACTTCCAATGTCAACATAATGAGCATATTTTCAGGGAAAACGGTTGAGAATTGATCCCAGGAGAGCCATCTGATGCAAAACTCATTGAAAAAAAAAAAAAAACAGTCCACGCCCTAAGTTCCGCAAAAGGCTGTAAGGTCCTCATGCAGGATCAAGCCCTCATTAGCCATATAGGACTTATGCTAATCCTTTGGAGCAGCATGCTACGTGATTAAGATAGAAATCAGCAAATTCCTTGCTGTTTCACCCATGCTCTGTTTCACGGTGAAACACCGTAACAAGAGCACGCGGCATCTAGTGCTATTTTGCAACTTCCTAGGACCAGTATTTATACAACGGGAAAGCGCTAGCACTTCTGATGTGTTATTACTAACACTCAGGACTCTAGCTAGGTGATATAAAGGAGAACTGGAGTGAGCCCAAGCTGCCGGTTGTAGCACCAGATACGACTAGTGTGATGTGCTAGCACGGTCTGGAGGCATAAACCATGGGGAAATAACCATAAGCCTAAACAGTCAACGTGCTAGCACCTAGGAAGCGAGACACAGGAGAGTGGAACTGCAAGTGCGCTAGCAGACGGTGCGAGTGATGAGTCTGGAATCTGAAGGGTAGTAAACTATATGCTAGTGGCCTTCTAATAAGGGCGTTAGTATGCGGTACCCAGCTAGTGATCGACCCAAGACCTGAAACGCAGATGCGAGCATGTGACGGTTGTGACGCGGTCGTGAGTCACAAACAGAGACAAGTAGACAGTAGAGGAATAGCTACCAGGCTATTGGTGCGGATGCGCGGGTCACCACAAATGCAGTAACGGATAAACGGACTGCTAGCCGGTGCTCTGACCTGTGCTAGATGACTCCAGGCGGCGGATTCAACTCCGTTTCCTCGGGATAGCGATTCCAGTAGCTGATGGCAAGCTGTGGGATCACTCACGATACCCATAAAATGGACGCTAGCAGATCAGTGTGGCTGTTCTGCTTGGCATAGACCCATCATAAAACCAAACGGCAGTCGTTTCATTGGCTGTTGTATCTATCACATCATTTTCACTCATTTATATTATTCATTCTGTTTATCACATGTACCATGGACCTCAGTAGTATAAAGGGAGCACAGAGCAGGCTAGAACCTCAAATTATTACACCCCGACTTTGTACGAAGTTGGTGCAGGTGGTCTCAGGTTGCTAGTGGAGATTGTAACACACTTCACAAGTAGTAGCTTTATTGGAATCAATACTGTTGACTCTGGACACGTCGAGATCTTAAGTTGAGGTTCTAGTTGTTGACTCGAGGAGTCTTCACGTATAAAACCAAGGGTGTTCTCTTTGAGACCCAGCTAGCAGTTGCACTAGCAGCTTTGCCTTCACCCCGATATTGACGGAAGCGCAGTCGTAGTGTGTTGGATTGCCTGCTAGGTAGTTGTGTGTTGCCTCGAGCCCGCTAAGAAGAAGAAGAAGACGGACTAGGTGCCCCCACCTCTAGACCGACTGTAACTTGTCAGTTACTTCGCCTTCACCCCGATATTGACGGAAGCGCTGTTGTAGTGTGTAGGGTCGCTAGCTGGACGCTTGTAGTGTCTATTGCCAATACAAAGTGGAAAAATTCCTGTTCTTGGTTAAGGAATAGGTCAGCGGCTTAAGGACTGCCTTGTCGCTTGAGGATTGAAGTCCCCTTGTTGTTAGCCTCAATAGTCTTTGGGTACCCCATTGCGAGGATTTTCACAAACCTATATACTCTGCCCTGGTGCTCTCGATCTAGTGATCCAGCCACCTTGTATCCAACCCATAAACCCCTGCCCATCCCAGGTGCTAGCGATATTGTTGTTGGCAGCTGCGTAGTGCTAGCGTGTTGTTGAACAGCTTTGTTGAAGTCTAGCAGTCGAATTATGTTTGTTCCAAACCCGCTGGTTGCATACTACGGCCTGGACCCGAACTCACAAAGAGAAGCACTTACATCTTTGGAGGAATAGATTGTTGTAGTGGTGGTTTTGTGGTGGTTTTGTGCAAGCCCGAATCTAAGCTATTTCTAGTCGTATATCAAGTGCACCGTTTCAACGGTGAAACGGTGCACTTCTTATATGACTAGGAATAGCTAGTTGATAGGTATTGCGAACAAACACCCAAAACAACCAACCACAACCAATCTACCTCCAAAGATCTAAGTGCTTCTCTTTGTGAGTTCGGGTCCAGGCCGTAGTATGTGACTAGCAGGTTTGAACAAACACAAGTTTGATTTATAGGCTTCTAACAACACACTCTACAATGTACTAGCAATATGCAACCACCAACAACAACACTGCTAGGAACCTAGGGATGGTCCAGGGGTGTTTATATGGGGTGGATACAAGATGGCTGGACCGCTAGGTCGAGAACACCAGGGCAGAGGTTTGTAGGTTTGTGAAAATCCTCGCCTTAGGCAACCTAAGGACTACTGAGGCTAACTCCAAATGACTTCAAGTCTCAAACAGCAAGACTCTCCTTGTCCGCCGACCTATTCCTTAACCAAGAACAAGAACCTTTCCGCTTTTATCGGCACTAGCTCACTACAAGCGTCCAGCTAGTGACCCAACACACTACGACAGAGCTTCCGTCTATATCGGGGTGAAGGCGAAGTAACTGACAAGTTATAGCCAAACTAGAGGTGGGGGCACCTAGTCCGTCTTCTTCTTAGTGGGCTCAAGCCAACACACAATCCACCTAGCAAGCAATCCAACACACTACGACAGAGCTTCCGTCTTGTGAAAAAAAAGGTGAAGGCAAAGTCACTAGCGCAAACTGCAGCTGGTTCTTGAAGAGAACACCCTTGTTTTATATGTGGAGGTCTAGGACCAACAACACGAAACCCTCAACTTAGTCACTCAATGTTTCCAGAGTCCACAGTTTACTGATTCCAATATAAAGACTACTACAAGTAAAGTTCGGTATCAACCTCCACTAGCAGCCTGAGTCCACTAGCACCAGCTTCGTCCAAAGTCTGGGGCGTAATGTTCTTAGACCCTAGTCTGTTCTGCGTTCCCTTTTATACTACTAGGTTCGAGTTACATGTGAAAGTGAGCTGAATAATACAATAAGCAATATTAGATGATAAGAAATACAGTCAGCCAATGAGATGACTGCCGTTTGGTTTTGGGACTGGTTTGGTATATGCCAGGTCAGCCTTGCTGACCGGCTAGTGTTCAACCGTGGGTATATCAATGGATCCTCAGCCCTCCGTCTATGTCGAGTACCCCTTCCGGACCAACCGGCTATGTAGCCGGTGATCTAGGTCATCTCTACGTCGTCAGAGCGTCGATCTATTACATCTATGCGACGCAGTGTTGCGACCAACATCAAATGGTCATAGCTCATTGGTCAGAACGTCAATCCGCCCCCCGGTCATCGGTACAGGCTGTATGATCGTCCCTAGCTCCGTTCCAATAGCCTGCTTGCTATTCCCCTTCACCCTAGATGCCCAGATCGGGCACTAGCCTCGTGTTGCTTCATCTCTTATGCCGTGGTATGTCTTTGTCAAAGCCCTAGCCGGTCGCTAGTCGGGTTGTTCCACCTATCGCCGTCTAGTCGCTTATCTAGAGATTAGATAGTACCACCGGATCTTGCACTGAGCTTCCTAGCTCAAGGCACTAGCCCCTAGTTGCACCTCCATTGTAGATATCCGTCTGCTAGACCCTCGCTAGCTCCGTCACAAGTCATCTCTGGACTACTAGAGTCCCCTAGGTCATGTCTCATGAATGTATAGGCAGTGGTTTAATCCCTGGTTGTTTGTACACTCAGCTAGCAGCTAGCGCATCACACTAGTGTAGCCTCGTGCTACAGTCAGCAGTTAGGGCTCGCTCTGACTCTCCTTTATATCACCTAACAAGTGGTCTGCGTACTAGCTAGGATGCTAGTAACAACAGAAGTGCTAGTTGCTTCCCGTTGTATAAATACTGGTCATAGGAAATCGCAAAATTAGCCCTATATGCCGCGCTTTAGGTTACGCCGTTTCAACGGCTTATCAGCGTCTGATGATGCCATCAACACCACTCAAACATGTGCCAGTTCCATGTCTGACGAGACTCCACCTACGGCAAAGCGTGGATGAGGTCGTTCTCGCAAAGATGCCAATGCTAACGTGCCTGCGAAACCCAATCTCTTTTACTGTACCTACTAATCTTACTGTACATTCCCTTCATATAAGTTGACAGCCTACCTAACAGTCCATACATCCAGTTTAAAACAGTCTATTAAGCAATGCATTCCATTTGATTCTTCCCTGTTCTTTCAAGTAATTATCTGTCTCGTATGCTGGCACGCACGCCTACTGCCGGCGATCAAAGGATCAAATGATTTTTCGAATTAAAATGCGACCTGACCAGGTTGACCTAATTATTGAGGGAGCAGGGGCTGACATCGCACTGCTATCACATAAATCTGTCTGGCATCAAATCAACAAGGCCACTGTCCATAAACACTTGAGAGTCCACAGCAAGGACAAAGACTCCAAGTTCTGTGTCATTCTCATCAAGGCTGGAATCCAGAGACTCTTGAAAAGGGAACAGAGGTCAATAGTAGCAGAAGTATTGGAAACTTTGGCTTCAGCCAGAAGAGGCAATAGAATGAAAGAAAACCAACCTTGTTATTAGTCGTGGCAAAATCCAGAAGTATGTGGAGCACATACCGGCAAGGAAAAAATATTTCAATTATTGTATAAACACCAATACTATGGAAACATCATTAGCAGCACAAACCATCTTGCAGACCAATCCATTGCAATTCAGATCAAGCCAGCTCAGCATCCACTCAATGAGCACTGACTGAAAGTCCCATGTTGGACTGTAGAAGTCAGTGGGACTTGCAGGAGGCTAGTCGTATGAGAATGCCCAAGTAGGCTGGCCTCCTTAAATTAACACTGATTGATACGAAGAGATTTTGATCCATCTACCTGGAAAACAAGGTCATAGTTATGGAATGCAACAACATGGTCTGTAAAGACAAGGGCCATTCCAACCTGGAATTTGCGAACCTGCAGTGACAACATGAGTAATAAGGCAAAGGCTGTATTGATTTGCTACCTGCTAACTGAGGTGAAGAAGCTAATAATTAGTAGTTGTTGTGCTTCTTCATTGCATGATGTATTGGATGTCTGGTATAGTGGTTGTGATCCCGTGCCTCCCAATTATTGGTATCGCTGAAGGTCTTTGGCTCAAAGCCCACAGTTGCCACTTTTAAAGCTTAGACTTATTCAGCATGGATTTTTTATTTGTTTAAGCAGCTGCTTAACCACACATAATCTGGATCTGATTAAAAAGAACCATGCACAAGGCCTGTCTGGGCCCGCATGAGTGATTAATCAAGCAATGATTAAACATGATTTGTGTTGAGACAACAATTGATTAACAAAACTTCATATAGATTCTTCTGGAGCCCATATCCCCGTAAGGTTGGAGGATAGGCATCACCAACAGTGCAGTGCAGCTAACATTAGCCATCCAATTGGTGTACAACAATGCCAGCTCTGTCCTGAAAGCCAAGGTCTGACTCAGAGCACTGTACTATTGCAATTAGAAGTTCATCAATTTCTACTTAGGACTTTGCAAGGCAAATTTTTTTCGGAAAGTGTTAATACATGGGTGTTAATGAAAGAAATGAAATATCTTACAATCTGGATAGGGATAGGAGGTAGAAATGAGCAAGGCTGAGAATAAAGGGGGAGGGCAAAGCACAGACTCGCTAGAGACGAGAAGGTGAGAAAAGTGAACAAGACAAACATGGGCGATAGGGAAAAAGCACGCACTGCCTAGAGGCGAGAAGGCGAGAAAAAGTGAGCAAGACAAACATGGGTGATGGGGGAAAAGTACACACAAGCTAGAGATGAGAAGGGGAGAAAAAGTGAGCAAGACAAATATAGGTGATGTGGGGAAAGCACACACTTCCTAGAGACGAGAAGGCGAGAAAAAGTGAGCAAGACAAACATGGGCAATGGGGGAAAAGCACGCACTTCCTAGAGATGCGAAAGCAAGAAAAAGTGAGCAAGACAAACACAGGCGATGGGGAAGAAGCACACACTTCCTAGAGATAAGAAAGGGAGAAAAAGTGAGCAAGACAAACATGGGTGATGGGGGAAAAGCACGCACTTGCTAGATGAGAAAAGGTGAGAAAAAGTGAGCAAGACAAACATGGGCAATGGAGGAAAAGCACGCACTCGCTAGATGAGAGAAGGTGAGAAAAAGTGAGCAAGACAAACATGGGCAATGGAGGAAAAGCACGCACTCGCTAGATGAGAGAAGGTGAGAAAAAGTGAGCAAGACAAACATGGGTGATGGGGGAAAAGCATGCACTCGCTAGTTATGAGAAGGCAAGAAAAAGTGAGCAAGACAAACATGGGTGATGGGGGAAAAGCACACACTTCCTAGAGACAAGAAAGAAAAAGTGAGCAAGACAAACATGGGCAATGGGGGAAAAGCACGCACTTGCTAGAGACAAGACAGCAAGAAAAAGTGAGCAAGATGAACATGGGTGATGGGGGAAAGCACACACTCGCTAGAGGCGAGAAGGCAAGAAAAAGTAAGCAAGACAAACATGGGCGATGGGGGAAAAGCATGCACTCGCTAAAGACGAGAAGGTGAGAAAAAGTGAGCAAGACAAACATGGGCAATGGGGGAACAGCACGCACTTCCTAGAGACGAGAAGGTGAGAAAAAGTGAGCAAGACAAACATGGGTGATGGGGGAAAAGCACACACAGCCTAGGACAAGGAGGCAAGAAAAAGTGAGCAAGACAAATATGGGTGATGGGGGAAAAGCACGCACCGCCTAGAAATGAGAAGATGAGAAAAAGTGAGCAAGACAAACATGGGTGATGGGGGAAAAGCACGCACTCGCTAGAGATGAGAGGGCAAGAAAAAATAAGCAAGACCAACATGGACAGTGGGGGAAAAGCACACACTCGCTAAAGACGAGAACACAAGAAAAAGTGAGCAAGACAAACATGGGCAATGGGGGAAAAGCACGCACTCCCTAGAGATGAGAAGGTGAGAAAAAGTGAGCAAGACAAATATGGGCAATGGGGGAAAAGCACACACTTGCTAGAGATGAGAAGGCGAGAAAAACTGAGCACAACAAACATGGGTGATGGGGGGAAAGCACCCACATGCTAGAGACAAGGTGAGAAACAGTGAGCAAGACAAACATGGGTGATGGGGGAAAGCATGCACTTCCTAGAGACAAGAAGGCGAGAAAAAGTGAGCAAGACAAACATGGGTGATGGGGGAAAAGCACACACTTCCTAGGGACCAATGGAACCTCAATTAGACTAGGAACACCATTACCATTCACAGTTGGGCCACCACGCACTTTTGCTTTTATTAAGATGTTTGGAATTCCTTGCATCTTGTCTTTATTGGCATGTTTCTGCAAGATCATCACTCTTCTCCCTCTCTCCCCCATATTTTGATCTCACCTTCAATTGCCCCCACCCCACACCAGCCACATCACAGAATACCTGCCATGATGCTGCTCTCCAGACATTGACAACTGCTTCCTCCTCCATCTGTTCAAACAGGTTCTCCATCCTCTCATCCTCCCATGTCATGCCTCCTTCCACCGCCTTTCGCAAGTGTGTATGCCAGTGTTGAACAGAATACTCCACAACAACATCAGCCTGGCTGCCTGCCTGGACAATGATTTCCAAACAGCTTCTTGCTGTTACAAAGTGTGCATGGCCCATGGAGATACGAAATTCTGTTGGTGCATGCACACCCATGACATAATCACGGAAAGACTTGTGCATTTGTGGTGTTGCTTCCTCAAATGATGTGGTTGTGCCTGGAATCAAGACACTGCGAAGTTGCTGTAGGAAGTGTGCAACATCAAACTCATCCTCCGGAATGTCAGCCAGTAAAGCAATGATTTGGCCAATGGTCAATGGCTTCTCAAGCATGAGAATTGTTCCGATAATATGCTGAAATCCAGCCAGTTGAACCTGGCGCAGTTGTGCATCCTGTGCCAGATTATCTATGTCCTCAAACGAGGTCAAAATAACCCTGTATAGGTCCTCGAGCTGACCAATACCCATTTGGGTAAATTGAGCAAAGACCCGTTTTTGAGAGGCCTTCCCATACTGGCGAATCTGCTGCCCAATCCACTGAAGAGCAGTTGCAGCATAGTGAAAGAGGCCATTTGCTTTTCCAGATAACTTCCACAATTGGTCCTGAGTTGGCCAATTATCCCATCCCATCGGTGTAATTTTCTGCATCCTTGCAATGATGAAGTTGTGCACTTCAGACACAGACAATTCTGTCATGAGGGGATACTGCTTAAACACTGCAAGCTCAAGAGTTTTAGACCCAGAAATATCAGCCCAGTGCTCTGGTCGAGAAGTAATGAGGAAGCGGACATTATCTGGAAGGTCACAGTCCCTTGGTGCAATTGGTGACAGGATCTCCATTACGCTCTCAGCGGCATCCTGGAGCTCATCCAATGCATCAATGAGTATGATGTCAATGTCACGAGATTTGGAGAGTTCCCAGATCGGAGCTAATAAAAGTGCCTCTACTTGGTCCTTCTGTGAAGTAGGGACCCAATTCTTCAATGTGTCATGGATAATGCGAGCGGCAGCTGGAGAGTATTCAGCAAGCTGCTGTGCAATAGTGGGAATAATTTTGTCTGCATTGGTTGTTTCAGGGATGTTACGAGAGATAAAGAACTGAGCTGCAACGGGTGTGCGCTGCTTGCCAAGATTGTCAACAACAGTTGCAGAGAGTGTTGATTTTCCGCTGCCTGCTATGCCTGTAATCCAGAAGATATGTTCATTGGTGCCAGGCTGTGGTGATAGCCACTCCAGGATGTCTGCTTGGATTTCCACACGAGTACCAGGAGCACAAAGACTCTTGCTCTGATCTGTAAATTTATGTTGTGCTGCAACATGGCCGGTGAGTTTCTCCTTGATGAATTGCAATTCTTTGAATTGGTTCCTCAGCTTCAAAAAATTTATAAGCCATGGAAGAGCATACCAGTTGCATAGGGATTTGTGAGAGTGACATTACTGTTGCGGATATCGAACTTGTTTCCTTCACCTGTTCCACCGCCACCACCATGTACCCCACCCTGGCCACCGGGACCCCCAACCCCACCATGAGCTAGTGAACAATGATAAGCCATGATGTAGACGTAGATTCATGTAATATGACAAATACCGTGAATTATTGTGGAACTGCCATAAGTTCGTCCAACTGGCATAGCAAGTCATTCTCGGGGAAGCAAATACGAGTTAGATATCTCAAGACTCACTAGGCATGAACTGCGCAGTATCCGACTTATCTGGGTTTCTTTGTGAATTGCTGCAGGTGGTGATATAACAGGACTCACCAGCCTTAGCTGCTCGTCCCTTGGACCAATCTCTACCGTTATCATTGTGTATGGGTTCACTCTCAAGGTTAGGTGGCAAGACTTGGTTGAAGCAATCAGCAGTGGCTGGAACGCGAACGAAATGCCTCACTCGCAGTTTCACCGGGTGCCGGTCCTTGCCTGTTAGATGGTGCTGGTGTCGTGCTTCGAGACGGCCGCGGAGAGGGTTCCGGACTGAGTCTCTGACTGAGGTTGCGGACTCCGCGGCCGAGCTTGCCGCGCCAGTTGGTCTTTGGCTGCTTTGGGTGGCCAGACATGGTCGTTGTGGAAAGTAAGGGGGAAAGGACGTTGCAACATGTGGTCGATGCTCAATTCCGAGTCCCACCTCAATCGATCTTGACAGGTTGCACATTGCTGCCATGCCACGAGGACTGGGTTCTTGAATTCGCGCCCCAAAACCCACGCTTTAACTGTTCGGGAGTAATAGGGGCACAAACGACGCTAAGGAATGCCAGGGATTTTAAAAAATTGGTACGCGGGTGTGGCTTAAGTGAAGTCTCGCTCTCGAGGCTGGTAAGCCAAGGGTGGTTGGTGGTGGATTCTGACAGTGATCGTCTTGAACCACGACAGATCTGAAATCTGGGGATCTCGGCTGATTAGGCCCGGGCCTCCGAAGGCCGTCACTCAATCGCATCAAATTCATCTCCGACGCCATGGCCCTGGCTTCTCTCTTCTCGTGGATTCACGCCCTCCGTCCCAAGGAATCCGAGCCGAGCCTGCCCTATTTCCGAGCGAACATCTCTCATCCACTGATTCACCATCGATGGCACTGGAGACGCCTTATCGTGTCATCTTCTCATCCGTCTATTCTCGGTCCATGCCGCTCGAATGTCCGTGCTAGCACCTTACTCAGATTTGGAGCGCTCTCCTCACCCACGCCCACGCCACAGCCCGTGGTGCTCCATGCGAGCGTGTCCCGTGCGGCGTGGAACATGACCTGCGCATACTCCGCTATCCCGTCCTCGCACCGCCTGCCTTATACACCCCTCTCTTCATTCCAGCGCCCACCGATATGCGCTCGTCCGCGCGCACCGGCATACAGATCCCGTCTTGACAGGCGTCCGTCTCGTAAATCGACACACCCTCGCACACGAACGCAGGCAAGGTGCCATTCCTTTGATGCTGAGCGAGCGCGCGTATCCTGGCGAGGATGGATGCGCACGATCTGCACGCGCGGCTCTCTGTGCCTCCCAACGTGCCGTCCGCCGCCGCCCTCTTCTCCATCTCTAGCAGCTCGACCTTCTCCTTCGCGCGCTCGCACCCTACACGCATCGCAGGAAGGGTGCTTCTTCACGCACACGGCGACCTTCCTCCATTTCCGGTGCGCGACGCAACTCGAGTGCGCCCCGTTTACGCGCACAGTACCGGGATGTCAACGGGGTACGAGGGCGTGCGGGGGCGTATAT
This sequence comes from Mycena albidolilacea, assembly GCA_029282495.1. Taxonomy (NCBI): domain Eukaryota; kingdom Fungi; phylum Basidiomycota; class Agaricomycetes; order Agaricales; family Mycenaceae; genus Mycena; species Mycena albidolilacea. Next base: position 1,785,831 of record JARIHO010000013.1, on the reverse strand, counting down.
GGATCTTGACGAGGTGAGTGTTTTGGGTCTTTTTGCTTTCTTCTCCATTGTCGCTGGTCTTGATTGACTCCTTTCTTACATACATACACCCTCCCACCGTCCACTCTTCCTCGCCTCATTTCCTCACACACGCTCCCCGCACTTGTCTGCTCGACCATGATCCGCCCCTCCTTCGTTCCTCCATCGCATCCATCGCGCGTGCGACTTCACTCCTCTTTCTTATCCTTCCACCGATGATCCTGTCTTTTTGTTCGCGCTAGCACCGTCCTTCCCCCTCCACCACCCGCTTCATGTTTCCCTTCCTCATCCTGGCCCTCGTCGTCCGCCCTTCTTCGCCTCTTCTCCCTGTTCCTCTGCGCACGCCGACTACGTGTCCTTGGTGCTTGTGCCTTCGCTGCGCTCCTTCTCATTTGCGTGCCACATGCATCACCCTTCCGTCCACCCGCCCCCCCCCCACTCTCCCTTGCTCTTTCCCTCTCCTCTTTGGCAGCATGCACGACGCTAACACCCTCTCTTCACAGGGCCCTGCGCGCCACCTCTTCCTCCATCATCACCAGTACCACAGCACGAGAATCGCGGCGCTGCGCACGAAGGCGAGCCTGAAGCCCAAGCGCAGCACTATGAGGACTACGACGCGCGGTTTGCCCTCAAGCCCCACTGTACCGATATCAGTCCTTCCTCGGCGGCTCCGCTGCTCACGCCCGCCAGGGCCACACACTGCGGTGGAAGTGGGCAGTTGTTTTGCGGGTGAGTGTTTTCTTTCCCCGTTTTTTCGATTGTGGCGATGCGGAAATTTGGGACTTCTCTCTTGCATGTTTCGGTGCAAGAGGTTCTGCGGAGCGGGCATTTCCACGTGTGGTGTAGGCCGTGCATCGCGGTCCCGCGCTTGCCTGTGGATGCGCGGACGGCGCCCCAGCCTTTCTTGACGCGCTCTACCCGTTGCACGAGCGTCCCGTCTGGGTTTTCTGCCGCATGCTCCGCGTACGGCACTTCTTCATGTAGAGCTTGCAGATGTCGGCGATCTCGCTAGAATCTGATCCTGCTGAGAGAGGGCGGAGGAGTGGCACTTCGGCTGTCTCGCCTTTCGCGAGACACGCCTTCCCGCCTACGGCAGTTTTCGTTCTCCAACTTCATCCAGGCGCACTGTATACCCCGCGCCTCCCGTCGTTGTCCCTCGCTCGTTGTATGAACGTCGGACGAAGGAGTCGGTGCATGTACGCGGCGGGCGACTTGGCTCTCATTTCACTTCGCGTTTCATTCTATTGCCTCTATCTTCTTGTGGACTATATCAACACGAGCTCGATACCTCCGTGCATCACCCGCGTGATTGTGGGGTGCTCTTGGCTGACCCTTGTCGTCCTGGAGCTGTTCGTCGTCGGGATGTGGCTGTGCCTTGCGATGCCTAATTCTTCGACTTTTCTTTTTTCGCCGTTGTTTTTTGCTGGGAGGGAGATTTCGCTTCTCCCCGCCTCGGTGTCGTTGTGTATGTTTGTTTTTACCATTCCCTTCTATTCCTCCATCCTGACACCTACCCTGCCTCAATATGTCAACCAACCTGATGGCATGATCACATCATGGCATGCCATCCATTTGGTATGCAATGTAGCTTCAAACCTAGCTCTCCGGTAAATACCCTCCATAATCCTGCCTTTGAATTTCTCTTCCCTCTTGCTTGGCAGGTCCCGCCGCGCTCGGCTAACGTGGTGTTCCCAATCGGGATGGCAAGCGCTGCCATCACAAATTCGTATGTTCCCGGACTCTTCCGGCTCCCATCACTTCTGTCACATCCGTGCCCGACGCGTCACATCTCTGCTCATCGTGCATGCCGTCGGCGCGCCATGGGCGGTGTTCCCAATCGGGATGGCAAGCGCTGCCATCACAAATTTGTACGTTCCCGGACTCTTCCGGTTCCCATCACTTCTGTCACGTCCGCGCCCGCCACGTCACATCTCCGCTCATTGTGCATGCCGTCGGCGTGCCATGGGCGGTGTTCCCAATCGTGATGGCAAGCGCTGCCATCCCAAATTGGTACGTTCCCGGACTCTTCTTGTTTCCATCACTTCTGTCACATCCACGCCCGCCGCATCACATCTCCGCTCATTGTACATGCCGTCGGCGCGCCATGAGCGGTGTTCCCAACCGGCATGGCAAGTACTGGTGTTCCCACACTGGTATGTTCCTGATCACCTCTGTCACGTCCGCACCTGCTGCATCACATCTCTGCTCATTGTGTAATGCCGTCGGTACAGTGTGCTGGCTCTGCTTTCCAGCTCTAATAAATCCGCAATAATGTCAATTTATTGAGCACTATATGAGCACTGCATAGCAGTATGCATGGATTTAAACAAAAAACATGTTTGAAAGTAACTACACAATGGCGGCGGGATTAACTACGCGGTGACAGCAAGAGTGAGAGAGGGAGGAGCCAGGTCTGAGGAGCCACTGGGGCCGTCGTTGTCGGCATTGGGGTCAAGTTCCATCTCAGCGCGCTCCTCTGCACTCAATCCCATATGAGCAGAAGCACCGGTGGGAGCCTCGTCGCTGTTCTCATCATCGCTGATGATCACCCAACTCTTGTATGCTCGCCCCACCGCACTCCCCGGCCCGGTACCTGCCTTCAAACGCTGCAGCGTCGCTGACTTGGCCTGCATGGCCGCCACCTTCTGTGGAGGATTCGCTGCCGCCTTGCGGCGTTTTGTAGGGCGCGTGGAATTGTTGGGCTCCTCAACGGAATACTGGGGGGCATCGGTGTCGTCTATGTGATCATCATTAGGGGGGCATCGGTGTCGTCTATGTGATCATTGTTACCGTGGTCGTCGTCAACGCCATCGCCACCTGCCCGCGAGCGCTTCTTCCCGATGTCCGATCGTGGGTTACGGTGCTTTCCTTCGATACGGCCGGCGGCAATGTCTGCCTCATATGCAGCCTTGCGTGCCTTCAGCACAGTATCTGGGATTGCCACAAACTTGCATTCGTCGGATTTGAGGGCATTGAGGAGTGTGCGGAGCACGGGAAGGGACGAGGTGAGCTTACTGGGATTGCACCACTTGTCAGGGGTCCAGCCGATCAACTCGACGCCGTAGCGGTGCTCGATGTCTTCCTTGTAGTTCACATACTGCATCTCGGCGTTTTGGTCATTTGTGATAGCGACTGGAACATCTTAGCATCTAATATGAGGGCAAGACGAAATCACGCACTGAGTTTCTGTGAGATCAAGTCGCGTATTTCGGTCTTAATGTACGCAACCTTCTGCGGTGCAGAGCGTAGGAGGTCTGGAGTGAGTTTAATGGGAGGAAAGACAAAGAAAATAAGCCCACGCACTCATTGGATCGCAGCCTGCAACAGCATACGCCTCAATCTTCGCCCCGACCTCCCCTGTATCCCACCTCTTGCGAACCGCTAGCGGCATGTAACGCTCGAGTTCTGGCGATGTAAAGTACCAGTACGGCGGCATGTGGAAGTCTGCGCTGTTGCGAACGACCACGAAAAAACCTTCGGCACCTACACGATAGGCGAGGGCCTGGAGCTGAGAAAATCTTTAGCCGAGTAGCAGAAGAAAGCGTGGACACATACAAGCATCTGCATATTGCGGACCGTGTTCGAGACGTCCTGCACGCGTGCGCGCGGTGTCGCACGTCGAACTTTCTTGCGGGAACGTTCCTCGGTGTACCACTTGACGAGTTCGGCCTTTTCCTCGTCAGAGAGGAGCCTATATTCGTCAATATGCTCCCGATGGAGCTCAGGGACAGTCATTGCCTCGCCATCTGGTGTGTCGTGAGTGTATTTAACCGTGGAACTGGATAATACGCACTTTCTCAATGCTCTGCGGCCTTCTGAGCTTTGAATGCATTATAGGGATTGACTACTTCCTGCCGGTTGACCATATGTGCGCCGGACTGGAAGAATGCGTCGAGGAAGTAACGGGTTTTTTTCTCAAATTTGGTTGCAAGTGCTTCTGCTTTCGCAAGGGTGTCCTCCATCCATTCAGCTGCACAAGTGTGAGAAGCCGAATAAATTCATTAAATTGAACTTACCAAGGGCGTCATCCATCTCGGCCTGTTTTTTTGCCGCCTCGTCGCGTTTCTCCTTCTTCTTCTCTGCCGTCAACGGAGCACGAGGATCCTTCGGAGGCTTCGGGGGCTGGCGAGTTCGAGGGTTGCTTGCGGCAGCAATAGTCTTGAAATTGGCCGGCATGTCGAAAGTGCAGGAAGACTGAGGGAAATGAGTGCGACACCACTGTATGTCCTCGCGGAGACTCAACAAGTTTCTAAGAAGATTTAAATTAAACGTGAATCCTTTCATGAATCTTCACAAACCTGAATCCCTTCACAGACCTTTACGAATCCCTCCATGACCCTGCATGAAATTAGTGCGACGCAACTGTATGTCCTCACAGGGGCTTGTCAAGTTTCATGAATCCTTTCACAAATGTTCATGAATCCCTTCACAGACCTTTACGAATCCGTCCATGATCCTGCATGAATCACTTCATGAATCATGAACCCCAGCATCAATCATAAAACCCTTCGTATTCAACACTTGTGCGACGTACATGCTATGGAAAAAAAAAATTCTATGCCTTGCTATCCTCCTCGAGAGCCTCCAACAAACCATTTCTCAATTCAGCAGGGAACTTGCTGAGCTTTTCGATCTCTGTTCCCCACTTGACCGAAGAGAACTTCGCGCAAATGAGGCGAACAGCATCAAAATAAGAGAGCAGGTTGTTGTCAATCAGAAACTGGTGCGTCGCAGCCCCGAGTTCCATTTCAGCTGTTACGAGACCGCGTGGTGTGCGCGGTGAGCTCGGACCAGCAACAGAGACCGAGGGAGAGCCGAAATTGACGTATGGTGGAGGACTGGGTGGTTTCGAAGCTGTGGCCAGCACTCCAGAGTATTTGGAACGTGAGGATGAGGGCGAAGGCGGAGAGTCAAAGACTGTGGGATTGGCACAGTATCGCCTTACAAGCGCTGGAAATAAATTAATGCCATGAAAATTTAGCGAATAGTGAAAGCACTTTACTTTGAGACTGCTTCAATTCATGCTGCAGGTGCGCAAGCTCAGCCTCCAAATCCTGGATGCGCTGTTGGGAGGCTACCTCGCGCTCGTCATATAACTCAATGGCATCTTCGCATTGGCCAAGGTGGCGCCTCAGCAGTTTCACCTCACCCTCAAGATAGCCATTGCGTTCAGACGCCGAGAGAAGGTCAGCCTCGGCTGCATCCAGGATGACCTGATCGATGTCGTAGATGGGCACCTGCGAGCTCGAGATAGGCGACACGGGAGGGACCATTGGGGCAGCTCCAGTGGCAGGATGTCCATGAAACACATAGTGAGATGAACCCGCAGCCTCTGCAGACGGAATTACTGGGAGGTTCTGGCTAGGCCGGACAGGTATGGTGCCCTGCTGTCCCAGCGGCCAATTGAGTGCGTGTCCACGGCGAGTCCAGGCAGCCACAGTAGGCACTCCGACGTGCTCAAGAAATATCTGTGCAATAGACGCGAGCGATTGGTGGCTGCCTGGATTCTCTTGGACGAATGAGGGTGGGAGGTACATGTTGGCCTTTAAATACTCCGGCGCAAGAGGTGCTGCGGGGTGGATGGTTCCATCGACGTGCAGGATCATTGTCGTGCTTCCAAGGGCGCGATCCCACTTTGTAGCCTACTCGTCATGAGATAACAATTGGTGCCATGAACTGCGACATACCAGGTCCCAAATTGTGCGCCGTACCAACTCACTGAACACCCTGCGCTCAGCATTGCCTAGGGTCTGTGAGTCTACGATAGAAGGTAGAATATGGATTTGATGTACCTGCTTTTCCAGGGGGTGTCACTTCGCGCAGGTGCATGAATTCTGGAAAGAATTCATCGACAGCGGGAGGGGCATGCCTGCCATCGCCGCTGGCGCCACCCGCGAGGAAAGCGATGTCCGCCGCTTGGAACTGAAATTGAGAGGCCATAAAACGACCAGGCTCATTCATGCGAGTGCCCAGATGACGGCGTAGATCAAACAAGCTGAGGGGGTCGAAGGCTAGCTTGGACCAAGGAGCAGGTTGAGCCGGGATGGGCGTCCGGGTGAGGGGCTGACGGATGTGCACGCCTGGGGTGTTCCAATTCCAAGAGGCCATGATCGTAGAAAGGAAGGACGAACAGGCAGAGAGATTGACACATCAGTGAGAAGAGACAGAGAGAATGGACACATCAACATGATTTCTCATAAGGGAGATAGCGGACGAGCACTCCTAATTGGGATTTGCTCCGGACTTCAAGTTCTTTTTGACATTCATAGACTCCCTCGACGCGTCATACGCGTTTTATTGATACAGGTACGCGTATATATGCTGTATCTGTCTCTTGCTAAGTTTCTGGAGGTGATTTGAATTTATTCACGATGTTTGAGAAAGAACACCGTGCAAAGTTGCTTTCCATGCCTCAGTTTTCTACACAGCTTAGGGGACTGCAAGTTCCACTCAGAAGGGTCGCCCCAGTGCCTGGAATCGATTTCAAAAAACAAAAAGATTACAGAGCGGCAAAGGAGAGACCTAAAGCTACTCACCGTGGATAGATGTTTGACTGAACAGTGTAGGCAGGGTGGCTTCCGAGACAGTGTACATCTATATTACGGAGTTTCGATACTATCCGAGTTGATATATTCAAAAATTGAAGTCCCACATTAGGTCCGAAATTTCAACATTTTTTCACCTATTGGATGAATAGCAGGACGCAGAGGAGGTCTGAGGGTATCTAATGACCTGGGAATGCACGGGGTGGCACCATAGAGCAATGATGTATAAAAGGGAGTGGGGTTTCATGTGTCCAGGGTCTGAAGAACTCGATTTAGCATGTGAACTGGCCATGATTGCACGCAATATATTGGTTTCATTTCGAACTTTCATGAATCTGAAGCACTTCGAGTAACATATCTTGCCACACTTAATACTTATGGCTGGAATGTTCTCTAAAATTGATCTTGTGCACAATACCACCCTTCTGAGTATTTTTGACGATTTATTGGAGCATTCAGGCAACTATGGTTCACGAAAATCTGCCCGGGCGGCCATCTTTTGGTGAGTAAATTTGGTAAATCTTTAAAAGAATATTCAATACTTACTCAAACAACTTGATTCTCAGATATGTCATGTACGTAGTGATAAACTATGCATCGGTATCCAATTCAGCAGGCAATGTAGGCGACCCAAGATTCACGATGCGAAATTGCAGTTGAACACGGCATTCTCCGAGCTCGGTCCGAAGATCCCTGCCAATCAGAATATGTCCGGACTGTGGTCCGAGATTTTCCGATACAGTCACGATCCCATGCTGCTGCTCGTGAAATGGCCTCAAGCCAGGTCTGTAAACACAATAGAGCAAGGTTTATATTAAACACCTAGATGTAAGGTTTCCATAACTTGTCCTAAGAGGTCTGTGTCCACGTCTTGAAGCTCGCGCACCGTATCGTCCGCCTCATTACCCGCCTCATATTCTACAACTACTTGTGTCAATCCCAGCGTGCTTGCGGCCCAGATTGGAAGAGGAATGTTGTCATTGAGGGCAGTATCACGGCCCTCACGTTCGCCCGGAAAGAGGGAACCAGTGAAACCAACCAAACGACTCGCCTTGACCAGCCTCTCCACAATCCCCTGGTTAATGTTTGAGCGGTGCTCCCACTGCTCGCTAAGCTCACGTGCTAGCCCCAGGTTCGCCGTTCGCGTGATGCAAGTGGCGATTGCCTTGTAATAATCCACGTGGTCGTCAATCATGAATGTGAGAAGGCGTCGGATTTCCACATTCAGCCGAACGATCTCCTCATTTGAACGTTTAATTCCGAAGTACAATACCATTGCCTCTCGACGAGCTGGATCAGCCCACGGAAGTGTCCGGATATCGGTACGTGTATCACGCAGGAAGTCGAACTCTGCCAGTGAGACAGTTTCGACGACTTGTGCCCAAGTAAGCTGTTGCCGGGGTGGTTTAAGTAATGCAGCCGCAGAGTTGTACTCCGCTATTGCACGCTGGATAGCAACCGCACGAGTCTTGAGCGCCTTCCCAATTTTCTCGCGAAGCTTGTAACCTGAAAAAGGCAAGTCAACGCAAGCGTGGAGATACATTATGCGACATACCAACTCCGCTCATCCCGAGTTTTGTGAGTTCCAGAAGCCGAGAGACGACGAGGCGCTCAAGGGTATCAAGGGCCCGTCGATACCTGCGCTCGGTCATCAACACAACAGCCTCCTTGTACTCCTGCATTGCCGGGGTCCACCGTACAGCAATACCATGCTCTTCTTCATGGCGGGAAAGTTCCTCTTCGAGCATGAGGCAACGTTGATATGTCGTGCGATATTTCGTTTTGCAACTCTGAATCTCCTTAGTGGTCCATCCATCGTTGATAATGTGGAAATCAAGTCTCGAGTGGTTGTGCGATGCATCTAACGCCGCCTTCCTACACATAATTAATGTAAGCTCATGCAATAAATTTATTCGAAAGGGAATTACTCGGCTGCCGCCTGCTTCATCAAGAGCTCCATGTAATCGACGGTCCAAGCGACTTCAGGTGGCTCGCGCTTAAGACGTTCAAGGTGGTCGCGTTCCTGAGTCAAATAATTTTCGTAGTCCTGTGATGTCGTGTGCAGGCGCTGTTCGAGTGCCTGCAGAGCCACAGAGTTCATGGCGACCTTCTCTGTGGCTTGGCGATAGTTCTGGAAGATAAAGTTACCTGTGAATGATATTAGTTTTAGGTGTGAATGGGGAAAGGCGACCTTACCAGATGCTGCATGCTTATCTAGATCGTGAAAGGCAAAGTGCTCGTCTATCTGCTGTTGGCGATGGAATGGGGTGCACAGCCGAGTTACAGTTGCGAGGTTGTTCGACAAGCAGAATGTCCTCTCGCACTCCTCGAAGTCTTCTAGTCCGACACCCTCGACATAAAGGGGGTGCCAGTCAACTTGGCACCCGCGGTTGTGCGCATGGCCGTGGAATGCAGGCACAACACCCCGAAGGTTAAGACCAACGACACGGCGGCCCAATGAACTACGGAGAAGTGTTTTATAAAATGCGCACATTATATCATAGCCCAAGCCAATGTCTGTACCGTAGAGGTCGAGGAGTCGTTTCACTACGGCCAATGGATATTTCATTCTGTCAACGTCAATCCATAAGTAATAAAGATAGCGAGGGAAGCACAAATATCACGTACAATTCGCCGCTCCGTATCATGTCACAAATTACAAGGACATGGCCATGGCGGCACGTCGCAATGAAGATCCCGGCAATTGCAAAGAGTGCAAACATTTTTTTCCGAGCTTCTGGTCCAGCATTCCTCCAACGCTCTACACAAGTGTCGACACACTTGGCGAGCTCATCGCTTTCGGCCTCGGTTAACTCGTTGACATTCAGCCAAGCGATGTCGTCGTTGCCAGCATCCAGATTGGGTTGATCCGATGTCCCAAGTGGCGCTACAGAGACTGGCTTGGCGTTCGCTGCAGTAGACCCAGTAGTTGGCGTGGGTAAGGTGGAAATGGCAGGTGGAGAAGCTAAGGCTGCAGTCACTGCAGCCACGGAAGCTGCAGTAGCCATCGACACCTAAGAAGCGTTCAGTCGATACTTAGATAGAATCCAAAGAATACTTACCTTTTGTGAGGTTTTAACTTCATCCTTGAAAAGGTCTACCTCGGCAGCAGTGAGCCACCGGAAAGAATCCGTCTTGCGGTTGTCAAAGCGTGGGCGTCCGGCACGGAAGGTGCTATCAACGAGCTTGAGTGAATTATTCCCATCGATGGAGCCGAGGAATGAGAGCTTGAGCGGCAATTCATCGCAAATCTTGTAGAAACATGGTGGACAGATATTTTTGGCTTTCCACTGCTCGTCGCGTCCCAGCGTGGCCTGCACACGATGGTCTACCCCACGAAGAATCGCAAGGTACGCGTCGTAAGCCGTCGAAAGTTGTTCAGCCAGGTACGGCCTCTTCGGAACCTGTGTAATATTAATTGAAGAATTTTGAGGATTGACAAGCCAGCGCACCCGATGCAAGTGATTCAGTGTCTTCGCCAGTGCATCGAGGCTGAAACGGGGACATACACGGTGCACTTGGCGGTATATCTCGAAGGTTTTCACGGAGAAGGCAATGGTGGGCTGGTCCGGTGATCCCCCAATGTATCCGTGGCGAAGAAGGGTTTCGTTTGCATTTTTTGAGGAATTTGTGTATGCGAACAATTTTATGTCCGATTCTAAGTACTTGCAGCACTCAGTAGGAAATAATCAAAAGGCCTACATACCTGACAATCCGAGTACGTTGAGCGGCCACGCCTCTGGCACGTCTTCAGCCGTGGAAACCTGCCCCACCTCTTTCAGAGCAAGATATGCGTCGATGAGATCAGGCATTTGCCGTGTCCATGAGTCTACTTGCTTCTGGACGCGGCGCCGGCGAGTCCGAGGATCTCCTCTCCTGTAAATATACTGAAGTAAGGCTGATTCTCACTTGAATGAAAAGTTATGTAGTACCTATGCTCCGCCCTATCCCAAATTTTCTGAAATATGGCTTCGCCACCTGCATGGCTCTGCAGAAATGCTTCTTCTCCAGGAGGTAAGGTGTTGAATCCTGACTCATCCACATCCATTTCCATGTCTGAGTCCCACTCGCTATCATCGCTTGCATTGCCACCCAGGTCAAAGCTGCCATCGTAATCCATCTGAGATTTTTCGGAGTCCTTGAGGAGTTCTTCCCGTTGAAGGAAGCCCATTTCTTGTGAAGGAATCAGGTTAGGAGTAGTGTAAGATCCCTCAGTACCTACGGGCAATCTGATCATGACAATCTTTCTGCAGCTGTGCGCGTTCCGTAGCCGTCTTGTTGATATTCAAGGTACGAGATTTCACCCGGGGATTTTTGCCGATGCTAGAGCCGAAGGTGACCCGGACTTTGGACGAGAGGTGACCGCATCGGCGCATATGGATGAGGCGGGGAACAGCGAACAAATGTCGTACAGATGTGGAAGACTGCCTCGGGCAGCATCCACGGGGATAAAATGATTGTATGCCCGCCAGTGGACATTAAACGCCCAGAATGAGCGGAGCTATGGTCGCCCCATTCGCTTCAGTGCCGACAGGGGAAAATGGTTGGCAATAAAACATAGCGAGTGCAAGGTTCGAGCCCACGGCATTTGAGATGGGTGCAAGGTATGCCTTCTGAACATAGGGAATGAGCGTGGAGCAGGGGAAATGCAGTAGATTGGAGGGCAAGGCAAGACAGCAGCGGTCCAACCAGTAAAGCACACAGTCAAAAGGAAGAGCTAAGATTGCGCGCAGGTGTGATAAGCATATTATATTGAGAATACAAAGTAGGAGCTAAGACGACTAAGGATGAGAAGCTGGGAAGGGCACACACCATGGCGCGCCGCCAGTGGCGCACTGATGGCATGACACGATGAGCGGAGATGTGACGCGGTGGGTGCAGATGTGACAGAGGTGATGGAAACAAAAAGAGTCCGGGAACGTACCAATTTGGGATGGCAGCGCTTGCCATCACGATTGGGAACACCGCCCATGGCGCACCGAAGGCATGGCACGCCGACGGCATGCACAATGAGCGGAGATGTGACGCGGCGGGCGCGGACGTGACAGAAGTGATGGGAACCGGAAGAGTCCGGGAACGTACGAATTTGTGATGGCAGCGCTTGCCATCCCGATTGGGAACACCGCCCATGGCGCGCCGACGGCATGCACGATGAGCAGAGATGTGACGCATCGGGCACGGACGTGACAGAAGTGATGGGAGCCGGAAGAGTCCGGGAACATACGAATTTGTAATGGCAGCGCTTGCCATCCCGATTGGGAACACCACGTTAGCCGAGCGTGGCGGGACCTGCCGAGCAAGAGGGAAGAGAAATTCAAAGGCAGGATTATGGAGGGTATTTACCGGAGAGCTAGGTTTGAAGCTACATTGCATATCAAATGGATGGCATGCCATGATGTGATCATGCCATCAGGTTGGTTGACATATTGAGGCAGGGTAGGTGCATCCCGATATCTATCCTCTTTTATCGTACATCTTATATAACGTAATTTGCGCACCCGTACACAATGTGTACTTCTGCATCCTAATATATTCCTTCCCTTTTTTTTTTGTGGCCTGCACCTCAGTGCAATCTGCCAGCTGTTGTTTTACTCAAAATATCTAGCCCGTTCACCTGTTTCTATGTCTTCGCTTCGCTCCGGCTACTGAAAGGCAGCGGATGCTACTGTCTCAGGACTGCTCGACCAATGTTGGGCAGAAAGAACAATTCGGTGCATGAAAAATAAAGAAGTGTGGCAAACATCATGTGGATTGGCCTGTGAGTTAGTGTGTTAATTGAAAATATCTGAGCAGAAAAACAGACATTTACGTCGAAGCGGCGCAGGCGCAGGGACAACAGCCCGCGACCGGGGGGGCAGAAGCCAGTTACATTGTGCACTTGGATATACCGAGCTGGCTACCGCTCCCGCTCCCGTTTTCGACGCAGGACGCATGACTCATGTGTGGCCCTGTGTCCGCTCCCCCTGCACCAACCAGATCTTCTTTCCATGGTCGTGCTGTGCGAGGTGTATTGCCTGCAAGACCTGGCGTAAGTAGCACTGGAGTCCAGAAACTCGTGAGCAAGGATGGAGTCCGGACGACTCCCGCTGGTGGGCCGGGAACGCGTGTGGATTTGCGCGACTGGGTAGAGCGTGCGGTAATGACCTCCGGACATCTATGGATTTGCGACCCGCGAACCTTCCGGAATGAGGAAAGATGCGGCGGCCGGTAGTAGTCCGTAGGACGTGATACAGATGGCGAGGCATGGCCTAGGACTCGGGATGGAGACCCCAGATTCAGATACGTTGGCTAGGATGCGATGGGATGCGTTCGGTTGCTTCCCCAATCCCGCTGCACCAGATCTTCCATCCATGGTTACTTGCCATGTTGGTGCACGGTGCTGCACACAACCATCAACCGCACTTCTCGAAGCTTGCAGAAAGGGACTCGAGGACCAATCGGCATCCGAGGTGAAGGAGATCCGCCCGGATTGTGCACGATCGAAGCGAATGCGCTCGATATGTGTCCGGCCTACGACTTCGGTTTGGGGAATATTGTTGTTGCCACCGTTGCCACAGGTGCTAGCCGCGGTGCGGTGGTTCTCCGCCAAGCACGGATGAATAGCGTAGCGCTGAGGTGCTGGGGTGCGCCTCTGCTGGTGATGGATTTGTGCGATGCGCGATGTACGAAGCTTGCGAAACGAGGATGGGACGAAAGTCGCTAATGCTGGTCGGCGTGCAGAGAAGAAGTCGGGCGCGGTTATGGGCTATGTACGGAACCCGTGGCCCGTGGGATGGGGATGGGGAGCTCGTCGCAGGTGGTGAGACAAGTACTGAGGCGGAGTGGGGCAGCGACCGTACTCGGGATAGAGACGCCGGATTCAGATATGTTGGCTGGGATGCGCTCAATCGATGCACCTCCATGGGCTGATTCCGCCCCCTGCCTCCGCCGCCGGAAGAGACTGACGCGGGTACATGTATGACGAGCATGGCGTCCTCGGACTTCGCTTCCCCCTCCCGCTGCACGAGCCCTTCTTTTGTAGTCACTTGTCGCGGTGGGGTGCGCTGGAGACAATCATCAGCCGCTGTTCACACGAATGTGCAGAGGGGCTCACGTACCAACCAGCACTACTCCGATGAAAGTGACGCCGCCGCGATAGCCCGCGATCGACGAACGAATACGAATGCGCTTGATGTCCAGCGGGAGGGGGTGTTGCCGCTATATTCGTGCCGCCACGGTGCGATAGTCCTGCGTTATGCGTGGATGAATCGTGGTCAAGGTCACTTCCGAGGCCGACCTGGGGGGGTCGCTCCATCAGCAACTTGACAAGTCCTTTTTTGGGAGCTTCCGGGGGCTTTTCGGCCTTTTTTTGGCTTCGGCCTTTTTTCAGACCTTTTTTTCCGCTTTTTTGGAAGCTTTTTCTGGGCTTCAAGCGACTTCGGCCTTTTTACGGCCTTTTCAGGGCTTCCGCGGCTTCGGCCTTTTCGTCTTTTTCGAGGCATCTTGTGGCTTCCCACTTTCGATTGACTTTGTTTTTTGTTCTGAGTTAAAGGAAGAAAATGATTCAAAGAACGATTCCGACACTCTGAGCGGCATACTTGAAATTTCCCTCGTCAGGGAAATATTTTCCACCTGGCACGGGTTGGCTGATCTGGCACCGCTGGCTGAGTTGGCATTGCTGGCGCCAACTCGCCAGAATCACTAAACTCAAGACTTACAGCAAGGACGGTCGCGAGCGTCAAGCAATGCCAAGAGTGAAGTCATTCAAACTCCGACACACACGTGCGCGGATATGTCGTGATCTTGGTGTGATCTGATCCCAAACATTTGCCACGTCGTCGTCTTCCTTCCTTCCCTCCATCTTTTCGTCACCTCCTGCCTCAAGTTCTGCCTCCCGTGCCTTCATCTGGTCCCCGCGCCCACCGCAAATCACCTCAAGATTACCTGGCTGCTGCAATACAACCTCAAGGCTTCCCAACTGCCGCAAGACAGTGCAAGACTCTTGACTGTAAATCTGCAAGTCCGGAAATCTGACCTCTGTCAAGTTCTCCTGCTGGCTTACCTTCAATCTGGTCTTTCCCCCATTCTTCAACCCGACTCCATTTGTTGCTTTCTCTTTCATTGCACTGGTTCCCGACTGGCATTCCCTTGCGTACCTCCTCCATTGACTTTTTCTCCACTGCAAACCCCGACATTCAGCAAATTTGAAGGTGCGTCATTCTTTCCTCTATTTTCCCACTGCTGACAACCCTTCATCTACTTTAGCGTGAGATCGGACATGGTGCGCAATCGCACGAGAAGAAGCGGATGGTACACTGGTACGCCGTTATTTTTCTCGTTTATACTTGTGCTAAGAGTATTTTGCTGGTGACTTGGGCACAATGCACATCACGCTGATCGCGCAGCGGCGCGAACACGAGCTCGAGCCTCAGTACCGGCTGAATTCGTGGGGACGAACATGTGGTCTAGGTGGACCTCGGTGGGTATGTCGCTAGTCTGTGTGGATCCTGGGTGTTAGAACTACGTGAATACCGCCTAATATGATTTATTTGTCACCTTCTTCAGACCTTTTTTGAGACCTTCTTTTAGACCTTTTCTGTCGGCTTAACAGGGCTTTTCTGGCCTTTTCGCCTTAATTAAGTCAAGGGACTCAGACCTTTTAAGGTCTGAGACCTTTTCGCCTTTTTCGCCTTTTTGCCTTAAAAAAGGCCGAAAAGGCCCGAAAAGGTCAACTTGCTAAGTTGCTGATGTCGTCTTCAGCCGTTCCGCATTGACCAAGAGTAAGTCGCGCCGTGCATACAGACAAGAAAAAGAGAGGTGACTTTGTGTCTGTAAGACAATGTGTTAGTTGCGGTCCAGAATTCCGCGCTGGGAACGCATAGAATACAAGTGGAGGTACGCCGTTTCTTCTCTTGAGGTCTGAGGCTCAGCTAGTTGGTAGCTACAGCCCAGCGTAAGTCCGCTGTGTCGGATCCCAGCAGTGGCAGTGAAGAGCGACAATAATGAGCCCCAAGATGGACGAGTGCGAGGTAGTCGTGGCTTTGAAGTAAGTGTCTTCAGTCGTGGAGCAGGCCAGAAGGAATTGAGTGAGTTACCGGCTGGCATTAAGCAAAGTGCGGGCGGAAAGCCTGGGAGGTACTAACACGGAGACCTCCTACAGCACAGGTGAGACGGTGAAGCTCGAGGGAACCAGAGCAGTTTGGACGCACTGAATTGCGAAGACAGGTTGGGTAGAGTGTCAAACATTCTTGTCGCTGAAGGGTTTCGTATGATGAGCTGAGCACAATGCGGTCAGACAGCACTTTGCATTTTGACAAGAGGCTACAAGAGACTGGAGTGCACAGCATCCTTCACGCGTATGAACAGCAGATGCATGCAGTATGAGAATGTGAAGAAAACGGAGATTGGATCCGACTTGAGAATATTGGGTGACGAATCCGGCTTTGAGAGGGTGTGTCGCACCCCAGCTTTTACACGAACAAAGGGTCAGTGAGTAGGCGTAGAGGTAGCGTAAAAGAAAAGTTAGGCAAAGGATTGCACTGCCTATGATATCAATGAAGGATCAACTAGGATCAATCTCCGGCATGCTACGGCTCTTGGATAAGCAAAATGTCGAAACGAGACCGACCGGGGTTGAGTGAAATGAAAGCCTGGAAAGTGAAGCAGAAAAGCCACGTATTCGCTGCGGAAGAAACATTTTGGAGGCGTCATCAGCGAGATCAGACTTCAAAGTCGCCAGAACGATAGTCTCTCGCAGACAGACACTTCAATATAAACTGATCTCGTACCTCAATATATTGAAGTCTGTTAGTAAGGCGGGGGTCCGATCAGGGTAAAACCTTGTTATATAATCTGCACAGCCACATCACCGGATTTCCATGTTTTGTGCCTACAGGATAGATACTTAAACCAGTTTTTGGTGCAGATGAATCTATATTAGTATAATGAACGTTCCTGCCTGCTCAGACTTTTTATCTAGAGCTCCGAATCCAGGTGGAAGAATCGCCGAAGCATGACACGTGACTATCACTTGTGTTGCAGTTCGAGCCTCAAACAGCACTCTAAAAGTTCAAAATATGTTTTGTATTCCAGTGCCCGGATACGTAAGGGTGAGCTTGCTAATACAGAGTTTTTTTTTGCGCCATTGGAGATTCCAAACATTTACAACTAATCCTCATTGAATACATACTCTCTGAGATCCATACCATACCATAGGTATCTGATTCAAAGCCAAGTACAGCCCTACATGCAGTCTCATACTCCCATTTTCATTGATTTGATAATGGGTTTTTGCAGCCAGCCCACTCAAGGGATTCCTGGAAAGCTATACCACACAGTGTTTTGACTTGAGAAATTGCAACAAAAGAAAGGCCTGAGGAAAAATATTTTGTTGCCGATACCAATTGTTACTTCGTCAAGAGTAATTCCTTGACTCTTGTAAGTGGTACATAATTGTGGTCTTGATAGTGACTTCCCAGTTCTGTTGTCCCATCTCGTGGTCACAGGAACAATCAGAATCCAGGATGGATCAATTCCCTCCCAACCTGGTGTGGGAGGATTTGGGGGAGGACCTGTTTAATAAAGCAAGTAAGGCCGACAAGCGGCACGGCCTGCTACCGATTGATTTCAATCATGGAAATAATTCACAAAGTAGTGTTGATTCCGGGCCCCGACACACATGCGTTGTGCCGCACAAAAATTAGCATGGTTGGTTATATTGCAAGAACGAAAAACAAGTAGAAAACTATTAAAAACTATTATGCGGAATGGGCAGCCCGAAGCTCGCTCGGTCGACGCTGACGCGTCGACCAGCTCGCATTGGGCTGACACAACACATCAGATTTAAATTTGACTATGTAGAAGGAGTAAGACTCTGAAAAGGAAACACAGAACACAGTTGAACTGTTGCAGAAAATAAACCCAAGATCGTAGAGGCTAGACTGTGCCTGATGTTTCTGGGCATTGTCAGAGAGGCAAGTCAGAGGCTCAGAGCTGAGAGCAGGGTTGTCAAGCCGCCGAATGTTGTTCAGGTTGTTGGCATCGACAAATTCTAGCTGGAGGAAACAGCCACCTGTAGCTCTTGAGAAATGCAAAAACCAGATGACGAGACGTGCTTGACATCACGGAACTTTTTGGCAAATCAATGCTGACACGTGGGAGGTACAAACATCGTTTCAACCAATCAGAGAGCCAGAAAAGGTGCTTACGCAAAAACTGCTAATGAAAACGGGAGTTTACTGCAAAAAGTTTAAATCGAGCTCCCTAAGACCTGTACCTAACGGTAGCAGGAATTCATTTAAGCAATCACTCTGAACAATGAAAAAAAAATCCAGAGAAAATTGATGGGAAACTGAAAGAGGGGGGAAAAGGGAATGAAAAAAGGCATGAAAATATCTACTGTGAACAACCCTAATGAATACCTGAATATCTGTTACACTCAACAAACACAACTGATGGAAGATTGATGCGAACATCAGATTCAGGGAGGTAACAAATCTTCTTTACAATTCCCTGACAGCCATTTACCAAGCCTAGGAAATCAGAATGCATTGGAGAAGTAGAATAAACTTTCTTGGCACACCTTTTGAAGTGCACACATTGCAAGTAAGCATGATTTTTGTCCCTTCAGCTAGGAGAATCTCCTCCTTCTGCAAGCCTTCTGCATGTGAGCCTTATTTTGCATGACTGTTGTGTTTATACAGAAATCTAACAACTATGAGTTACCCGGGACTTGATGTTCAGAGATTGATATTGATATTAATCTACGGATAAACGTGAATTTCGGCCGAAATGAACTGGCGCTGCACGGCAGCGCCATCGTGGGAATCGACTCGTGACTTTATCACATGACTCAACTCAGTGTATTTACACGTGACACGCAAATCGGACCGCCTTGATAGATCGGGGGAGCAAGCTCCCCCAATAAATTGGAGGAGCTTTGAAATGATGAATAAAATGTTCTGTATGCTGGAATTTCTCGAAAATACTGATGCTAGTTTCGCAGTCGCCTTTCAAATAACAGTGTGGCTGTGCTGATTATATAACAAGCACTTACCCCAATCGGGACCCGCGTTTAACAACAGACTACCAGAACGAATGGAATAAAATATTTTTACTGAAATAAAAGCCACATAGAATAAAAAGAGGAGAAAAAGACATGTATTGACGCGCATAAAACACGCTGAAAGGCATTTTTGGAGGTCGTGTCGCATGGAGGAAGGCAAGCGGCGAGTGTGGCTGTGTCGATCGATCATTTCGGCCGGCGCTTCTTGCCTCTTGCCACCCACTCGAATCTTCAGCTGCTACCTGCTGAATGTATTCAAGCTCTGGAGCTTCGTCTATGAATAACTAGGAATTGAATGTAGGACGTTGCGATTAGACTCCAAGAACTTCCCGACGAGCTTTCCACCCTTTCACAACTTTGTCCTGGATGCAATCTGACGTATCTCGCCAGGGCAATAAACGAGCGCCAGCGCACTTACACTCCTCAAATCATTGCATAATACTCACCACTGACCCAGCGTCGTTTCAAGCCCTAGCTTCCCTCCCAGCGATTAAATCACCCATAAGTATTGCAAACATTGTGGTTGGGGCAGGTTTTATTGTCCATTCCTTGCATCATCTCCATCCCACCTTAAAAACTTCAAACGCGTCGGGCGACCGTGCGAGTGCAATTGAATGGTTGCCGGTGCCTTTGACACTCTTCGTTAACGCGGCAATCGGACCTGTGACCACAGCGTGTATTGTATTCTTTATTCAATGGAGGTGCCAGAAAATCCTTGAGTCAGAAAGTCCACCAGAAACGGTGAACAGCGATGGACCCATGAACTTGGTGAACTGCTTGCATAAGCTTGCCCGTTCACGGCCATCACCGTATGACACGCTAATTAATCAGTCTATTTATTCATAAGACTAGAAACTGTAAGCAGTAATACTCAGACGGGCACGGATAGCGTGAACGGCTTGCATTGCATACCTGTAAGCAGTAATACTAAAGTATAAATAAGTAACGGAAACAAATGAGAAGCGAGGAAGAGACAAACCTCAGACGGGCACGGATAGCATAAACGGCTGAGGAATGTCTCTGTAGGTATGGCATTACGTATCTAGACAAAGCTGTAAAGTGATATGAATATAGCTATCTCGGGAGACGTGCTGTAGACAATGCAGAGTTGAAATAAAGCTGTAGCAGATAGATGGAAACAGGAAAAGGGAACTGAAGCGGTGTGTCGAGCCATTCCAACACTCCCCCTGGCGAGAACGAGCCATAGAGTATGAGTAAACTACAAGAGATAGAAAATGAAACATATCTGCGCCTTCTCCTGCTCACCCTCCTACTCCGTCAGGCCCAAACCACGAACAATCTTGAGATGGGCATCGTGAGGAAGGATCTTGGTGAATATATCTGCGAGGTTCTTGGCTGAGGGAACATGCTGAACATCAATGTCCCCTGCGGCAACACGCTCGTAGATGTAGTGCTTCCGGATGTCGATATGCTTCACCCACACGTGACCCTTCGCGTCCCTCGCCAGCGCTGCCGGCCCGAGATTGTCACCGTATAGAATCGCCGGGCGCTCTTGAGGCATATGCAGCTCTGCAAGGAAGCTATACATCCACATCACTTGCTTTGAGCTGCACGTGAGTGCGACGTACTCTGCCTCGGTTGTGGATAGCGCAACAGTAGCCTGCTTCTTCACTGACCAGGAGAACGGGCCACTAGACATGAGGAACACCTCTCCAGAAGTAGAGCGGCGAGTGTCGAGGTCAGAGGCATAATCAGTGTCGACCCATCCAAGGGGTTTGATCCCGCTCACGGTTCCTCAACGGTAGGTGATTTTGTAGTCGAGGGTGCCTTTAATATAAGCGAGGAGGTACTGGGTAGCCTTCCAGTGAGCAGGGCCGGGGTTCTGGAGGAAAGCGGCGAGGCGATTAACAGCGAATGCGATATTGGGACGGGTGGTATTAGCGGCATGCTGGATCGATCCAACGGCCTCACAATACAGTTTGTCGGCCATGAATGCGGTAGCGGCAGGTGAGGAAGGGCACTGGGACGACATGAGTTCGATGCCAATGGGGAGCGGGGTGGATTTGGGGTTGCAGTCGGACATTCCATATCGCTCCAGAACACGCTCGAGATAGGGGTGTGAGGAGATCGAGATCGTGCCCGCACCCTCATCGTACTCAATGGTCATACCCAGCGAGGTCGAGGTGCGAGGGACATCTGTCACCTCATACACAGAGTGAATCCCAGCCTGAGCCTCGTCGGCAGCGGCCTGGGATGAAGAAATACCGTCGATATCGTCAGTATAAACACCAGTGATAGACATGCCGGCGGCGGATGTTCGAATGCGGATGCAGGGATCGGCGCGAGACCGAACCCACTCCAGCGCACAAAAAGACGAGTCCAAGTCCTCCGCCCAGTTACAGCCTGACTGCATCATGCCATAGAGGGAGCGTTTCATCAAGCACACCTTCGCCTCCTGGCCCGGCACCACAAAACCCTCTGGCTGGGTCATGTACACCACCTCCTTCATCTCACTATTGAGATAAGCGGAGACAACATCCATAGCCCACATCACCCATCCCGGCTCATTCACGCAGATAGCCCAGAGCATTCTCAATGATTCGTAACGCACCACACCAGCGTACGTCTCGAAGAAATCAACTCCAGGGATCTGCTGGAATCCGCGCGCAACGAGACGGGCCTTCCACTTGACACAAGGCCCATATCACCAAAACCCATCAAGGAACACTTCAAAAATACCTGAGGATTAGTCTGAATAATTTAGCCGTTTTTCACCGTAGAAAACCCAGATAGATTTCAAACTTTATTTGAGATATAGAATCATGGAACATGCCAGAGATGTCTTTGATGGTTTCCATGTATGTTCGGCATCTGTTTCATGATGTTTTCAGGGTAATCTTCAGGTCTTACAAATGCCAATACCTTTAAAATGCATAAAATGATTTCTGTGTATTTTATCATCAAGGACCTGAATAATCTTCTAAACAACTTTCATATGTGTTCAGCGTAATCTTCAACGCATTTACCTAATATATCGGCATGGGATATCCGGTAATCTCTGTGATGAATTCTCTGTATGCTCAAGGTATTCTTCACAGTTTCTTGGGGGTTTCCCACCATGGGTTATTTGGAAGATGTTTTGAATATCTTCTGCATGAATTTGCAGCGGAACATTTGGGGATGATTGTGATATGTCACAGGATGTTTTCTAGACTTTTTCAGGGTAGAATTCAAGGAAATTCAGGAGTCAAATACGATGGAACATTTGGGAAAGATATTGATGTTTTTTGCATAATATACAGGGCAAGTCTCAAGTATAACCACAGTAAGATTGGATGGAACAGGGGAAATATTCATCAGAGATGTTCTGAATGGCTTTCAGCAATCTCTCAAGTGAGATGGCAGATAAAAAGCAGGAAAAGATACAGAACATTCCACATGTAAGTGAATACCAGGGACATGGAAATTGTGCAGAAGACATTTAAAAGACTTACCATAGAAGGAGGAGTTCAAGATGCAGAGATTGTTTTGTGTAAGATTCAAAGTAGATATATTGGCTTGTGCGGCACAGGAAACTCGAAAAAAAACACAGGAAAGGTTTTGAATAGAAGAGGGGTACTGTTCAGAATAGGATGTCACAGACTGGAGAGAAAGGTTTTTGAATGACTTGCAGCCTCAAATCAGGATCAAGCGAGGTGCATGTCAAAATGGGTCAGAGCACTGCTGGCCTAGGGTTCGTGCCCAGCAACGTCGGCTGCCCTTCACTCCACTTCTCACTGGGGGCAAAGATAGGCAAAAGGTAAAAACTCGCCGAATTTCTGCGTGCTTCTCCCTCCCTTCGCACCCCCGCCCGCTGCCTCCTTCCCTGCATCGATGCCCACGCCGACCCCACCGCCTCCTGCTCCCGCTCCTACTCCCCCACTCCCGCTCCCGTTACCGCTCCCGATCCCTTCACGATCCCCCTCCCGCTCAGATCCCCCTCCCGCTCACCGTCCCGCTCCGGCCCCTCCCCGCCCGCCAACTCCCCGGCCGCTCCAACCCGCTCCCTTGTCCGCCTCCACATCATGTCCCAGCCCCGTGTTCTTTCTTGCCTCCCTCGGAGACGTCGCCTTCGCCACCGTTCGCCCGCAGGACGCCTATAAAAGCCATCCGGCCGACGACCGGCACCAAAACTCTCTTGCCTCTGTACCACAACCACCACAATGGGGTGAACCGGAAAACTACGCTCGGCGCCACTGCCGCGCTCTATCATCGACGCAGCGCCCTCGGCATTTGACAAGCGGGGGTCCTTCTACTTCTTCACCGAGCACCACAAACAAATCGCAAAATATGGGCGCTCGAATTGTGCCCCGAGGCGGAAAAAGGAGTGGGCGCGACAGTGCCGGCCGCAGAAGCAGGATTGGGAGTGTTATTGGGTCGTGCCCTACGCTGCGAAATTCGGCGAGTTTTTACCTTTTGCCTATCTTTGCCCCCAGTGAGAAGTGGAGTGAAGGGCAGCCGACGTTGCTGGGCACGAACCCTAGGCCAGCAGTGCTCTGACCCATTTTGACATGCACCTCGCTTGATCCTGATTTGAGGCTGCAAGTCATTCAAAAACCTTTCTCTCCAGTCTGTGACATCCTATTCTGAACAGTACCCCTCTTCTATTCAAAACCTTTCCTGTGTTTTTTTTCGAGTTTCCTGTGCCGCACAAGCCAATATATCTACTTTGAATCTTACACAAAACAATCTCTGCATCTTGAACTCCTCCTTCTATGGTAAGTCTTTTAAATGTCTTCTGCACAATTTCCATGTCCCTGGTATTCACTTACATGTGGAATGTTCTGTATCTTTTCCTGCTTTTTATCTGCCATCTCACTTGAGAGATTGCTGAAAGCCATTCAGAACATCTCTGATGAATATTTCCCCTGTTCCATCCAATCTTACTGTGGTTATACTTGAGACTTGCCCTGTATATTATGCAAAAAACATCAATATCTTTCCCAAATGTTCCATCGTATTTGACTCCTGAATTTCCTTGAATTCTACCCTGAAAAAGTCTAGAAAACATCCTGTGACATATCACAATCATCCCCAAATGTTCCGCTGCAAATTCATGCAGAAGATATTCAAAACATCTTCCAAATAACCCATGGTGGGAAACCCCCAAGAAACTGTGAAGAATACCTTGAGCATACAGAGAATTCATCACAGAGATTACCGGATATCCCATGCCGATATATTAGGTAAATGCGTTGAAGATTACGCTGAACACATATGAAAGTTGTTTAGAAGATTATTCAGGTCCTTGATGATAAAATACACAGAAATCATTTTATGCATTTTAAAGGTATTGGCATTTGTAAGACCTGAAGATTACCCTGAAAACATCATGAAACAGATGCCGAACATACATGGAAACCATCAAAGACATCTCTGGCATGTTCCATGATTCTATATCTCAAATAAAGTTTGAAATCTATCTGGGTTTTCTATGGTGAAAAACGGCTAAATTATTCAGACTAATCCTCACCTGATAATACCACAAATTGCCTCTAACTAGAGGGTACCATGCCCCCCCAATGGTACCCACTAGTTATAGGCAAACTGCCTGTGCCACGGAAATGCCATGGCAGGGGTGCCATGGCGGCCACCCGTTGTGGCCAGGGAGAAAAATGGGATTTTGGCCACCTGTGCCACTGATTTTGAAGGGTTTTGGCAGGGGGTCAGTAAAGCGTGATTTTGTGACAAAATAGTGCCATAGCTGCCACCAAACCTTTAGACCCGGATCAGTACCAAAAATGTGACCCAATTAGTGCCATGTATGCCACGGGTCAATTTTAGCAGGGTCAGTAAATTTTGTGACCGGGTTAAATAGCCACCCGTGCCATGGGTCAATTTTAGCAGGGTCAGTAAATTTTGTGACCAGGTTAAATAGCCACCCGTGCCACGGGTCAATTTTAGCAGGATCAGTAAATTTGTGACTGGGTTAAATAGCCACCCATGCCACAGGTCAATTTTAGCAGGATCAGTAAATTTTGTGACCGGGTTAAATAGCCACGTATGCCACGGGTCAATTTTAGCAGGATCAGTAAATTTGTGACCAGGTTGATTAGCCACACATGCTACGGGTCAATTTTGGCAGGGTCAGTAAATTTGTGACCGGGTTGATTAGCCACGCGTGCCACGAGTCAATTTTTGACAGAATCAGGGAATTGGGGCCGGGCTGAATAGCCATCAGTGCCACCGGTTACATGAAAAGGGATTTGGTAATTTTGAAAGGGACATAGTAAAGACTCTGCCTGTCTGCCATCTCTGCCAGCTATCTACCTATCCCCCCTGTTTGTCCAAGGCTAGCAATGCAACTCCCTCCATCACCTCCCCGAGTTCCTCTCCCCGGGCATCCTCACCCTCATCGTCGTCACTGGAACCATCTCCATCAAGCCAACCATTTTCAGAACCCTCATTGTCACTTGCAAGGTCGGCCATGGAAACATGGGGCGGAATGAGATGCACCATATCAACATCCATGGCACCTGACACGGATGCTGTCGAGGCAGGATGCGACTGCCGGGAGACAGTTGGTATCACATCAGTCTCGGGGGAAGGTGAGACAGAGGTGGGGTCAGCCCGCTCCCCAGGCGTCAAGTCGGCAGTAAAGCGGTTTCCAATTTTCTGGCGGATAGCATAGAAGCGCTTTGTATGATTTTAGCAGGATCAGTAAATTTGTGATGGGATTGATTAGCCACGCGTGCCATGGGTCGATTTTAACAGGATCTGGAAATTTTGTTAGGTTGATTAGCCACAGGTGCCATGGGTCGATTTTTGACAGCATCAGTAGGTAGGTGAGTAGCCATTTGTGTCGCAGGTAGGTTATCAGACAACCTGTGGTCCACTGATTCAGCTATTGGCGTCACCAATCACTTGAAAAGCCTTGAAAAGCAACCTCATCATTTTCGGAGACATTGCCACCAGTGCCACCAATCACTTCCAAAACACTTGTAATTATCAACTGACATTGCCACGAGTGCCACAGATTACTTACCACCACCACGCAGAGGGAACGAAAACAGCATTTATTTCTTGCATGCATGTATGTAAAACAAAATAAAAACAACAGGCCCAAGCAGGCGTTGTAGTAGTGCGTGGGTTGGAAAATAAACGCGGGTGGTCAGAAGGAGAAGGCAGCAAGGAGAACGAGAAGGTGGAGCGGAGATTGGCGACTACGAACTATCTTCGTCGTTGTAGTCGTTCTCGTCAATCTCCTTGGCGGACTTCGGCTGGCACTTCCTCTTCGTCTTGGGCTTCATCTTACCTGACGCAATGTCAGCTGCGATGTCCGCCTCCATCCTCTGCTTCGCCTCGGCAGCAGCCTTGAGGTCCTTCACCCTCTTTTCCTGCATGCGATCCCAGCTAGAGGTGCCGGGGCCAGTGCTGCCACCAGCGACCGCATTGCCACCACTGCCACCACCAGCGACCCCACTGCTACCACCGGTGCCACTGCTGCCACCAGCGACTGCATTGCCACCGGCGGTGCTTCCCTCGGGCTCGTTGTCATCAGTGGCCACCAACTCGGCACTCCTGTGGCCGGTTGAGTGGGCGAAGGGCTTGCGCTTCTTCTTCTTCGGCGGCTCCTCTTGTTCACCGTCGGCGCCCCGCTTCCGTTTCTTCCCACCGCTGTCTTCCTTCCCCTTCTGCTTCTTCTCCTTCGTCTTGTCCTTCTCCTTCCCCTTCCCCTCGGCTTGCTTCGCCTTCTTCCCACCCGCCGACTTCTTCCCCAAACCGCCCTCCTGCAATTCGCCCTTGTCCTCCTGCCGCTTCCGCTTCTTCCCCGCAGCAGGCTCGGGATCGGTGTCGGCATCCGTCTCTGCTGCGTCTGGCTCCTCCTCGGCCGACTTCGGCTTCGCTGTCGACCCCTTCGCCTTCCTCGATCGCTTCCCCGAGGGTCTCGCTAGAATCTCAGCCCGCAGTGCAGGGTCTGTTGGTTCGAAACGGCATGCGCCAGACTTGAGGCGCTGCCAAAGCGTGACAATGTGGCCGGCGCCTCCAGCATTGAAGTTGGAGGGCGCCACAAAAGTAGCGCCCTCCGGCCAGCCGACCAACGTCCACCCAAGGCCGCCTTGGATGACCCGCTCGTAATCCTTGTAGTTCATTTTGACGTTGGGGTTGTTGGTTTTATTGCCTAAAGAGGAAATTAGTAAAATCAAGAGGCAATCAGAAACGCACGAAGGTCGCTCTCGATCATCTTTGCCACCTCCGACCTGCGTGCAGTGAGATCGGCAGGCATGGTGTCGCTGGAAGTAGTGTCCGCGGCGGTGATGCCCTGGGCGCCCAGGTTTGTCCAGCTGTCGTACTTCACCAAAAAAACCACCGGGTCGATCTTGTAGACCTCCTGAAGGAACTTGAACTTGGCGGGGTCGCCGAGAAGCGTCGGGGAAATGGTGTCGTTCGCATGCCCACCGGCCAGGACACCAAATGCCCGTGCCCCCGTGCGGTGCTGAAGAAGATCCATCTGAAATACAGGTCAGCCATGGCTGCCATGGATGCCACAGTGCCACTGGTGCCACAAGAAAACCCAAAACTTACCTCCTTCGAAATATTGGAGGCGACCGCACCCGCATCCTTGGCAGCAGAGCTGTTGGAGGGGCGAGTGCCCTTACTCTTGCTCTCTTGGTATGCCAGGTAATCCTTCTTGAGCTGCACGAGGTTGTCGGCAGACCACACATCGGCGCCCTCGGCCTGAACAATCTTCTGCACCTCTGGCATTTGGATGCGCTCCCCTTTCTGCTTCCCTATAGTTGCATGGTCAGCATCTTCAACGAATAACGAGAAAAGTAGGTCCTTACCAACGTTCATCTCCTTCATCCGCTTCCAGACCTTCGCCGAGAACTCGTTGTAGTCGCGCCCATCTGTGTACCTGGTGACGTGCCCAAGCCGCTGCTTCACCTCGTGAAGCGGAATGTTGAGCTGCTCCGACAGCTCCGCCGCACGAGCCTCAAGCAGGTCTTCGAATTCCCCGACCTTCTCTTCGAGGATCTTGCGCGCGGCCTTCAACTCTTTCCCCTTGAGCACCGCCGTATTCTTCTCCGCCGTGGACTTCCCCTTCTCAGCCCTCGGGCGCCTGGGTGGCTGCACGGGTGCCCCGGGATGTCTGTCGCGGTAGCTCTGGCCTCCCGGGTTATGTTCCCCGCTGCTGTCGTCGCTGTTGTTGTTGTCCTCGTCCTCGTCCTCGTCCTCGTTGCTGTCCTTGTTGTCGTTCTCGTTGCTGTCCTTGTTGCTGCCACTGTCGTCATCGTCCTCTTGGCGGTCTGGCTCCTCATCCGCACCCGCATCCACACCATCGCCAGACGCCAAGCCCTTGTCGGTGGTGCTGGGGGGTGGGGACTTGCCTCGTTCTTTGGTGGCAGAGGTGGATGCTGATTTGGTGGCAGCGGTGGACGGGGACTTGGGATGTGGGGGCGGGGAGCGCTCAGTCTCAGGACGTGGGGACACAGTGCGCTCGTCCTCGGAACGCGGGGACACGGTGCGCTCGTCCTCTGAATGCGGGGACACGGTGCGCTCGTTCTCGGAACGTGGGGACACGGTGTGCTCGTTCTCAGAGCGCGGAGATGTGGCACGCTCGCTCTCGGGACGCGGGGATGCAGTGTGCTCGTTCTCGTGGGGCGGGGATTGAGACACGGATTGGGCGCGGTCTTCGGGCGTGTCATTTCCATCGCCGGCACTGTCCTCGTCCAGCGCAGCACCCTTGTTGGTGGTGCCAGAAGGAAGGGTGCCACCGAGAGACTCCGACTCCGACTCAGACTCAGGGGTGGGTGGCTTTTTGGCGGTCGCTCTGCGCTTTGACGCCCTGGTCTTAGATGAACCTGGCAGCGTTGCCACTGGCGGGGGTGGAGATGGGGCAGCAGGTGCGGCAGCTTTGGCCTTGGCCCCCCTCTTCGGTTTGGCAGGGGCAGGTGCGGTGGACCGCGTACTTCTGCGCAAGGGGCTGTTCATTGGCAATGCTGGCCTTCCAGTTATTGGATATTTGGGGGGCATCTGAAAATAAATACTGGTCAGAATAACTGCTCCCAGCTCCAAACAAGACTTACCGTTCCAAATCCAACAGTATTTTGAGCTTTGGCGGCAGTGGCACTCGGAGTCGTGGATGGAGAAGACTTTGATCGCCGCATCGCGGTCACGTGCTTGCTCTGATCGGTGGCACCGATGGCAGGGTGCCCGCACAAAGCAGCAGATGGCACCCGTGGCACAAAGAGTAATTTAGACGTAAAAATTCGGTGTGGTGCTATTTAGCTGCCACGTCAGCCTTTGACTCTCCCTTCACCTTCCCCAACCCCGCCACTGTGCTTCACAATCCCGGTGTCGCCAAAAATGAAAGGTTTTTGTGGTTTTTTGGCTTCATGCCACCAATGCCACCAAACGGCTCTGAGGTCCTTCAGCTTCACAGGGCTCTGCCATCCATGCCACCGGCTTCCACCATGGCTGCAGCAGCCGTTGGCTGTGAAGATTTATCTGAGCCAGACAGTGGCACTGCCCCGATCACTCCTCTCTCCCGCATTCCACCATCTTCGGCCAACAACGGAGCTCGACACTCCCTCTCCAGGGGCGACCCCTTCCAGGACCCTTGCCCCTCTGCACACCAGCGTCGGACGAAAGTCGCTGCAGCAGCCGGGTCTATTGCTGCCAGATTCAAGGTCCGGAAAGTATGCATTGCATCGACAGGCTGGATCGGGCTGCAGGACCATGGCATTCCGCCTGATGCCGCCACTGGGGAGTGCGACCCAGTTGGAATCGTTCACTCGTTGGAGACGTTCTTTGGACCGGACGCAACGAAGCCGGGGTTCACGTTGGTCAAAGCACCCAAGGATGCTGGGTGCGCCCTTCGTTCTTTTTTCATCTCCTTTTCTTCTAGGACTCACCGCTCTTCAGGAATCCGTGCCCCATTGTCGACTCTGAAAAGCGCATCTGCGCTGTGTACGGAGGCATTCCAGACACCCCCAACTTCATGCGAGACGTCCATGACCCAGCGGTGGAGGCCATGGAAATTGCACGGGCTCAGGCTTCACTGTCTGAGTCTCGTCTTTACCATTGGCGCGGCAACTGGGCCTCGCTCACCACGGGAGCCACCCACGGGACTGGTCGCGATGAGCCTGGTGACTTCGTCAACGGGATTATCAACACCGCCGTCATTCTCGCCCTGGTTAGCAACGCTGCCTTCATTGACCTTGCCGAATTTGGCTCAGGTGCGTTCCTTCTCCTCCTCTTTAAGCCCATGCTCATCCCTTCAGGCCTTTTCTCCATCTGGGCGCCGCACTTCTTCCAGTTCTATATCGACTACATGGGTTCCTTCTATCTCAAGAACCCCAAGCTCCAGCGGCCCTTCGTCAACAGCATCTGGTCGGCGTGTACCTTCAACCTCGGCCCTCGTACCTGCGCCTTCGGGGACCGTGACTTCGCCAACCTCGCATACAGGTGGTGTGCAATTACCGCTCTCGGCACGTTTGACTATACGAAGGGCGGGCATCTCATTCTTTGGGACTGCAAGCTCATCCTGGAGTTCCCACCGGGATGCACGATCCTCATCCCGAGCGCGGCCATCTTCCACTCAAACACCCGGATCGCCGAGCACGAGACACGGTATTCATTCACCCAATACACCGCAGGAGCGCTCTTCCGATGGGTCGAGCGTGGATTTCGATCTGAGAAGGACTATATTGCTACGCTGACGGCGGAGGAGATTGAGGAGGAGCGTAAACTTGGGTTGGAGAGGGCTGCGGCGGGGGCTGCTTTGTTTTCTACGTTGGATGAGCTGAAGGCTGGCTGGGTGTAGAAATACTTGTTTCCTATGCAATTTCTTGGACGTTTAGTTATTTTGCCACCAATGCCATGTATCTTGGCCACACTGGGGTCACAAATTTTGTGATGAATGCCATGAGTGCCACCAAAAAATGTGATGAACTCGATCTTGCCACCCATGCCACCACCGGACTTGCCATAAAAAGTCGTGATCACCAACCCTAGATGCGTGATCGCCAACTCGAGACACACAACAACTCGATAACGGGTCTTCCTCAAGCCATAATTTAAAAATCTGAGGAAGCCAATTTGGAGTTTTAACACATACGTGGGTCCAGGAATATTTTTTGCATTACTTCTAATTTCTACATCGAGATTTGTGTTTGTACATGAAACGGTCCAAAATGTGCCATATCTGCATATAGGTACCCCACTTCTCTTCTCTTACCATGACACACTTTTTTCCAACTTTCACAAATATGAAAGATTCTCACATGTTGGTCCTTCCTTGGTCCCCTGCACATGTCTGGGCATCTTATTGGTCTTTTTAGCCCGAATGTCCCAAAAATGCCACCTGTGCCATCACGTACCCCTGCTGCTAGACGTCTTGCTTGTGCAAGATATCGTGAAAAGTGAGTTTGGTATGCCTTAATCTTCAATGCCTGACCAAATTTTCGCAGGAAAAAGGAAGAACTGGCGGAGAAATCTCGTATCAGGATGAAAGAGTATCTGGCCGTCTTGTTGCCTTGTTACGCTGCTCATATAAACCTTAGATATCGGCAGAGGATCCAGGATGACCCAGTTCGTGCCCAAGAGTACCAAGAACGTAAAAAGGCCGGGAACAATGCCTACCAGCAAAAGTAATGTGGTGCAACCATTTATTGATACGAACTAACACATGCACTGCAGAAACGGGAGGCTCCTGGCTTACGAAAAAAGGGAACAAAGGCTCGAGAATGCCACCAAAAAGCTAGGTCATGACAAGGCTCGCAAAAAGGCTTGTGAGAGGCAGCGGAGCAGAGAGCAGGGGAGGGATTATGAGCTGGAATTGGCGATCTTACAGGCAAAACATCAGGATGGGATTCAGATGAAGGTTGCTGACACCATGTGGAGCCCTGGGTCAAGCAGGGGTAGTCGTTACCAGCATGAGGATGGCTTATACAGCTTCCGAGGGTAGTAATTTTTGTTTGTTGTGTTTGTGGCAATAGTGGCAGTCAGTGCAAAATGTGTTCAAGAGTTAAGTGGCACTGGTGGCACCCCACAAAAACGCCCCAAAGAACTTAGCCAAGCACCGCCTTTCCAATCCCGTGACCAAAAGTTGGCCGCTATTGCTTCTTCTTCTTCCCATCTCCCCGACGGCCCTTCCTGCGCTTCTTGCCACCTGCGTTAATGTCATCCCCCAAGCCTTGCCGTTGCTCTCCGCCCTTTCATGCAGACCCCAACACCACCAAGGCCACTGCAAAAGTCTTTTATCTCGTCACCAGCCCTGCTGCTGGATCGAAGCGCAGCGTGTATCCGTCTTGGTGTGTCATTTTTTTCTCCCTTCTTTTTTTTTGAACATCCATCTGCTTCTCAGGACTAGCGCCCAGCGTGCGTCGGAAGGCAAGGCTCGTGGTGGCGCCGTCAAATTCACGGCCTGGGACGACCGCCTCCCCGCCTGGCATGCTTGCTGTGATGCCGGCGAGCATGAGCATGACGCCCTGCCCCCTCGCACCCCCACCCCTCCTACCATCCCAACAAGACTGCCCAGAGCTGCACCGTCCAGCATCCCGCCTTCGCCAACCTACGCAGTCCGTGGTAGTGGGGCCATCCACAGCTCATTGGATGCTGCACTGGCCGATTTCCAGGCCGCAGCAACTAGGGGGCCAGCGACGCTCTATACCGCGGAGGACCCTCGGGTCGCTGCGCATGTTGCAGCTGGCCGCTCCCCTGAGGATGCAATTGCCCTCGTGAGCCGGTCTTTTGTAGAGGGGGAGGCTGCATCTGGTAGCTCTAGCACCAGACCCATAGCCGTCCGCAGACATGGCCGGTGGAAATGTAAGCTATGATCACACTGTGCCATTGACTGGGTCGCCATATGAAAATGACAACTCAGACGATGAATACTGGCGGGATACATAATATATCTACCTCTTTACTGTGTAGTTCGCAATATTTTATTGTACAAGTGACGAAGTGGCAGAGATGGCATCCATGGGCTGATGGCATCCGTGGCAAAAAGGTGCACAGACAATTTTTGTGGCGGCCATGGCACCTTGGTTTGGCTGCCACCAGTGCCATGGATCTGTTGTCATGAGGCAGTTCCGTTCAATACGTCATTGGAGGCTCATGACCTGCCTGTCTGAAACCTCATGACTTTGGGGCTCATGACCTGCTTGTCTGAAACCTCGTGGCCTCAACGTGGCCTCCCTGTCTTGAACACCATGGCCAAGTCGACAAATTCAAAGCAAAAGCACCGTGCTGCACCAATGAATAAACGGGTGAAAGTACCGGTAAAAGTCAGAGATGCGAATGGGCGGACCAGTCTCAAGTTACAGGTCCTGACAACCCAAGCGCGGACAGAAATTCAGCAAAGGACGCAAATGGAGATAGAAGAGCAGGAACGAGGTGAGCTCTTTATTTGAAAAGCCACACCAGTATCACTAACCTGAGCTGCTAACCTGGTCAGCCAGCACCCGGAATACCATGAACAACATTCATGATATCCCTGATGACGAGGTAGATGAATGGCAGGATGATGATGGAGATTTCACATATGGGAACATGATTGACGGTGCTGTCCCCATCGATATCAGCCATGGGGGTGGGGAGATGCAGGATATGGCGCAGGCATTATCTGACGACCTGCATGGCAAAGCCAGACGGTGGGCTCGCTTTGTCTATGCTTTAAAATGCATTAAACAAGGCATGTTTAGGAAACGTCAGGACACGCGTTACCGATCGGATGTGGTTCAGCGCCGAGTCCTTGGCTTCCGCGCTCAGATGAAGGAAATGGTGGATGCGTATATGGCATTTTCTGCTGCTCAAGGAGAGCATGGCATGGCACGGGGACCTGTGTCCCCTTCAGACGATATGGTGGAGAACGAGTTCAGGGTGATGGTTGTCGATGTTTTTGGTGCGGTGTTTTGTTTCAAGTGGAATAGTTCTAATGGTATAGCCAGATACCTATACTGTGGATGCACCTATCCTCAGCACAGACACATATATCGCCTCCTGCCTTGTTGGGCAGGGCTTGATCCCCTGCTCACCATGGAAGCCCAAGCAGGCTGTGTCAATCCGTGTCCTAGAGATGTTCCGTCTCGCACGCCTACGGTGCCCAGCTCTTGGGGTTCAAGCCTGGATCAAAACACTGGCAGATCTTCATGGCACGGCCTTTAAGCCCTACAGCACTCAACGATTCACCATCTGCTTTGACTTGTACTTGGAGATCTTGGATAATGCCGAGAAGCGTGTGAAGACGGCACTCGGGACTGGTGCCTCAAAAATGGATGCCTGGCCTGCACCTACAAGCTAAAGGGGGAGGACAAGCTTATCTTCGCCATGCTGCTGCTCATGGACGGTAATGACTCACTCAAGTGTATCCTCAGGAAAGATAAAGGGTTCAATGAGGATGGTGTAGCTCATCGAGGAGACTCTGAGCGTGCAGATTCCAGAGCTGCAGATGCGGGTGGTGACTACCTGATGTTCCGTGAGAGGGTGGATCGGTGGACAAAGAAACGACTTGCTGAGGAGGTCGGAATCCCAGTACGTGGCATTTATGGCAATAGGATTCGTGGTACAAACGGCACAGGGCTGATTTCGATATTTTAGATCAGTGATGAGCCAGAGAACTCTTCAGGCTGTGAGGAGAGGTGGAAGAATCTCACCGAGGAGCTCACCGCCAAAATGTGGGGCATCTTTGACGAGACTGGGATATTTGTTGCACTTTGTCGGCATGGGTTTGTTCTTTTGGTGGCAGACATGGTACGAAGCGGGGAGTTGTAAGTCCCTGTGGCATAGATGGCATTGGTGGCAGCTAACTGACTTCTTTTAGGGCCAAATACCCTCTTGCCATTGTCAATGCCCTCTTGGACGCTTTTGGGGCGGACCTTGGCATTGGATATGACATTGGCTGTGGTCACAGTACCACTATCCGGCACTCACCACTCGGTCCAAAAGCTGCCCAGCTGAACCTCAAGATGTTGGTAGGGGCCTTCCATGGTCATGCCCACAACAGAAAGTGTCAGCTAGACTACCTGGCCACCTATGTTCTGGGGTTGGGACTTGAGGACCTAGAGGGTGCTGAACGGCTGTTTTCCCGCTCGAATGGCCTGTCCCGATCGGTCCGATATGCAAGTGTTTTCCATTGAAGGCAGGCTATACGGACCTACTTTGCCCATCTTGACACTTTCGAGACATATGCCAATCTCAGTGAGTGATGGATGTCCTTCATATTCAGCCCTCATCATTTTATAGGCACATTCTTGGTCAACAACTACAAACAGGCTATTGAAATCTTGGACACTGAAGAGTCACTGAAATATGCCATGGAACAGGCTGGAGTGACAGAGCACATGCTCAAGAGTAGGATCCAGGAAGAGAAGGCCTACCTCAACACACTGCTGAAGGAGCCACAGGAGGAAACAGACCAGATGGAGTACTACCAGCTGCTGGTTAATCTAGCTGATCGAAAGTGAGTCTTAATGGATTCAATAAGACTCAGTAGCTCTAACTGCCATTGTGTTCATCAGGGAGAAGTTCGATGAAGCTTTTGGAGAAGGCTCAACAGCAAATGGTAACACCAGGAGGCATGCACGTGAGAATTACAACAAGGTGGTCGAGGCAGTTCAGGCCACTGAGCGTCGCCTGTCTATCGAGGTACGATGGACATCAGAGGATAAGGAGTGGACCGACACAGCTGAGCTGGTAGTCAACCGCCGGTATAGGCGGGCGGTAGACTCTCTAGAGGCATTGGTGGTGAAAAGACTTCTAGAACTGACAAAGGTAAACCAATCAGGGCTAGGTATGTGGTCCAATCTGTTGAGGGACAGTGCTGATAGACCTTTCAGGATACAAAGTGCGAAAACACATTGCTAAGGCCCTCCAGGTTCGATCCAAAGCAATCCGGAGTGCCCTCCAGTGCTACAATTCAGCTGCATTGGCCTTGGACCCTCCAAGGCAACACTTGTCGTGGGAGGAAGTCATTGACTACGCATTTCTTGCGGACTTTGACATTCTTCGGGACCCCACTGGCAACACCACAATCAGGGCATGGGCAGACCCAGCTGCTCGCCAGCTTCTGGACAGCTACCACAAACTCAAGCGAGCAAAGGAAGAGATTCAGTGACTCGACATCGAAATCCGACGTGTTGTGACCTATATGAAGGATGAGAGGGAGTTTTTGCTGGCAAAGGAGGCCGAGATTCTGCCAGATGACCCTACACTCGCATTTTTCATTGGAAAATACCGCCGGCAACGTGGACGATATGATGAGATTCATACAAAGCGCTTCTATGCTATCCACCAGAAAATTGGAAACCGCTTTACTGCTGACTTGACGCCTGGGGAGCGGGCTGACCCCACCTCTGTCTCACCTTCCCCCGAGACTGATGTGATACCAACCGTCTCCCGGCAGTCGCATCCTGCCTCGACAGCATCCGTGTCAGGTGCCATGGATGTTGATATGGACCTTGCAAGTGACAATGAGGGTTCTGAAAATGGTTGGCTTGATGGAGATGGTTCCAGTGACGACGATGAGGGTGAGGATGCCCGGGGAGAGGAACTCGGGGAGGTGATGGAGGGAGTTGCGTTGCTAGCCATGGACAAACAGGG
Organism: Mycena albidolilacea; assembly: GCA_029282495.1. Classification (NCBI taxonomy): domain Eukaryota; kingdom Fungi; phylum Basidiomycota; class Agaricomycetes; order Agaricales; family Mycenaceae; genus Mycena; species Mycena albidolilacea. Next base: position 1,749,681 of record JARIHO010000013.1, on the reverse strand, counting down.
GGGATAGGTAGATAGCTGGCAGAGATGGCAGACAGGCAGAGTCTTTACTATGTCCCTTTCAAAATTACCAAATCCCTTTTCATGTAACCGGTGGCACTGATGGCTATTCAGCCCGGCCCCAATTCCCTGATTCTGTCAAAAATTGACTCGTGGCACGCGTGGCTAATCAACCCGGTCACAAATTTACTGACCCTGCCAAAATTGACCCGTAGCATGTGTGGCTAATCAACCTGGTCACAAATTTACTGATCCTGCTAAAATTGACCCGTGGCATACGTGGCTATTTAACCCAGTCACAAAATTTACTGATCCTGCTAAAATTGACCTGTGGCATGGGTGGCTATTTAACCCAGTCACAAATTTACTGATCCTGCTAAAATTGACCCGTGGCACGGGTGGCTATTTAACCTGGTCACAAAATTTACTGACCCTGCTAAAATTGACCCATGGCACGGGTGGCTATTTAACCCGGTCACAAAATTTACTGACCCTGCTAAAATTGACCCGTGGCATACATGGCACTAATTGGGTCACATTTTTGGTACTGATCCGGGTCTAAAGGTTTGGTGGCAGCTATGGCACTATTTTGTCACAAAATCACGCTTTACTGACCCCCTGCCAAAACCCTTCAAAATCAGTGGCACAGGTGGCCAAAATCCCATTTTTCTCCCTGGCCACAACGGGTGGCCGCCATGGCACCCCTGCCATGGCATTTCCGTGGCACAGGCAGTTTGCCTATAACTAGTGGGTACCATTGGGGGGGCATGGTACCCTCTAGTTAGAGGCAATTTGTGGTATTATCAGGTGCTAATCCTCAGGTATTTTTGAAGTGTTCCTTGATGGGTTTTGGTGATATGGGCCTTGTGTCAAGTGGAAAGGACCCAAACCTCCCAACCCACGAGCAACCCGTACTCCTTCTCCATTGGTTCCATCCAAATCTCGGGCTGCTGCATAGCTTCCTGAAAATTCTTAGGAACCGCCAGAGTCGAAATGTTAAAGGCAGCAGTTGCCTGGGCCTTCATAATCGGGGTCTTGTGATCAGTGGCCCAGTCAGTACCAGCGCACCTCGCAGCTGCCTCAGTTGCCTCAGACTCAGCTGAATCCCGAATCACCTTTGACGGCGCGTGCGCGCGAGCAGACCAACGAGGTGCAACAGGTTGGGGATCGGGTGCGACGGACGGAGGAGCAGCAGTAGCCGGGAGAACAGCAGAATCATCTGCGGGAGGTGCAGCCGGTACTTTGTTAGTCTGTGACTGAACTACAGGAACGGGAACGTGCGGATCATCCTCTCCAGCTACTTCCACATCTCCCCCTGCTGGAGGACGTGTCCGATGCCCTACTCCCTCCTCAAAAACGATGTCGCAAGCATTGTAGGGTCTTGTTTATTATGCTTGTTTGTAAACATGTTTATAAACACCGGTTTATAAACCGGTTTTTAATTGGATTGGGTGAAATGCTTGGTTTTTAATTATATTCGGGCCTGATCCGGGGCCGCCAATCACTGATCACTGCTTAAATTTTCACTCAGCGACACCATTCTGAGGCACTATGTCAGGCACTGAGTTGGCACTGAGGTTACATACTACAACAAGGGACTCAAGCATTTGCATGACTTCTTCAAAGCCTTACCCAAGAGCATTCCGGTTGGAGATGTCCACAACTTTCTCGCATACTACTGCCAAGTCGGGAAAAGGTGGTCGACACTGGCTGTGAATCATTGGTCGGACAGCGTCATAGTTGACTCCTGTGGCAGTAGGAAAGCGGGGAAGAAGAAAATTTGGGACGAGCAAGCCGAAAAACTCGTATTTTGGGCTCTGTACGCGAACTGGTTTATAAACATGTTTATAAACAGCCTGTTTATAAACCAAAAATTAAAAACTATTTATAACCCCCTCAGGAATTATAAACAAGACCCTAGAGCATTGAAGAGCTTGCGTGTGGCGGCATTCCACAAGCGGTAACCGGCGGTTCCGTTATAGCCGACCATCACCGCTTTGACTGATCGGGGATCAAGCTTACCGCCAGCTGCCTGGATTGGCACAATCTTGGCATACGCCGTCGACCCGAACGCACGCAAGTGGGATACATCGGGCTTCTTGCGATAGTAAACCTCGTAAGGAGTCTTGCCGCCGTTGCGTCGTTTGGGATGGAACCATTGTAGGTAGATGGCGGCATCAGTTGTGAGTGTCCAGAAGCTCTTCAGGAGTTGCGAGTCTGCAAGCAAGCAGCGGCTGAATTCGATGGTGGTCCGAATGCCGCGCTCACCGGGGCCGTTTTGCGACGAGGAATGGGGAGTAGTGACCTCGATAATGATGCCGGCTGCACCGCAAAAATTGCGCCACAGGTGATTGATCCATTCCACTCGCCGTTATTCAAATTGACCCAGCAAGTTTTCCGGGTCACGTGCTGATCTCCCTTTTATGGTAAGTACCCACGCTCGGCTTAGTTTCCGGGTGACTCTCAAGTCGTTTACGAGGCAAAGAAAATATCTGCGGGTGGATATATGAGATTAGGGATGTATAGAACAGTTTAAATGCATCCTTTTTTTTTTTTTTTTTTTTTTGGTTTCCCTTGCACCCAGATTCCATGAAATAAATGTGTTTTCCGAAAGATTCTCCGCTAACAAGTGGTGCATAAACGGTGCAACAGGGGTGAAATCCGGTGAAGCACATCAGGTGGGAACAATTTCTCCGTCTCGGGCTTGAATTCAGTGAAACAAATGTATTTTCCGGAATATTCTCCGGATGGTAAAAGTTCGAATGAAAGTAGGGCAGTTGGGGATAAATCAGTGTGCAAGTACTTCTTTGCAAGCCGCAACGATGGCGGAAATTAGGAACGAAAGTAGGCAGGGTTGAAAAAAAGCAAAGTAAATGAGCGCCAGGAGAATCGATCCGGCGCCCACCCAATCAAAATAAAACCTAGTAATCAGAATACTAACCACTAGACTAAGCAGAAGACGCTAGGACCGTCTCAGGGCCATCCACAACGCCCCCCGACGCGACCCGGAAAAACGTGCTGGGTCAATTGGACTGACTATCCATTCCCCACCTCCGTCAACTCTGATTCTCTTCAGAGGCTTGCCGGTCTGCTTCTCAAGCTCAGCCTTGAAGAGCTTGAACGATTCCAAGGTCTCTTCCGTGGACTTGTGCGCGAGATAGTAAGCCCAAACTCCGGCTGAGTGTCCATCAACGATGTGGAACAACCAGTGCTTGCCTCCAAAAGATGTAACCTGCGCAGGACCCCAAAGATCCATGTACACCCGCTCGCCAACCTCCTTCTCGACCTCGTGGACACCATCAAAGGGACGATGTGTCTGTTTTCCAAAGATGCAGTCTTCACATAAGCCATCCATGTCGCTTTCGCGCACATTGGGGCCGTTGACGTGCATCCCGGAAATCAAGGCATCCAGGCCCGTGTTACCAATATGCCTAAGGCGCCCGTGCCACGTCTCCTTTGTCGTCGGCAGATCTCGCGAATCCGCCACTGAAGCGGTCACCCCGACGTCATCAAACTCCACACGGTACATCCCATTCGAGAGTTTCGCCTCCATGAACGGTGTCCCGTCAGCACGCTTGAATACCGCACTCCCACCGCCGAATTCAACAAGGTACCCACGGGCATCGAGTTCTGCGATGGAAATGAGGTTTGCAGTGATATCGGGGGTGTGGATAGCGCGGAGGGAAATCTCCTTCTTCTGCCCTTGGTACGTGATTGTTTTCCGCACCACTCCGGTTGCTAAAATGCGGAACTTTGAGCCTTCTGCGGCATTTCCCTCGCGGGACTCGACAGGATTATACTCAGAAAAATCCTCGTGCCGCCAAAAGCAGTGCTCAGTCGCGCCAGAGTCGGCGAAGACGACATATTCCCGGCTTAGGGAAGCATTGACTGTGAAAGCGCGCACTGCATTACCGGACTCGGCGGGCCCATTGCCGTTGTCCGACTCACTGTCCAACTCGGACGATCCGGACGATCCGTCAGAGGAAGAGTCGGAAAAATTGTCGACATCGTCTGGGAGGCCCAACGTGCGGCGGCGATGTGCAGCAAACCATGTGGCGAGGTCGAAGGTGGTGTCCCGTATGAATTCGGTGGGAATGAGTACGTCCTCATCAGTCATGTTATCCATGACAAGGTGCACAGTATCTGAGGTCTGGTAGACCAGAAAACACGAGTCTTCTTGGATGTGATCATCGCCCGGGTAAGGCTGACCATGCTGGAGAAAGGCTTCCGCCGCAATTTGGGCTGCGGCACGGGATTCGGAATAAGGTGCGCTTCTGACGAATCCCTCAAATCCCTCCGATTCGGACTCGTCGTCTGAATCCTCGACAGAGCCCAACTCAGGCATGGTGTCCGACCCGAGGAGCTCAAACTCAGAGGTGAATGACGAGGTAGAGTCGAATATGTCGAACGAGGTTGAGGAAGATGGATTAATGGATTGTTGCTCATCTGCAGTGTAATCAGGGATCTCCAAAACAACAGTCGCATCTGCGGCCTCGTTCCATGCCATAAGTGATTGGGGTGAAGCCAAGACCTCTTCGCCACCAAACTGAACTGCCTGGACTCCTCCACCGCCATACACGCTCACGATTGCCTCGGGGACGACCCATGGCCATGTGCGAGTTGCTGCAGTGAAAGCGAACATATTGACGTGGTTCACGGTCGGAGTGGAGTGTTTCTCCTTCCACCACGACGGCCATTGACCTTCTTTACCCCACCAGGCCAGAAGCAATCAGCAATTGTGTGTCCTTTCCGACCAGGAGCACCGCACTGGGGGTTGGAGCAAACCAGATTCTTGCGAGCAGCGCACCGCGCGTCACGATCATTGTACGTGTTGGTCGTAAGCACGTTGGTTGGAGTCAAAGAGGAAGGTGGAATTACACGGTTCAGGCGCTCAGCATGCATTGTGACGGAGCTGATAACCTCGGCCGACATTTTGAACATGTGGAGAACCGGTACGACAGAGTCCCATTCCTCCCCGAGAAGCGAAATGAAAATGGTTCTAAAGCCGCTATCCTCGATTTTGGCTCCCATATCGTTCGCGGTCTGCCAGAGATTGCGGAGACGAGATACGTGCTCCGACATGGGCGTTCCAGGCACCAGGTACGCATTATGAAGCTCACGAAGGGCATTGACTAACCCCATCTCGGTGACTTGTTGGTGGTTGTCATCGAGCGACTTCATTGCTTCGTGTGCGGTGCCATCTACCTTCAAACCCAAGCCAACGGGGTTCTTGACATTCAGGACAAGAAGTGCGGTCGCAATCGCATCGCGATGGATCCACTCATCGTAGGATGGAGTCGTCGAATAGATGCTGGTTGGATCAGGAGGAAGCGCGGTGGACTGAGCAGTCCCTCCAGCCGTAGGAGGGGTGGGCTTGGTGATTGTGCTGTCGAGGTATCCACCCAAGCCACGGGCTTTGGCAAGGGCCTGGATCTTGGTCTTATAACCACTGTATCCGGTGCCGTCAAACTTCTCCCCGTCTGGGAGGAGTGGTACACCAGTTGAGTTCGATGTTGTCGTCGAATGCAACAATATATTGCGTCAAAACTTGAGCTGCAGAGATCTGTGCGAGAGTACGGAAGCAAGGGTAGGCAACGGGGCCGATAACCTGTAAGCAGTAATACTCAGACGGGCACGGATAGCGTGAACGGCTCGCATTGCATACCTGTAAGCAGTAATACTAAAGTATAAATAAGTAACAGAAACAAATGAGAAGCGAGGAAGAGACAAACCTCAGACGGGCACGGATAGCGTGAACGGCTGAGGAATGTCTCTGTAGGTATGGCGTTAAGTATGTAGACAAAGCTGTAAAGTGATATGAATATAGCTATCTCGGGAGACGTGCTGTAGACAATGCGGAGTTGAAATAAAGCTGTAGCAGATAGATGGAAACAGGAAAAGGGAACTGAAGTGGTGCGTCGAGCCATTCCAACAGAAACAAATCTACATACAGTATTTCGACACAAAATCTTACACATTTCTTCAGATGAGCTTCGAGACCTCGGTACTAACCTCGCTGGCCACCATCAAGTCGAGAATCACACGCAACTGCTCCCCAACGGCCTCAATCTCCTCCTTCCCGTAGAAGCGATTGTCGTGGCTGGGTACATCGTGCGGAACACCTTCCACTGGGGGCATCAAAGTACCTGGATTCCAGGGTGCAAAGTCAGCATGATTCGGCTTGTAATACAACCACAAATATCTGGTATTCCAGCACGAAATAGTGAAATTCAGGCAATTCATTTTCAGGTACAAAAGGAAAGATTCCAGGGGTCCAGTTCAGGGTGTTTCGACTTGATTTTCACCTCAAAGTGTACTGAGTGTTGTTCTAGTGGTGAAAAATTCAGGCTTGCACTCATTGAATTTCATGCCAAATAATAGTGGAACTTGATATATTTGATCCTTGAATTTACACATGTAACTACTTGTCTACTGCTTGGGATGCCTAGTGACGATCTACACTACTCCTGGCCCTGTAGGCCTCCTCGAGCTCCACTTTTGCGGCATCATTGGGGCTGGAGAACCTCGAATCATTGCCAGTGTCAGCGCTTGAAGAACAAGACTACACACCGTGCTGTACTCAGTCGTTGTCAGAGCACAACATGAAGGCACCTCTGAATGTGTCCCTATGGTGGTGGGTTACTTTAACGAGGAAAAAAGACAGGGGTTGATGTCGTAGGTCGGGATGTGAGGCGGTGAAACGGCGTAACATAAATGCGCGGCATCTAGGGCTAATTTTGCGATTTCCTATGACCAGTATTTATACAACGGGAAGCAGCTAGCACTTCTGTTGTTACTAGCATATCAGCTAGTACGCAGACCACTTGTTAGGTGATATAAAGGAGAGTCAGAGCGAGCCCTAACTGCTGACTGTAGCACGAGGCTGCACTAGTGTGACGCACTAGCTGCTAGCTGAGTGTACAAACAACCAGGGATTAAACCACTGCCTATACATTCATGAGACATGACCTAGGAGACTCTAGTAGTCCAGAGATGACTTGGAACGGAGCTAGCGAAGGTCTAGCAGACAGATATCTACGATGGAAGTATGGCTAGGGAGCTATGCCTTGAGCTAGGAAGCTCGGTGCAGTAACCGATGGTACTATCTAATCTCTAGATAAGCGACTAGACGGTGTTAGGCGGAATAACCCGACTAGCGACTGGCTAGGGCTTTGATAAAGACATACCACGACATACGAGATGAGGCAGCACACGGCTAGTGCCCGATCGGGGCAGCTAGGGTGAAGGGGAATAGCCAGTCGACTATTGGAACGGAGCTAGAGATGATCGTACAGCCTGTACCGATGACCGGAGGGTGGATCGATGTTCTGACCAACGAGCTATGACCATTTGATATCGGTCGCAACACTGCGTCGCCTAGATGTAATCGATCGACGCTCTGATGGAGTAGAGATGACCTAGATCACCGGCTACATCGCCGGTTGATCCAGAAGGGGTACTCGGCATAGACGGAGGGCTGAGGATCCATTAATATACCCACGGTTGAACACTAGCCGGTCAGCGAGGCTGACCTGGCATATACCAAACCAGTCCCAAAACCAAACGGCCGTTGTCTCATTGGCTGACCGTATTTCTTATCATCTAATATTGCTTATTGTATTATTCAGCTCGCTTTCACATGTAACTCACACCTAGTAGTATAAAAGGGAGCGCAGGACAGACTAGGGTCTAAGAACATTACGCCCCAGACTTTGGACCAAGCTGGTGCTAGTGGACTCAGGCTGCTAGTGGAGGTTGATACCGAACTTCACTTGTAGTAGTCTTTATATTGGAATCAGTAAACTGTGGACTCTGGAAACATCGAGTGACTAAGTTGAGGATTTCGTGTTGTTGGTCCTAGACCTCCACATATAAAACAAGGGTGTTCTCTTCGAGACCCAACTGCAGTTTGCGTTAGTGACTTTGCCTTCACCCCGACACGACGGAAGCTCTGTCGTAGTGTGTTGGATCGCTTGCTAGGTGAATTGTGTGTTGACTTGAGCCCACTAAGAAGACGCACTAGGTGCCCCCACCTCTAGTTTGGCTATAACTTGTCAGTTACTTCGCCTTCACCCCAATATAGACGGAAGCTCTGTCATAGTGTGTTGGGTCGCTAGCTGGACGCTTGTAGTGAACTAGTGCCAATAAAAGCGGAAAGGTTCCTGTTCTTGGTTAAGGAATAGGTCGGCAGTCAAGGAGAGTCTTGCCATCTGAGGATTGAAGTCCCTTTGTTGTTAGCCTCAGTAGTCTTTGGGGCTGCCCTTAGTAAGGATTTTCACAAACCTACATACTCTGCCCTGGTGTTCTCGACCTAGCGGTCCAGCCATCTTGTATCCACCCCATATAAACACACCCCCAGACCATCCCTAGGTTCCTAGCAGTGTTGTTGTTGGCGGTTGCATATTGCTAGTACGTTGTAGAGTGTGTTGTTGGAAGCCTATAAATCAAACTTGTGTTTGTTCAAACCTACTGGTCACATACTACGGCCCGGACCCGAACTCACAAAGAGAAGCACTTAGATCTTTGGAGGTAGATTGGTTGTGGTTGGTTGTTTTGGGTGTTTGTTCGCAATACCTATCAATTGACTATTCCTAGTCATATAAGAAGTGCACTGTTTCAGCGGTGAACGATGTGCTCTGAACTAAACCCAAACAACACACTTATCACCCAAATACAACCCAAGTCTTTCCGGAATAAGCGGTGAGGCCTACGGAAATAAGACTAGGATCGGAAATAGGCCAATCAGCGAGCGCAAGAGCCAAGATTCAGACAAGTGGTAGTCCCTTTACAGGTCCTAACAAGGTTGAAGGGAAGGTATGTGTTTCCCTTTGGAAGATGAACCTTCACTACAAGATATCACCAGGAATTGGCCTGAGCGATAATCGAGCGGTGGAAATAAGATGGTTTAAAAGCTTCACAGCTTATGAGACAGCAAGTGTTGAGAGTGGTGGTGGTGGTGGTGGTGGTGGTGTCGTCCAACAACATGCAGGAGACCTCGGATAGGTTGACGATATAACAATTCCAAATGATAGAAACCCCGTAGCTTATTTCCCAAGTGCCAATGACAATAGCTGATGACAATGATGGTAGCTGATTCCAAAACACAATTCGATTCCCAGATGCTAGATAGCCTCAATCACGTCCAAGACGTTTCCGATACCCTATTCCTTATTCCAACTTAAGGTTTCCCGATGTTAAAGTCCAACGACAATACACACTGAGCCGACCCCAGAAATAGCCCAATCGCAAGTGTTCAGCCTACTAATACACGGGTGATTCTGTACCCTACTCAAGATAATGTCCTGACTACTTATACAAACCCCAAAATCATATGCAAGTCCAAGAACAAAATAGAAATTAGTAAAATAGCCCGAGTTCCCCTTCCTCAGCCATTTATCTGTTGGAAGGGCTCCAGCGAGCATATTGCCATTGGCTGGTGAGCAGGACGGTCATGATGTCTGCTCGTGCGGTGTTGGTCAGCCTAGGGGTCTGAAACCCTCAGTCTCTTGGCTGACTGATACCGAGTCGTTCGTCCTATGTCCCGTGGTCCCTGGTCCTTTCCCGCCATCACTGACCATCAGGTAATGCTCCCCTGGTCTCCAGCTCCTCGTAGATACCCCTAGTGAGACTTGTCCCAGAAAGGGTTCTTATTTCCCCAACTCTGTCTGCTCGGAATAAGAACAATCCCATCAGATCTCCTTAGCCGACCTTCGCTAGTCCCGGAACTTCACCGGAATGCCTATCCCCGGGCCTTGACGTCTATCACATGGAAGGCACGCAGCCTATTGGTGCAGAAATAAGACTATTCCCACATGCCCTTGTCATCAGTATGTCCAGCCTATTTCATCGTGTGGGAATAAGACCAGAAATAGTCTCTACAGAGGTTTGTGGGCTACACATTCCTCTACAGTTCTCGAGGCGAGCACTGTCAGTCTGCAGGGTAGTTCCCTACCCTTTGTACCTGTTACTCTGTGATCACAACCCTTCTGGCTATACTGAGACCGTATACCAGTCCTTAGAAATAAGCCTATACTGTAATCCGACTATTCCTGAACTGCGCAAAATGTGCGGTGTCTAGGTATAGGCGGATTCCAGACAGTTCAGCGGAACCCAGAACAAGTCGAAGAGGGTGTGATATCCACTCAGGTATAAAACCCGGGGTGTGGATGCAACCTGCAATAAAATGTAGAGGAAGCGGGGCAGGGTGGAGACAATGCCTATGTCAAGCTAAGGTAGAAGCCTGAGATTAGATGAGATAGAATCTACTGTACATGGAGATTCTACCGAGCTTATATAGGCTTTGAATAAATTAAAGCGATCACAGTCAATCACGATCAGTTCCTGTACCGGAGCATTAAGGAGCATTAATGCTGATACCCCTGGACTCCTCTGTGTCTGTTACCATGGCATCGGGGGACTTAGGAGACCCGATGAAACACTGACTATGGGGCTGGCGGTGAAATAACCACAACACAAACCTGGTAAATGAATACATGGTTCGATAATGCAACTACAACAACTCAAACACTATAGTCCTCGTGCAAGTTCGGGGTTCCAATCCAGTATAGATTGTGGCAATTTGAACTTTAGTTCTCTTTGAGAAGCAAGACTTTACAGGTCTACAAGCCGTATAGATAAAACTTGCTCGAATCCGTTCTAGGCGCAATCGCGATAGACAGACGAGATTTTATGTTCAACGGTTTTGTATGATGTGGGTCTAGGTTTGGAGATAGTACTCCGATGCGTAAAGCAAGTGATCCTTATGAATTCCGATTCCAAATAGTATCCGCAATTGCTAATCCTTGCGAGATTACAACCAATTGTCAAGTCTGATCCGTTTCCTTATATTCCACGCGTCCGTTCCGTTTATCCAATATGTCCACGCGTCGTTTATAAAGATCCAAATCTAACACAGATAATATTCAAACAGGGAAAACAAAAGAAACTTGGTATAGCTTCTGGGTGTCTCCGAATGAATGACTACTCTACCAGTTAAGCGTGAAGTCTAGTAACTTCGCGTCCAACAGGTGGGGTGAGATTCACTGGTGTTCCTCCCATAACCATCCACTTAAATACGTTACAGGATTCTAAATATAAACGAGACTGATACAAACGAGCAATAGGGTTCAGGGTATATGACTAGTGGTATGGCAGCTAGCCGATGAACTCCTGTCAGATATCAAGCAATTAGTAAAATTGAGAGAGAGTTATAAGGAACATCAACAAGCCGAGCTTAGCGATGAGTCAAGATCTACATCGCTTAGAACGATCGTGATGGGATATTGTTGATATGTCAACTTTTAGCCAACCTCCTCGTCAGCACTCCGTTACCCTCCTTGGTAACCATCCGCTCAAATAGTTCCGCCTTGAACTACTTAAGTGATTTGTCTGAAAATTGTGATAGCCGCCGCTTCCCAGTACCTGAGTACGGTTTCTTAGTCAACTGGTAGATAGACCAAGTCCAGTCCTCTCTTGGCAGTTCTGGAGATGTCAGATGATGTCCCACAATGATCCCCCTAGTTCAGAAGGATATTCCCTCGTAATACGCCCTTAGTCAAGGATGTGCAGTAGCCCCAATCCGTTTCCAGGATGGTAAGGCACTTTCCGTGATTGCTCCATTAGCGACTTCCCACTTCAACCCTTTACCAGGATTGTCGTCCAGCGCCTTTCTAATGGTTCGTGACACATTATATCCCTTTTAGCTAACTGCTCAGGCCAGCAATAGCCCTTGTGAGATGACGTCGTAATGTAATGAAATACATTATAGTATGTTGCAACTCGAGCAAATATGAATAAATGCCCGGGTGCCCCAATACCAGGTCTGTCACCGATGTTCGGGTTTCCTAATCCTTAATGTCATCATCTCCAGTGGTTCAAACCCCAACTGGTTTGCAACCAGTCATGTACTTCGTGTACGCTTCTGTGTCAGCCGTGGTGCATCCGGGGACTAGGATCTGTCTGTAAGGGTTCCTAGTTCCTAACGTCTTCTGTATCCCGTGGCGCAGACTACCCCGAGTCTGCAGCTTTAGAATCTGTGGCCAGGTTTCAACTGTGAGAAGGTCACGTTATGGTGTCATGAAAGTCTTGTCCCATGCTGCTAAGACGTGTCTGTATCTATACGGATGCGTCGTGCGAAAAAGTAGAACCTGGGTGATTCATGACATATATTGAGGGAGCGAACACCCAACTCATAGCTGAGGACGCCAACAAGGCCACTCCAAAAAGGAATATCAGGATGCCTGTCGTTAACTCATTTACCAGCCATAAAACCTGCAATCCATGTCCAAACATCGTGTCCTGGACCCATATGCTCCTGCCTACTGGTGGCCGGTATGGTTCTGAGGCCACACAACATCGTCGGTGGTGCACTACAGATGAAGAACACAGAAGAATGTGCTGCACAAGAACCCGACACATGCAAGGATTTGTTTGAGGGTGAGATGGCCTTGTTTGTACAGATTCAGTGCAGCAATTTTCACATCTCAGCTGATACGGTGGTTGCCCATTTGGTGGTGGAAAAGAATAAGCTGCTACGCCCTGTAGGGCAACATATATAAATGCACTTTGAATTGGAGGAATTGGTACAACAACCCACAAGGACAAGCGAGAATAATGCAAAAATGCGCCGGACAAGTAGTATTCCTGCTGTTTGGTTCTGAACCGATGCCAAACCTGAACCGGACCCGAACTGGACCCCATGTCCAGTTCAGGGTTCGGTAGATTCTCGATTTTGCCAAACCGGTGCAAACATGTTCGAACAGAGAGGTTAAATTAGCCTATTTGGATGCACTAAATGCATCAGAACTGCAATTACTTGAGTTGGAATCCAACTTACCAAGTTGTTAAGCAGGGAAAACTCGGATGGGCGCAGATAGGGTGCTGATATAGCAGGGTCTCAGATATGGGGGCAAAAAGCTCGGATGCATAGCAGACTAGCTAGCTATATACATACAAGAACAATAAGAACACCTAATCAGGAAGAACAATAAGAATGCCTAATCAGGACAATAGAAATGTCGCCAAAACCAATCCAACCTCCAACACTCCCACCATTTGGAGGACGAGAGACTCCCACTGAAAAATATGCAACTCCCACAGAATCCAACACCCATTCAAGTGTGGAGAGGTCCACGCCCAGTGGGGAGGCCAGACACATCACCATGTTGTTCGCTAGTATATGCGGCCCACATCGAAATGAAGGTGTCAACATCAAGGCCCAACTCAATGGCAGTAGCAAAAGCGGTGGACTGCGAGGATGCACTGCGAGAATTCGAAAGAATCCAATCCTGCACAAATGTGGGCATCGCATGCATGCACTTGTGCGCAATATTCCAGAACGGCCACAGTGGTGGCAGTTGGCGCTGGTAGGATCACACCAACGGTGGCCCAGAGAGTCAATGGGGAACCCATCAGAACTGATGGATGAAGGAAGCGGAGTATGTAGTCCTTCTGGACAGTTTCGTCGACAGTAGCACCAACAGCTGGAAGCTTTTTGACCACATTGGAGATGGCTCGGAGGTAAACCGACATGTCCTTGGATGGATCGTGGACAATGGCATCAAACTCATTACAAGCAACAATGTGGTTAGTCATATTCGATTTCTCAAAATGACCTACAAGTGACGAAAATCCTCGGTGACCTTCAAATAGAGGTGCGGGAGGATCATGTGATCAAGAGACTGCTCGTCGGGTTTGTCGGAAGCAGGACCAGCACCAGTGCCAGTAGTAGCACCACCCTCCATGACCCAAAGAGCATCAAGACCAAGGAAAAAGATGTGAAAGCCCTTGTGAAAGTCAGGCCAGTTGATCTCAGTAAGATCAGGGACAGTGGTCAAGACATTGACAAGTGCAGAAGTGATAGATGGTGCCATATGAACAGCAATGAAGATGAAGAGGATGGGAGTCCAAGAAAGCAGAGGGGTAGTAAGGGGAAGATACGGGGCCTGTAACCTGTTAAGCAGGGAAAACTCAGATGGGCGCAGATAAGGTATGGGACATACAAATGCTGTGAATGTCAGGTGATCAGTGTGACAGCGTCCCGATTAGGGCAAATCCTCGAGAAAAAGCCCCCAAATAATCACCACGCGACTCTGGGCTAAACAGTCCCATGAATTTGTAGATAAAGTGTATAGAATTGGGTAGTGATTAATATATTTGGATGAATGTATTGTGAAATTAAGTAGATGTCTGTTTAGTCCATAAATTCGCCCAATAACATGTTGCTTCGACATCTCGACGCGTCGAAAAGACCTCTGGATGCCTGCAAAAGCACAGCACCTTGGAAATCGCGGCAAAAACTTCCTAAAGCGTGTCAAGAAGGTCGTTGAGCAACTTTCACCATGGAAAAAGCAGAGAATCACAGAGGAAAACAAAGAGAATGCGCGTATCCAAAAATATTGTACTCGGAACCAACATGTCTTGACATGTGTCTTGACAGGTCTCAACACAGGGGAAGGCCTTGACGGCTCCTTCTAATGTCTCTGCGGATTGTCCGGCCATCACAGAGGATGTCTTCATGACACCTTATTCACATGTCAAAATCCCCATCTATAACCCATATGGCAGCTTTTCCTGTCATCCGGACGTGCCAACTGGTCCATCTGAGCAGTTCTACCACGAATATTCGTTGCTGCCACCTCCAAAATGTCGCACGACTGTCGAGGAGGTGCCCAATGAGGATGATGTTTCTCACCTGGCTGCCCAGTCTTCAATTTCCGTCAATTCCCTTGATTCTCGGGACTCTGAACACTTGGACGTTCATACAGAAGAAACAGCTGCATTTGAAAAGGCCGCTGCTAGTGATCCGGCAGCTCAAGATGCATATGCAAATGTCTATGACGTGTTTATTGTACTGGGAAAACTCCGCGCAGCTCCATCTATACCCAGTACCACTGCCGCTGTAAAAGACCTGATGGTGGCGCTGCGCAGGGAGTCCCGGGGAGTCTCTGGAGGGTATAAAGATCCGAAACACGATCCTTTTGTGCGTGTGCGCCTGGAGGGCATGCACACATTCTTGAATTTCTATATTGATCCTCAGTCAAAAACTTTCAGTCATTGGGGCGCATCTGCTTTACAAGCCGCCGTGGGCTGGGCAAGGGAACACATTGCATGTGCACCTTGTGCAAATTGGCCCACCAGTATATTCACGATGTGCACTGCTTCTGGTTAACCCATATGGGGACAGGAAGGAGTCTATGCTTGCCGATGAGGATCTAGCAGCAGATATCAACTGGTATCTGCAAGAGATTGGGAAGGATATTACAGCTGAAAAATTGGTCTTGTACCTTGGGCGTCCAGACGTGATGGAAAAGCATGGAATCACGAAATCCATCACTGTCTGGACGGCCAGGCGGTACTTGAGTTTGTTGGGCTACCAGTATATGATGCTGCAAAAGGGGCAATACTGTGATGGACACGAACAGCCGGACGTCGTCTGTGCAAGGGACAAGGTCTACATTCCTGCCATGAAAAAACTCGAGGCTCGCATGCATCGCTACTCATGAGACAGTCTGCCGGAGTATGGCCTGCACTTGCTGGGCAAGCGGGTTATAACCTGGCATCACGATGAGTGTGTCTTCTATGCTCACGACCGAAAGCGCAAGAATCGGTATAAAAAGGGTACATCAAAGCTGCATCAGAAGGGCGATGGCCATTCACTCATGGTGGCCGACTTTGTTTCTGTCGATTTTGGGTGGTCCCCGACCTCTCGCGATGGGACAATGGGTGGCGCACCGTTACTTGAAGCCTGGGAAGGACCACAAGGGGTATTTCACGTGCGAAGATATTGTGGAGCAGGCCGAAGAGCTCATGGACATCCTTGACTAGGTCTATCCAGAGTTCGAGCATCACCTTGTCTACGACAATGCCACCACCCATTGCAAGTGTCCTGATGGCTCCCTCTCTGCCTGTTCCATGCTGAAAAAGCCGTCAAAACCAGACACCAACTTTGGTGTCCAGGTAAATGCCTGTGATGCGAACGGGAGACCTGTTTATACAACAGCCAGAAAATTGAAAAAGATCAAGATCAATATGACCGGGGCAGAGTTCAACGGCCAGTCCCAGTCTCTGTACTTCCCCGGGCAGCACCTGATGGAGGGTCTCTTCAAGGGGATGGCCATCATTCTCGAGGAGCATGGGCTTGTGGCCGAGTTGAAGAAGAGGGCAGAATGCCCCGGAGTCAAATGTGCACCTCTGGCAGTCGACTGCTGCTGCCGTCGGGTCTTGTTCAATCAGCTGGATTTTGCAGCTGTCGAATCATGCCTTGAAGCTGATTGCCGGTTGCACAGTTATTCGGTTTTGTTCTTGCCGAAGTTCCATTGCGAGCTCAATTTTATTGAGCAATGTTGGGGGTATGCGAAGCACGTGTATTGCTTCTTCCCTGAATCTTCTCGTGAAGAAGACCTTGAAAGAAATGTGTGGGACGTGCTTGCAGCTGTTCTGCTTGATATGATGAGACGGTGAGCGGAAATCACTTGATACTGATCATTCTGCTAAACTGTTTTTCAGATTTGGTAACCGGTCGAGCAAGTTTGCGGATGCATATGCAAACGGACTGAACAGAAGACAGGCGGCCTGGGCTGCGCACAAGTATTGTGGGCACCACGTCATTCCCGAGTCCACTTTGGAAGAACTTGAAGCAGCTGGCATTGATTGATCAAAATTTCGATGTTCGTGAATGTATTATATTGTGTAATAGCGTCTGCACCCCTTTTTTAGTGTATATACTGTGGCTATAGCCCACTGGTGTATCTACCATGCCTCTTGAACAAACATTCATGTTCTGTTACTGGGGTGTGCTTCAAAAAACTTGTGGCGACATCTCCTCTGCAATGACGGATTCAAATATTAATCCCTCGCATCTGTGTGCTCTCTGGATGCATAAAAGTGTTTTCATGGAAGGATTTTGCCTGATACGGAGCTGTTGGTGCTTGCGGGGTGATTTTCTGGGAGATGACCGGATTTGGACAGAAACATCACGAAAAAGTAACAGCACATGATGTTCACAGCATTTGTATGTCCCATACCTTAGGGTGCTGATATAGCAGGGTCTCAGATGGGTCTCAGATATGGGGGCGAAAAGCCTGGATGCATAGCAGACTAGCTAGCTATATACATACAAGAACAATAAGAACACCTAATCAGGAACAACAATAAGAATGCCTAATCCGGACAATAGAGATGTCGTCCGAACCAATCCAACCTCCAACACAAGTGTCTTGTATGTACAGTGAGCTGCAATACATTTTTGCAGTCAAATATGATTGTTACACTTGAATTGATGGATGATCAGACAGGACAGAAGTTGTTGAATGTGATGTTTGGAGGTCTGTCCCCACACAGTCGTCCAAATGGCCTGTTCTGGTGAGCTGAAAATATAATATACAGCATTCAAAGGCTCCCCGGGCCACAGAATTGGCTCCTGGTGCGTGGGAATCTTTTTAGGTTCAAAAAGGTTCGAACCTGTTCCGAACCCTAGACTGAACCGGACCTGGGGTCAGGTTCAGGGTTCGGAAATTTTACCAAAAAACCGGACTGAACCGGACATCGGCAACACTAACAAGACAGAAACTGGATTTACAAGGCGACAAACTGAGGGGATCAGTGTGCATGATTAAAAAAGCGGTAAGAAGGCCAGTTGAACACACCTAAGTTGAGCTATTTTCAGCAAGAACTGGGCTAGAAAAGATGTGTGCAAGATGGCGGCGTACCTGTGCTGGAGCCCAATAAGGTCGAAAGAAAAAGGGGTAGATAGGAAATGAGACCACATAAGAAAGAAAGCAGCTTTGAAACGCTTTCGAACGCACCTAGTTACAAGAGATTTCGTCAAGAAATGAACTCGCAATGAGTGCGACAAGAGTGGAAGTATCAGAAGTTGTTCTTATTTATAAAATGATCGGTAGTGGGTGACTTCCCATAAGAATAAAATAATCCCCAGAAATATTTTCAATGTATCCGCCGAGATGCCGGCGCTCCTGTGCGAAACTCAACAGGCACACAAAAGGTCGCATGAAGCAGAGATATATATAGCAGCCCGGTGACGGACGGGTGAACAAGGGACGCGTGAAAAGGGCCCTCTATACGGGGATTTTTGAAAATTCAAAACTCGAGAAAGTTGTATCACATCATCCGAATTACGAAGGAGATTCAAACAAAAGGAATAAAGAATGTATCAAGGAACGATGGTGTACACACCTTGGGGATGGATAGGCACAGCCATACACGGCCTATGGACAATCAGAGACAGGATGGGAACAGTAGGGAAGGAAACACGTTGAAACATTGAACAATGTTCAACGATCACGTGATTGAAACATTGTCTGTGTTCAAACCATCGCGAAACGCGTGTTATGCGCGTCAAGGACGCGTTTCAGCATACCTTTACCTAGGGAACAGGTTAGGCAGTGCTTAGGGGCAAGGGATACTGGCCAATAACTGTTAAACAATGAGAATTCATTGTCTCAAGGCACAGCACCAGGAAATACTGGTGGTTCATGGAAGTTCAAACCACAATTCGAACTAAACGAGGAGGGTTTACTTTGGAAAGGGAGTGCCTACCTAACAACAGGGAATTTTGGGACCTAAAGATTACGAAGGTGTATCGGTATTTGTGGAAGACAAACAATAAGGGTATAAAAGGGCCTGTAAATTTGTAGTAAAATAGAATATACCTCGCCCAGGTTCACCCCTGTGTTTTGTTTTGCTCTACAGATTTTACGGGAACACTACGGAAACTACGGAATAACAGAACGGAACTCTACGGGAACTTACGCAAACTTGAACGGAACGGGACTTTTGGTTGAAACACTATGGACTTTGGACTTGAACTCTTGGCTTTGCTTACCTTACACTCTCTAGTGGATTTTCTGAATTCGCATTCGTCGTATACTGCGGCACGGACCCCCGAACACAACAAGGACAAGAATATATATTGGTTTAGTGGACGCTCTTGGTTTTGAGAGCTTACACACGTCAACCTACTTCTAGCCATTCACCGGTACGGGGGTACAGAGTGCAATGGGGGATAAAAGCTAGCTTGAGCGACAGAGTCCAAGGTAAATATAGGGAATGGCAACGAGACGGTAGCTAGGGATCGAGGTGCACATGGAGGATGATTGGAGAGGGCGGTGAGTCAAGCAGGCATGCAACATGCCATTTCCAACAGCTCCCATCAGGACCCCATCGGCCCAGATCTCGCTTAGACCCCTCGAATAAACTGTCCTCTTGAACACATCTATTCGAGGGGTACCCCCCTTGAATAGACCTGAGTTTGACGAAATAAACTGGTTTTGGACAATGTGTTTGATCCCGTGGCGGTGCTTGCTTGCTTAACTTACCCCCGCACTTGATGTACCTTCCTTTGTGTATCTTCGACGCAGCTCTCCCCTTACCCGTCCTCAATGTGGACCTCACTGCGCAGCGGCCAGCCCCTCGCACCACTTTTTCCTGGTTGATAGGTGAGCTGCATGGCCCGAGACCATACCTCGCAACCGATCGCGCCTTTGTCAACTCTTGCGCGTGGTTTGGTGGGGCTTTGGGCCAATGAAAAAGACTTGTACTCATGCTCTCCCTAGATCTTCTTCGCTTCACCAGGGCTCCAAGGAATAGCTCATTTTCGGAGCCTTTTCTTCGACGCCACCAATTTTTTGGGCTGATGGAGCGCGAGGTTTGGCCCATGGAGTGCACAGTCATCCTGGGTATTTAGGGTGGATGAGGAGGTGCTCATTAGGTGTGTTCCATATCCCATCTTCGTTTCCTCTTGGCTTAAAAATGTCTGGCAAGACTCCAGGTCGTCCGCCTTTCACTCCACTCTACTTGCGAACACCAGAACTCTTGTGGGACTCTGACTGCAATATTCAAAAATGTTGACCGTCGCTGGGATTTCTCTCAGGCTGGACCACTGCCGGTATGTTATTCACTTTATAATTGATGTTTGCACATTGACATCTGACTGCTGTAGAGCATTGGCCAGATGCTGCCAGAAGCTCTTCCAAGACCGCTGTTTCATGGCACTCCGAGACCGCCGTGACTTCATAGTACTTTGGTAAGTTGACATCTATTGTTTATTGACCTGGACTTACCATCCCAAGCAGCACGACATGTCTCACAGCGGACCAGACTCACCGAGCGAACATGCCTTCCAGGTATGTTCTTTTCAATAACATTGTCTCGGAATCAATTTGCTATGCGCCCTATTCCCCAGCCTGGCCCGCCCCAGTACACATACCCGCCGCTGGAGGCTACCCACCGCTCGATTCCCGTTGACCCCATGCCCATTTCGGGTGCTGAGTTGGGTTCGCGAGACACCACAGCTATTGCCAAAGCACGAGGACTCAAACCTGCCAACAAAGTGGTGGGCACTCGCCACAATGGCAAGGAGTGTAGCGACTCAAAAAGGAAGGGCCGTGCGGATGTGAAGAAAGGCAACAAATGGGCCCACGAGTCGTCTGACTCCGAGGACAACAACAAGCCGCCAGCCAAATGCGGGCGTCCAGCAGGATCTGGTAACGAACCAATCTATTTTTGTGGTGCAATTCTAACATCACCTCTCTTTGCAGGTAACTATGGTTGAGAGGCCACCGGCCAGCTCCTCACCGTCGTCACAGAGGTGCTCCCCATTGGGCAGAAGGGCTGGAAGGTGGTTGAGCGCAAGTTCAACGTGTGGGCAGCATTGAAAGGCCGCACCCAGTGTTCGGTAAAGTCGCTGGAGGCCAAATACAAAGGGGTGCGTGGTCTAATCTTCATCATTGTATTATACACTGAATTTCTACAAGTTCCTCAAGCTGAAGAAGCCCACTGGCAACGCCGAATGTCCCCTCAGGTCGAGTGTGCTCACCAGATCGAGGATCTCATCAACCAGCATGTCCACAGTCATGAGCTCAGCGACGACAACGACGGCGACAACGCTTCCGATGGAGGATTGTCTGGTATCGAGGTTGTGGAGCACCCATCCGAACCCGTCTGCACTGCCGTGGCTCGCCGTGCCACCTCTCCGCCTTTGCAGCGATGCAAGGCTCGTGCGAGCGGCACCGATCTTGCCAACAAACTCAGCAATCTCTTTGATCCAGCTGCGCAAAAAGCTCGTGACAAGGCACGGTCCCAATGCACCTTCGAAAACACGCAGATCATTACGCTTTCCCAGCAGCTTCGGGACGAGTGCACGCTTAGCAGAAATCTCCGCGCCCAAGTCAACACCCTACGTGAGAACTTCTGCCAAACACGCGTGCGAGGGAGCGGAAATGAGGCTGGAGATGCAGGATTTCGCAGCTGGTAGGGGTTGACCTTCTCACCGATCCCGTTCGCGCTCACCACACCCCTCTTGTTCTCTCCGCCCTGCATGCTCGCCTCACCGTCCTCGCCGTGTACACCCCACTAGCTATGATTCACATAAACGGGTTCCCAGCATGGACAGGGTTGGCGGGAAGATTCATGCCGAGCAGCAGTTCCCCGAGGGTGGCGACATGACCACCTGGTATTCAGATTACTCTACGGACGACTTCAACGAGTTTGAGGATGGGGAGGGCGATGAGAACAAGCACCCTTGGGATGCCGAATACCACCACATGCGCTACTCACGCTCATGCAACACAACCTCCAGTGCTACTCACTGCCATACTCCCACTCCTGGTCCATCCCACATCCTATTGTATTGTTCTGTCAGCCGCCGCCGCACTCCAACCCCCGGCCCCTCACGTCTTCCCAAAACAACTACTTCCATGGCCACTGGGAATGCCGTGGAAGTTGTGGTAACGCCCTGACATGGACCTCCCATTGCCCTCGTCATTAGCCCAGGTGTTCCGAGGCTCGGAGATTGAGTGCAAGCCAAGGGGATCCCACTAAAAAGATTAATAAAATCCACTTGTATGTGGTCACTTGTTTGGCTTTTAATGGGAACTGATCAGCAAAGGCAGTGGCATCAAATCCATCAATTTAAGTTGCACTGGTCCAGACGTGTTTGTCGTGTCAAGCTGTGTCCAGATGGCTTTGAGGCTATAATTACTATAATTACAACACCTGCTGCAAGCTCAATATGCGCATGCGCTGCCACCCAGTCAACAGGTTCTGGGGTCTCAGAGCCAGACTGGCACAAAACTAAAAAACCCCAGACACAAGGCCGTTAAATTACTTATTATACCAGTAAATATGTATTGATAGAGTTATAAAGGACAGTGAGTGGAATCTTGAGCACTTGGCATGACACACATGCTCGAGCAATGCCAGAGACGACGTTAATACGAGAATTGGATTTGATGCCGCTGCCTTTGCCGATCAGTTCCCATCAAAAACCAAACAGGTGACCATGTACAAGTGGATTTTATTAATCTCTTTAGTGGAATCCCCTTGGTGCAAGCAGTGCTGCTTATGATACCTCACTCACTCTTGCTGCTGTTTAGTATTTTTCTTATCCAACTCATGTTGTTCTTTACTTGTCTGTCATCACACTCTCACTTTATCTGCCTAGCTCCTCGTCGTTCGTTCTGACCAACTCCTGCTGTTCTTTATCTGTTATTGTTGTACAATACTCCATGTATACATTCATGTTAGGGAACGAGGTTCGGAGCAAGTCGGTGCGGAGCCCCAGTAGCAAATACGCTACACATGGGCGATGCGACAGCTAGAATTTTACATTACATATAGTCTACATGTCCCGCATGGTGCTCTTCATTCTGCCCACCCACACGGACGAGTGAAGAGCTAATAATAATATTCTCTAGCTCGCCCGCACACCCGCAGGACCAGACGCACACCCAGCATCACCCATCATCCCCCTGCCGTTATCTCCATCTGCGCCCGCCCCGCTATTCTTAACAATTCATAGTTTCTACAAATGAATTGATTTATTGGTACTCTGCAAAGTTATGGAAGCGCGAAACACGATTGTTTCGCCGTTGCTCCAAGAACAACATGCTCTCAAAGTTTGTCCAAATCTCCTCGTCTTTTTTGCTCTGGCGCCACAACCGCATGTAAACGGTTCATATCTGATTATAACCCACCCGTTGCATGCACAAATTGTGCAGGCGAACACACATCTCCATGGGATCCCCTCGTTCTTCGGCATCTCCGATGCTAAGTGGGAGTCATAGCCGTCCAAACGAGCCCTGCAGAATGCACATACCCCATTCAGCTGTCTGGTGGTACGACAACAGATCGCGATCGAAGGCGAGCTTCTCTTCGATTTGGGCAGTTGTACCACGGATAGCCTGGCCAGTCTTTATAGGGGCGAAAATCTGTCCTTCAATCTGTGCTGGTCCTCATGGAAAAGCGGTATCGGCAACAAGATAAAATCCCTCTGGTGTTCGCGTGAGGAGCTTCTGGTAGACAAGACATGCCTTCGCTACGCTCCGGCATAAGTGCTGCATATTGAAAGGGACTCAGACTTAGCACCAGGAATGAAGCTGTCATAAGCCATTTGGAAGTTTCGAAAAAAAAAAAAAAGTATTCAGCTCACTACAGGCAGACTGCGGTAGACAACTAAACTTGTTTTCAATGGTTCTGAATCCATCAGCTCGAGACACAAACAGATATAGATTAATTAGCTAAGAATATAACGACGCAACGACTGCATGAACGCTGGTTCAAAGGGTTATAAAGTTGAACGGTGTCAGAAATTGAACATGGACAAAGCTATGTACACTAGAAGCGAGATACTTGCTCTCAGAGACCCCTTGGCTTTATCATACACAGGTGCCCTGTATGCAATGTCGGCGGCGGTTCAGGCAAGGTCGGAAGGCCAAAGCTCAATAAAAAGTCAGTAATGAACCCGACGTGCAACAGGATGAAAAAACCACACCAGAGCGCGTCCTCGAGGCGTCTGGTCGCTGATGGTAAGTCGATAGAATCAGTCAAACTAAATCGGACTCAGAAGACGCATCGCATTCGTTTGGAGCCTAGATGCCGTGTTTGTCGGAAGTTACAGAGGCAGCAGCCACCCAATACCACCAAGTCCGCGCAGTCGCAAGACCACTTGGATAGGGAACTTGTAGGAAGAAGGAAGTAGGAAAAGGAATCCAAGTCGAAGCCTGCAGCAGAGCGAGCACCTGAAAGTGCGGATGGAGTTGGGTTCTGAAAACATTAATGCTCGGTCAGAGGTGAGAATTGGGAGATAAATCTATAACCTTTGACTCGCCGTCCCTAGGTCGTCCTTTACTGCTCGTCTATCCCAGCCTGAGATGATTGAAGAGAGTGGATTGCTGCAGTGGTGAAAGCAACTCTCATACAAAGCTCGAGGGATTGAGGAGCTCCAAGTTATGAGGGTTAATGCAAATTGTCGAACGATCTTTCACTAACAGTAATCGGATAAATGCAGATTACGCACCGAAGGACAAGTAGAGTTGGATGAGAATTGCTAAAACTGTCGGGATTCCTATGGTCGAGTCTTCCGGGACGCGAAAGAAAAACCCAGAATGACCGACAAAACTGGGAAGGGTGTACGGGACAACACAGTTGAGCCGGTTGGGCCAGCGGTGAAGTAGAGCATCTTGCATGTCTTCAGGAATCGTAATAAATGTCGCACTCAAGACCTTAAATGGCGACTGCTGGGTGTTGGAGGTGCGAGTTGCAGAGACGGGTGGGGGAATGGAATAGATCGGAGTGAAATCCGAAGGGTGCGACATGGGAGGAGATGATGGGGGTGTGAAAGCAAGAGGGCATAAAGAGGGCCTTCTTTTTGAACGGACATTAGGTGGCTGATCGGCGAGGTCAAGAATAGCGAAGAAACCGTGCAGTGAGCTGGTCCGAAGCTAATATCCGATGCAGGGTTCTCAGCGTCAAACCCGAAAATGAGAGAGGAAATAGGATGCCCTTTCGGACACACGTAGACGGCCGCCGCCGAGCAGTGCGGAAAAAATGGAAGGATACTAACAAATACAATCTGATTCGAGGAAAGCAAGGGAGCGAGACAGCCGGAACCCCCAAACCAAGCTGCGAAGGCGAGCCAAAAGAGTGGTAGACATTCAACTGGTTCAAGGAACTGGCTAACCGATTATGGACAGGAACAGAGGTACACTGAAGTTAGGAGATTTCCGAAAAGCGGAGCGTTTGATTGACATTGAGTGCGGGCAAAAGGAGGACATGCGGAGCGAGACGGGAAGGTCCAAAATTGATGGACTAAATATGTACATGCTTAAGATACGAGTAATAGTGGAATGCGGCGAGGATGAAGAATAGTTCAGGGGCCGTATAAAATAGGGGACATAATGCGCCTAAGACACATTCCATCCCTCGTAAATCCAAAACTACAATCGAGATGTTGGCGGTCCTTAGAAGCGTCGTGGACGTGCTAGGACTGCATGGCACGACGGTGGGACCGCGCCGAGTTGAGCAGAATGTCAGCAGTGGGGGGATGCTTCCATCATCGAAACTAACCGGGAATATGGCTGTATTGAATTCAATGCATAGCATTATAGAAGGGCTTACCAGAACGCACTAATGACGTGTCTGCCGACTGCATTATGGGGCTAGATGGACGGCAGAGTGGTGAAAGAGATGTTTAGAGCGCTGCTGGTAAGTCAAGCCTCGTAGGGTGGAGTCAGTGGTTCTGAATAAAAACATCGAGAGAAACTCACCACGGTGGCCTGCCTCTTGCCTGTGAGACCTCAAGAATCGAATCAACGTCTAAAAAGTTGCTGTAAGTACATCAGAGGAGTCTCCGAAGCAAAGGCCGCCCCGCGGTAATGCGAGAAATCGAATTTGAAGGGTCGCGACACGCTAAGTCAAAGAAAATATGAGGCGTGGGTTAGAGGAGGTAAATGTGGGTGAGAACCTGCGTAAACTTACCAGAGACGCACGGAATCGGATAGCATAAACGAAGTGAGTCGCTGGAATTGAAGAGACCTGAGAATGTCGTTGGAAAGTGAGCGGAAAGTAGTGTAGGATTTCAGGAGCACGATGACCTACTTTCTCGGGTCCAACAAACAGATAAAGAGAGGGCGGGCGGGCAGAAAACAGAAGGCTCGTGCAGGTGCGCTGAAGGCGCGACATGATCGCCTGCGTGGTTCTTATCGAGGTCTAGCTGTCATTAGAGGGACCCACAGATAAGTACGAAAAACAGTACAACTCGCAGTTAGATCAGGTCTGTAACGAAAAGTAAGTACATGCAGATTTATCCGAGTCCTTCACTCCCCATTTGTCACTCGAACTGAGCGCGAAGAACGAACGATACTGGGATGAACACGACATCAGTAAATTGGGTGAACCTGAGAGCGCAGAAGAAAGGACACGTACTGGCATAAATGCAACATCAGTAAATCAATGCATTCCAAGAAGGAGACTGGCTTGACCCTACGGCCTCTCGTAAAACGAAGAACACTACATGGTATCGTTAAATCATCCCCGAGGATCCTGCCTAGCCACTTACTTATTTTGAGTCTCGCTTCTTTCGGCGCACATGGTAGGGTTACAATCCCACTGCGACCTGGGCGGTAAAAATGAGAAAAGCACATAAAATAAAATGTAGAAAACACTCCGTTTCACAGCGCATAGCACCTCAAGCTGTTCAGAATTTAAGGGCAAGGAGTCGGAGGAATTACATCATACAGTCACCCCTCCATCGAGTATTTCGATCAAGAGACTGGCCACTTGCGGACTCATTACGTGCTAGGAAGTGTTGATAGTAAGTACAGAGAAAGCTGGGAACGATTCGAAATGAAACTGGCCGGACGATGCAAATGAGCCAAGCCATATGGGGTGATGATGGGTGAGAATGAAAGAAAGAGGTCGCAGGAGACACTTCCTTTTGAATGGATTTTGAGCGGCTGATCGGCGAGGTTGAGAGCGTCCAGTTCCCTGGACCGAGGCTAATTTCTGATGGCAGGAGAACCCCGAGAATAAAATAGGTAATGTGATGCACACACGGAAGTCTCCGGCAAAGAGCGGGAAAAATGGAAGAAACACAAACAGATACAATGTGATTTGAGGCATCCGCTTAATACACGAGGTATGGAAGATGCCGGAGTGTCTGTCATTTTGGATGTTGCATGGGAATGGCAGGACAAACATAGTTGGGAAAAAAAATGATAAATGGGGGATTGTCGGATCGCAGCAAACATGAACAATGTGATTCGAGGGATCTCGTTAATATACGAGTAATTGATCTTGCAATGCGAGAATCATTCCAGCTGCCCGGCGCATTGAGCCTCGCAGCAATTATAGTCCCTGTATTCCAGCCCTGAGATGCTAGTAACAACGAAATGCTTTTAACACACCATCTGGAGAAAAGCAAAGAACACTACTGATAAAATGCTCACATAGCCATCCATTGTAAGTCACATTCTCCATCTCTTCATCCTCAGCTGTTTGAACCGGGAGATTCAGGCCATCGAGGCTAGAAAATGCCCCAGTTAACTGAGGGTGGCACTGAATGATCAAGTCATTGTATCTTTGAAACCCCCCAAGACTACCGGGCCATCTGATTTGCGCCTCTGGGATCCGATGTAGAGAATTTAGGATGCAAAGGTGATGTACTGGGAGACCATCATAGGGATCAGGGCAAAGATCTGCTGCAAGCTGATCTCATGCATTGTGGAATTGAGGTAGTGGAGGACGAGGCCAAGAGCGCCAGCCACATTGAGGGACTGTGCACCCGGACATAGCTTTCCTGTAGCAGATATGTTGTTCTGTACGATGGGGATTGAGTACCATGTGTTGGCGAAGCCTGTGTCGAGGATGTATGTGAATGTGTTGACATCGAAACCCATTGCCGTGATGTAAGCATGATCACTGCAGCTCGCATGCAAGACCTGCCAAGGGGTATTGGTCCTGGGTTTTGGAAGAAGTTGGAGCCGGCAGAGATACAACCAACTCCGCTTTCTGTGCTCGGCGTGTAGGATGCACACTTCTTCTGCCCCAGCCAAAATGACGGCTGCCAATGTCACCACCTGTTCCAGAGCCTCCTCATCCTCCTCCTCCATTTTGGCAGCCATTTTAACCAGAAAAAACACGTTGAGATCCATTGACGGGGAGGCGGGGTGATGGTGCTGGGAGACACGTTGTTTGTCCAATGTTTGCATGACACCTTTATTCCAAATAATTCAAACCGAATATCCCCAGTGTTGCGGGAACCAACACCGAATATCTTTCTACAGTATTTTCTAGCCGACATCACTGGCACCGCTGATATATTCCCTCAGATCATTTTATTCTTACGGGAAGTCACCCAGTGTCATTACATCCTCAAATAACTGTAAGCCCCTTGGTAAATGTTTGAAAGCCTTTTGAGCTGCCTTTATGGTGGGCTCTTCACAGAGGGATTCTATGTGGAGCCTAGCAAGTAAGAACCTGGTCATGTGTGTTAGTCATTTCCAGGTAGTGAATCATTGCAACTTACATTCTACCCGCTGTATCGGTGATCTTTTTGTGGATTTCCTTCTGCATTGGAGGTATCTTCTGAATATGCCTGAGCAGCCGTGGAGATACCTTGATCTGTGCATCAATATATCCTCAAATATCCTCTGGTGCTGCCTGAATATTAGGTGTTTCAAGATTGGGAGAGGAGGAGGGCTCCAGAGAAATATTTGGTCATGAAGTGATCATCAAGTTCACATTGCTACCCATTACTGCTAGGTGTTGGAGGAGAGTTTCCCCTTGAAACTAGGGATATTCATCCATGGTGCTGCACAACAGCCAAAACATACCCCCACCTGTCCCTGCCCCTGCTGCTCCAGCGGCGGGTCCAGACTTCTCCACCCTTACACCCGCAGCAAAATTGGTCCTTTGGCTGAACCCCCTGGCCATCTTTGACAGCAACTGAACCCAAGGACAGATGTTCCTCCATTCTGTCCTCACCTATCTGCAGCTTGTTCCGGAGGCACTCATGATGGATGGGGCTGTCATAGAGGAAAAGCTCGTGTGGTTTGCCATGTCCTTTATGGCGAAAGATGTGGCTGGATGGTGGGTGGAACAGCACTCTGAAGCTGCCTCTTTTTCATTCCCAACCTGGGCCGAGTTTGAGTACGAGTTCCAGTGAAACACCATAACAAGAGCGCGTGGCATCTAGTGCTATTTGCGATTTCCTAGGACCAGTAGAAATACAATAGGAAAGTGCTAGCACTTCTGATGTGCTATTGCTAGCACTTCTGATGGGCTATTGCTAGCACTCAGGACTCTTGCTAGGTGATACAAAGGAAAACTGGAGTGAGCCCAAGCTGCCACTAGTGTGACATGCTAGGACAGTCTGGAGGCACAAACCACAGGGAAATAACTATAAGCCTAAACAGTCAAAGGTGCTAACACCTAGAAAGCGAGCTATAGAGAAGGAGAGCTGTGAGCATGTGAGCAGGGACAGAGACAACAAGTTGGAAGTCTAAGGGACAATACCTAGGTGCCAGCAGCACTTGGAGGATAAGTACTGTAGTAATACATTCAATTTTTATGTCACGTGTCACAGGCCCAAAAATTTTGTACGTGTCACAGGTCACTGAGGATATTTTCGAATGTCCCAAAAAAAGTCACAAAATGGCCCAAAAACACGTGAAAAATTCAAATTTTCGCTTGTAAGGGTGTTTGTGGTGCACATAGCTGACAAAATAACACATTGATTGGTCCTTCCCTGGTTTTCTCACTTGTTTCTGAATTTTCAACTACATACAGCACCACATAATTGACCCACGTAAGTATGTGTTGAGTTAATTCGAATCCGACAACATTCAAGTCCTCCCTGTTGTCTTCAGCATGCCTTATAAGCCCACATACTTTGATTTTGGATGGCTGCTATCTTTCTTATGAGTATGAAAAAATTTCTTGGTGTCACAGCTGCCCCACCCCATTTACAAATTCCAAGGTTCAAATTTTTGTGTCATGGGTCACAGCGCTGGAGAATTGAACATATTGGTACAGTAGGTGCTAGTGTGCAGTACCTGAGTGATCTGGCACAGGACCAGGAAACACAGATGCGATCACGTGACTGATGTGATGCAGTCGCGAGTCACAAACAGAGACAACAAGACCAACAGGAGAATAGCTAGCTATTGGTGTGGTAGTGCGGGCCACCACTGATGCGGCTAGTGTTGCCATGACTCGAAAAGTCAAGTCACAACTTGATAAGTCAACTTGAAATGGCAATCATGCAAAATATTACATGGACTTGGGTGCCATGCTTCTGGTCTTCCACCCTTCGTTGATTTCAAGATTCTTCATCCCCTTCACCATGTTAACTTTCAGCCTCTTGGGCAGTGCACCAGACTTCGCGATGGGATTGCTTGCAGCAGGTGTTTCCGGCTGTGAAAGATAGGCGACTGAAAAGCTCCAAAGAAAGGTAAGAGATCTTGCGACAATAGGTGGTAATATGTAACAAATATGTCTGCATTGAGTCGAATGGGACTGTTGCTGGAAATATAATATGAGGTAATGCAGATTCCTTGAACGCAAGGGCCGATCTGCTGGCTTCATATTTGATGAAAACTTTGTAAAAACGAGCCCAGATCGCGTCGCTCAGACACACTTGGTAAGAGGGCACGAGCGGGAAATATGGGTGCTAGCTGGAGCTGATCTGTGGCTTTTGCACCAGTACCATTGAAGACATCTTGGGAAGACTTCATGACCAGGCAGATTGGGTGTTTTTCAGATGTCTTGATTATATGGTGTCACCACTCCTCAATAGCGGCAACCGTGGTTGCGGGTTTGTGATAGAATACAAGCCCATTTCATATGTGCGACTCATCTCGCCACACTGGACGTATGGTTTGCCTACGATCTTATGATGCCAGCCAGTGGAGATCCAGAAGCTGTGCACTTCCAGACCAAACACGACTCTGAAAACAAACTGCGAATCTTTAGCACTATAATACAAAGGGCACATATTACTTACACTCTGATCAGGTGCCTTGTTCACAATGAAAATCACCAGCTCCTTCCCCTGAAAATTCGAGAAGAGCCTTCCCTGAATATTCAGGGAGTTTAGATCCTCGGCAGCAGACACGTCGAGATGTTCCTAGAAATAATTACACACCCGCATTTTGCAGTTATCGCGGTGCCTGATGAATCCACCTGAATGCATGAGTGAGGTTCATGCTTCAGAGGAGGGTAACCTACGATGCACTCCACTTCTGGCATACCCTCGTCATGACTCTCCTCTTACCCGTCAGATTCAACAACATCGCCTGCACTGTCCACATTCTCGCCAGAATGACTGCTTTGCAAAAAGAAAAAAAACAGATTAAGTGCTTCTTCTTTTGCTGCTGAGTTTCCTGTCTGGCCTTGTCTCACCTTGGATTTCTTGGAAGGCAAGGGGCGCTTAGCAGCCATAGAAATGAAGGTTA
Organism: Mycena albidolilacea; assembly: GCA_029282495.1. NCBI lineage: Eukaryota > Fungi > Basidiomycota > Agaricomycetes > Agaricales > Mycenaceae > Mycena > Mycena albidolilacea. The sequence continues at coordinate 1,718,434 of JARIHO010000013.1, read as the reverse complement.
AATCACTCAGAGGAACAACATGCATTGAGAATGTCTGCTCATTCCTATTGGGCCATGCACAGCGTTCAGGATGCGCTATGAAGTAGCCTAATTTGTCAGGAATGGGAAAGAAAAGAAAAATATAACAGAAAACAAATCACACCATGACCAATATCACCCAGGGGAGGACCTATGAATAAGGGTTAGTAGGTCGGATACTGAATTCAGGTGTAAAAGTGAGTTTTGTCCGAACTAATTCTATTCTCCCACAGTTTCTGAGGCGGCCAAAATCATTTTCTTTCCAAAACCATAGCCACTGTTTTATTTATCTTCACTAATTAACATGATGCATGGTACTCAAATTGTTGATGAACTGAGGTCACAATCCAGTTTAGAATTGGGATGATCAAAGTTGTTAGAATTGGTGTCAGAATTGGTCCTCTCTGACTGCTTTGCCTCCCCCTAATGCTTGTTGGTGAAGAGCAGTGGATTCCTCCAAGTCTGCCAGCTGACCTGTCTGCTCAAATCGCATCCCAAGTGCAAGTGCGAGGTTGTTGAGTGAGCTGGATCGGTTGGGGTGAGATCCAGATCTCCGCTCCAATGCTTGTCGGTGAAAAGCAATGGATTCCTCCAAGTCTGCCAGCTGACCTGTCTGCTCAAATCGCATCTGAAGTGCAAGTGCGAGGTTGTTGAGTGAGCTGGATCGGTAGCGGTGAGATCCAGGTCTCAGCTCCAATGCTTGTTGGTGAAAAGCAATGGATTCTGCCAAGTCTGTCAGCTGACCTGTCTGCTCAAATCGTGTCCCAAGCGCATTTGCAAGGTTGTTGAGTGAGCTGGATTGGTTGGGGTGAGATCCAGGTCTCAGCTCCAATGCTTGTCGGTGAAAAGAAATGGATTCCTCCAGGTCTGCCAGCTGACCTGTCTGCCCAAATCGCGTCCCGAGCGCATTTGCGAGGTTGTTGAGTGAGCTGGATCGATAGTGGTGAGATCCAGGGAAAATCTCCAATGCTTGTCGGTGAAAATCAATAGATTCCTCCAAGTCTGCCAACTGACCTGTCTGCTCAAATCGCGTCCCAAGTGCATTTGCAAGGTTGTTGAGTGAGCTGGATCGGTTGGGGTGAGATCCAGGCAAAAGCTCCAATGCTTGTCGGTGAAAAGCAATGGATTCCTCCAAGTCTGCCAGCTGACCTGTCTGCTCAAATCGCATCCCAAGTGCAAGTGCAAGGTTGTCGAGTGAGCTGGATCGGTTGGGGTGAGATCCAGATCTCCGCTCCAATGCTTGTCGGTGAAAAGCAATGGATTCCTCCAAGTCTGCCAGCTGACCTGTCTGCTCAAATCGCATCCAAAGCGCAAGTGCAAGGTTGTTGAGTGAGCTGGATTGGTTGGGGTGAGATTCAGGTCTCAGCTCCAATGCTTGTTGGTGAAAAGCAATGGATTCCTCCAAGTCTGCCAGCTGACCTGTCTGCCCAAATCGCGTCCCAAGCGCATTTGCAAGGTTGTTGAGTGAGCCGGATCGGTAGTGGTGAGATCCAGGTCTTAGCTCCAATGCTTGTCGGTGAAGGGCAATGGATTCCTCCAAGTCTGCCAGCTGACCTGTCTGCTCAAATCGCGTCCCAAGTGCATTTCCAAGGTTGTTGAGTGAGCTGGATCGGTGGCGGTGAGATCCAGGCAAAAGCTCTATTGCTTGTCGGTGAAAAGCAATGGATTCCTCCAAATCTGCTAGCTGACCTGTCTGCTTAAATTGCATCAAAAGCGCATTTGCGAGGTTGTTGAATGAGCCACATGGGTCAGGGTGAGATCCAGGCCTCACCTCCAAGGCTTGTCGGTGAACAGCAGGGCATTCCTCCAATTCCGCCAGTTGACCTGTTTGCTCAAATCGCATTAAAAGTGCAGAAGCAAAGCTGCTGAGTGAGGTGGAAGTTTGCACAGAATTTACAAGGTTATTCAGGGTGGGAGGCTCGTCTGGATGCCTGTCTGGGGTCGGGTGAGTAGCATCTCTGTGCTTGGAGATGCACTTGTTGAGGTTGCTGAGGAGCAGCTCTGCAATTTTTTGGTCTTTGACCAACGCTACATAAAATGCAGAAACATATTGCTCACTCTGTGCATTTGCATCCGCCCCATTCTCCACTAGCAACTGAATGATATCAAGATGGCCATAGTATGCTGCTGCAATGATCTCTGTTCCTGGATAGTAGGGCAAAATTGGCCTCTCCAGTAGAAACTTTGTGGTTTTCCCAAGGTTTGCAGCCGCAGCAATCCACAATGCGGAGGGTTGTGATGGCCAATCTGAATAATTCCATGGTGGGCAGTGCCATATCCCCATCATTCTTTGATACCACTGAGGGGCCTGATCAAGAAACACCAGAAGATTTTCTCTAAGTTGATCTTCAGGCTGCCCAGCAGCATGTTCAAGGCAATACTGTGAATACTCAACCAGAGGAGGTAGCTTCCCCGACTTCCAGGATGAATCTGGATATCCCTTAAAGGCAAGGAATGTAAGGAGAGTGCGTGTTATTTCTGTTTGTGCTCCTGGGAATTTTTCAGCCTGAATTTTGTCCAGATATTCTTGCATGGTGTAGTGGACAAGTCGCACCACAGAAGACTCCTTGTCTACAGTGACAAGCCCAGTGCAGACAGAGAGAATAGTCTTGAGAGCCATAAAATTTTCCTTGTCAAGCTGACCTTTGTCTTGTTCAACACCAAGAGCAACTTGTAATTCTTCAACCGTTAATGGCCGCTTTGCATTAGCAACCCAGGTAATAATTGAACGAGCTATCTCTCTAGCACCTGTGTTCTGGGCATCAATTCGCTGCATTGCAATATCATAGCTGGCATAAAGATCCTCTGGCAGGGCATTTAGAGCTTCTCGAACAGCCTTAATTGTGTACTTTGTGTTAAGGGACTCCACATGAAGTTTGGCAAGAAGGAACCTGGTAAATTCATTTCAGTTGTTTTCCAACAATGCTTCAATACCACGTACATCCCACCCACTGCATCAATGATTTTCTTGTGGATTTCCCCCTGTAAGTTTGATTGGCTCTGACCATCCTCGCACAGGTCTGACAGGTCAATCTGTGCATTGATATATTTCTGGATATCCTCAGGCATTGCCTGAATAACTAGAGTTCTAGCATTTGGAAAGAAGGATGGATCCAGGGAGATGTGTGGTCGTGATGTGATCATTATGTTTGCATTGCTGCCTATCTTTGCCAGATGTTGGAGTAGAATACGCCGCTGAAGCTTGGGATATTCATCCATGGCGTCAACAATAATGAAGATCTGTGAAAATCCCTTGAGACTAGAGCTGAGGATGCTGGCAACTTCCTGCAGCGAAGGTGGAGTGCCCTTCTCATGGTGCTGCTGATATAAATCCTTTGCATCAGAGTTGATGTCCCTGTTAAGTAAAAGCTGTCTCCAGACAGCCGCCAGAAGCTTAGATGGTGTTTGGTTGTCCACTTCCTTGTGGTTCAGGTAAATGCAAGCTACACCAATATCCTTGTTGTTTCTGAATGCAGCACTGAGATGATCCACAACCATTGATCTAGGATTGTCATAATTATTAGCATCCACTCCATGTAGAGAATTCACGCACACTAGGACTGTTTTCCCAGCGCCGGCTGGAAATTTCAGCTTGGTTAGTCTGGCACAGCTATGAAAGTGATAAATTGCGTACGAATTCCATGGCACCAAAGGATGCTTCCCGAACCAGATTCCCATTTTTTGAAGACAGGGTCTGCAAGCAGCCATCCACCAGTTCCCTTCTCCCGCTCCCGTGAAATATCTGCCTGTCGTAGAAAGAAATTGATTGGCGAAAGCCAGTCAATGATTTTTTTGTGTTCTTCTTCCTTGTTGCCATAATTAAAATTGATAGTGGGACCCTGCCCAACACCTCCTTGACCACCCTGTCCCTGTCCAGTGCCCACTCCACCAGTGCCTCCTGTGCCTCCTAGGTACAATGAATACTGGGGTTGGTATCTTCATCAATTTATATCGCACCATAAAACTTAATTGTGTGAGGTTCGCTGGGTTGATGAGGCATGTCCATTCTGAGTAAGTGTGGATCTTATGTATGAAGAACAGCACCGTATCAGCCAGCATCAAAGTTCACTTAGGAGACAAGACAGACTGAAGAGAATATATTGCTGCAGTACACTCAGGGGTGGTAGCACGAAGAATGTGTTTGATCGAAGACAGTGCAAGAGGAAGGGTGGGAGAAACACACACAGGCCACACTGTGCTTTAAATTGGCAGAAGGCTGTGACGGCAGATCCGGGGCCTCATTGTTCTCGTCTAGTACTTACGTGAATGTCGAACTTTAGATTGATGTGGCGCTTGGACGACGACAGCCAGCTGACAGCAACACTTCCATATCGGGCTCCCGAATGAACTGGTGCTGCAGTGGTGCAGTCCCGCTCGAATGTTGATCAGCCGCGGTGCCCAGAGTGAGGACTCCCTGCGGGTATTGCATGGTCGCCGTATTGTTCGGGTGCAGTACTTATGTGCGTGTCATACTAGGATTGACAGTGGCGCTTCGGCAATGACAGCCATCTCTTTCATCTCGCGGTGACAGCGAAGATTCAATATTGGGCTCTTATGAAGAAAAATGGGGGAAAGACATACCGGTTCTCTCCCCTTCTTCGGTCATGTGAGTTCTAATTCGAGGGCAGCGGACCTTGGGTTTGGTCGCAAACGTACCGCGCACCGAGCGAGTGCCGCGTGGGGTACCATGTCGTGGCATGCTTGGGGTGGGTACTGGGATTCGATGATGACACAAGCCTACCAATCTGCCCCTGCTCCAGCCCCGCATCGATACTCGTGGTCTCCTCGGGTAGCCCCGGACGTTTGCTGCTTCTCGCTCACGCCACCTCTTGTATGCTCGTCGTGGAGTCAAAGGCTCGGGATGGATGAGTGCCGAGCAGAGGTGCCAATACACGCCGAGGGCGAGTTCCACCTGTTCGCCATCGCCCATTCGTTCCGCAAAGCGGAGAAACAGCGACTCGGTCACTCTTCATTCATGAACATGAGCTGGCGCGGACGTCCGAGCAGCGCGCGCGGGGGAGCTGTGATTCGCTGTGGTGCGCTCGAATACGGGCTAGGGAGAAGGGGAGAAAAGGGAGAGTCCGGAATGGATACAGTCGCGCAGAGCGTCGGAATGGGCCAGGTCTGCGTATCGTATGTATTCAGGCGATACGCGCTAAGCTCATGGTGGGCTGCGAATCCAGGAGGTGATACAGGTACCGGTGTGGGGTCTGTGCGGGTGTGTCTGTGATGCGGGATACTAAGGGTTGGCCGAGCCTGTTCTTGGCCCGCGGGGGGCACCGGGGTGCGTTGGGGCTGGATATTCCCTCGCGGTTTCGCCACTCTGCCCACCCTCTGCCGTATTGATCTCGTCGGGGTGGACGCGTGCGTGGCCGAAGACCAGATCGCTGAGAAGGACACAGGGGGAGGAGGTGTGGTGCAGAGCCCATACGAGGGTGTTGCGACCACTGCCGCCTGCGATAGAATACGGCGACCTTGTACTTACTTCGCGTCTGCTTTCTCCCATTCGCGCCATCGCGCCGGCTCATCGTGAAGTCGAAATAACCAGAATGAATGCAGAGTAAAAGTGCCAATACACGGTGAAAACGAGTTCCAGTCGTCCACCCATAAAGTCGTCCACCCATAAAGCGGAAACGACATGACTCTACAGATCGGTCTTCTTTCGGGATCACGACGAGACTAGGCGCAACGAGAGCGGCGAGGCTGGGAGTCGATGCGGATATTCGAGAGAGGGGTGAATGGATCGAGAGCGCCAAACCGGAATAAGATGGGAAGTGAACGGCACGCTGTCGCTCGCACATGCTCAGATTCAGAGGGAGGGGATTAGGCATCCGGACCGGACGCAGCGCGGATGTGCGAATGCGGGGACGCGAGGCAAGTGCTGGACTGGGGCAGGCCGCGGTCCAGTCAAGAATCTAGCCGCGCGGTGCCAGGAGCGTTGTATCGAAGCTGGCGAGAACGGGGTTTGCTGCTGTTGTTCCAGGGGGCTCGCAGGATATAGGTTTAGGTGTAAGGCGGCGGCGACCGCGGAGAGGGCGGGAGGAGCTAAAGGATACGAAGGGCTGAGTCCGTGTCGCGGTCAGCCCTCGAGAGCGGGTGCCTCCGCTGCTGCTAGTGTGTATTGCACTTGCACTCGGCTGTACACGATGCTGTGCATCACAATGAGCCACCAATCATCTAAGCAGGCGACGGAAGAACCCACCTTTAAGACGGTGGATAGTATGGTACATATCTATTCGCTCTAGCCCGAAGAGAAGCTCCGTGGCGCACGCCTGCGGCTCCAGACCTGGAGGGGTGCATTCGCGTGATGCGCGCACAGCTCCGGGTTCCAGGACGGGTGTCGCCCGCCGTTGGGAATGGTGGGTCGTGTAGAGTGTGCAGGAGCCCGGACTCGCTCCCGGCTCTGACTCGCACCCTGCTCTCCGTCAAACAGGCCATCCCAGGTGTCGAGAGTGCTTCCGGTATGCGCATGCCATGTATCTGCACGATGCGCGAAGCTCGCTGGGATGGGTGGCGATTGATTCCTCGGCATGCACGGGGCGGAGGCGAGGCCCACCTGGCTGCAGCGACCGGAGAGGCGGTGAGCTTGTAATGCCCTCCGTACGTCGAGCCCGCTCACGACCGCCTACACGCGTCCCCTGTTCGCGACACTACCTCGCCCAATGTATGCACACCGCCTGCGGAATGCGCCGCTGCTGTGAAGACATTAATTGGTCAATCGCCCGCAAGCACCAAGTATGGCTGGCGTACGTCCGACGCAGGGGTGTTGTGCGCGACGCGCACGATTACGCGCTTGGAGGCCATAATAATACTGGACGCATAGTGCTGAGCTGAAGGCGAAAAGAACTGTTTCAGGCCGCACGGATGCTCAGTGGAAAGCGGACAACAGGCGGCGGTGAGACATAGGAGGCTGCTGTGGTGGGCGCGTAGGTACGCGGTGGAAAGAAGACTGAGGGAGTGCTTGCGCTGGATGTGCATGCGGGCTGGAGGCTGCGTGAATAGCGACGGTACTCTCCGGACGAAAGATCCTCTGCCGCTGACAATAGTCATCGTCGGCGCGCGCATTCTGACACAGCGGAATCGCGGCCGGGGATTGGGCACGGGTGTAAGGATGGGCATGTGAGGCGCCAGAGGGACGCCGTCGCGGGAGCGGCTCTGGCCTCGAAGCATGGGAGGCGCCGAGTGGTGCCACGCAGGCAGCGTGCACCAGCTACGGGCACGCAGGTAGCTACGAGCACGCGATGGAATGGGAGACGTCAGGCGACGGCGGAGTCGTCAGCTGCAACGCGATAAACTTCGTGCCAGCCCGCTAGCACCCCGATACAGACACCTTCGCGTCCCGCCCAGGGCACCGGCTTTTCCATCAGCGGTCGATGAATGAACACCATCCGTGAAACACCCCACCGCTGAGCAGAGACAATCAGCTAACCAGCCGCTTTTCACAGAGGATACATAGGAGACCAGCGGCCGAGGGCCTTGGGATGTATCTGCTGGGCTCGACGCGTTGCTGCGGGCTTGGCGTGCAGGTCCCGTACTTTGCTCGGTGCTGTGCGTGCGGCGACCACTTGCCAGACGGTGGCAGGTGCGCGAGTATGCCGCAGTCTGACGACTGAGTGGGGCCCGCGAGCCAATCTGTCCCAGGTAACACAATACCGCCGTGGAGCCCATTCAAGGAGTCCGTCTCAACGAGAACTAGCGCTGCTCGGTGGGAATCGGACGGCAGAGAAATAGAGAACACAAGGAGATGTAGAAGCTAGGGCTCTCGCCGCGAATCTCCGGATCAAAGAAAAGCACCAGCGTATCAGCATAATTTATGGTCTTAGACATCGCGCTAGACGCAAGTTAGACGGCGACAGAAAATCACAGTGAATAATACTTATTGCCGTCAAGTTGAGGAGAGTGACGGAAGAACCCGATGATGGTTCGATGCCGGGAACAGCCGTCTCCTCCGCCAATACTCAGCCCATGGCACTTTGACCACGGCCCTCTTCGGAGTCTTCCAACCTACTCGCCTCGCCTGCACACCCTTGCCTAGTGCGCCCTCCTTAAACTATGCCGCCGGCTCTCCCCATGTCGCCGTGCATGGGCCACTGTCGACTGCCATATCGCATGAGCCATGTGCATGAGCCCTAGGCTCCTGCTCGGCTCCACCCCTCAATACCCGCCCGCCAAACAACGGAAGAAAAATTCTAGTCGCGCAGCGATCTGCTCTGCCTCGACTGTAACACCGGCAACGTTTCAGCGCAGGTCGCCCTTCGTGTGCCTCACTCCAGGTATGTCCGCATTCCGTTTTTGCTAGGTCCCCTCCCAAAATATACACCGCTCACGTCTCCCCCAAAACCCAGGTATCCGCCGTACTCTCAATTCCGCCCCAATCGCCTCGTTTTGATGGCGTCCTTTGGAATGGCTGCGACGAATGCAGCGTGTATACGACGAAATCGCCCTGGTTTCTGTCAGGAACGTGGGTAGATCCTTGTATTCCGCCTCTCACTTTCTCCTTTATTTCGCGTCCTAAAATCATTCTACCTCCACAGAGCCTCTCTACGGCACATCTCCGAGTCCGCCGCAACGTCCCGCGTCGCACGCCACCCAATACCATTCGTATGACCGTCACCGCGCAGTACGCGCGTCAAACGAACTGCCATGCGCCGCCATTTGCCGTACCACCATCGCACGAAGCCGCGATGAAGTTTTGTGGCCCCGACGACCATGACCTCGGTCGGACAGCGATGATTCAAGGTAGCGTACTTCTATTTATCACATCTTGCTCACTCGCTGGATCCTGCTTTTTGTTTGCGGATCCATAGGCTGCGGACTTGGGAGGCCCGCGTCGTACAGCTGAGAAGGCGGGTGCAGGAGCGAAGTGGACGTATTTGAGGTGCGTCGTGCGTCACCACATGTAATTTTCTTACACTGATCTCGTGTGCTTCCCCCCCTTCCAGCCAGTCTCCCACGCGCGCGCCGTACGCGTCCCTTCCGCCGCGTCGCCTCGTGGTACTGCAGAGCCCCTTCTCGTGCTCCCCGCGGAGTACTCTTCTCGCTGCCTTTCCAGCTTGCGATTACCTACCCGTGTTGCGAACCCACATCGCGAGTATCATACGTGCCTTTTTCCTCCCATCAATCTCTGCTGATGACCTTGTAGGTATTCCATCGTCCAGAGCGGAATACACACGAGAGCACACCCGCCGCCATCGGCGCCGCGTTCTCTCATACCGGCCCGTTTTCAATCCATGGCGTCGAACCTGTGACCCGTCTCAGCCTCAGCCCGCGCTTGCACAATAGGTACGCAATCGATCCTCTTTCATCTCGCCTTCATTCGTTGACCTGTCCAACAGGCGCTTCTCTTTCTATGCATCCTCGTCAGCCATCATGCGCGCGCGCTCACCCTCCCCCACCTTCGCCAGCAAGGAGGCCTAGGCATGCACCCCGACGATCTTTCGCAGCACCGCCGCCCATTCTCCTACCGCGCAGCCTTTTCGTCGCCCCTCCTCCACACTGTCGATGCCGTCCGCGCTGAAGCGTAGGAAGAGACATGCGCCCAGACTACCAGCGCTGCTTGCTGCTCGCACTCTGCAGCGTGACGGCAGCGCGTGCGGTCTTCGCCACGCCTTGGAAGCCGCTACACGGGCGCTATAGCGTGCGCGACCCCGTACCGCGTCCACACACTCAGCACCGTACCAGGGCGCACGCACCCTAGCCCCTCCCTCGCACCACCAGTCGCTCGTGCAGCACTGACACGTACTGTTTCTCGCCGCCCACGCCGCCTTCATCGTCTCCTCGCGCACCGCGACCCTGGTTAGCAGTGTACCACCCTCGCTGCTTGCAGCACGCACATACTGTGCTCCACGGCACCACCATCACCACCTCCTGCCTCTGCAACGCGCGTCCTGACCGTTCCCCATTGCTGGCGCCTCTTTTATCGCCTCCTCATGCGCTAAGCTCGTCTACAACAAGCAGGACTCTACCCGTCCACGCGCGCGCTTCCGCGCATCTCCGACACGACACAGACCACCCCAGACGTGCTCAGCCCATGCGGCCGCCGCTCCCCAACGCCCGCACCGCCTTGATCACCTACCCACCGTCTCCAGCGCCTCACCGCCCTCCGATGGAAGCCAGGAGTACTATGCGGAGCACCACGGGAATGCTCAGCGAGTGTGGCGGGCGTCCCCCCACCCCCTAACGCCGGCCTCATCGCTATCCCGTGAGCCGTACCCATCCTCTGTGCCGACGCCGGCCTCCGCTCGGAAACTCCACCTCCCGCGCACAGCGCACCACCATGCAACGGGATTCCCGCCCGGGCTTCGAGCGCGTTGCACCTCCCCCTCCTCTCGGGGACGTCGACTCATCGCGCGCGTCTTATACATTCATGCGGCGCAGAGCCATCGGGTCGTCGTATGCCTCCTTCGAAGCAGGACGTCTGGAGCTCGCGCCTTGTCGGTGCGTCTCGCTGGCGGAGAGCATTGGAGCCGTGGTGCGTGGTGCGTGGAGCGCGCGGGTGTGGGTGCGGGTGCGGGTGCGGGTACGCGCAAGCGCTTGGTAGAGAGTGGGCATCGATGTGTAGGGAGCGCTCGGACGATACCCGTTCTGGTCCCCAGCGCAGGCGCGACCTCCACTGCGCCGCCAGCCTCCGCTCTGGGTGCATCGCTGATGGTTGTCCGACCTCCGTACCGTCGAGTCCTCTTGCGCGTTGTCGTTGTGGAAGCGTTGCGTGTAGAGTGAGTCGAGGAACGAAGGAAGAGCGCGAATAAAATGACTGAACAGTGGGGGAACGACGGCGGTAGCGGTCGGGATGGGATCGGATGGCGTGAATGTGGAACAGGGTGAGCATATAGTGTGTGCGCGGAGTCGGGAGGGTATGCCCCCACCATTCGGCTATCCTAGTTTCCATCGATGTCTCTTTTCTCTTCTCCTGATTACTTATTTGATCACGTGAAATCCATGTACTCCACATCTACTATCTGTAGCTACCTACCTGCACTGTTCAATCCCCTTAAGCCGCCCTCAGCTTGCTGCTTTCCTTGACAGCACTTCTTTTTTTCTGGGTCGTGGAGCCTGTCCCGATTTGGGCTCGTCCAATTCGGAGAGGCTGTGCATCAGCCTCTCTCTTCCACGTTCCTCTCCAATTTCAGGTCTGAACGCAGTGAATAAGTTAACTATATCCTGAAAGAATATTTGGAAATGAGCTATCTCAACTTACGCCCGGGCCAGATAATGAATGTCTTCCTCCAGGATATACACATCCCTATCTCCCAGCAAACTCCATTACCAGAAGAAATCTAGGCTCGTGTCCAGCCGTTACACCGGCACAATGACGAGCAAGCAGGTATTGTGTATCATAACGGCTGGAAGCACTTACTTAGCCGTAACTTGTCAAACTCCGCTTATATCATATAAGGAAGGTCCCTATTTCTGGTATTATGTATTACGGCCCAATAGTCGACTCTGAATATGTCTGGGCCTCATTCTATCACTTATTTATGCCCAGAACCCTCTTTGGAGGTAGGAAATTGCTCTCCCCAAACCAAAATGTGTGGTTTCTTGAATGCCGCTCTACTTTTCCTGTTAGTACACCCTACACCCCTGGAAAATTCTTCCGAAAATTTACAAACCCTTGATATTGCTATAGAATTGTTTCAAAAGGGGTTTTTCGGTTTCAGCAAGGGCCAGAGGACCAAAATGTGCACATCCTCTCTCGGAGATACTTCCCAATATGGTATAACCAGAGTTTGAAAATGCCATCTGTCAAGTTACGGCTAAGTGCTTCCGTTATAGTAAGTATTACCTGCTTGTTCATCAATACTTCTGCACTATAATAGCTGGTGATGAGCCTAGAAGAAATCAAGCGGATGATACTTGCAGCAAGGAATTATAATCTAAAATCCACAGGTCTGTCAATTAGCCAAGACCTGAGGTTAAACATGCCTATTTGGAGGCACCCTGCAGTTAACAAGACTTTATATCAGTCTGCCTGCTGCAGGGATGCCATGACATGCTTGAGACTCAATCATGAAGTATGAACTGTGAAAGATGTTGTCTACATAGCTGATCAGCAAACGGTGGTTCCAAGAAAACCACACCAAGTAAACCCATCAGGAATTGGCAGAAAAAACTGTGGCTGCCCATCATGCTACCAAGACCAGACATTACTGGGTTGCAAACATCCTGATTGATGTTATTGACACCCCGAGACTCTTGGTAGACTGCCATTGAAATGGAACCCAAACATGCTGAATGTGTCAGGGGAACCCCCGCTCCGGCCGGTTTTCTGGCCACCAGTCCGGATACTCCTGTGCCCATCCATTCTCCCGTCCAACCATCTGGGACATCTGTCTGCTCTTGCTGGCACATGCTATGCAATCAGGCCCGGGATCACTGTAGATATCTCTGGACACGTGCTACTGGGCAGTTACTGATTAGTATATAAGTTCCGCCTAGCATGGGAATCCTCATCCTTTCTTCTCTTCAGATTCCCCTACTAGGTGCGTAGTATTTCCACTCTTGTATTCTAGTACTCATATTCAATCTTTGGATTCCCCCGCTAGTTTCCGCACCCTCTACCGAGCTCAAGGTTGCCCTTATAGCAGAAGAAAGGATCTAAGGGATCAACCAGTCAAGATTGGGAAGTTTGGTGCAGGTACAGATTTGGACCGTGCTCCATCCTCCCCCACTTCAAATCTCGACCCCTCCTCCGTTCTGATGGACCAGCTGCCTGCCCCTGACACTGCACAACCCAAGATCCCGAGTGTCCACACTCCAGATCCAGCTTCCAGAGCCATGGCTCGGCTCGCTGCTGTCAAAGGCTCCCTTGAGAGCATCCAGGAACACACTCTGCCAGCTATTGCTGAGCACCCAAAATCTGCTGCCTGCCCCTGCCCCTGCCACTCTAGCTCCAGCACTGGGTCCAGACTTCTCGGCCCCCCCACCCAGCTCCAAAAACAGTCCTCCAACTGAACCCTCCGGCTGTTTTTGACAGTGACTGGACACAAGGATGGATGTTCCTCCACTGTCCTCACCTACTACTGGCTGGTTCCAGAAGCCTTTGTGGTGGACAGGTTCGTCTTGCAGGAAAAGCTCGTCACCTTATAAGGTGGAGGACGTGGGAACCCAGCACCTTTAGTCAGCCGTTACTATAACACCCGATGTCACATGTCACAGTTTCAAATTTCGGATGTTTGAAAAAAAATTCAATTAAAATCAAGCCAAAATGACAGAGGAATAATTTATATATTGAGTTCAGTCTTAATTTCTCTAACTACATCTGGTGGCAACATCCTATGGCTTTTGTATTCCCTTTTAAAAGACTGAAGTTCTGACTGGGTGAATCCGGTGGTCTTTCCATAGCTTTTATACTTCTTGCAACCTGAGCATCACAAAGGAACTTTGTGAATGCATCAAATGCAGATTCATGGACAAGTTCAACATCTTCTTCATCTCCAAGGTCTTCCTGCAATTCCATACACTCTGTATCCGGAAGCTCTTCACCGAGTGCAAAGTCCCATTCTATAGCTGGAATGGTTTTTTCAGGGTTCACTGCTGGAAAGTCTGTGTCTCTTGTATCCAGGCTCTCAGTCTCTGGCTGAGTAGTGTTTTCTGGTGTGGTTTCTCTGCTAGATGCTTTATCTAAAGACTAGGATCAGAAAGATAGGGGCCTTGTAAGATTGGACACACTTCTGAGTGCTGCAGTCCCTTTTCGTGCATTAGCTATGTTTGCTTCTTTCTTGATTGTCTGCCCATTGGTCTTGAGTGTAGGAATGAGAGAGTTGTGGAAAGAGTGGTTTGCACAGCCAAAACGAGGCTGCAATGCAGCCGCAACGTGTTTCCCAAGCTGTGGGAAAGGTCACGTGCTTGATTACATAATCATTTCAAAATTTGCTTTTCCAAAGCAAACCTTGCCAAATGAAACTATAATGTGATTGATAAAAGAACTGCTTATTTCACCCTCATGGTGAAGATTTTCAAGAAATTCTTCCCCAAGAACTTCTTGTATTACTTATTAGAGCATTTCTTGGGGGCTAGAATCTCCCTATATGCCCTTGTTTCACTGGAATAAAAGTTGTCACACTCTGCTTATGTAAAGGTGCTGGTTCCCACAACCTCCACCTTAGGCTCAGATTAACTAGCTATATAGTTGGTCCATACTACAGGCTTAATGTGTTAAATTGTGGGTACCCGTATGGGGAAATTGAGGTGATTCCGGAAAGTCTTGGGGTGGGCATCCTCCCGGCATGTCTCGGCAAGCTTTGGGCCATTCCCATGGTGTTTAGTGTTGCCGCGACTCAAGTCGACTCGGATCAAAGATCTGTTGATAACACCGCACAGCCACCAGACAACCCCGAAACTATATAGGGGCTAAATAGTGTTCATGGGTCTACAGGACATACTGACACTACTTGACCGCAAATTAAACAGTTGTTCAGCAGTATGCAATTCATTGCTTTTCAAGTCGTCACCTGAAGTCACAACTTGAAAAGCAATAGATCCCATATTTCTCCACAACCGGAACTTGGACTGCCAAGTCCTGTAGATATGTTATGGACCTATATGGACTCTATTCAGCCCGAATATGGGATCAGGGTTTCCCGGTGGCTGTGCCACACTATTAACGAATTTTGATGAAAGTTGACTTGAGTTGCGGCAACACTAATGGTGTTGCTAACCTATCATAAGTAATATTGCTAGCCCTATATATTAAAAATGCGATTTATGGTACTGGCTTTTGCCTTGAAAGTGATGACCATCAATACTGGGTGGGCATTGATGGTCCCAGCCTTTGCCTTCAAGTTGATGGTCCTGGATTTTGCCTTGAAAGTAATGACCATCAATATTGGGTGGGGATTGATGGTCCCGGCCTTTGCCTTCAAATTGATGGTCCCGGCTTTTGCCTTGAAAGTGATGGGTGTCCGTATTGGGCACCTCAGGATGGATGGCCACCTGTATTGGGGTTGTAATTGATGTCTAGTATTTAAAGCATCCACCGTGTCTCGGAATGTACTGTAGCAATCTGTATGACTGAAACGCAAAATTGGCCATTACCCCTGAAACGGCATGGGAACTTGCCTTTTATAGTAATTTTCTTGCCATCACTTACCATAAAAGGCAAATTTGTAAGCAGAAATAGCCCTCCGTTACGCGTTACGTTTCAGTCATACAGATCACTACAGTATTTTGCATTTTGCAGGTCAACCAGTACACCAATTAGAAAATGGTATATATGAATCTGGTAGCCATCAATGAGCTCTACGACATGGGTACAGGGATCAATGGCTTTGCGGATCAATTTCCTTTTTGGGACACTGATTCGGCCCAAAAATGAAATCATTCACATCAGCCCTTCCCTGGCTCATAATTCAACTGTTTTCAATAGGGGACTTCACGGTAGGGCCTATTTTCCTGTTTGTGAATAAATGTATTCAGGTGATGGGATGAATAAAGACTTCGTTTGTGGAATAAATGCATGATCACCCCGTTTGTGTCATTCTGAATATATTTCTATTGTTTTCGGCAAGCAGGCATGTTTCACACGAATAAATTCCCAAACGATCATTTTATTCCACAAACGAGATTAAATCTCGTTTGTGGAATATCTTTTGTTTGGGAAAATAATTGTCCCATCACTCGAATATTTTTATTCACAAACCCGAAAATATTGCCTACCGTGAAGTCCCCTAATGGTCTAACCTTATAGGTACATTTTTCTATGTTCTTTGAAGTCAACTAGGGTACATTGAAGCTCATTACAGTGCAATAACAGGGTGAAAAAGGCAAATAAATGATAAATTGTATGCTGGCCATAATATCTTGGATATAGACCAGTATAAAGATGTCCTGGATACACTACCTTCATCCCTCAGGCTATGAGACAACCTTCAATGTGATACCCCATGGTCTGATGATTAAAAACATCCCATTTTGGGCATACACCACCGTGCCGGGCTGAAGTCAGAATGATATCAGTCTGGAACTTCATAAGACTCCAGCCCCAGACTTCAGTTGAGTGTAATTTGGATATCAGAACCTAATCCATTCAGCCAATCATTTCTAAATCCGACTGACATACAGATCTCAGAATGATGTCTTTGTGTCAATATCGAATTGAACTGGTTCACCATTCATCCCACCATTGCCTTGACTGGAATTCAAACTTCATTCAACTAGATTTTCTCAGCCACAGAACATGGAAATGTTTGATAGAAAATTCAATTTGTAATATTCCAATGCACAATATATACTGTTCATGTAGGATATTGAAGATGCAAGAGTACATGTACGGAAGCGTCAGATACAACCACGGCGGTGGCCTTGGGGGACGAGCCGGAGACGACTACAGAGGTGCGCGCAATGGTGGCGAGGTCCATGCCCACTGCGAAGACTTTCATGCGGGACTTCTGCATGAAAGCAATGTCCTTGGAGAGCTCCAAGACTGGTGCTTGTACGAGGTGGCTAGAGAGCGAGGTATGTTAGCTTAGGTTAGGGTGGGTGGCATGTGAAGGGAAGGAGGGACGTACACTCGTCTGAGTATGCGGTCTGGCTTTCCGTGTCATCCTCGAGCTCCTTGTTGAACTCTTGCTGGCCGTTGTTGATGCCGGCAAACTTGAGATTAGACTGCAGTGGGGTGGCTCCGTGAGCAAGTGCCACATATACACATATACAAGTGAGCACAGACAGACATACCTCATTCTTAAGCCTGCATGTACCTGAAGAGCATCAATAAAGGCCGAATGGAGTACGCCAACAGGATGGAAAGGATGAGCATCGCTGAGGCCGAGGCCGAGACCAGGACATGGCATACTTGACAGCAGATATGAGGAACAGGGTACTTGAGGGCAAGAGACTTGTGAGAGTGAATTGAGGACATAGGAGTTGAGTCCCATGGAAGCTTTAACGTGTCGCACAGGCTTGACGTGTCTTGCACAGGTTCAGCTTGACGTGTCTTGTACGGGCTTGTATGTAGGGCTTGAAGGCAGGGTGAAGGTGGGGTGGGCGGCATCCAGCGGATTTGGAGATGATAGGAGGCCGTGAGGGGGCCGATGGCGGGCAAATGGTGGGTGATGGTGGGGGAGAGAGAAAGGTGTGGGACGTCAATCAACAATCACGTTACCCAACTATTGAATCACACCATTTGATGCGCGGAGTTTAAATGACTTAACGAGATTTCAGCGAACGGTTCAACTCCTGCCTTAGGTTGCTTCAAGGTTGAGTTGTCCTGTGCTGCAATGTTGGTTATCAAGTGATTCATAACCAAGGAAGTTGAATTTGGCACCCGGATTGTGAATCTGACATGATCAATGTCAAATCGGCATGCCTGGTCGTCTCGGGCATTCTGCGGTGGTAAGGTTGTCTTCAAATGTTCGGATGTGACCTAACTTGTTCCAGAACATAAAAGTACTGACAAGGACTTCAAGCTATAAAAGAGATTCAAGCATCAAAAGACCACCCAGACATGAACAGCAGTCTGACATCAGTTCAAGACTTCGAAACAAGGCCAGAAAGTATTTGGAAAATATATCTCTGAGATGTCGCTCAGATATCAGGCAAGATATATCTCACCAACTAACATTTTATATCATTGTGAAGTATCTAGAACTGAGCGGACTGATCTCAAGTCCACACATCAGATTGGTTTCGCCCTGGCGTGGTGGTGTAGATTGAAATTATGTCCTCGTTCCATTATGCACTCCATCCTGCGAGGCAATGCAAAACACACCAGTTGAACTCAGGGCATATATAGATGACACAGTATGAGAGTGTGCACCATTGATGGCCACAAGGGCTTGGGAGTCATTGATCTATCCGAGAACTATGACTCATCGATGGCAGAATCTGTCAAGACTGATAAGATTGATTTTCCGCCACTAATCCAATGCATATGCCATCGGTAGTGATTCTGTGCTCATCAATGACCATGCATGACATGTGTGGCCACTAATGCCTATGCATCCTCACTGGTCTTTTGTCCAATAATGGCTGTCATAGAGGTTGTTGATTGAGCTGAATCAGTGGGGGTGAGATCCAGATCTCAGCTCCAATAGGGGAGGTCAAAGCAGTTACAAGGGACCAATTCTGATGTATATTCTCGGGTCAATTGTCAGGGGAACCCCTCCTCCAGCTTCATCTTCAGCTCCATCCTCAGCTCTGTCCTCAGAGCTGTGCTCTGCCCCACCCTCCGCCTTGTCTGCATCTAGAACTCTGTCCTCCATCCTCCATCCCTTTGGTCACTCACATTTGCATGAGTTATGTGACCGGGCCCGGGATCACTGTAGATCCCTTTGGTCATGTGCTACTGGCTAGTATCTATTAGTTTATAAGCTTCACCTAGCATGGGAATCCCCATCCTTTCTTCTCTTTGGATTCCCCTGCTAGGTGCATATTATTTCCACTCTGTATTAGTACTGGTTATTAAACTCTTTGGATTCCCCTGCTAGTTTCCACCCCCCTATACTGAGCTAAGGTCGCCCTTACATCAATTCTCCTACCATAATCAGTGTAGAACAAATCAGTACCTAGAATTAGTGTTCCTCCTCCAGAGGAGGAACTCTGTCAGAGTCAGCACAGAATTGCTTTGAGAATTGGTGCTTGCATCAAACCTTGACCTGTACCCGCCCTTGTCCCATTGATTCAATTATATAGTAATATTATCTGAACAAAATACACTATTTCAAGTTTCCCTCCTAGTACACCAGATATCAGTGACCATGTCTGCAAAGAGAAAAGCCTTCCCAACTGCACCCAAAGTTCCTGCCACCCAATTGCAAAAGCAAGAGCTCAGCAGGGGGAAAAAAGGGGGCCAATGCCTTGAACAGCAGTGAGGACAGTGCGGATGAGGGGGTGCTGGAGCATGCTTCTGCCAAGGCATCCTGTCAGAGAGATATATTATTTATTTTCACTAATTAACATGATGGATAGTACTCAAATTCTTGAGAAACTGGGGTCAAAATCAAGTTCAGGATTGAGGTGATCAAAGTCGTTAGAATTGGTGTGAGCATTGGTCCCCTGTGACTGCCTTGACTTCCCCTGATGCTTGTTGTTGATTCCCCCAAGTCTGCCAGCTGACCTGTCTGCTCAAATCACACCTGAAGCGCAAGGGCAAGGTTGTTGAGTGAGCTAGATCGGTTGGGGTGAGATCCAGGTGTCAGCTCCAATGCTTGTTGGTGAAAAGCAATGGATTCCTCCAAGTCTTCCAGCTGACCTGTCTGCTCAAATTGCATCTGAAGCGCAAGTGCCAGGTTTTCAAGCGAGCTGGATCAGTTGGGGTGTGATCCAGGTCTCAACTCCAATGCTTGTTGGTGAAAAGCAATGGATTCCTCCAGATATGCCAGCTGACCTGTCTGCTCAAATTGCTTCCAAAGTGCATTTGCAAGGTTGTGGAGTGAGCTTGATCGGTTGGGGTGTGATCCAGGTCTCAGCTCCAATGCTTGTCGGTGAAAAGCAATGGATTCCTCCAAGTCTGCCAGCTGACCTGTCTGCTCAAATCGCACCTGAAGCGCAAGGTTGTTGAGTGAGCTAGATTGGTTGGGGTGAGATTCAGACCTCAGTTCCAATGCTTGTTGGTGAAAAGCAGTGGATTCCACCAAGTCTACTAGCTAACCTGTCTGCTCAAATCACATCTGAAATGCATTTGCAAGGTTGTTGAGTGAGTAGGATCGGTTGGGGTTCGATCCAGGTCTCAGCTCCAACACTTGTCGGTGAAAAGCAATGGATTCCTCCAAGTCTGCCAGCTGACCTGTCTGCTCAAATTGTGTCTGAAGTGCATTTGTGAGGTTATTGAGTGAGTAGGATTGGTTGGGGTAAGATCCAGGTGTCAGCTCCAATGCTTGTCAATGAAAAGCAATGGATTCCTCCAAGTCTTCCAGCTGACCTGTCTGCTCAAATTGCATCCAAAGTGCAAGTGCGAGGTTGTCAAGTGAGCTTGATTGTTTGGGTGAGATCCAGGTCTCAGCTCCAATGCTTGTCAGTGAAATGCAATGGATTCCTCCAAGTCTGTTAGCTGACCTATCTGCTCAAATTGCATCCGAAGTGCATTTGCGAGGTTGTTGAGTGAGTAGGATTGGTAGGTGTGTGATCCAGGTCTCAGCTCCAATGCTTGTCGGTGAAAAGCAGTTGATTCCTCCAAGTCTGCCAGCTGACCTGTCTGCTCAAATCGCACCTGAAGTGCAAGTGCAAGGTTGTTGAGTGACCTAGATCGGTTGGGGTGAGATCCAGGTCTCACCTCCAATGCTTGTTGGTGAAAAGCAATGGACTCCACCAAGTCTTCCAGCTGACCTGTCTCCTCAAATTGTGCCTGAAGTGCATTTGCAAGGTTGTTGAGTGAGTCGGATCGGCTGGGGTGAGATCCAGGTCTCAGCTCCAATGCTTGTCAGTGAAAAGTAATGTATTCCTCCAAATCTGCCAGCTGACCTGTCTGCTCAAATTGTGCCCAAAGCGCAAGTGCAAGGTTGTTGAGTGAGCTTGATCGGTTAGGGTGCGATCCAGGTCTCAGCTCCAATGCTTGTCAGTGAAAAGCAGTGGATTCCTCCAAGTCTGCCAGCTGACCTGTATGCTCAAATCGCTTCCGAAGCACATTTGCGAGCTTGTTGAGTGAGTAGGATCGATTGGGGTGAGATCCAGGTCTCAGCTCCAATGTTTGTCAGTGAAAAGCAATGGATTCCTCCAAGTCTGCCAGCTGACCTGTATGCACAAATTGCCTCCGAAGCGCATTTACAAGGTTGTGGAGTGAGCCACATGGGTCGGGGTGAGATCCAGGGCTCACCTCCAAGGCTTGTCGGTGAACAGCATGGCATTCCTTCAAGTCCACTGGCTGACCTGTCTGCTCAAATCACATTAAAAGCGCAGCTGAGTGAGGCAGAAGTTTGCAAAGAATTCACAAGGTTGTTCAGGGTGGGAAGCTCATCTGGATGACTGTTTGGAGTCAGATGAATCACGTCTCTGTGCTTGGAGATGCACTTGTTGAGGTTGCTGAGGAGCAGCTCTGCAATTTTTTGGTGGTTCTTGACCAACACGACATAAAATGCAGAAACATATTCTTCACTCTGCGCATTTGCATCTGCCCCACTCTCCATTAGCAGCTGAATCATATCAAGCATATCAAGATGGCCATAATATGATGCTGCAATGATCTCTGTTCCTGGATAGTAGGGCAAAAGTGGCCTCTCCAGTAGAAACTTTGTGGTTTTCCCAAGGTTTGCAGCTGTGGCGATCCAAAATGCAGAGGGTTGTGATGGCCAATCTGGATAATTCCATGGTGGGGAGTGCCATACCCACATCATTGTTTTATTCCACTGGGGGGGCTGATCAAGAAATACCAGAATATTATCTCTCAGCTGATCTTCAGGCTGCCCAGCAGCATGTGCAAGGCAATATTGAGAATACTCCACAAGCAGGGGTGGTGTGGCCCTCCAATGACTCCAGGATTGATCTGGATATCCATCAAAGGCAAGGGCTGTGAGCAGAGTGCGTGTTATTTCAGTTTGTGCATCCGGGAACTCCTTGGCCTGAATGCTGTCCAGATATTCCTGTGTGGTGTGGTGAACAAGTCGCATCACAGAAGATCTTTTGTCCACAATGACAAGCCCAGCACAGACAGCAAGAATCCTCTCAATGTCCAAAAAATTCTCCTCATCTAGTTGTTGTGTGCCAGGTTCAACAGCAAGAGCAACTTGTAATTCTTCAACTGTCAATGGCCTCTTTGCATTTGCAACCCAAGTAATTGTTAAGTAAGCGGTGGTCCTGTCTTCACCACTCTGGTCTTTGATTCGCTGCATTGCAATATTGTAGCTGCCATGGAGAGTGCTTGGTAGGGCTTTCAGTGCTTCTCGCACAGCCTTGATTGTATTCTTTGTGCCGAGAGATTCGATGTGAAGTTTGGCAAGAAGGAACCTGATTAAAAGGCATTTCAGCTGGTTTGAGACAGCAATTCACCAGCACTTACATTCCATTCACAGTTTGGGTGTTGATTTTTGAATAAATGTCTTCTTGTAATTTGGGTTGGTTCTGAACATGCTTTCTCAAGCGTGGCAAGTTGATCTGTGCTTCAAAATATGTATGAATGTCCTCTGGTGTTGCCTCAATCTCTAGAGTTTCAACACTCAGAAGAGAAGGGTCTACAGGAACATGGGGTCGAGAAGTGACCATCAAATTCACATTGCTCTCTATCGCTACCAGATGTTGGAGTAGAATTTCCCGTTGAAGCTCAGGATATTCATCAATAGCATCAACAATAATGAAGACCTTTGAAAACTCCTGGAGGCTAGAACTGAGCACATTGACAACCTCTTCCAGAGATGGTGCAGTGCCCTTCTCATGGTGCTGCTGATATAACTCCTTTGCATCAGAGCTGATGTCCCTGTTAAGTAAAAGCTGTCTCCAGACAGCTGCCAGAAGCCTAGACAGTGTTTGGTTGTTCACTTCCTTGTGGTTCAGGTAAATGCAAGCCACACCAATATCATTGTTGTTTCTAAATGCAGCACTGAGATGATCCACAACCATTGATCTAGGATTGTCATAATTATTAGCACCCACTCCATGTAGAGAATGAACACCCCCAAGAACTGTCTTCCCAGCACCAGCTAGAAATTTCAGCTTGGTTAGTCTGGTGCAGCTATGAGAGTGATGCATTACATACAAATTCCAGGGCACCAAAGGGTGCTTCCAGAACCAGATTCCCATTTTTTGAAGACAGGATCTGCAAGCAGCCATCCACCGGTTCCTTTTGTCCGCAGCTGTGAAATATCTGCCTGTTGTAGAAAGAAATTGATTGGCAAAAGCCAGTCAATGATTTTTTTGTGTTCTTCCTTGTTGCTATAAATAAAATTGACAGTGGGACCCTGCCCAACACCTCCTTGACCACCCTGTCCCTGTCCAGTGCCCACTCCACCAGTGCCTCCAATGCCTCCTGGGTAAAATGAATACTGGGGTTGGTATTCTCATCAATTTATCTCGCACCATATAAATTAATTGTTTGGGGTTCGCTGGGTTGATAAGGCATGTCCATTCTGAGTAACACCAGGGGCAAAAGCCGACGCACCTGGAAACCAGGTGCCTCTGAGGCATGTGCCCTGCAGGCTGTGATACAGCAGACAAACAATCCACAAAGGCCATTGAACGGACAAAGATGAGATAAAGATGCCACAAAGGACAGGCAGGATTTCACTGCCCAGGCAAATTCTGTCTGTCCTTTGTCCCTCCTTTGTTGATTCTTTGTCTGACAAACAACTATTGTAGGTTTTCTGTTACCTGCCTCCCCACCTGCAGGGAACATGCCTCAGAGGCACCTGGTTTCCAGGTGCATCGGCTTTTGCCCCCAGTGTAAGTGTGGATCCTATGAAGAACAACACTGTATCAGCCGGCAAAATTCACATAGCAGACAGGACTGACTGAAGAGGATATATTTTGCTGCAGTACACTTGGGGGTGGGTGCAAGAGGAAGGGTGGGAGAAACACACACAGGCCATATTGTGCTTTAAATTGGCAGAAGGCTGTGACGGCAGATCCAGGCCTCATTGTTCTTGTCCAGCACTTACGTGAGTGTCAAACTTTAGATTGATGTGGTGCTTGGACGATGACAGCTAGCTGATAGCAACACTTCCATATCAGGCTCCCGAAAGAACTGCTGCAGTCCCACTCGAAATGCTGATCATCCGATTCTGCAGCAGATTGTTGATGTGCTGGATGGTAGTAGCTGTGGTGCCCCTTGCGGGTGTTGCATGGTTGCCGTATTGTTCGGCTGCAGTACTTATGTCGGTGTCGTACTGGCGCTTCGGCAATGACAGCCATCTTTCATCTCGCAGTGACAGCGAAGATTCAATATTGGGCTCTTATTCAAAGCTAGAGAAGAAAGGGGACATGTAGGCAATGAACTGGAGTACTCATGTCGGTGTAGTGGGAGTTAGTGGCCGAGGGGTGTTTGGTCGTGCTTGACTAGACCTTCCGAGCACAGCAACATGGTAGACAGATCCCATCTTAGAATCACCCACGCAATGGAGCCCGAGGACTGCACCATTGGAAATGGAGTCCAACCTCTGAGAGGAAAAGGTGCCAACTTCCTTTTCAACTGGATCGACGGCTGTACTGTATGGGCATATATGGTTACAATGTCACACACCATGCAGGGGTCGTTGTGTTGTTAATTCTGCATTGCATCACGCAGTTAGTAGGGTCGGTTGTTGGGATCCGGAGCGTGACGCCAAAAAAATCGGAATAATTTGGTAGGTCAAAAAAAATTCATACAGCATGTAAAATAGGTAAATACTCGAAATGGAATGGTCAGAAAGTTTATTTGCCATTGTACGGTCTATTCATACAGCGCTTCGACCGCATTGTTAACTTTAACAACCGTCACGCATTACAGTGAACACGTTGTTGTGGTCCGGGTGCATGACAGCACGTGATCGTTGTAACCATACATGCCCGGGCCTGGGGACAGGCACCACCCAATTGATCTGCGAGTGATGTGGCTGTGCTCGTTCTCAAATCAATCACCCAACCTGATGTTCTTGCATGTACCGTCTGTTCTATAAGTGCTTGCAGCTCGATTGATAGAGAAAAAATGTTCCTAGAAGTCATATGAATAAATTTAACACAAAAAAACATAGGTCTAGCAATAATTTACACCAGATATCCAGGTTTAGTCTGTAACCTCTTCCCACCCATCATCTTCGTCCGCCGCATAACCAAACTCGTCAATAGACAATCCCTCAGTCATTTGCAGTAAATCTGGAACAGCCTGCGCTTCTTTATCGCTTGTTTCGCTGGGGATATGTCAAATGGACAGCTTGGCAACCACACGGAAAGATTCTTACCGCTTTGCGAACTCCCGGTTTTGGGCAGCCAACACGAGTCGTCGACAGAGGTCCACAGTCTGCATATCCTTCCATTTCATCTTCTGAAGTACTGGGTCATTGAGCTTGTCACGGTACACCTGCAACTGCGCCTTAAGTAGCACCAAAGTCATTGAATTGATCTTGTCGACATCAAACTCAACCTCAGTTGCCTGCAGACGCTTGTATGCCAGCTTCTTCTTCGTCGCAGTCTCTGTTCGATGTCGAAGTGCCTTCTGGGCCTTCTCACGTTGCAGGGCGAGGAACAGTTTTTGTAACTTCGCCCTGCGTCTACTGGCTCCGTCTCGCCAAACTTCACGCATGGCAAATCGTAGGAGCGCGGGGCTGTTCACATGTTTCTGGATAAAAGACTCCGTGTTGTTGTGTTCCGCACGCATCTGGTTCGAGAACGAGGCAGCGGTGGTGTTAGGATGCTGCCACATGTGCACTCTAAAGGAGCTGAGCAGCCCTTCGTTGTGGTCATTGGTGGAGGGAATGAAAATGCGTGCTTTCTGCGCTGGAGAGAGGCGGTCAAACGGGCCATCCACGTGGAACTCCAGGGTAAAGTGTACCCAGCCCTCGGCAGCACCGTTGAACATCACAGTGATAATCAGTGACAGGTGTGGGAGCGAGCTACAGAGGGAAAGGATTGTCGGCAGAAGAAGGTCATCACGGAATGCTAAACTATCAATGGTGAATTTATTCAGCGGTGTTTCGGGGTCGAGAAGGATATCGGGGTTGGCAGCAACGTGAGAGCAAAACAGTGGAAGCTTCCGGTGAAGGTCCGTTAGAGAGAGCAGATTTACCGGTTTGTTTTTCTTGCCGTGAACGAGAGCCATGTACAGCCAGGACACGGAAACACCGTATAGAGCCAGCGCAACCAGTTCCGTGAAAGTCGACGTGCAACCAAGCCCCTTCAGAATATTCTTCTCAACGTGATTTGGCTGACCAGATTTCGTTTTCCCATCAATAACCTCCTCGACCAGCTCGTAGATGAGTCCATGAAAGCAAACGACCTCCACAGCAGCGTAAGTGTAAGCTCCAAATTGGTTGGACACATCCGGAAATTTCCCAGGCTCGTCAAGGCTGTACAACTCAAGCTTGCGCTCTTTCATGAAAAGAACGCACTTATCCTGATAGCCTCGCTTTCCATCCTGGTGACGAAGGAGTGAGCCTATCAGCTGGAGTAACTTGATTGCTCCTCGAGTGCTCGCCTCGGCTGTGGCCTGAGCTGCGGCAGTACCCGATTCAATGCTCTATGCGGTGATGGTGAGGATTTTATCATTGGCTTTGTTGGCGAGAAGGATAGGGACGGGAATAGACGAATCCAGATCATAGACTGCTTGGATGAATGTGTAACCTTTCCGCACAACATTCAAATCTTTATGTGAGCAGCAGCCGCCAAAGAGATGGAGAAGCAGATCCTCTTGATCGCTGGAGGGAAGAGCGTCGAATTGTTCCTTGCCGATTTTGCGCAGGATAGCGAGGGAGGCAAGCTGAGCACGTTGGTCAGGCGATCTGTGGTCGTTGACCTTTTAATTTTGGGCTCAAAGTGAAGCAAGTAAGATCTGCTTACAGTGATTCCAGATCCGACTTGGGAATCCTTCCAGCAGTGGTGATATCCACGTCTGTGACTTCGGGAATGGTCTGAAGAATTCGAGAGAGCGGTACCGAGCCATCTTCCAATGCGGTGTGCCCGAGGTCGCGCAGAACGACAGTTTCCTTGTAAGAATCTGAAATATGGAACTCCTTCTTGCCGTTGGCGGCGTGGTCCTTCATTTCGCCATCCTTCTTTCGATAGTAATCGTCCACCTCCATTGTACGCTGACCTTCAAGTGCCAGAGGACTTCGGGAATACATGTCAGCAATGCATGCAGCAGCCTCCATTGAACTCTCGAATTGGCGCTCTGCAGTATGATCCAGTGCAGGTGCAACTTCAATGACCCGAGTCTGGGGTGTCCAAGTGGATCTATCGGCATCGTTGACACCAGACGCATACAATGGAGCACGAAGAGTGATGTGTCGTGCCTCGAAGTTCATCCCACGATGTGTTGTTCCATCAGAACTCTCGATGAATCCTGCGAAAAAAAATAGAACAATTAACCAAGCTTTGAAATGCGAATGAAACAAACCCTGTCCATCCATGATCTGCGTGCCAACTGTATCTCACTGTATTTGCCTCCCTCATCCCGCACATGCGCAACTGTGCGTTGGGTCATGAAGGTACCAATTATTGCTATACCGAAGACTTCTGCGCAAGTCTGGACTGCACAGCCACAAGAGAGGAGTTTCCGAGCCAGTTGTTGCGCGTCTGCCGTATAAGTGTTTCCATCTTTAGGATTCCAGGTCCTGAGAGTATCATAGGCAGTGCGGACCTCCTTCAGCTGCTCTTTTGCTCATTTTTCACGTGTGATTGTGTTAGAGAGCTCCTGTTGTACGGCAGCCAAAGTATCCTGTTTGTCGCGAAGCTGGGATTGTAATCTAGAATAGTGATAGTCACAAGTTTGGGCAAGTGCACGTGCAGAGGAAAGGTTGGCCAATAGTTTCGTTATCTCCTCCGTTTGGTCGTTCACAGTCGCTCCCAGATCCGATAATATCGCAGTTGTTTGCTGGGTCTTTACATCGCGTGCATGTTCCAGCCGGCGGATCCGCTTGTGTTTTTTTTTCTAAATCCTCCTTTGCATCTATTTCCGCCTTTCACTTCAGAGATTTCAGTGATCTGCACTCCACCTTTATGCTACTGCACTGTTGGCAGAGTATTTCGTGGTCAGCGCAGACGTGGTTGAGGTCGCTTCGGACGTGGGATAGCTCCGTTTCCAGACCGGAAATGATGGCCTCCAGTTCCATGATACGGCTGTCTTTTTCGATGATCTGGCTTCGCAGTGTTTTGGATTTATGACCGAGAGGCAGGGGAGCATCAGGAATGGATTTCGGATCACCAGGAGGAGTATTCTCGTCATTACTGTCAGAGTGCTGATGCCTGACATTATTTGCTAGTTTTGCCGCCCTAGTCCGTTTCAATGTGAGTCCCATGAGAAGAATAGTGTCCAGGTGTATAGTCCACTCGATTCTGTGTCAATGGGAGATGGAAACGGCGGCCTAGTGTCCAGTGTGAGGGCCCAAAAAAATGCGGAGAAGTGACGTGACTTGAAATAATTAGCGTGTGACTTGAGGTCACACAGTGACCGTACGCGTTTTGGTTCGGCGCGCCAAAGAGTTAATAACTTCTTCGTTTCTGGATGGATCCATACATTTTTGCGGTATAGTTAGTACCTAATAAGGCACTCTACGAGTATACGTAGCCAAAATCTTGAAAATTCACCTGGTGCTTGAAATATCTCAATTAGTGAATCGCAGGGCCCGGCTTCAAGCCCCAAGCCCACCAAGCCAAGCCCGGGCTTGACCAAGCCAGGCTGGGCCCCGCAGCGGGCTTGAGCAGGCCCAGGGCTCGGGCTTGACGAAGTTGAAGCCCAAGCCGGCCCGCCAAGCCCGGGCTTTGCGGTAAATTTGTTGGCGCATCAATCGCTCACTGTGTTTTATTTGGTTCACTTGGTCCAACTACTTACCAATGGGATTAACCCGAGGTGTCCCTACGTGTCTCTACGTGTCCCTACGTGTTGTATGCCCAGCCAATACTCTCATGCCGGATTTCGGCCCCTCTGTGCATATAAAACACGACAGGAAAAGTGACGAGACGCGTCGACCTGTCCTTTTCCCCCCATGTCGCGTGACAACCCGGACCCAACTCTCATCCTCCAATCTTCGCGACAGTGTAGACCTGGTTCACACCTTACTGATCCCACTAATGGTGAACGCAATGGTATGTCTTTGACTCTTTGATTGTGTCGCCGCATCTCTTCTTTGATTGTCATATTGTGTCACCGTGTCTTCTCGGGTTCTCATGTCCATGCTATTTCTAGTTGCCGCTATGGAAGCACTTGTAAATTGGATCGACATCCTTGTGCGAGCACTCCCCAAGGCCATTGCGACAGCTCCAAAACAAAGTCGCACTGCTCACATCATCAAAAATGTCCATGGCGAGAACAACAACACTCCCACCACCTTTAATTGCCGCCTGGAGGAACTCTTTGGTGAGGATCTTTGCAATGATCAGGGCCGGCTCCCCAATATTCTGCATGGCGCTTCCGGACTGCCCCTACTTGTCAAGTATCTACGGAGTATCAAGTGGGGCGAAATCAAGGCAGAAATTGACCACCTCCCCATCTTGCCTCGCCCAGAGTTGTCCCCACCCGCCTCCCCCGTGCCGTCGCCCAATGTCTCTTTGGACAGCGTCCTGAACTCACTGGAGGGACTTGGCACAACATCCTCCAGCCACACCAGTAGCTCTCTCTGTTGTGACTGGGACGATGACAATGGGAGCAGTAGCAGTCCTCCACCGACGAAGAAAGTATGCAAAGCGTGCTTGGATAAGGGAGTGAGACGAGGGGAGAACAGGCCGCCAGCACCAGCACAATCGACAAAGTCACGCAAGACATGCAGCGACAAGGGTGTGTGCCGTGGTCCTCGTGCTAGCTAGTGGTGTCACCCTGTTATTCACTTGCACCTCATACGTAACTGCCCGTTCCTGTCCTCCATTTTTTATGTCATTTTTTATATCCCTTCACTTTCCTATGCTCTCATTATGCCGCTTGTAGACTTTGAATATGATATTTGTGATGTGTCTATGTGTCTTGTAGAAATTAAGTGGGAGTTTGAATCAGACGCCCATGTGAAGGGTAAATCTTGTGTTATTGCAAGCTGATACCTGTATCTATCTACCCTAATTTTTTCGTGATTTTACACGGACTTGGGAAGGTGGCAGGTACAAAGGCGGCGGGAGGCAGCAGGAACTTGATGGCGCTGATGGCACGCATCACTGATGGCAACACATCATTGAGCGCAATCACATTTAAGATAACGGCGCCAGATCTCTTATATCTGCCTATTGTACATCATATCTATGAGTTATCGGTAATAGTGTTCATATCCTTAAAGATTTAAGCGTATTTAATGGGTGCACGTGAAACCGCTAAAAACACCAGTAGTTACTGCGGGATATCAGATATTTATCCTGTGGTAACTACCATGCTCTGGAGGGAGGTACAGCTGATGTCAATAGTGACAGAAGTAGTGGCTCTCAAAAGGGGGAGATGATGCCTTCATCCACAGAGATAAAGGGTGAAGCATTCAATGTAGCAGGCATGTGACTACATTAATTTGAGTACATATGCATTCCCAACACATGGGATGGCAGTATGGTTTTGTTTCCAGCAGTTTATCTTGAGTTGAATCTGTTATCCAAAGGCATAATCAAAGGGATCCATACCTTCATCCCTGTCCTTGAAAGAGGCTGTGATTAACAGCCATCCTATGCTTGAAGAAGGCTCTCATTCCAAATCTGTTTATGGGGCTGCAAGCAGAAAGGGTGATGTGGGTAGTAAGGAAAGGAATGAAAGGTCTTACAATCTGGATAGGGACAGGAGGTGGAAATGGAAATGAGTGAGGCTGGGAATAAAGGGGGAGGGCAAAGCACACACTCGCTAGAGACAAGAGAATGAGAAAAAGTAAGCAAGACAAACATGGGTGATGGGGAAAAAGCACGCACTTGCTGGAGACAAGAAGGCGAGAAAAAGTGAGCAAGACAAACATGGGCAATGGAGGAAAAGCATGCACTCCCTAGAGAGGAGAAGTCGAGAAAAAGTGAGCAAGACAGACATGGACAATGGGGGAAAACCACGCACGGCCTAGAGACAAGAAGGTGAGAAAAAGTGAGCAAAACAAACATGGGGGAAAAGCACACACTCGCTAAAAACAAAAAGGCAAAAAAAAGTGAGCAAAACAAACATGGGCGACGGGGGAAAAACACGCACTTCCTAGAGACAAGAAGGCAAGAAAAAGTGAGCAAGACAAACATGGGTGTTAAGGGAAAAGCACGCACTTCCTAGAGACAAGAAGGCAAGAACAAGTGAGCAAGACAAACATGGGCAATGGGGGAATAGCATGCACAAGCTAGAGACAAGAAGGTGAGAAAAAGCGAGCAAGACAAACATGGGCAATAGGGGAAAGCACACACTTCCTAGAGACAAGAAGGCGAGAACAAGTGAGCAAGACAAACATGGGTGATGGTGGAAAAGCACACACAAGCTAGAGACAAGAAGGTGAGAAAAAGTGAGCAAGAAAAACATGGGCAATGGGGGAAAACACACACTTCCTAGAGACAAGAAGGCGAGAAAAAGTGAGTAAGACAAACATGGGCGATGTGGGAAAAGCACGCACAAGCTAGAGACGAGAAGGCAAGAAAAAGTAAGCAAGACAAATATGAGCAATGGGGGGAAGCACACACAAGCTAGAGACAAGAAGGCGAGAAAAAGTGAGCAAGACAAACATGGGCAATGGGGGGAAAACCACGCACTACCTAGAGACAAGAAGGTGAGAAAAAGTGAGCAAGACAAACATGGGCAATGAGGGAAAAGCACGCACTCGCTAGAGACAAGAAGGCGAGAAAAAGTGAGCAAGACAAACATGGGCAATGGGGGAAAAGCATGCACTCGCTAGAGACGAGAAAGTGAGAAAAAGTGAGCAAGACAAACATGGGCGATGGGGGAAAAGCACGCACTCGCTAGAGACCAGAAGGTGAGGAAAAGTCAGTAAGACAAACATGGGCGATGGGGGAAAAGCACGCACTCGCTAGAGACAAGAAGGTGAGCAAAAGTGAGCAAGACAACCATGAGCGATGGAGGAAAAGCACACACAATCTAGAGATGAGAAGGTGTGAAAAAGTGAGCAAGACAAATATGGGTGATGGGGGGAAAGCACACACTCGCTAGAGATGAGAAGGTGAGAAAAAGTGAGCAAGACAAACCTGGGTGACAGGGGAAAGCACACACTTCCTAGAGACGAGAAGGCAAGAACAAGTGAGCAAGACAAACATGGGTGATGGGGGAAAAGCATGCACAAGCTAGAGACAAGAAGGCGAGAAAAAGTGAGCAAGAAAAACATGGGCAATGGGGGAAAAGCACACACAGCCTAGAGACGAGAAGGTGTGAAAAAGTGAGCAAGACAAACATGGGTGATGGGGGAAAAGCACACACTCGCTAGAGACAAGAAGGGGAGAAAAAGTGAGCAAGACAAACATGGGTGACACGGGAAAAGCACGCACTTCCTAGAGACAAGAAGGCAAGAAAAAGTGAGCAAGACAAACATGGGCAATGGGGGAAAGGCACACACTCGCTAGGAACAAGAAGGCGAGAAAAAGTGAGCCAGACAAACATGGGCAATGCAGGAAAAGCACACACTTCCTAGAGAGGAGAAGGTGAGAAAAAGTGAGCAAGACAAACATGGGCAATGGGGGAAAAGCACACACTTGCTAGAGATGAGAAGGCAAGAAAAAGTGAGCAAGACAAATATGGGTGATGGTGGAAAAGCACGCACTTCCTAGAGACAAGAAGGCAAGAAAAAGTGAGCAAGACAAACATGGGCAATAGGAGAAAAGCACACTTTCTAGAGACGAGAAGGCAAGAAAAAGTGAGTAAGACAAACATGGGCGACAGGGGAAAACCATGCACTTCCTAGAGACAAGAAGGCGAGAAAAAGTGAGCAAGGCAAACATGGGTGATGGGGGAAAAGCACGCACTTCCTAGAGACATGAAGGCAAGAAAAAGTGAGCAAAACAAACATGGGCAATGGGGGAAAAGCATGCACTTCCTAGAGACGAGAAGGCAAGAAAAAGTGAGCAAGACAAACATGGGCACTGCGGGAAAGGCATGCACAAGCTAGAGCCAAGAAGGTAAGAAAAAGTGAGCAAGACAAACATGGTCAATGGGGGAAAAGCACACACAAGCTGGAGACAAGAATGCAAGAAAAAGTGAGCAAAACAAACATGGGCAATGGGGTAAAAGCACGTACTTTTGCTTTTATTAATATATTTGAAATTCCTTGCATCTTGTCTTTATTGGCATGTTTCTGCAAGATAATCACTCTTCTCCCTCTCTCCCCCATATTTTGATCTCACCTTCAATAGCCCCCACCTTGCAGCGGCCACATCAAGGTATACCCTCCATGATTGTGCTTTCCAGACACCAACAACTGCTTCCTCCACCATCTGTTCAAACAGGGTCTCCATCCTCTCATCTTCCCATGTCATGCCTCCTTCCACTGCCTTTCGCAAGTGTGTATGCCAGTGTTGAACAGAATACTCTACAACAACATCAGACTGGGTCCCTGCCTTGACAATGACCTCCAAACAGCTTCTTGCTGTTACAAAGTGCGCATGACCTGTGAAGATACAGAATTCTGCTGGTGCATGCCCACCCATGATATAATCACGGAAAGACTTGTGAATTTGCGGTGTTGCTCCCTCAAATGATGTGGTCGTGCCTGGAATCAAGACACTGCGAAATTGCTGGAGGAAGTGTGCAACATCAAACTCGTCTTCCGGAATGTCGGCCAGTAAAGCAATGATTTGGCCAATGGTAAATGGCTTCTCAAGAATGAGAATGGTTCCGATAATGTGCCGAAATCCGGCCAGTCGAACCTCACACAGTTGTGCATCCTGTGCCAGATTATCTATGTCCTCAAATGAGGTCAAAATAAGCCTGTATAGATCCTCGAGCTGACCAATACCCATCCAGGTAAATTGATCAAAGACCCGTTTTTGAGAGGCCTTCCCATACTGGCGAATCTGTTGCCCAATCCACTGAAGAGCAGTTGCAGCATAGTGAAAGAGGCCATTTGCTTTTCCAGATAACTTCCACAATTGGTCCTGAGTTGGCCAATTATCCCATCCCATTGGTGTAATTTTCTGCATCCTCGCAACGATGAAGTTGTGCACTTCAGACACAGATGATCCTGTCATGAGGGGATACTGCTTAAACACTCCAAGCTCAAGAGTTTTAGACCCAGAGATATCAGCCCAGTGCTCTGGCCGAGAAGTAACAAGGAAGCGGAAATTATCAGGAAGGTCACAGTCCCTTGGTGCAATTGGTGACAAGATCTCCATTACACTCTCAGCGGCATCCTGGAGCTCATCCAGTGCATCAATGAGTATGATGACAATGTCACGAGATTTGGAGAGTTCCCAGATCGGAGCTAATAGAAGTGCCTCTACTTGGTCCTTCCGTGAAGTAGGGACCCAATCCTTCAATGTGTCATGGATAATGTGAGTGGCAGCTGGAGAGGATTCGGCAAGCTGCTGTGCAATAGTGGGAATAATTTTGTCTGCATTGGTTGTTTCAGGGATGTTACGAGAGATAAAGAACTGAGCTGCAACGGGTGTGCGCTGCTTGCCAAGATTGTCAACAATAGTTGCTGAGAGTGTTGATTTGCCGCTGCCTGCTATGCCTGTAATCCAGAAGATATGTTCATTGGTGCCAGGCTGTGGTGATAGCCACTTCAAAATGTCCGCTTTGATTTGTACACGAGTACCAGGAGCACAAAGACTCTTGCTCTGATCTGTAAATTTATGCTGTGCTGCAACATGGCCGGCAAGCTTCTCCTTGATGAATTGCAATTCTTTGAATTGGTCCATTAGCTTCAAAATTTTCACAAGCCATAGAAGAGCATACTTGTTGCATCGGGATTTGTGACATAGACATTGCTGTTGTAGACTGGGATCGTAGGTCCTTCACCTGTTCCACCGCCACCACCATGTACCCCACCCTGACCACCGAGACCCCCAACCCCACCATGAACTAATGACCAATGAATGAGCCATGACTTAGACCTAAATTCATCTAATATGACAAATACCGTTAATTATTGTGGAACTGCCATAAGTTTGTCCAACTGGCATAGCAAATCATTTTGAGTGAGCAAGCAAATACAAATTAGATATCTCGAGATGACTCACCAGGAATAGACTGCACAGTATCCAACTTTTCTGGAATTTTTTGGGCATTGCTGCAAGTATGTGATATAACAGGACTCACCAGCCTTAGTTGTATCACCCCCTTTCAACGAATCTTCCCGGTTATTGGCACGCCTGGGTGCACTCTCCGGGTTAGGTGGCAAGACTTGGTTGAAGCAATCAGCAGTGGCGGGAACGCGAGCGAGAAGACTCACTCGCAGATGCACCGGGTGACAATCCTTGC
Source organism: Mycena albidolilacea (assembly GCA_029282495.1). Classification (NCBI taxonomy): domain Eukaryota; kingdom Fungi; phylum Basidiomycota; class Agaricomycetes; order Agaricales; family Mycenaceae; genus Mycena; species Mycena albidolilacea. Next base: position 1,683,516 of record JARIHO010000013.1, on the reverse strand, counting down.
CTGTTAGGTGGCGTTGGTGTCGTGTTTCGAGATGGCTGTGGATAGGGTGCCGGACTGCGCTTCCGAGGGATTCTGCGCCGGTCGACCAAGGTGGCCTTGGGCTGCTTTGGGTGGTCAGACATGGTCGTTGTAGAAAGTAAGGTGGAAAGGACGTTGCAACGTGCGGTCGATGCTCAATCCCGAGTCCCACCTCAATCAATCCTGACAGTTTGCACATTGCTGCCATGCCACGAGGACTGGGTTCTGGAATTCGCGCCCCAAAACCCACGCTTTAACTGTTCGGGAGTAATAGGGGCACAAACGACGCTAAGGAATGGAAGGCCAGGGATTTAAAAAATTGGTATGCGGGTGTGGCTTAAGTGAAGTCTCGCTCTCGAGGCCGGTAAGTCAAGGGTGGTTGGTGGTCGATCTTGACCAAATCTTGACAGTGTCGTCTTGAACAGGACCCGGGATAATAGGTTGGAAGGCCTGATTTTTTTTTTGGCGGGGGTCCCGACATTTTGGGACCCAAATTTCTGTCCAAAAAAAATAAAAAATGCTGCCCGTCCAAAAAGAACGATTTTCGCGCCCTCAGAAAGCGTGGGAAAATAAAAACTGTCCCGACATTTTGCCCCCCAGAAAATCAGGCCTTCCAACCCATTATCCCGGGTCCTTCTTGAACCCCGGCAGATCTGAGATCTGGGGTTCTCAGCCGATCAGGCTGTCAACCAATCACATCGATCAACCTCATCGATGGCGTCCATGGCCACGGGGTGTGCTATCTCTGCTCGGCGCTCGTGGATCCAAACCCTCTGTCCCAAGGAATCAATCGCTCAGGCAGGCTGACTCGGATATGATATCGAGCTACCCTAGTTCCGAGCGAACACGCATCCTCATCCAGAGGACGCCCACTCCTCGTACTTACGTGAAGACGCATTACACCGTCTCATCTTCTCATTTCGTAACCCCAACACCAATCCGGCTATTCTCGGTCTATGCCGCTCGAATCTCCGCGCTAGCACCTCTGGAGCGCCCTCTCCACCCACGCCCACGCCACAGCCCGTGGTGCTCCATGCGAGCGTGTCCCGTGCGGCGTGGACCACGACCCGAGCATACTCCGCTATCCCGTCCTCGCACCGCCTGTCGTATACACCTCTCTTCATTCCAGCGTCCGCCGTCCACCGATATGCGCTCGTCCGCGCGCACCGGCATGCAGATCCTGTCTTGACAGGCATCCGTCTCGTAAATCGACACACCCTCGCGCACGACTCACGCAGGCAAGGTGGCATTCCTTTGATGCTGAGCGAGCGCGCGTATCCTGGCGAGGATGGATACGCACGATATGCACGCGCGACTCTGTGCCCCCCAACATGCCGCCCGCCGCCGCCCTCTTCTCCATCTCTAGCAGCTCGACTTCCTCCTTGGCGCGCTCGCACCCTACACGCATCGCAGGAGGCGTGCTTCTTCACGCACACGGCGACCCTCCTCCATTCCCGGTGCGCGACGCAACTCTCGAGTCCGCCCCGTTTACGCGCACAGTCCTCCGCGTACCGGGATACGAGGGCGTGCGGGGGCGTATATGGATCTTGACGAGGTGAGTGTTTTGGGTCGTCTTTTTGCTTTCTTCTCCATTGTCGCTGGTCTTGATTTACTCCCTTCTTGCATACATACACCCTCCCACCGTCCACTCTTCCTCGCCTCATTTCCTCACGCACGCCCCCGCACTTCTGTGCTCGACCATGATCCGCCCCTCCTTCATTCCTCCATCGCATCCATCGCGCGTGCGACTTCACTCCTCTTTCTTATCCACTGATGATCCTGTCTTTTTGTTCGCGCTAGCACCATCCTTCCCCCTCCACCATCCGCTTCGTGTTTCCCTTCCTAATCCTGGCCCTGGTCGTCCGCCCTTCTTCGCCTCTTCCCCCTGTTCCTCTGCGCACGCCGACCGCATGTCCTTGGTGCTTATGCCTTCGCCCCGCTCCTTCTCATTTGCGCACCACACGCATCACCCTTCTGTCCACCTGCCCCCCCCCACTCCGCCTTGCTCTTTCTCTCTCCTCTTCGGTCTCTATATATCAGCATGCACGACGCTAACACCCTCTCTTCACAGGGCCCTGCGCCACCTCCAGCGCCACCTCTTCCTCCATCATCACCAGTTCCACAGCACGAGAATCGTGACGCTGCGCACGAAGGCGCGCCTGAAGCCCAAGCGCAGCACTACGAGGACTACGACGCGCGGTTTGCCCTCAAGCACCACTGCACCGATATCAGTCCTTTCTCGGCAGCTCCGCTGCTCACACCCGCCAGGGCCACACACTGCGGTGGAGGTGCGCAGTTGTTTTGTGGGTGAGTCTTTTCTTTCCTCGTTTTTTCGATTGTGGCGATACGGTATTTTGGGGGTTCTCTCTTGCATGTTTCGGTGGAGAAGGTCTGCGGCGCGGGCATTTCCATGTGTGGTGGAGGTCGAGGTCGTGCGTCGCGGTCCCGCGCTTGCCTGTGGGTGGGCGGACGTCACCCCAGCCTTTCTTGACGCGCTCTACCCGCTGCACGGGCGTCCTGTCTGGGCTTTCTGTCCTTGCTCTTCGAATTTTGTGCAGTATGCTCCACGTACGGGACTTCTTCATGTGGATCTCGCAGATGTCGGCGATCTCCGAGATATGCATTCCCGCTTTTCTTTCTCCACCCACATCCGTGCGCGCTGTATACCCCGGGTCGTTGTCCGTCGCTCGCTGGATCGACTTCGGCCGAATGAGCTGGTGATAAGTCGGTGGATACTCCGACGGACTAGCATAGAGTAGAGTACGCCAGGTGCTTGTACAGCATTGTGTTCAATGGCACGAAGTGAAATTCACCAATACAACAGCTGTACAGTTGCAAGAATAGAGCTACAAAACAATACCAAAATCACGACGCCTCTTCCGGTCCTACTTTGAACGAGTATGTGGTGACACTAAATTGACACTAAGTTACGCTACAAGAAGAAACCATATATATATATAGACGGCCCGATGTTTTTTGGTCTGAAACCGAACCGCCCCTGGAGGCCGGTGACCTGTAACCAAAATTAAATAGGTTCAATTCAGCCAGCTTTGTGATGTGACTGAACCTACGGTTGAAATAGTACATTACTCGACCCAGCGACCTCCACCCAGACCGCTACCTGAATTCGACCGAAGGCTGGGACCGTCTTGCGGTTACACTGGCGAGTTGTCCGCATTAAATCGGCCGAGACGTTGAATTGGTGGAAGTTCATCCAACGAACTATTACAATAACTGCTAGCCGGCCTGCTTATCCTGGAATACCGTACAGCTTCAATCTCAAATTGAGTCACCCCCAGTCTTTCCATCCCTTTCTCTGATTCAAGGGCACGAAATGACACAGCCGCAGTGCTTAGCGCACTCCGCGTCGGACGTAGTTGAGCAGTCCCAATTTTTTGCTCGGCAAAGGACCGTCAGGTCGCGGCTGTCGCAGTCTATGGTGGTTGTGCAGCGTGGAACCTAACATATTTGGGACAGAACCGTGAATGAGACCTTTTGGGTGCAGAAATGAGCGCGGGGACGCAAACTTACGAGGTCGGACACCGAGCGGGGCAGGACTGCGGGCTATATTGCCAGGTTAGTTTTCTAGTGGCGTGGCAGAGTGAACGGTGATGCTTACGGTGGCCAGAACTGCGGCCATGAAAGGCGCGAAGAGAACGGCGATTTGAATTAGTTTCATTGCACGGAGCCGGTGAGTTTGGGGATGCCAGTAAACCTAATTTTGCACCATTTATAAGATTTCGCAGTGACCATGTAGATCCACTCGAGTTCCGTGCCCTGGTTTGCTACCGACGTGTCGAGGAGGAATGAATCTGTGGCGGGTGAGCACTAGTACCAGGATAAAGATCTTGTCATTCCTTCGTTCATACATTGTTGGAGTTACGAGTTATGGGCGCGCACTGCCCCGTGGCGCACTTTGTTACCAGGTCGCTGCTGTCCATTCCTGTACCTGACAGACTAAAATCGTACCTTAATTACTCTGGCTCATAGAGCATGTCTGGGGTCAAGTTTAACCCGAATTCACCTCGCTTGAAATAACGATTAATATCTACAAGTCGGACCGTCCGGACGCCAACGTTTCATTCTAGTGCCCGCATATGTGCCACCCCAGTGGAAAAGTTAAAATAACGAAAGGCGTGCCTGCTTTTCTCCGCGGTATTCACTACAGGGTGGGTTGACATGGATAGCATGACTGTTCAGTGTCCAACCTGTCATCCTTTACAAGAGATAATGATTATCCACTCTGTCGTCCTTTATAGGCATTAATTGCTAACGAGCGTACTTTGCTGTGCGTGACGTGTTCGACCACTTGCCAGAGTGGCAGGTGCGCGAGTGTGCCCGACTGAGTAGGCGCGCGCGAACCAATCTGTCCCGGGCAACACAATACCGCCGTGAAGCCCAGTCGAGGAGTCTCAACGAGAACTAGCGCTGCTCGGTAGGAGTCGGACGGCAGAGAAACAGAGAACACAAGAAGATGTAGAAGTCAAAGAAAAGCACCAGCGCGTCAGCATAATTTGGAGCCTTGAACATCGCAAGCCAGCGACAGAAAAGCACAGTGTATAATATTGTTGTCAAGTTGAGGAGAGGCTACGGAAGGACCCGATGATGGTTCGATGCCGGGAACAGCCAAATCTTTCTTCTCCTCGCCTGCACACCCTTGCCTTAAACTATGCCGCCGGTTCTCCCCATATCGCCGTGCATGGGCCACAATGCCTGTCGGCTGCCATATCCGCATGAGCCGTGTGCATGAGCCCTAGGGTTCTGCTCGGCTCCACCCCTCAATAGCCGCCCGCCAAACAACGGAAGAAAAATTCCAGTCGCGCAGCGGTCTGCTCTGCCTCGACTGTAACACCGGCAACGTTTCAACCCAGGTCGCCCTTCGTGTGCCCCACTCCAGGTGTGTCCGTATTCCGTTTTCTCTAGGTCCCCTCCCAAAATATACACCGCTCATGCTTCCCCCAAAACCCAGGTATCCGCCGTATTCTCGATTCTGCCGCAATCTCCTCGTTTTGATGGCGTCCTTCGGAATGGCTGCAACGAATGCAGCGTGTATACGATGAAATCGCCCTGCTTTCTGCCAGGAAGGTGAGTAGATCCTTGTATTCCTCGACACTCCGCCTCTCACTTTCTCCTTTATTTCGCGTCCTAAAATCATTCTACCTCCACAGAGCCTCTCTACGGCACATCTCCGAGTCCGCCGCAACGTCCCGCGTCGCACGCCATCCCAGTACCGGCGATTACATTCGTATGACCGTCACCGCGCAGTGCGCGCGCCAAACGAACTGCCATGCGCCGCCATTTGCCGTACCATCGCACGAAGCCGTGATGAAATCTTGCGGCCCCGACGACCATGACCCCGGTCGGACAGCGATGATTCGAGGTAGCTTACTTCTTCTATTTATCGCCCCTTGCTCACTCACTGGATCCTGCTTTTTGTTTGTGGATCCATAGGCTGCGGACTTGGGAGGCCCGCGTCGTACAGCTGAGAAGGCGGGTGCGCTTCCGTGCATCTCCGACACGACACAGACCACCCCAGCCTATGCGGCAGCAGCTCCCCAGTGCCCGCACCACCTTGATCACCTACCCGCCCCGTCTCCAGCGCCTCACCGCCCTCCGATGGAAGCCGGCTCCTGTCCGGCGCCGGGAGCACTACGCGGAGCACCACGGGAATACTCAGCGAGTGTGGCGGGCGTTCCCCACCCCTAACGCCGGCCTCCCCGTGAGCCGTACCCATCCTCTGTACCGACGCCGGCCTCCGCTCCGAAACTCCACCTCCCGCGCACAGCGACGCAGCAGCTCGCACCGCCATGCAACGGGATTCCTGCCCGGGCTTCGAGCGCGTTGCCCCTCCCCATCCTCTCGTGGACGTCGCCTCATCGCGAGCGTCTTATACATCCATGCGGCGCAGAGCCGTCGGGTCGTCGTGTGTATGCCTCCTTCGAAGCAGGACGTCTGGAGCTCGCGGTGCGTGGTGCGTGGAGCGCGCGGGTGTGGGTCCGGGTGCGGGTGTGCGCAAGCGCTTGGTAGAGTGGGCATCGATGTGTGGGAGCGCTCGGACGATAGCCATTCTGGTCCCCAGAGTAGGTGCGACCTCCACTGCGCCGCCAGTCTCCGCTCTGGGTGCATCGCTGATGGTTGTCCGACCTCTGTACCGTCCAGTCCTCTTGCACGTTGTCGCTGTGGAAGCGTTGCGTGTACAGTGAGTCGAGGAAGGAAGGAAGAGCGCGAATAAAATGACGGAATGGGGGAACGATGGCGGTAGCGGTCGGGATGGGATTGGATAGGGTGAATGTGGGACAGGGTGAGCATATGGTGCGCGCGCGGAGTCGGGAGGGTATGCTCCCACCATTCGGCTATCCTAGTTTCCATTGATCTCTCTTTTCTCTTCTCCTGATTACTTATTCGATCACGTGAAATCCATGTACTCCTGCACATCTACTATCTGTAGCTAGCTAACTACACTGTTCAATCCCCTTAAGCCGCCCTCAGCTTGCTGCTTTCCTTGACAGCACTTCTTTTTTTCTGGGTCGTGGAGCCCACTCTGTCCGAACCGCCATTAGGGGCCTTCCTTTCTGGGAGGACCACAGCCACCCTGCCGGCGGCTCACTAGGCGGAGCTTGAACGTGAAGCCGTCGTGAGCCGCATGCAAAACAAGCATTCTCCTCTCTCTCACCTCCGCCACCACACCGTCCTTCCTTTGCGATACCCCGCCGCAATCAGCAACCATCACGCAACACTCATCAATGCCCGCAATGCCTCCGTTCTTGCAGAAGCCACCGCCGCCTTCCCAGCCCCGCGCCGCCTCCAGCGCGAGCTGCAGCATCAGTGCCTTGCCCAACAGCAAGAAACAGCTGCGCATCTCGCCGCACTGACTCCCATCGCCTACGCTGTTGCAGGAAGCACGTGATGAGGCCCTCACCGTACGTCTCGCCCTTGGGACTTTGCCACTCGGTCGCCGACAACGAGGACGACATCATTGCGTCTTTTGCTCGTTTCGCCAACCGCAACTTGTACCCCATGCAACTCCCCGCCACCGTCAAATGATAAGCGGCACAAACTCAGGTACGTGTTTGCTGTCACTGCTATGTCTGACTGACTTCAATATTAGCCCATCCTCCCCTCCTTGTATTGTGGCGCCGCCTTCTACGGCACCTGCGACATCGCGGCCTGCACACTCGCCAGTGCCCCCCTTCGCTAAAAAAAACATCGCGGACGGCACCATCAAGCTCACAACCTACTCACGCTACCTTCCAGAACTTCACATTTGTATCATACGTACTGCCAAAATACAATTAGTTATGTAAATTCATTGAAATTTAAACCTTCTTCCATGTGTAATAAAGCTGCTGGACTTAGAGATTCTTGGCTTCATTTGAACTCCGCTGAGTGAGCCGTCGGCAGGGTGGCTGTGCTTTTCCAAAATTGGAAGGTGTTTAATGGCAGTTCCAGATAAGTGTGAGATAGCCTGCTGTTATATCACGTACGTATGTACTTGCACTACAAATCATTCCAGCCGGCGGAATGATGGCACTGTTGGCGGGGAGGTCTCACAGCGCAGTCACCAGCAGTCGCCAACAGTCGCCAACACCGTCTTTAGATGGCCCATCGGCTAGGGTCTGGGGTCAGATCTACCTGCCTACGGACACTAAGGTCCCGCGGTGATATTCACCCGCCAAATACCAACTGACATCTAGCAGGCAGATATGTCCGCTGTCTTTTTTTGTTGTCTCGCAATGGAATCCACCCGCACTCACCTCTGTCTCCGCAGTGAAATCCACCTGCCGTGCCACCTCTGCTTTCGCAGTGAAATCTGCTCGCCACGCTCGCTTTTGCTTTTGCTGTGAAATCCACCCGCCACGTGTAATTCTGTCCCCGCAGTGGAATCCACCCGCCGCGCCTACCTTTTGCTCTTGCCGTAAAATCTACCCGCCACGCGTCTATTTCACCCACTTTTTGGTCTTGCCGTGAAATCCACCCACCGTTCCCTTTGCTCCCGCTGTGAAATTCACCCACCGCGCTGCCTCTGCTTTTGCAGTGAAATCCACCCGCCACGCTCGCTTTTTGCTTTCGCTGTGAAATCCACCCGCCGTGCTTAGTTCTGTTACCGCGGTGAGATTCACCTGCCTCGCCCACTTTTGCTCTCGCGGTGAAATCCATCCGCCACACCTACTTTTTGCTCTTGCCATAAGATCTACCCGCTGCGCGTCCATTTGCTCTCGCGGTAGAATTCACCCACTCTTTGGTCTTGCCGTGAAATCCACCCGCCGTTGTCTTTGCTCCCATGGTGAAATTCACCCGCCGTGCCGCCCCTGCTTTCGCGGTGGAATCTGCCCGCCGTGCCCACTTTTTTCACTCTCGCGGTGAAGTTGCCGCGCCGACTTCTGTCTCCGCGGTGAAAACCACCCGCCATGAGTTTACTTTTTGCTCTCTCGGTAGAACTCACCTGCATACCCAGATCATACTTTGGTGAATTCCAACTGCCCTGTCCACTTTCCTCCTGTGACGTCCATGCACCGCGCTCATGTTGTGCTTTCACGGTAGGATTCACCCGCAACGCCACTCTGGGTTCTCGCGGAAACCTCCGCGGCCAGATATGCCCGCCACACCTACTTAGTATCCTTGTGCCAAAACCACCTGCTGAGCTGACTTGGTTGAGACTCCCTTTTGCAATCATATGACCCTGCCCTCTGAACACCATTTATTACTTGTTCAATGCTTGTATACGTTGCCGATTCCAGATACATAAAAAAACCCTGGAGTATAAAATGGCTCGAGCCTGTGACATGTAACTGACCAACTTCCTAATACGACCCAGCCCACTGTTGCCACATTCACCAGCACTTGAGTTGATATATGCTAGGCGGGGATCAACATTACAGTGTGACTTGAGGAAAGCCGCAGGTGAACATTTTGTGTGTCCGACCGAGTGAAAGTTGTCAATGAGGAACTGCGTGTCACAGAAAAAGGCTGGTTCCCGAGTCATGCAATACGGCCCCAGGGCGCACGCAAAGTCGTAAATTACGCGTTTTGGCGCCTTCTCCCATCAAGTGATGAGGGCAGAAAAAACGTCGTTCCGTCCTTCGCCTCGTGGAATGCAGTGGAACCCATAGCAAATGCACCATACACACATAATACCTCCTGTCAAGCGTCGTTCGCCATACTGAGAGTAAAACTTGGAGCATTTCACCCCTCGTTTTCCCCCAATGTCAAGAGTGACATCATGTTTCAATTTTGGATATTTTGGCCGCTCTCTGATCTTGGGCAAGCCATAGCAGCAGCTGGTCTAAGCGTGGAATTCAGCTTCAGCAGCACATACACGTCTTCCCAACACATACCTGTTGCCCCTGGTTTTTCTATGCCACGGTCTGGCAATTTCGTTGGCTCTGGCCCCTTGATCAGAGAATCCAGAACCATTTTACCACGGTTCAAGATCCATCGACACACGTCCACTGTAATCTGTGAGAAAGTGTACCCCAAACCTTTCTCGTAAGTCAAAAGCTCGTGAACAGCTGGAATTTCCACAAGTACGGATGCATTTCGAGGTGTCGGTGCAGCCACGAAAGCCTCTAATGCATCCAGGGTAGGCTTTGTCGCCATCTGCAGCACCGACTCTTCTGCACTTATCTGAAGTCCTTTCTCTATCAGTCACCCTGTCCATGGTGTTGAAGTAACAATTTACTGACCACAATGAAAAACCGCCGGTACACGTCTGGAGCCACGGTGTTTGACGCCACAACAAGCTCTCCAAACTTGGCGTCAAATAAGGATGCAAGCGATGTACACACTCTATTCAGTCCCTCAATTACGATCGGGATGGTGTTCAGACGCTCCACCAATTCCGCCCGAGCTTGGGCTGCAGCTCGTTGAGAACAGGACAGTGCCTGAGTTGCTGAATCGACCCCCGTCTCCTCATCCTCGTCTTCATCGTCCTCCTCATCTGCCCTGGCTTCGTCTGTGTCTCGTCCGACCCTAGGATGTACCCCCTTCTTCAGTGCCTCCATTGTCAGTGGCGTCCCAGTAATTACATGTCGTATTAGCCGCCTGACCTTTCGATATAGGGCACGTCGGCGTCCATTAGTGTGTGGTCAATCTCACCTTCGAGCAGCGAAATCCACCTGCCGCGCGCACTTGGCTGCACCACTCTGTGTCTTGCAGCGAGATCCACCCGCCATGCTCGCCTCATGTCTTGCGGTGAAATCCACCTGTGCGCCCACTTTGTTCTGGCTGTTGGTTCTACCCGCAACAACCACATTCTGGCTCGGCAGCCAGATCCACCTGCCGTGCTCTCTTCGTACCCCTGCGGTGAGATCCACCTGCCCGCCACTTTGTATTCCTACTGACCACTTTCAGTGGCCGTGCTTACTTTGCATGCCGCAGTGAAATCCACCTGCGCGCCGACTTTTTTCTGGCCATTGGTTCTACCCGCAGCAACCACATTCTGGCTCGGCAGCCAGATCCACCTGCCGTGCTCTCTTCGTACCCCTGTGGTGAGATCCACCTGCCCGCCACTTTGTATTCCAACTGACCACTTTCAGCGACCAAGCTCACCCGCCGGATTTGCTTCTTGTTACAGCAGGCAGATCCACCCGCCACGCTCATTTCGTGTCTCGCGATCAAATCTCTCTCTCTACCATGCCGCTTCCTATCTGCTAGCTTTCTGGTTTCTCGTCCTGTGGTCTACCTGCTTTTATAGGAATTATGGCGGTTGTATCTACCTGTCTTAAATTTCGGGCGCTGGCCGACGATTCTCCCTGCCATCACAGCTTGGTTTCGCTTGGTCTTTCTCATCCAACTAACATGCGTCCCATGAATGCTATTGTCTCCTTCCTTCATCACTGCTTCTCTTGTTTTCCGGACCACTCCCTGTCAGTTCCCGTGCCTCTACTTCCAGTGCCACCTCCTGGTCTTCCGGTGCCTGCCTCTCCGCTGTCAGCGCCCTCTTTGTCACCGGCCTCTCCGTTACCTCTTTATCCCATCCCAAGCTATATCTTCATCGATACCTTGGCGGAGGCCAACCATTACCTCGGATTGATCTTGGATGGTGATATTATAGGGTTGGATCTTGAATCCATCCCCAACCCGAACCACCCGAATCTTTCCAAGGCGCAGAAAAGGCAGAAGCGCCAAAATGAAGTCAGAGATGCTGCCACGTTTACCATTGATTGGGCCCAGGTGGAAGTTTGCGTCATCCAGATTGCGACGGTTGGTGGTGCAGTCTATGTGATCTATCTTCGCAAAATTGCCGGTATGTGTTCTGTGCCTTTGCACCAATGAGTATCGCTGATCAATGCACACATAGCATTGCCTGTGGAGTTCGTTCGTATCTGCCAGAGCCTCGTATTCTAAAGGTTGTGGCTGGTATATTCTGTAAGTTTGCTGCCGCTGCTCATTATATAAGTACATCTCACCTTGTGTCTCACAAAGCAGATGGTCAACGCCTCTGGGACAACTTCCGTCTTGACTTATATTGCGCGGCCTCACTGGGACTCGCCTCCGTCCTCGCCTATCCAAAAGACCTCAACCCCCATCTACCCTATGGCAACGAGCCGGGACTCAGTCCCATTATCCGCCATGTGCTTCATTACGATCTCAGCAAGGATTTGCAAGTCTCACCATGGGACTCAATCCCACTCTCGGAACAGCAGCGGGACTGTACGTCTGATAGCTAAACCTTTGAGTTGACGCTAACGGAAATCATAGATGCCGCCGCGGATGTTCACGCCACCTTGGCATCGTACCGCACCATACAGTCTGTGCTTCAAGGGTGTGGTTTTGTGGTTAACCCAAATTGGTATCGGTACGACATTGTCAAACGTGTCCGAGTGAAGGAGGGGATAGCGTCGGAGCAAGCCTGGAGTGGAACGTGCCCGTGGTGGTCAGCTGAGGGAATATACATGGGATGTAAATAGGCTGTCTCTTGAGTTAGTTCTCTGAGTGTTTATGACACTAATAACAACGGAAATTGGCTCAAATACCTTGTGCTGAGAATCATCATCCAAGTTTCGGGTGGAGGCTGTTTCGGGAGTGATAACAACTTTAGTGGGAGTGGGACTCATCGAGTCCCACTCCGGTGCTTAAATTAGTGGGACTGATGCAAATTAGTGGGAATCGATGCTTATTCCGAGTGGGACTGATGGTATTCCGAGTGGGACTGATGGTATTCCGAGTGGGACTGATGGTATTCCGAGTGGGACCGATGGCAACTGGATACGGCAGTGGGATTGATGAGCAATCAACATCTGTTCGGAGCTCATGGCTGGAGCGTGCCGCATGTTGGCCGCATGTATCACTTCCTCGGACCTCAATCCACCAATCAAAGTGTAGCACTGCTGTGCACCATTTAATATATCTGTATTGGGCCGCCATCCTGTATTAATATCTAATCAACCTCGACAATAAATCACATCCGCAGTCCAATGTGTTTACGTGCGTGTTGACATTATCGTATTCCTTGCCTTGCGGTGTTGCAACAGCGCCAGCTTTGAAGCACTTGTAAACTAAATCGGCCACAGCGTGCCGCATGTTGGCCGCATGTATCACTTCCTCGGACCTCAATCCACCAATCAAAGCGTAGCACCGCTGTCCGCCATTTAATATATCTGTACTGGGCCGCCATCCTGTATTAATATCTAATCAACCTCGACAATAAATCACATCCGCAGTCCAACGTGTTTACGTGCGTGTTGACATTATCGTATTCCTTACCCTGCGGTGTTGCAACAGCGCCAGCTTTGAAGCACTTGTAAACTAAATCAGCCACTTCTTTGGGTTCTGCATGTTTAATACCCGTCATTTCTTTCTCGGAAAGCGGACCGCTCTGTCTAGGATGCAGTATAAATACCTGTGAGTACAGCCGTTAGTCCTCACGAATATCTCGTCTTCTGTACCTCTGCACTCCTTCCCCCTTTCTTCCCAACCTTTCATTGGGTAAAACAACTCATTATCCTCTATTCCATCGGTACAACCTTTCTATTTGTTCACTCTCTTCACTGATTTGCTTTCCCAGCAAAATCAATTCTCAACTTCAATTTCCATCCAGGTATGACTTTATCTTCGTTATTTCCCCTCGTTAACGTATCCCTCGAGCACAGAGTTCTCGTCATGTTTGAGGCAGCTGAAACCATTCCGAGCGGAGAAATCAAGTCATATAGAGACTTTGTTGGTATTTCTTTTACATCGAGTACATTGCAGCTAATTGATCCCTCAGGCGTTTCCACCCGCTCTCGGGGATCCCGCTCATAGTCCCTTTTTCTCGATGGAAAATGCAAGCACTTGGATCACATCCCACGGATACCAGCTCTATCTTCAGCACAATGACTCCGACGAGCCCGCCAGCTTGTGGGACCCCGACAAAGCCACAGTGGTTCAAATTAGGGCATATCGAAATTATGTGTGTCAAACTCTTAGTTCGGGGTTTCAGATGCTCGGCGACCACTTTCTCGGTCATTTATTCTTCGATCTCGACAACATTGATGCTTGGATCAATCCCGTCGCATTTCAGGCCTACATGAACACGGTTTATGGCCCCTTCGACGAGTACCGCACTCAAAACTCCACTCCGTTCAGCTCTCGTCCTCCGTCTCGTGCTGGATCTTCTGCAAGCTCTCGTGCCCCTTCCAGAGGCGACTCTGGGTTCTCTGCTGCCGGATCGCGTCCCAGTAGCCGTGCCTCATTTGTCCCTGAATCTCGTGCCCCATCTTCGCGGGCTCCGAGTCCATTCAATAGCAGCGTGATTGTTATTTCTGATTCGGACTCCGACAACTTTCCGGCCACCGTTTCCGCTGCTTCTATTGTCCCAAAAATCGAACCAGGGTCAGCTTCGCCCCTCTCTATTCATCCGACAGGATCTTCACATAGAATTGGCTGCAATGGGAAAGAGAAAGCGGCCACGAGTAAGATTCAACTCACTCGCCAGGAAGCAGTTGACGAAATCATCCAAATATCGATGATTCCTTCAACCTGGGTAGGTGAACCGGTTGTCCGTTATAATTGAACTGATACCTGTAAATTCACAGGTTACACACATAAGATAGGTGACATCCAGATCCATCTAATCACGTGATGTCACAGTGTGACACAGACTGTGAGCTACACTAGTTGATGCCAAAGCAATTGATAGACAAAATAAAACCACAGAAATGTAGAGCTTGAGTGTAGCTACAATTCTGTGGTAGCAGATTTTCAATAGCTATCTTCAAAAAAAAGTTTATTGTCTTTTTTGGAAAAAATGCTCAGATCACAAAGAGCATGCATCTCAGACACAAATATATTTTGAGACCAAAAAATTCGCGCTTCCTAAAATGGTAATTCCCACGACCACGTGACTATATCATCGCATTTCTGCCTCACCTTCAACACATATTTACTGCACTTTCTGCCTTACCTTCAACACATTTACCACACTTTCTGCCTCACCTTCTACACATGTTTACCACACTTTCTGCCTCACCTTCAACATATGTTTACCACACTTTCTGCCTTAAGTACCTTCAACACATCTTTACCACACTTCCTCTTTACTTTGACCTTCCTGCTACATCTCTTACATCTGCTGCACATATGCCAAGAAAGAAAGGGCAGTCAAAGGCCCAGAATCTAGGGGATTTTGCACTTAAAGTGTGTGTTTACTCTTTTTGACTTGATCTGAATTGAAATGCAAGCTTGATGGTCGGGGACTTTGTTTCAGATGTGTATGGGTGGATGAAATCCAAGAAACCCAATGTAGATGGGTGAGATTATTATCTGTAGACAGGGATCAGTTGACTAATTCACATTTCAGTATATATAAATGTGCACGTAGTCTGTTCCAAGCAGGGAAGAGTCAGGAAGGATATCAAACAACCTAGGATCTATAGAATGTTCCCTGAGTCTTCATCAGAAGAGGGCCTGGAGCGGAACAGCTTGAAGCCCTTGAATCAGTTCCACTTGTGTCTATGCGCCGGTTTGCTGTCCGGTCTTCAAGGTTTACAGATGCCTACTTTTGTGGGCTTGATGGAGCAGATGCAGCTTGGGCCAATAAAAATATAGGGGTCATAGGACTCTTCCTCCTCATTATCTTGATGATCTGAGGAAGCATAGGAAGGAGGGATAGTTGGTATATTGCGACTTTTTTCTTCTCTTTGTTCTTTGTGTTTAAAGTACCGAAAAATATGATTTTGTGTTTTGTCTCTGAAATTTCGCGCTTTCCCACGTTACTGTCACGTCACAGTAACGCTTCACGTGATTAGATGGATCTGGATGTCACCTATCTTATTATCAATGGTCAAATAAAGTCTGGTCGACTTGTTCAGCGTGAATGCAAAGCCATGATGATCATCTTTACTCCGGTTAACCCTCCACTCGCTGCCCATCACAAAGCACTTGTAATTGTGCGAGGACCACATAACCATCCAGCTCACCCGAAAACAAAGCCTAGCACAAGTGATCAGAATCTCCTTGGGCAGGCCATTACTGCAGCCGGTAGCCTTGGGTTGACGGTTAGCAAATTGTTGAATGGTGAGCCCATCTACTGCTTTATCCGTAAACCACTGAGAATCTATCTAGCCCCTTCGACAAATCTCATCTACGGTGGCGAGCGTGTATCTTCCAGCAGTCCGGCATATATAAACAGCCGGAAAGTCATGGACTTTATCAACGAAAAGAAGAAGAAGGACCATCCTCAAGGAATGGGTTGGGCCGGTATTTTGATCTCAAATCTGATTCTCCGCCGAGATAACCGTCCTACAGGTGTAGTTCACCACTTCACGAAAGAATCCTCACTTCTCCCCGTCGATCAATATCTCCACACTACAATGGCTAAAAATGGCTTCCGGCTTGCCGTTACAATGCACCCTCAAATTGTGTTGTTCATTCATCAAGTTCTATCGCTCAGTATCGACTTTACCTTCAAGCGCGTCGAAGGCAATATGGACGAGTGGGAGGTTGCCTCAATGTCGGACCGTTTCAAACAGCGTTCGTCTGAAGCTCTTGACTTTTGATCCTTCCAATGTTGATCAAACTTGCTAGGAATTACTTTTGCGAGCTTATTCTGCGACGTAAAAACAACTGAAGCATTCACCCAACTCTTCACTGAGCTATTTGACACCATTGCTCGAGTCACCGGCAAGCCGCTAAAGCTTGCACCGTTTTTCCCGGATGCAAAGTGCCGCATCGTGATGCTGGATGGCGAGGTTCCGCAGGCGTTGGGATTAGGGCATTTCCTAGTGGGATACAATAACCCCGAGATCAGCGGTATTAGCACACGAAACCCCGTCGAGCTGCTGGGATACTGCCTCAAAACTTGTTCTATTCATTTTGAACGGTATTTCAACAAGCTCTTGTTGACCGGTCGTTTTATTGAATTCATTATAGTCATATAGATGAATTGCCTCGCAATATCCCGAGGACTGTGATCATGCGGCTCAAATCGATTCTGAGCTTAAACTCACAGCATGAAATCGATGCCTGGTATGACTTTTGTGCCGCTCAGGCACACAATGATATCAAAAGTATGTCCCCGTAATCTCCTGTAAACGAAATGACTCAATCCGTCGAAGATTGGTATGTGCACAAGCGGGCGAACCCATGGATTCTACCTTCAGTCAACAAATTTCTATCCGCTATCACCAACGAAAGTTGGGACATCACCCCCAGCCATTCCAACATTGTTGAAACTGCCCATGCTGGCCGTAATGCAGAGACATCCATTGGTGTTGGACTCCTCACCGCCATTCTTCAGTTCGTTGTTTTCTTTCGATCTCTTTGTAATTCAAGTATCTGATCCTTTTCAGAGCACAAGTCCGTGATAATGCGAAGGCTGCTGAACTGCTGCAAATTGAGCAGAAAGGTGTGATGCGGAAGCGATGGAATGGCGTGGGCGAACGTGAGAAGCTTTCAGCCCAGCGCAAGGTTTGGAGGATGCAAAAGTCCGCAATCCGAACGGATCAGTTGACAAGCTTTGAGTCTCTTAAAGCGGAACGTACCGCAGGTACTGAGGAGAATAAGGCTGCTCTTCAGTGAGAGAAGATCTTTCAATCCGAGATCAAGTCACTGCAAGACGACATGAAGCTCGACAGTCATCGCTCTGATCTTCGAGAGCAGATAAATACCTTACGTCGAGAGATTGAGGAGGAGAAAGATGCACGGCGGGCCTGGAGGTTGCGTCAGATCGAAATTGACTCAGAGCTGGAGAGGCTTCGAAAGGGATCATTGGCCGGTGTGAGGATCAATGGACGACGGCCTGCCGAGCGCCCACTCGAGGAGGAACCCGCCCTTGGTATTTCTTTTTTGTCAGCTTCGGGAAACACTACTGATTTCTCGCCAGATACTGCATCTGAACAAGTCCTCGAGCCTCCTCAAATCTCGGTTGAATTTCAAGACATGTCTTACGACAATGGTTAGTTGGGCTTCAGGAAGTAACCGCTTCGTTCTAAAATGTCCCAGGTGATAATACTCAGGACGAAGCATCCATGGATCCAAATTTCGGCTCGTTCACGGTTCCTGCAGCCAATGGCAATAATGGTGACTTGGATAAATTTTGAGCGGGTCAAGAGTTAACTGTAAACAGTTCTTTCCCTCGAGTCCCATGATTTAACTCAAGAATTTGAATCGATTTTTGGAGGGGCGGAATTCAATCTACCCTATGCTCCAGAACATGAAGGTCAGTTGAGTTATTGGGCCAGAAACAGACATTGACCTGTAATCAGACTTGGCCAGTGGGTTTTATGATTCGGTCGGAGGACTGGGATCTTCGATATCCGGTTGGGATGACACTCTCCCTGGTGAGCTATTCGATTCAACGATGGTCATTTGAAGCCTGAACCGAGCCACGAGCCAATTACGATTCAACTCTTATGTTCTCACCTTACCTCATGAACAGAACCGGATATCTTGGTTTGTCTGGTGCATTTCAGAGTCGCTTCAACCTCTGATTCACCAACAGATGAACCGACTTTCACAAGCTCAGCCTACCCAGCCTACGACACTTGCATTGCCGGCACCTCACGGGATGTGCCGGAGCTCCCCGAGGACTTCAACGCTCAATTCAGCCCAGCAGCAGACGATGACCTGGGCAACTTACCCACACTGCCCATGCCGCCGTCTTTGCCGCTCCCCTCCGAGCTATCTGTGATTTCAACAGATACCGAGGCACGAGCTCCGAAGAAGAAGAGGCCGAGGGCACCCGAAGTCAACGAATCTCTAATTATTGAGGGTTCTCGGCCACGAACCAAGTCACGCCGAGCTCTTGGGGAGCAATAGATATCTCGGAGTTTGTATATATGTCACGGAAATTTGATATGCGTGCTGTTTCACGGTACTTCTGCTTCACAAGTGTTGCACGTGACCGCGTTAAAGGATGGCATCTCACGATCTCGGATCTCGTACACGATGTCACTGGAGCTGTGCTGGCAACAGTTCGGCACCATGAACTGATGGGTATACAGTGCCGTGTTACGATCAAACGGCCAGTCGCACTTGTTCAAAATGAGTCCCACACGGCGCACTCACAAAAGTGGGACTGAACAGTGGGGAGTGGGACTGGATGAGCCCCACTCCCACTAAAGTTGTATATACTCGGGTACAGTCAGCCAGATAGCCGTATGACCACCGTCATCGTACGGCCATATGCCGTATACGGTACAGCGAACAGCCCTACAAACATGGAGCTGTGCTCGCCGAAACTGTTGATATGACTTTCACACATCCAGACTCACATAAAAAGTGTGTGTTGAACAGAACACAGTTACTGTTATTCCCAGTGTTTGCAATGACAGCCCATAAAGCTCAAGGAAAGACTATAAAGTTTGTTGTTGTCGATCTCGAGAGTACGCGGGGAACCGAACCACCTTTTGTCATGCTCTCACGCGCAAAATCACTTGACGGTGTCTTCATCCTGTGTCCATTTCGCCAAAAAGTCATCCAGTACCGCCCGAGCGAACATGTACGAAACGAATTCAAGCGCCTTGACATCCTGTGTCACCAAACAAAGATGAAATACGGGACGCCGGGAGAGTCTGAGCTAGCCTAAGAATATCTCGTCAACACCTTCTCACCGGCAGCCTTGCCAGAGGACGGTGAACTCGTCGATTTTACCTCAGGCAACACAAGAACGTTGGCTCGGCTCCAAAGCTCCTCAGCATGCCTGATAAGCGCCAGGACCAGTCTAACATCAGCTACCCGATCCACCTAATTGACACGACGGTCAACTCGCTCTTCTCCACGTTGTGCACGCAATCGTCCCCCTCAAGCCAGCACTCCAATGGATGTAGACACCGCTGCCCGGAAGGACAACCTCGCAAAACCTTTTAACCTTGCTGTTGTTTTATTCAAGTTGATTCGATTCTTACAGCGCTTTGCTGATCAATTAATGAAGCGACCCTGTTGAGCGCAGGGTTAGCTTTCTCGACAATTCTAAGTTACACTGGAGGCCCTCGAATCCAATACTTTGCGTTATCAAAAACGGTCCTGTCCCTCTGAGGGACTTGATACGCAAGAACGTTTGACGAAACGCAAACGGAGATAGCTCATGGATGGCTTTTTTTGCGAGTGAGCATAATTTCCACCTTTATTCCATGCCATAGCAACTAAATATTCGCTCATATGCGCTTCAGCATTCCCTGGGGACTTGTACAAAAGCCCCACTTCTGAAGACATTCCTTATTCTTCTCCCACCATGAACGACATCTGTCCATTGACTCTGACGAACCGCCGCAACAACCCTGGACCTGATGGTGCTCCCAGGATCTATCAGGCCTGTCTCAACGCCCTTGCCTGTCTCGGAGACCATAGTCTTTCATCCCATGAAATCAACCGGACCTTCACCCGCTCTATCCAGCTTGATGAGAAACAAAATAAAACCTTTATTGACCATTTGAAAATCGATGACCACAAGATTTTGACTACTCATATTGTTGGGGAAGTACATAGTCTCTGAGCTCGAGAAGACGTGGTTGGGTGTGTACCCCAAAAACCTCCCCGCTCACAATTTGGCGAGTAATAAATTCATCGCCAATGTTTTGTTAATTAACAATTTTGTCTTCAGCCCCTCGATGACGACTCAAATGCTCACCGTATGGTGATTGCAGCGCGTTTCTCTACCGGAGCGCCAGCCGACTTTCAAACAACCTGGAAACGTTTCATGGGCACAGTTGAAGAAGTCTACTTTGAAGATCAAGATACAGCAGACACGGCCAATGAGGTAAGTTGTCTTCTACATTCCTCAATATTAGGAATTCCTCACACATACACACTTAGAGCTATCGACTGACACCATGGGCCGGACACAGCGATAGCGACAAGAAAAAGGCATTCAATAACCTATATCTGAAACTCAAGCCAACATACGAGGTGTGTAATCTGTCTTTCCTTTATAGCGGGTACCTGATCTATTCTATACCTCCTCCAGAAGCCTGGAAAGAAGAAGGTTCGCAAGTCGGAGGGACCGCGCGAGAGAAACTGTAACCGCCCCAGAATTTCACCTTCGAGTGCGACTGTCCAAAGCAATATCCCTATGCAAGCTACAACACCGAGTAAGCAATTCCATCTTTTAATTACTCTCACTTCGTTCACTCACTAGCTGTACAGCCCGTCAAGTCAGCGACACTTATGACCCCGACATGTTCTCTGAGCATCGCGGGAATTACTTTGATCACAGCCTCGATGTCAAAATCATTCAACGTGACCATCGAGATGTCGACAACAGCCTGATTTCCCCCTGAGAGCTCAAGAAAATCCTGACAGAAGGAACTTTTTTCTCAGCCCAAGTTACTCTCCATACATACATCTCCTCTGGTAATGGTGTGCCGAGCAAGCTATTCATTTTATTAAACACCCATCCATTCTCATCTGGCCGGTGTTTTTTTTCCAGATTTCCCATATCTATGCCAACAAGCTCAAAGTTCTCAACAGACGATACGGTACTGTGTGGCAGATCCCTGTCCCATCACTGCCTGCAGCCGGCCCTTCCACACCCGGGAAGAAACACAAAGAGAGAAATGAGGCCGCTGACGACGCTTTCTAAGCCTTTGATGCTGCCTTGCCGAAAAAGAAGTTTTAGTATACGTAGCCAACAATCAACGCGTTGCCTGTAGATAGATATCGAATAATCTTGAAGTAAAATCTCATCGAAACAATCTTATGAGCTGCGAGTGACCCGTAAATGATCAACTCAGTCATTTACAGATATTTATATTATTTCGCCCTCCACCACTCTCCATCGCGCTCCCGATTTAGGGCCGGATTATACACCGGCCGAGTCAAGGTAGCGGGCCGTGCCGCTTGTCGGCCTTACCTCTTTATTGACTGATGCGATTGAGTGACAGCCTTCAGAGGCCTGGGCCTGATCAGCTGAGATCCCCATATCTCAGATCTGCCGGTGGTTCAAGACGACACTGTAAAGATCAACCATCAACCACACTTGGCTAACCAGCCTCGATAGCGAGACTTGACTTAAGCTGCACCCATGGACCAATTTTTTAATCCCTGGCATTCCATTCCTTAGCGTCGTTTATGGCCATATTACTCTCGCACGGTGGGTTCGGGGGTGCGAATTTAAGAACCCTGTCCGCGCGGATGCATGGGATGTACTGTATTATTTCGATCGTTTGTTCACGCCATGTCACCCGTCACCGGAAAAGTTCACCAGATAAGGTCTTCAAAATCTGACGGATCGTGTCACCGACCGGCAAAAGTTCACAGTCGCTCAAATGCTCCCGCCGATGCCGGTTGCACTCCCCAACGACGATACCAGGCCCGAGGGGGCCCAGGGGGTCTGGAGCAATATTCAGGTGCAACGCTCATCAGGTGCAGTCCACTTTTGGCTTGTTTTATGATCATTAGGATTTTTTGTGGAGTCCGCTTTCGCGTACCGTTCAAACCGTCGGATTCCTGCTGTAGGCAAAGAGGCACTGAACAGCTCTGAAACCGGGCGACGCCGAGGGAATTTTGTGGGGGAAAAAGTTTCATGTACTTGTACGCGTACTGGTTTAAAAAAAAAATGATGGCACGTCGTTACCAGGGCCCCGTTTGGGAGGAGCACTAGTATTTTTTTTGCCGTTCTTCGCCTTGTTTTTTTTTTTTTTTCAAAATCAGCATAGCTCAAAAATCATTTTCCCGCCTTCTAACGCGCTCAAAAAATAAGGTCTTCACAACCCAAGAGTTACCGTCACAGGTACCAAATTCATTCACTTCCCGACCCTCTGTCACCTGTCACCTGAACAAACAGTCGAAATAGTACAGTACATGGAAAATGTCGGGAGCGATTGAGATGGCTGTAAGCGCCACAGAGTGACGTGGGACTTGGAACTGAGCATCGACCACACGTTGCAACGTCCTTTCCACCTCGCTTTCCACAACGTCCATGTCTGACCATCCAACGCAGCCAAAGGCCACCTCGGTCGACCGGCGCAAAATCACTCGGAAGCGCAAGGCACCCTATCCACAGCCATCTCAAAGCACGACACCAACACCGTCTAACAGGCAAGGATCATCACCCGATGCAACTGCGAGTGAGTATCCTCGTTCGCATTCCAGCCACTGCTGATTTCTTCAACATAGTCGTGCCATCTCACCCTGCGAGTGAACCCATACGCGATGATAACGGTAGAGATTCGTTGAAGGGAGGAGGTGATACAGCTGAGGCTGGTGAGTCCTGTTGTTCACATACCTGCAGCCATTCACGAAGAAGCCCAGGTACACTGGATACTGTGCAGTCCATGCCTGGTGAGTCATCTCGAGATATCTAACTCATATTTGCCTCCCCACTCAGAATGACTTGCTATGCCAGGTGGATCAACTTACTATAATATTCCCGTGACTGGTATTTGTCATATTACATGAATCTACGTCGTCGAAGTCATGGCTCATTATTCAAGGTGGGATTGGGGGCGCCGGAGGCGCAGGTCCGGGTGGTGGTTCTGGTGGAACAGGTCAAGGTCCCACATTCATAATCAACGGCAGCGTGGTCACTTTTGGATTTAGTATGCTTTTCTATGGCTTGGAAATTTTTTGAAGCTGATGAACCAATTCAAAGTAATACAATCCATCGAGAAGAAGCTCACCAATCATGTTGCAGCACAGCATAAATTTACAGATCAGAGCAAGAGTCTTTGTGCAGCTGATACTAGGGTGAAATCCAAGCAGATATCAACAGATGGCTATTACCAGGGTCTAAAAACAAAGAACGTGTCCTCTGGATTACAGGTATAGCAGGCAGCGGCAAGTCAACACTGTCTGCAACTGTTATGGAAAATCTTCGCGAGAACAAGACACCTGTTGCAGCTCAGTTCTTTATCTCTCGTAACATCCCTGAAACAACCGATCCAGCCAAAATTATTCCCACCATTGCGCTGCAGCTCGCCGAATTCTCTCCAGTTGCTGCTGGCATTATTCATAATGTGTTGGAGGGTGGCTTCCCTCCTACTAGGCAGAAACAAGTAGAGGAACTTCTAATAGCTCCAATCCAAGAACTCTCCAAATCTGGCAATGCGGTCATCATCCTCATTGATGCACTAGACGAGCTCCAAATGCAGCTCAGAGTGTCCGGGAGATTCTGTTACCAATTGCACCAAGAGGCTGTAACCTTCCAGATAATGTCCGATTCCTCGTTACTTCTCGACCAGAGCACTGGGCCGACATCTCTGGTTGGGCCAACGGCTCTGGGGATAAAACTCTCGAGCTTGCGATGTTCAAACAGCATGCCCTGGACACAGAAACATCTGTGGATGAGGTTCGCAACTTCATCATTGCGAGGATGAAGCAAATTACACGCTGGAATGATTGGCCAAGTGACAACGAAGTGCAGAAGTTATCGGACAAAGCCAATGGCCTTTTTCACTATGCTACAACCGCTCCTCATTGGATTGAGGAGCAGATTCACAATAGGGGGACGGCCTCCCGAAAACAGGTCTTTGAAAAATTTACCCAAATGGGTATTGGTCAGCTTGAGGGTCTATACAGGCTCATTTTGACCTCGTTTGAGAACATCGACGGTTCAGCACAGGACACAGACCAGCGTGGAAGTCAACTACGAGGCTTTCAGCATGTTATGGGGACCATTCTTGTGCTTGATGAGCCCTTGACCATTCGTCAAATCAGTGCTTTATTGGCCGATATCCCAGAGGATGACTTCGATGTTCGCCACTTCCTGCAGCAGATGCGCAGTGTCTTGATTCCAGGCATGACCACATCATTTGAGGGAGCAACACCGCAAATGCACAAGTCTTTCCGTGATTATATCATGGATGGGCATGCACCAGCAGAATTCTGTGTCTACACAGGGCATGCGCACTTTGTAACAGCAAGAAGCTGTTTGGAGGTCATTATCAAGGCAGGGAGCCAGTCTGATGTTGTGGTCAAGTATTCTGTTCAACACTGGTATAAACACTTGCGAAAGGCAGTGGAGGGAAGCATGATATGGGAGGATGGGAGGATGGAGAACCTGTTTGAACAGATGGTGGAGGAAGCAGTTGTCAATGTCTGGAAATCGGAATCATGGCGGATATTCCTTGATGTGGCCGCTACGGGGTGGGGGCTATTGAAGGTGAGATCAAAATATGGGGGAGGGAGGGAGAAGAGTGATGATCTTTTAGCAAAGTGCCAATAAAGACAAAATGCAAGGAATTTCAAACATATCAATAAAAGCAAAAGTGTGTGGTGGGCTAATTGTGAATGGTAATGGTGTGCCTAGTATACTAATCAAGATTCCATTGGTCCCTAGGAAGTGCGTGATTTTCCCCCATCGCCCATGTTTGTCTTGCTCACTTTTTCTTGCCTTCTTGTCTCTAGGAAGTGTGTGATTTTCCCCTATCACCCATGTTTGTCTTGCTCACTTTTTCTCGCCTTCTTGCCTCTAGCAAGTGCGTGTTTTTCCCCATTGCCTATGTTTGGCTTATTCACTTTTTCCTACCTTCTCATCTCTAGCGAGTGGGTGCTTTTCCCCCATCACCCATGTTTGTCTTGCTCACTTTTTGTCCACCTCTCGTCTCTAGTTTGTGTGTGCTTTTCATTCATCACTCATGTTTGTCTTGCTCACTTTGGCTTGCCTTCTCATCTCTAGGTCGTGCGTGCTCCATCACTCATGTTTGTCTTGCTCATTTTTTTTCGCCTTCTCGTCTCTAGCGAGTGTGTGCTTTTCCCCCATCACCCATATTTGTCTTGCTCACTTTTTCTTGCCTTCTCGTCTCTAGCGAGTGCATGCTTTTCTCTTATTGCTCATGATTGTCTTGCTCACTTTTTCTTGCCTTCTTATCTCCAGGAAGTGTGTGCTTTTCCCCCATTGTCCATGTTTGTCTTGCTCACTTTTTCTCGCCTCTAGCGAGTGCATGCTTTTCCCCCATTGTGCATATTTGTCTTGCTCACTTTTTCTTGCCTTCTTGTCTCTAGGAAGTGTGTGGTTTTCCCCCATTGCCCATGTTTGTCTTGCTCACTTGTTCTTTCCCTCTTGCCTCTAGCGAGTATGTACTTTTCTCCCATTGTCCATGTTTGTCTTGCTTACTTTGTCTTGCCTTCTTGTCTCTAGAAAGTGTGTGCATTTCCCACCATCACCCATGTTTTTCTTGCTCATTTTTTCTTGCCTTCTTGCCCCTAGCGAGTGCATGCTTTTTCCTCATCACCCATGTTTGTCTTGCTTACTTTTTCTTGCCTTCTCATCTCCAGGAAGTGCATGCTTTCCCCCCATCACCCATGTTTGTCTTGCTCACTTTTTCTCGCCTTCTCCCATCTAGCAAGTGCATGTTTTTCCCCCATTGCCCATGTTTGTCTTGCTCACTTTGTCTCACCTTCCCATCTCTAGTTCGTGTGTGCTTTTCCCCCATCACACATGTGTGTCTTGCTCAGTTTTTCTCGCCTTCTCATCCCTAGCGAGTGTGTGATTTTCTCCCATTGCCCATATTTATCTTGCTCACTTTTTCTTGCCTTCTTGCCCCTAGCTAGTGTGTGCTTTTCCCCAATTCCCCATGTTTGCCTTGCTCACTTTTTCTCGTCTTCTCATCTCTAGCAAGTACATGCTCTTCCCCCATCACTGATGTTTGTCTTGCTCACTTTTTCTCGTCTTCCTGTTTCTAGCGAGTACATGCTTTTCCCCCATTGCCCGTGTTTGTCTTACTCACTTTTTCTCCCCTTCTCATCTCTAGCTTGTGTGTGCTTTTCCCCCATCATCCATGTTTGTTGTGCTCACTTTTTCTTGCCTTCTCGCCTCTAGCTCGTGCATGCTTTTACCCCATTGCCCATGTTTGTCTTGCTCACTTTTTCTTGCCTTCTTGCCTCTAGAAAGTGTGTGCTTTTCCCACATCCCCTATCTTTGTCTTGCTCACTTTTTCTCGCCTTCTCACCTCTAGCGAGTGCGTGCTTTTCCCTCATCACCCATGCTTTTCTTGCTCACTTTTTCCTGCCTTCTCATGTCTAGGAAGTGCATGCTTTCCCCTCATCCCCCATGTTTGTCTTGCTCACTTTTCCCTGTCTTCTCGTCTCCAGCGAGTGCGTGCCTTTCCCCCATCACCCATGTTTGTCTTGCTCACTTTTCCTCACCTTCTTGTTTCTAGGCAGTGGGTGCTTTCCCCCCATTGCCCATGTTTGTCTTGCTCACTTTCTCTCACCTTCTCGTCTCCAGGGAGTGTGTGCTTGGCCCTCCCCTTTTATTCCCAGCTTCACTCATTTCCACCTCTTATCCCTCTCCAGATTGTAAGACCTTTTATTCCTTTCATTAACACCCACATCACCTTTTCTGCTTGAAGCCTTCCAGAAAGATTTGGAATGAGGGTCTTCTTGAAACATTGGACAGTTCTTAACTGCAGCCCCTTTCGAGGACAGGGATGAAGGTATGGATCCCTTTAATTGTGGATTTGGATGACAGATTCAACTTAAGATAAACTGCTGGAAACAAAACCATACTTCCATCTCACATGTGTTGTGCAATGCATATGTACTCAATTTAATGTAGCCACATACCTGCTACATTGAATGCTTCACTATTTATCCCTCTGGATGAAAGCACTATCTCCCCCTTTCGAGAGCCACTACTTCTGCTACTATTAACCTCTGTCCCCTCTTTCGAAAGGAAAAAGGAAAAACACCAGCCTTGCAAAGTCCCAAGTAGAATTGATGAAGTTCTAATTACAATAGCACAGTGCTCTGAGTCAGACATTGGCTTTTGGAATGGAGCTGACATTGTCGTACACTGATTGCATGGCTAATGTTAGCTGCATCACACTGTCAGTGATGCCTATCCTCTAACCTTATGGGGATACAGGCTTCAGAAGAATCTATCCCCATACATGGTTTTGTTTAATCAGATCCAGATCATGTGCAGTGAAGCAGCTGCTTAAACAAATCAAAGGTCAATGTTGAATAAGTCTAAGCTTTAACAGTGGCAAGTGTGGGATTTGATCACAAGACCTTTACTGAAACCAGTAATTGGAAGGCACAGGATCATAACCACTACACCAGACATCCAATATATGATGCAATCAAGGAACACAACAACTACTAATTAATAAACTAAATTTCTGCACAGTAATAAATTTGTTCAGCTCAATTAGCAGGTAGCAAATCAATACAGCCTTTCCCTTGATTATCACTGGTTGGGAGATTCAAAATTTTCAGCACAATATAAGGTGAAAAATGTTGA
Source organism: Mycena albidolilacea (assembly GCA_029282495.1). Classification (NCBI taxonomy): domain Eukaryota; kingdom Fungi; phylum Basidiomycota; class Agaricomycetes; order Agaricales; family Mycenaceae; genus Mycena; species Mycena albidolilacea. Next base: position 1,655,897 of record JARIHO010000013.1, on the reverse strand, counting down.
TTGTTTTTCAGACATTTTTCACCGAAAAAAATGGTGAAATTTTCAAACCTTTTTCACCCCATTTCAGCTTTCTTTCAAGTTTTTCACCTCAAACCGGAAAAGTGGTGAAAAAGCTTTGATAATTTTGCCGAAATTTTATCATTTGTTCACTGAAAAATGTCTGAAAAACAAACGGCGTTTTTCACTGTAAATTGTGCTGAAAAATTTGAATCTCCCAACCAGTGAATCATGTTGTTACTGCAGGTTCACAAACTTCAGGTTGGAATGGCCTCTGTCTTTACAGACCATGTTGTTGCATCCCATAATCATGACCTTTTTTTCCGGGTAGATGGATCGAAATCTCTTTGTATCAATCAGTGATAATTTAAGGCCAGCTGTTGTGCCCATGCATCGGGCTCTATCCTTCCGTCCTCTGGATTTCCAGCTCACGTCCGACTTACTTGCTGATGCATCCAGCCTTGTCCATTGATGCTCACCTTCAGGGTTTTTACTATGGCGGTCTAAATGCACATTTATTCGGCTGCAAAACTTTTCGGTGATTTCGGCCTCCCCGCAATAAAAATAGCTTATTTAACGCCTCCCACGCTAAAAGGAGGCTCATCAATTCGGCAGTTTCTTTTGCGCGCGAATCAGTGATTCCCGCTGAAACAGCGTAACATAAATGCGTGGCATCTAGGGCTAATTTTGCAATTTCCTATGACCAGTATTTTATACAACGGGAAGCAACTAGCACTTCTGTTGTTACTAGCATCCTAGCTAGTACGCGGACCACTTGTTAGGTGATATAAAGGAGAGTCAGAGCGAGCCCTAACTGCTGACTGTAGCGCGAGGCTACACTAGTGTGACGCGCTAGCTGCTAGCTGAGTGTACAAACAACCAGGGATTAAACCACTGCCTATACATTCATGAGACATGACCTAGGAGACTCTAATAGTCCAGAGATAACTTGGGACGGAGCTAGTGAGGGTCTAACAGACGGATATCTATGATAGAAGTGCAGCTAGGGAGCTATGTCTTGAGCTAGGAAGCTTGGCGCGGTAATCAGCAGTACTATCTGATCTCTAGATAAGCGACTAGACGGTGCTAGGCGGAACAACCCAACTAGCGACCGGTTAGGGCTTTGACAAAGACATACCACGACATACGAGATGAGGCAGCATGCGGCTAGGGCCCGATCTGGGCAGCTGGGGCGAAGGGGAATAGCCAGTCGGCTATTGGAACGGAGCTAGGGACAATCGTACAGGCTGTACCGATGACCGGAGGTCTGATCGACGTTCTGACCAACGAGCTATAACCATTTGATGTCGGTTGCAACACTGCATCGCCTAGATGTAATAGATCGACGCTCTGACAGAGTAGAGATGACCTAGATCACCGGCTACATCGCTGGTTGGTCCGGAAGGGGTACTCGGCATAGACGGAGGGCTGAGGATCCATTGATATACCCACGGTTGAACACTAGCCGGTCAGCGAGGCTGACCTGGCATATACCAAACCAGTCCCAAAACCAAACGGCAGTCGTCTCATTGGCTGACCGTATTACTTATCATCTAATATTGCTTATTGTATTATTCAGCTCACTTTCACATGTAATTAGAACCTAGTAGTATAAAAGGGAGCGCAGAACAGACTAGGGTCTAAGAACATTACGCCCCAGACTTTGGACGAAGCTGGTGCTAGTGGACTCAGGCTGCTAGTGGAGGTTGATACCGAACTTCACTTGTAGTAGTCTTTATATTGGAATCAGTAAACTGTGGACTCTGGAAACATCGAGCGACTAAGTTGAGGGTTTCGTGTTGTTGGTCCTAGACCTCCACATATAAAACAAGGGTATTCTCTTCGAGACCCAGCTGCAGTTTGCGCTAGTGACTTTGCCTTCACCCTGACAAGACGGAAGCTCTGTCGTAGTGTGTTGGATCGCTTGCCAAGTGGATTGTGTGTTGGCTTGAGCCCACTAAGAAGAAGACAGACTAGGTGCCCCCACCTCTAGTTTGGCTATAACTTGTCAGTTACTTCGCCTTCACCCCGATATAGATTGAAGCTCTGTCGTAGTGTGTTGGGTCGCTAGCTGGACGCTTGTAGTGAACTAGTGCTGATAAAAGCGGAAAGGTTCCTGTTCTTGGTTAAGGAATAGGTCGGCGGTCAAGGAGAGTCTTGCCGTTTGAGGATTGAAGTCCCTTGCTGTTAGCCTCAGTAGTCTTTGGGATTGCCCTTAGCGAGGATTTTCACAAACCTACATACCCTGCCCTGGTGTTCTTGACCTAACGGTCCAGCCATCTTGTATCCACCCCATACAAACACACCGCCAGACCATCCCAAGGTTCCTAGCAGTGTTGTTGTTGGTGGCTGCATATTGCTAGTACGTTGTAGAGTGTGTTGTTAGAAGCCTATAAATTAAACTTGTGTTTGTTCAAACCTGCTGGTCGCATACTACGGCCTGGACCCGAACTCACAAAGAGAAGCACTTAGATCTTTGGAGGTAGATTGGTTGTGGTTGGTTGTTTTGGGTGTTTGTTTGTGATACCTATCAATTAGCTATTCCTAGTCATATAAGAAGTGCACCGTTTCACCGCAAAACTCTTTCGTGGTCCTGCAAAACTTTTTTTAGGGCCCACAAAACTTTTTGCAACTCTGCGCAATAAATTTAGGTGAGTTCAGGATGTTGGTCAGAAATACAGAGTAACTATTAGATTGAGTGTAATAAGGCATGGAAGAGTGTGCAATGAGCAGGTAGAAACAAATATGGGAGTTTGGGGCTGGAAAGCTTGAGAAGTGACCACCGAGCTCGGAGTTGAGGACACCAAGCCACCACAGTTCCTGCTGGTCCTCCGCACCGCAGCTCTCGCTTCAAGTCCGAAACTGCTATGGTGAAAACAGATTCGGTTGATGCTATACTGGTACCACACAGCCCAGGCTCATACTCTGGTCATTCCTTGCTGTTCCTATCGGGTATGGATCCGGAGATCGAGGAGATTTTGCAGAAAGACTATGATGCGGGTGAGCTTCTGACACTTTTGATCTCAATTCCGACTCAATTCGGTTTAGCTTCACACAAGCGCAGCCGCAGTGGCTCTCCGTCTCTGGATCCATGGGAAGAATGCTGCAAGAGGGCTAGATCTGTGAACAGCATAAGATCTGTGTCTTTTGGTTTGACTCACAGTAAGCCTTCTTCAATAATTGAATTACCTTTTCAGCTAACATTAATATTGTAGGCGTCGAAGAAGAGAGCGATGGCGATTATTTTCCATTCCTTTAGCCGGTGACATTGTCCTTCGTATATGACCCAGATAACTGCGGTGGCGTCCATGCCTTATCCTCCATTGCTAGCCCTGTGTCCACCTCATCCATCGTACCATCTGCATCCTTTTCCAATCCATCCACCTATTTCTAGCACAATGGCATCAACTACTGGCCCTTCTTCTGCAGCAACGTTCAACAGGTCCTCGTTTAGATTTCGGTTCAGACCCACATTCATTCATAACCTTCGTAATTGATTATAGGCACTCATTCCACATGGACTTCGGTTTACTTGGACCCACATTCCTTCACAACCTTTGTACTCAATTATACCCTCTCATTCCTCATGTCGTTGCTCCCACTTCTTCCGTACCTTACTTATACTCAATCTAATAATTACTCTGGATTTCTGAAAAAGTTCTCAAATGTACCTAAATTTGTTGTTCGGAGTTGCAAAAGTTTTGCAGGCAACATGAAAAAGTTTTGCAGGCGACCTGAAAAGTTTTGCGGGCGGCATCAAAAGTTTTGTGGGAATCAGTGATTTCCCCGCAAAAGAAACACACTGATTATCTCCATATTTTTAGTGTGGAGGGTGCTAAAACACCTATTTTTGTTGCGGAAAGTCCGAAATCACCGAGAAATGTTGTGGCTGAATAAATGTGCATTTGGACTGCCATATTTTACACAATGAAGATTTATTGAGTGTTTCCCCTTTACTGATCTTATGACTTATGCTGAAACTGTGCGACAGGTTGAAATGGTGCAACCATTTCAACACCCCACAGTTAGCACAGACTTGCACTGGTTGGGAGATTCAAGTTTTTCAGCACAATTTATGGGGAAAAATGTTGTTTGTTTTTCAGACATTTTTCACTGAAAAAAGCAGTGAAAAATTCAAATCTTTTTCCCCTTTTTTGAGCTTCCTTTTGAATTTTTCACCTCAAACTCACAAAATAGTGAAAATGTTTTGAGTTTTTCACTACCTTTTTCAGTGAAAAATGTCTGAAAAACAAACAACATGTTTTGCCATAAATTGTGCTGAAAAACTTGAATCTCCCAACCAGTGTTGTATAGCAAGTGGAAACACCACATAGTGTTTCCATGGTATGCACAGCAAGTAGAAACACTATGTAGTGTTTCTATGGTACCAGAGTTTCAGCTGGTCTGAAACCCATTGTGCAACATAGTATTTTGGTTGTATTTATACCCATTGTTCTCGAGGTATAATAGGACTCGAGAACTTGCCAATCAATCATTTTGTTTCCCCACTTTTGTCCCCACCTCTCTACATTTTATTCTACAGGCTTGGGTATCAGTGGTGGTAGTGGGCTTTGTGCTGCAATGAGATGGGATGGACTGGGTTATGATACAGTGGTGCAGTGAAAATCCTGGGCTGGTGCTGGTGATTGGGATTTGTGTCATTGAAACAGTGGGAGCACAACTATACCTCCCACTGTACTGTTCCCTTTCCGCACTGTGGTTACTTTGGCATACATACATTGACTTGCTACATTCATCATTCGCTACATTACTTATTTTTCCTCACCCCCTGAATGTACATCCATGGCTCGCATTCTAATTTTAGCAAACAGCATTTGAAGCCTTATTGTGGATGCCCTCTATTCATCATGCCTTGAATTGGGTGCTACATCTTTCCCTTTGGGTCCCGATGAAACAGTGCATTAGGATGCGGCTGTGCACTGAAATCTAATGGATTGACTAGAGAGTAAAGTGAACTAGGCCAACTCAAACCAACCAAAACTAAAACAAATCACAAATCCTAATCCTAATACTTGTGTGTGTGTGTTCGGGGAAGTAGGGTATGTATCACCTGTCAAGAGGGTGTGCAAGGTTGGAATAAGACTTTGTCTCAATACAACTATGTGGTTTTAAGCACAGTTATCCTGGGGTAGCAGGGACTTCACGCCAACAGAATATTGAGACTCAAGTAAAACTTTAGACTGTTCAAGTCTTCAGTTTCTTTGTGAGCAGCAGAACCTAACACTAATGGCAACTAGCCAAGAAGCAGAAGGTAGGACAGACTATCAACAGACAGACACTACTTCAATATTAACCAAACTTGCATGAATGGCGGCGGTATCAACGAAATGGCAGTTACACAGAAGGCGGGGGCTGGGCTAATCACAGACGGTTACACTCAAGCGGCAGTCTCACTTCTACTTAACAAGTCTTTAATCCTGGAGGCCTAAAGTGCTGCTACAGGAGACAAGTTGAAATAGGTTGAACAGGTGCTCTTATATCAATACAGTGGTAGTCTTTTCGATGTCCTGTATCTTATAGTCTTTTCTGTGCATCTTCAAATCTATCTGATTGCTTTTCACAAATTGAGAGTCTACTATATTGCCCGTATATCTGGAGGATAGTTTGCTGGCTAATACAGAGTACACAACTGGCTTTTATACATTTTAGAGAGAAGTAAAGGAAATAGACGGAATGAAAAGAAACAGTGAAGGGTGGGAGCCTGAGTGGTGAATGACCAATCGCATAGAAAGCATTCTCAACCATGGGTATTATGACCTGCTACCGGGGCTATTCCACATGTATTTCTCTAGCACACCATAAGTTGTGCTTAGTTGTCTTGGTTTCCATCTTTCTGACTGATCAAGTCAGCGTGATAATGGCTGAATTAGTTTAGTGGCCTGTGAAATATCTAGCGGCCTGATACTGTAGTGTTGATCCTCATCATTCCTATCAGCTAGCCTTGATGCGAGGATCACATCTTTTTAATGGCTAGATCCGCCCAAGTAACAATGGTAATGGTTGACTCAGTAACATGTCTTCAGTACAATCTAATCAGTTGGCCTCCCACTCAGTATCCAGCAGTGCTATATTCTAACCAGTATCTGGCAGTGTGATTTATAAAGCCGGCCCTAAGGTGGTTGTACCAATTCTGACTTTGTATATCTTTCTTTAATAGTCATCAGACCATTCAAGGCTGTTGAAGTGGCAAGTCAATAATTCTGAGTAGTTCCCTGATGTTTCACCTCCAGCACATAAGACAATGGTTTACCACAATCTGGGACCTCTAGCTTTCTAGAGAAGTGCTCTAGACCACTGAGCTAAAGTGCTGATGTTGGTACCAGCCAATTGTCGTTTATGACTACACGCTTATACAGCAGCTGGATCCAACCATCACTTTGTACCACGCTGTTGCACAACCTCTGCCTTCAACTACTTGCTTATACAGCAGCTGGATTTCTAGCATTGTTTGTACCAGCATATCAGCAGTGCAGAGCGTTGGGGTAGCAGCAATAGTAGGTGTCAGTGGTGTCCTTGGTGAAGACATCAGAGTGTTTTACCCACTTGTTGTGCTGCGGTGTAGCCTTTCCATTGTACCATGTGCTAGAGGCTGCTGTAGCAGATCCGTGCCTCGAGGATTTTGGCGAGCTCCCACATCATTTCTCCGTCTGTCTGAAGGACAGGCGGCAGCTCATCATTCCAGGGGCGGCCAAGGAGTTGGTAAGGCCAAAGTACATCACCAGTGGCTCGAAAAGTCCCTGGTTGGTACGGAATGTGGCCTTCCATTCATCACCTTCCCGGATCTGGACATTGTTGAACCCCCACCAGACATTGAGTTTCGTGAAGAACCGAGCCCCCTTCAAATGGTTAATAAGGTCATTGATCAAAGGGAGTGGGTATTAATTCTTCATGGTCATCCCATTAAGCACCTGGTAGTCCTGGACAAACCAGAGCACTCCGTCCTTCTTCTTGATGAAGAAGACCAGAAATGTCATCGGCAACTTGGATGGATAGATGCAGCCGGTGCTCAATCTCTCCACAATGAAGGCGTCAAACTCCTTCTGTTCAAGCGGAGAGATCAGGTAGACCTTGCAGTTGGCCAGCTTCACATCTGGGACGAGTTCGATGGTGTGGTCCCACATCTGTCTTTCTAGCAGAGAGTCAAAGGACTCCCTGTTGAAGACGTCTGAGAAGTCTGCAGCCTAGGATGGAACCTCGGTTCCAGCTGGTGCGGAATTCCATGTGTATGCCTCTGTGAGATGTTGCAAGATGGTGCTTCCAGTACAAATCTCTTTGGCCAGGGCAAACATGGTGTATAGGATGTGGTCACCTTTCTTGAGCTCGCTGTCATCGTCTTTGTTGTTGTCCAGGTCTGGGGACAGGTCCGGCAAGTCATCATCATTGGCTTCTGGGTCATACCTATCGTCTCCGCGCCACTCCTCTGAGTTGATGGCACAGATGGATGGGGTCAGACCTTCGCACAGCTGCCAGAGAATTGGGGTCACGAGTTTCTTGTTCCTTCAGACAGCTCGCAACTCGTTGTGGCAGGTGCAGCATCTGGTTGGGCAGCATGTCATGCGAACTTCCTTGGTCTCCCAGTTGATCTTCGGATTGTGTTTCTGGAGCAAGGAGTAGCTAAGGATGACATGCTGCTTACTGAGCCGAGTCACAGAAAGCTGGATATGCTCAGCTCATCCCTTGTAGTAGACTATCATATTGCCTATGCCAGAGATGCTGCCCACCTGGTTCAGGGTGCCGTCCACGTTGAGAACCGGGATGGGCTGCAAAAGTTGCCAGACCAGAAGATTGTGGGAGATGACGTACTCAGAGTGGATGAAGTCTTCAGTAGCTCCGCAGTTAGTGTGGATGGCAGAATAGTTTGAGCTCAATTTCGCCAGGCAGAATGGCATGGCAGATTGTTGGCAGAATCCGGCACAATATGCCAGAATTTGTGGACATAAAACCAGTACAAGGCCATGTTTTACTTTATTTCCATGTGTTCTTGTGCCTAAAGGAACCATCTCAGCCAAGGTCAATGATATTCACTGCTTGAGGCATGCACATAGCTATTTTATTTATTTTCTAGTGAATTTTCAGACTTTACATGTTGTCGATTCACTCTGGAGGCACCAAAACACCATTAAAACAGGTTTTCAGTCAATTTCAGCCTCAGGTGGGTCTAATTGATCTGAATACATTGAAAGGGCCATTGGAAGTCCAGTTTGGTTGAGTTTTGGGGCCTATGTACAGATATTTATAGGTCGATTCTGCCAACACTGGTTGAATTGAGCCATTTTGCCTGCCATTCTGCCGGGTCAAATGGCAGAATGGCAGCATTCTGCCAACCACACTATCCGCAGTCAACCAGAGCCTTCACTGACATCTGCACGGTGGTCTCAACAGACTGTAAGTCCAACGTGATGTGCAGGGAGTTCCACCCCTTGGTGGAATCAATGATGTACTGCCAGGGGAGTTGCCGTTCCAAATTCAGGCGAAGATTGCACTGAAGTAGGCCTGTCCTCATTTCCGGCTTGGGGACAGTATGGGTTTCTGTCTCCAGGACAGAAGCGGGAGTCTCCGTCACTCGGATGGAAACTGGGACAGGGGGTGCACCTTCATTACTTCCTCAAAATCAGATATAATATTACTATCTTGATACAGGAGGGCATAATGATTGGAGGAGGCGACAGAGGGCACACCACTCACTCAGCCAGGGACAGAAAATCTGCTGGGTCTGTCTCTCTCCATCATTTAACTCCACTGGAATCGAGCCGGTGGTGGAAAGACAGGTGAAGAGCCTGTTGAGGAGGTTGTTGCCAAGTTGCCAGATGACCTCGTCAAGAACATCCGTGTGCCAGATGTCACATGATGGGGCACTCTCAGGTGAGGTGTCTGGGAACTCTGCAGTGGAAGCAGGTGCAGGGGGCTGAGCAGACCTAGGTCTGGTTGACATCCATGGGGACCACCATGGCCACAGGTGGTGTGGGTGCAGGTGGGGCCACCGTCCGAGGCACAAACACCGGAGCAGTGAATACACCCATAGCGCACAGCTGGGGCAAAGCAGCCGGAGCAATGCAGTGAAACGGCGTAACATAAATGTGTGGCATCTAGGGCTAATTTTGCGATTTCCTATGACCAGTATTTATACAACAGGAAGCAACTAGCACTTCTGTTGTTACTAGCATCTTAGCTAGTATGCAGACCACTTGTTAGGTGACATAAAGGAGAGTCAGAGCGAGCCCTAACTGCTGACTGTAGCACAAGGCTACACTAGTGTAACGCGCTAGCTGCTAGCTGAGTGTACAAACAACCAGGGATTAAACCACTGCCTATACATTCATGAGACATGACCTAGGAGACTCTAGTAGTCCAGAGATGACTTGCAACGGAGCTAGCGAGGGTCTAGCAGATGGATATCTACAATGGAAGTGCAGCTAGGGGACAACACCTTGAGCTAGGAAGCTCGGCACAGTAACCGGTGGTACTATCTAATCTCTAGATAAGCAACTAGACAACGATAGGTGGAACAGCCTGACTAGTGACCGGCTAGAGCTTTGACAAAGACATACCACAACATAATAGATGAGGCAACACAAGGCTAGGGCCTGATCTGGGCAGCTAGGGCAAAGGGAATAGCAAGCAGGCTATTGGCATGGAGCTAGGGATGATTGAACAGTCTGTACTGATGATTGGAGGGCTGATTGACGTCCTGACCAACGAACTATGACCATTTGATGTCGGTCACAGCACTGTTTTGCCTAGATGTAATAGATCGATGTTCTGACAGAGTGGAGATGACCTAAACCCCCGGCTACATCGCTGGTTGGTCTGGAAGTGGTGCTCGGCATGGATTGAGGGCTGGGGATCACACTAGCCAGTCAGTGAGGCCGACCTGGCATATACCAAATCGGACCCAAAACCAAACAGCAGTTGTCTCATTGGCTGACTGTATTTCTTATCATCTAATATTGCTTATTGCATTATTCAACTCTCTTTTCACATGTAACTTGAACCTAGTAGTATAAAAAGGGAGTGCAGAACAGACTAGGGTCTAAGAACATTACGCCCCAGACTTTGGACGAAGCTGGTGCTAGTTGACTCAGGTTGCTAGTGGAGGTTGATACCGAACTTCACTTGTAGTAGTCTTTATATTGGAATCAGTAAACTGTGGACTCTGGAAACATTGAGTAACTAAGTTGAGGATTTCGTGTTGTTGGTCCTAGACCTCCACATATAAAACAAGGGTGTTCTCTTTGAGACCCAGCTGCAGTTTGCACTAGTGACTTTGCCTTCACCCTGACAAGACAGAAGCTCTGCCGTAGTGTGTTGGATCGCTTGCTAGGTGGATTGTGTGTTGGCATGAGCCCACTAAGAAGACAGACTAGGTGCCTCTACCTCTAGTTTGGCTATAACTTGTCAGTTACTTCGCCTTCACCCCAATATAGATGGAAGCTCTGTCGTAGTGTGTTGGGTCACTAGCTGGACACTTGTAGTGAGCTAGTGCTGATAAAAGCGGAAAGGTTCCTGTTCTTGGTTAAGGAATAGGTCAGCGGTCAAGGAGAGTCTTGCCACTTGAGACTTGGGGTCATTTAGGGTTAGCCTCAGTGGTCCTTAGGTTGCCTAAGGCAAGGATTTTCACAAACCTACAAACCTCTGCCCTGGTGTTCTCGACCTAGTGGTCCAGCCATTTTGCATCCACCACATATAAACACACCCCCGGACCATTCCTAGGTTCCTAGCAGTGCTGTTGTTGGCAGTTGCACATTGCTAGTACGTTGTAGAGTGTGTTGTTAGAAGCCTATAAATCAAACTTGTGTTTGTTCAAACCTGCTGGTCACATACTATGGCCTGGACCCAAACTCACAAAGAGAAGCACTTAGATTTTTGGAGGTAGATTGGTTATGGTTGGTTGTTTTGGGTATTTGTTAGCAATACCTATCAATTAGCTATTCCTAGTCATATAAGAAGTGCACCGTTTCACTAGTTCACCCAGGATCCGGTTCGGATGCTTTCCCAGCCGAGACTCCGAATACTCCTGCACCTGTCTATTTGTTTGCCCAACCACCCGGAGCATCTGTCCACTCTTGCTGGCACGTGCTGTGCGATCAGGCCCGAGATCATTGTAGATACCTATGGACACGTGCTACTAGGTAGTTACCAATTAGTATATAAGGTTTCGCCTAGCGTGGGAATCCGCATCCTTTCTTCTCTTCGGATTCCCCCACTAGGTGCGTAGTATTTCTGTTCCTGTATTCTAGTACCTATATTTATTCTTCAGATTCTCCCGCTAGTTTACGCGCCCCACACTGAGCTTAAGGTTGCCCTTACACTGACCACCCCTTCAAACCCCTGTCGGTTGCACCCCGTGCAACCTCCTTTGCCTCCGGTGCCAGCCCAACAGACTTGGTTTCTCCTGCCAGTCCTGTGCCTACAAGAAGCTGGGTGCCCTCTACGACCACACGATGGGGACCGCACACTTTGCTGCACTGATGCACAACCTGGCAGACAAGGCTGCCAAGTTCCTTCCATCGGGTACACCGCTATTCCTCTAACCTCCTCGTCTATTTCCCCTGACTATTCCAAGTCCCGATTAGCGTTCAGCGCCTCAAGCATGTCGTCAGCATGGTCACCGCCGCCTGCACTAACTTTGACCTGGTGCATGGGGAGTTCTGTTTCCACCTGCATGCCTTCCTCTCTGCCATCTGCAACCAGGCCGACACCTTCGGTGAGGAGGGGTTCAAGTCCCTGTTCACTGGTCTTGATAAGGGCAAAGATGCTGCCACTTCTTTCAACACGCTCATTGACCTGTACAACACCAAGTTTGCAAAGTTGGGCAGGAAAGGCGAGGTCGAGGCCAGCGACGACAAGGACCAGGACGTGGACAGAGAGCTGGGTGTCCCTTCCCCTGAGGTGAGGCAAGCCAGCAAAATTGCCAGGGACAAATCTGATGGAGAACTCGGGACGCGCCCTCTGTCTTCTCCTCCCAAGAAGTCCCCAAGGAGGTCTCCTAAGAAGACTCCTAAGGCTCCGGCATAGGGTTTGGGTGTGGAGAGACTTGGCTGTTTTTCTTGCAGTGTAAGTCCCTTATTTCCTTGACCTCTATCCTATTTCTGACCAGCCCTTTAGGTCAAAATTTACTATCTTGGAAATTCTCCCTGTGTGTGCACCTACTCAAGTGTATATAGAGTAGTGTAGCACCAGAAATTGTAACAACCTGGGCTATTCACCCCGAATAATTTCCTGTGTCCTTTGCGTGAGGACTCCAAAGTTACCAACACCTTATTTCTTTAAGTACTTCTCCATGATACGCGAGCCCTAGACTCGCGTCAGGAATAAGATTTTTTCCCCAAAATAAGCTGATAGCCAATCATTGGTCTTATCACCTGTAGCAGTCCGAATCGAACCACTAAGTCTTTAGCTGATGATCTCATCATACTTGGAATAAGGATTTATCTCGATGGATAAGTGTCTCCGCATCCTCGCACAAATCGGGTCCTCAACTATTATGCAATGGGTGCAACAACGAGAGGGCGAGAGCTCCTGCTGCCTACTGTGCAATGGGCCGAAAACGGAGCTCTGGCACAGGGCAGGCCTCACTGCATTTTGATGGCTTTTCGACCCAAGCCTGTGCTGAGGTTGCTCAGCACACCTGGACACACTTGGACCTTGGCAGATCCAGCCAAGGTTTACTCAAGGTATGCAGAGGATTACTTGGGTTCTAGCTAGACTCGACCATGTTATACACAACTTGTAAGTGATCACAACACATCTCAAGTTAGTTGTCATTGACATGGGAAGGATGTGACCGTGACGTCACGGTGACAAAATGGCGTTGCCACTTCGACTCTTTCAGTAATCCGATGCTCCTGTGAAATACCTCTCATTCTCAAGCAAAGCAGATGGATCCTCAAGTATTATATCTCCTATCTCTTTCTGACAGAAACTACGAGGACACTGGATCATGTCGAGCCCTACTCGGATCCGTGGGAAACCCGTGGGTCGCGGGTGTCCGGGGCTGTTTCCCACGAGCCTTTTGATCTGATTGATGCAGACAAAATGGGCAACGGGAGCTTGTATTGGAGCCAAGTACTGAGGAAGGTGGCTACAGAAGGATGCAGTCTGCTGAGGGACTCGGCGCACCTCGAGAGAGGTGGTGCTAGGTGGTTCGAGGCCGTCTTGCATGCACCTCGTCATCTCTAGGCCAGCTTTTGCGGGCAGACCCTGCCGAGGCGTCTCAACCAATCTCGGCTAAGGCTTGCCAAATCTGGACTCAGGTGGCTCCAGAAGCTGTCAAAATGCAGTGCCTGGGTCAAATGCAACCCACATTGGTGTGGACAGCAGGTGTAGATGCGCCGAAGTGCGTGTGAGTCCTGAAACCGAGTCATGTCAGATCAGATATGTTCTCCCCATAATGAATTTGCCAGAGCTCTGAACAATGAGCTGGTCAGGGGAGTGATGGATGTAAGCTGCAAGCCTTCTGATTTGGACTGCAGTATTGCACCGGGTTTTTTATGTCATGGGGTAATCAATCTATTCTTGTTCAGCCGAGGTTGGATGCTTCCTATGAAGTGTGTGTGTAGATTCTCATGTCATGGATAAGCCAGGATCATTTGTTTATTTTGGTATCTATTCATCTGTCACGAATGCAGAAGTAGATGGGTAAGAGATGAATATGCTGATGCTGATATAGGTAGTGGAAGATTCATCAGTCGGGTTTACCGGGTGACAGGCTATTTATTGTGAGGATATTTCCTATCTATAAGCAGACATTAAACTCAAAATCAGAAGTGGATGGAGTGGAGATGAATAGACTGATGAACAGGGAAATCGGGGAGTTGAGTCGGATAGGTAATAGATTTCCCATTCAGGGACACAGCCTCGAGCGGAGACATATAACATGCAAGCCCCATGTTTGATCCCCATCTCAAGATGCCCCCCCCAGTCCACGCGACATAAATTCACCTGAACAATATTAAGCACTGCTTGACCCTGCTCTAACATGTCTTAAGGAGCTGAATGATGCATTTGGCCCACCATTTGTTCAGCCCATTACAAACACAATTGAAACCTTGATTAACACGGTTCAGGTAACCAGGCTTAAACATTGATAATGGACGCACTTACAAGATGGCATAGAATATGAAATGAAATAAAGAGCAATGTATTCAGCTCATGGAGAATATCCATCCTGTCCTGTTATCAACCTTCATCCCAATACACGTTTCAACCTTGGGAAACCTCGGGAGATAATACAGCTAGGAACCCATGACAACAAAAAACCGAGAATTAAGAAGTACTTAGAACTAAATCCATTGAAATCGGACATGCATTGACCATACATGGGCTAGACTTCGAAGTACATAAATATGAGTCAATACAGTGGACAGGAGAATGACTGCTTGTGAAAAGAACAGTGAACGGAGCTGGGTCATCGTTAGAATTCGAATCAGTTATATCTTCCACTCCATCAAACCCAGATGTCCCTTCATTCAACAACTCGTCAGGTACATGCGAAGTTGTAAGTTCCAGCAGGACTTCCTGATGATCTGTTTCCACAGTCGAGATTTCAGACGACTTTCTGCACACATCGGACGGCAAGTGCCTTTAAGGGAGCTCGACGAAGCACCTGAAAATGGAGATAATCGTGGGGTGGGGAAGAAAGAAGCAGTGTTCTGACAGGGCCTTGAACGCGCGAGTCACTGGGCATGTGGTCTGCTGGCTGGCGTCCCGGAAGGCATTGTGAGAAAAATAAATGCGCCTTGAGGCAGCCAGGATAACAGAATGAGAAAAAAGGTGCACATAAGGAAAGAACAAACAGGTACAATGTGATTCAATGCTTAATATACGGGTGATGATCAGCAGCTGACCCGGTATCTCTCAGGGCAAGAAGACAGGCGTGGGAGATTCGGAACGCAAGGAGTATGAAACCTGGCCCATCCATCCACTGTGGCATGGGTGTGAGAGGCGTGATTGCTGCAGAACGGCGCCGGGTGATAAGATGTCCGGACAAAGGGGACTGAAACATTCGAGGGTGAGTAATTGAAAGCCCCCAGCGCCGTCAGCAGTAAAGTACAGGACCCCCGAGATCATGTGCTCATCTGCTGTGGAGAGAATTGATGTTTGACATGAACACCAATGTGTGAGAAGATGTCTGGCAACACAGCTTCGAGAGGCCGCATATAACATGCAGGCTTCGAGTTTGATCCACCATCTTACAATGCCCCGCCAGCCCACTGTAACGGAAACCCACCTTGAAAGGATTGTAGCCTGTTTAGCCCCCGGTCTAACACTGCTCAAAGAGCTCAATGATGCATTTGGCCCCCCCTTTATTCTAACGATTTCGAACACGATCGAAGCCTTGATTGACATGGTTCAGGTAAGAAGGCTTGAATTTGGAATATTGAGCTGCTTACAGGAAAGTATAGAATGTGAAACGGAATAAAAAGGAATGTGCCAAGCTCATGGAGAATATTCATCCAGTCCTATATGCAATTATCAACCTCCATCTCAAGACAGATACAGTCGAATCCCTGGCTCCTGCAATGCTGAGTAACATTGGGAAGTTCATGGAGTAGGTAGTTTCCATTTCCGTGATACCAGTTGATAAACTGCCTGCTTCTCTAGGACTCTGCACAAGATATATACTTTCCTCAAAGCACAACAGGATGGGAACAAGATAAAGCATCTGTTCCGCAATAATGAAATGCAGAAATTGTTCAGGGATTGTCATGCAGGATTGGACCAGGCCATGGAAGTCTTCAAGGTGTGCAATATATCTATATATTCTGGTGAGACATTGATTGACTGCTCTTAGGTTTCCAATAGACCTCTGTGGGTGAATGACATTGATGTGATGAAGAAAACAGCCCAGCTCATGCATGAGGAATTGTTTGAGCTGATTCAGATCCTGTCTGATAGCAGTACAAACTCAAATGAATCATCGGTAGGTGAACAGTTCACAACTGGTACATCCAACCAATTGGGAGTCAGGTTTATCAGGGTGGGAATGAATCGAAAAATAGGTAAAAGCTTGGTTGCGTGACTAACTGGGTTTCTAAATCTCTCCTTTATAGTTCAACCTCATTTTCAATGTTGCCTTCAAAGCCCAAGATCTTCTATGGTCGTCAATTGGAGGTGGAGACCATCATGAAAATTCTCAACCAGGAGTCACCCAGAATAGCCATTCTCGGTGGAGGTGGAATGGGCAAGACAAGCCTTGCAAAAGTGATCCTGCACTATCCACAAACCTTGGAAAAATTCAAACACAGGTTTTTTGTCAGTGCAGAAGCTGCAACCACCAGCATTGAACTTGCAGCCCTCATTGGACTACATGTTGGGCTGAACCCAGGAACCAATCTCACAAAACCTGTTGTTCAGTACTTGTCACAAAAGCCATCTTGTATTCTGGTTTTGGACAACCTCGAAACAGTGTGGGAACCAATCCAATCCCGAGGTGGAATTGAAGAATTCCTTTCACTCCTTACAGAGGTGAAACACCTTGCACTCTTAGTATGTCTAGCCCTGGTTTCATTTTTCTTCACTGATTTCTACCAGATCACAATGTGAGGAGCTGAGAGGCCTGGAAAAGTCCACTGGACTCACCCATTCTTATTGCCACTGCAACCTCTGTCAGCTGAAGCTGCACAGCAAACCTTTATGGATATTACAGATAATGCCTATATAAAAGAGGACATAGAGCAAATTCTCCAATTTACAGATAATATGCCCCTCGCAGTGGACCTCATTGCTCATTTGTCTGACTATGAGGGGCTTTCCAATGTGTTAGCCAGATGGTACACTGAAAGGACATCTCTGCTGTCTCTGGGGTATGACCGAAAATCCAATATGGATATGTCAATCAGTCTCTCTCTCTCCAGTCCCAGGATCACATCAGAGAGCAAGAAATTGTTGAGCCTTCTCTCAATTCTCCCTGATGGACTGTCTGATGGTGAACTGGTCCAATACAAACTTCCAATCTGCAATATTCTCAGTTGCAAGACTGCATTGCTAGCCACATCACTAGCATACCAAGACAGCAGCAGGCGGCTTCGGTCACTGATTCCCGTGCGAGAACATGTCCAAAAGTTCCTGCCCCCATCCCTAGCCCTTGTACAATATCTCCGCAAACAGCTCTATGCACTTTTGGAGCTATACCACAAGTATGCTGGACAGCGGCTGGGGCCTGTGATCAATCAAATTACATTGAATCTGGGAAATTTCCATGAAGTCCTCCAAAAAGGGTTATACAACCACGCTCCAGATCTGGAGATTACCATCCACAGCATATCCTCCCTGAACTCATTCTACAGGCTCACTGGACGTGGTTGTACAGTGTTGCTAGATAGTATTCGACCTATTTTACCTGGACTTGATGACCACCAATTGAAGATACATTTCATCACCGAAGTTCTCAAGTCATCTATCTATTACCCCAACCTCGATGGGGAGCAACTCATAGCAACAAATATAATTGAACACATTAATAACCCTCTTCTTGAGTGTAAGTGCACTTCTTCTGTAAGCCACTATCTGTCTCATATGGTCACATCTTAGGTAGATTCTATCATGCAGCAGGAATTTATTTTTCATATCGCAGATCAGATATACATCAAGCTATGCAAGTCTACAACAAGGCACTGGAATTGTCAATGTCATGTCGAGATAAAAACGAGCAGTGTAATGTTTTGCTAAGCATTTCCCTGCTCAAATATAGGACTGGAGATTACTGCACAGCTCAGGAACATATAGCCGAGGCACTGCAGCTATCAAAATCAACCTCAAATCTGTTTCAGGAAGCAAGAGCACTGTGGATTGAAGCTCGATGTTCCACATATCTAGGGAACTTCCTGCAGGCTATAGAGAGCCTACACAGAGGCAGAATCATTCTTGGTATTTGTGGCCTGGCTGGTGGAGATCTTGACTACACAATGGCAATCCAGCAGGGGGAGATCCATTTTCTGAAATCAGAATATGCTCAAGCCAGAAGCATCAACAGTCAAATAGTTGCAACTGTTTCTTCTGACCAAGATGCCTACATCCATGCAGTATCACTTCTCAATATTGCACATATTGACACAATTTGTGGAGATATGCAGGATGTGTATAACAAGTTGAACCAAGTAAAAGAAATTCATAAGAAGTTTGCTAGCCCAACAGAAATTATATATAATGTGACTGAGGCTGAAATTGAACTCAGAGAGAAGAAATTTGACTTGGCAAAGGCCAGATTCCGGGAATGTCTTAATTCCACCTGGGGGACAGAGAATGAGGTTGAATCATTCTGCTTGGGAAGACTTGCAGATATCACAGCTTGGCCAAGGTCGGAATGGCAATTCAGATGGCCAGTGACATACTTGGGATATGCTTACAAAACAAAAGATAACTTTGCACTTTACAAAGCACTTCTCTGTCTCGGAGATGTGTTTATTATCAACAAAGATGGAAAAACTGCTGAAAATCTGTACATGCTGGCACTGGAAGGATTCACACGGATGGACATCCATCGCAGCCGAGCACAATGCATGTTCCATCTAGGAGATCTTGCAAATGAACAAGGACATACCTCAAAAGCAATTTCCTTGTAGCAGACAGCCCGGCCACTGTTTGAGCGATCATTGCAGGCCACAGACGTGGCTCAGATTGATGTGAGGCTCTCAGCTGCTGAAAGGCGTAATCAGGAAATCTTGATCACTTTGACTGCACCTGATCAGGAGTTGAACATGGGATCATCTGAGATCCATGAAGTTGAAAGTGTGCATTTGGAGGGCTCAGAAAAAGTTCTTGTCTCTGTTTTGATGCCATGCTAAATTATTTCCCTGTATGCTTGTATTTGTGTTCAGATCATATTTATTTGTTTACCCCCACTGTCGTCTGCCAAGGCCATAGCTCCCTGAATAGTAAGTTTGCTGAATCTTTTATATGTTATGAGAACCATAAGTCAGATCCGAAAGAAAATGAATGATGACTGTTGATTGGCTCCCTGCAGCTCAGAACTCAATGATCAGACCCTTCCCAAATCAACCCATCAGCATGACTCAGCTTTGCCCCATATCATGCAGAGGACTTTTTAGAAGAATATAACAGATTGGGGTCTATTAAAAGAACAAAGAAACAGAAGGCTACAACTAGCCACTTACCTCTGTTTAGTTTGATCGAGGCTGCCCAAGACCGCTGATCCCATCCATGAATATTATTCATCCTAGAAGGTTGATTTCATGAAGAGCCTGGGGATTTAGGCGAGAAGAGGGAAGATACATATACATGCAAGCCTTCGACAAATGTCCGTGCATTGTTAGAGGTGTAAGCAGTGCCACAAAAAAATACAGGATGAACTCAGTGTTTGGCACTGTTGAAAATTGATGAGGATTATAAGAGATTGTGTGGTTTTTTCAGTTCACTAAACCCCATGTACAGTTCCCTGCAGTAGCACATAGACCCTTGGATACTGTATTTCGACCAAATGTTCACAGGGTGTCACCTCTCACCTAAGGTGTTCACTGAAATTGGTGTTCAGAATTGGTCTGACTGCATCACCTACTTGCAAAATGTTCATTCTGTCATGAAGGCCTCTCAAGGCTTCCCCAGACTGCCCACACCACCCAGCTTTCCCAGCAAAGCGTCAGAGCTCAGATAATTTGTAAATTTACTTGTTGGCAAAGATGGTGGAACTGCAGCACAAGAGAATCCCTGTGCATTGCTATCAAGGCCTGACTTGGCATGAGCACTGGATCTGGCTGTGATCTGAAGGAATTTCTTCGCGCTTTTTCTTCTTTCTGAGCAGATATCTTTTCCCTTTTCTTTGGTCAGGTTTAGCTCAAAAATCATTTTTATGCTCTCTGGCAGTGCGAAAAATTAAGGTGTTCATTCACTGACCATCACCGTCCCATGTACCAAACTTGTTCAGTTCATGACCCCCTATCACCCATCACCTGAACATTTGGTCGAAATACTACAGTAGACTGGGCGAGACACCGGCCAATGTCCAAATGGGACCCTAGGTAGGAAGTATGTGCCAAATGTGAGTTTAAAAAGCTAGTATGCGTCGCCTGAGTAAGGTGCCGATAGAGGTGCTAGAGTCGAATTGAAGAGACAGGGCCACTACTTTGGAGGTCAAATTTTCGTTAAAGGACTCATCAGGTGGTGTTTCCCGGTTTATACCAGCCCAATGTTTGCCTGTCGCATTGATGTAAAATAAAATATTGTGGCGTCTAGACAAACACACCATTTTTGTCTTTCGGAAACCTTTGTAAGGTCTCAACAATCGATTACAATGCCCCATTTTTAACATTGTTGTCTCTTTACCCAGCGCTAGCACAACACCAGATTGTACCTTCACAATCAACGTTATTGCTTGGCAACACTGCCACCGCGGATCAACGTGCCTGTGAAGATCCCGGACGGATATGACAGGTGACGTGCACTTGACCGGAGCAAGCTCAATGTAGGGCTGCCGCCCGTTACTATAACGGCAACGACCGTCAATTTGACGGCCGTTTTTCGCATCTCAAAACCTCTGACGGGACGGGACGGGCAATGGGACGGCTGTGGCGGCCATGATTACGGTAACGGGTTGGGTTCCAATTCAACTTGTGATTTTGACCCCATCTCGACTCACATGTTGGTATAGAATAGAGAGCTTGCGCAAAAGCCGCACAAGCCGCATGCGGCTTTTTAGCATTGTGCAAAGCCGCATGTGGAAATCAGACCTGAGGTTACTGAGAAACCAAATCAGTGGAGAGGTAGGTGGATTGACAGGCAAGTCCTGGCGAATGAAAAATTTGCATTACTGCAGCAACTGCTCTGTGCAGGATGCGAAAAGTGTGTGAAATCTGAGTGGAGCCGGAGTGATGGCTGGACAAACTGCTTCCCCAGCTCGCGCATCGACCAGATAGTAATTTGGATGAACACAATACAGTGTCACAGAGACTTGAGAGTGTAATGAACTCACGAAATCATGCAGCAAACCCAGGAAAAACCCGATAATTTTGCGCAATGCCAAAAATGCGGCTGGTGCGGCTTTTGCGCAAGCTCTCTAATGTCTTGCATGTCTTCAATTGACCAGTTACATGTTCACCCCTACTGTTCCTCGGTCTTGGTGCAAGCTTCTGGTGTG
Organism: Mycena albidolilacea; assembly: GCA_029282495.1. Classification (NCBI taxonomy): domain Eukaryota; kingdom Fungi; phylum Basidiomycota; class Agaricomycetes; order Agaricales; family Mycenaceae; genus Mycena; species Mycena albidolilacea. The sequence goes on along the minus strand of JARIHO010000013.1, from coordinate 1,634,788 downwards.
TTGAACCTCGGCAATCATGTTCGGCCGTTGCAGATGATCACAACAATAGTCATGCAACACCGATTTCTGACCAACAGATCTGGTGGGAGGGAAATATATGAACTAAATGGGGCGGCTTTCCAAGCATTCAACTGTTTAAACTGGAAATTCCTGCTCAAATGGTCAGTTTAAAACCAGATTCAAATCACCCCTTGAACGGCCGTCACGGCCGTTGTTTGACGGGTTGTAGAGGGAGCTCCAAAATCTCCGATGGGACGGGCACGGCACCCGTTCGACGGGTGCCGTCAAGCCATCACGACGGTAATGGGTGGCAGCCCTACCTCAATGGTTCTGCATGCAGGTGCGTTGCAACATTAATGGGGGGCTAACTGAATATTACTCTGGGTTTTTTCGAAATCTGAGTGAATGCCACGTCCGGAGCCGGGGTCCTGGGCGGCACGTGAGCGAAGACTGAGAAAAAAGAGTTCTAAACGGTAGTCGCTATTGAAGCATGGTAAGTGATCAAAGTGTCATGGTTTGTGGTGTTTAGCCGATCACCCAGTGCAGTAGGTTTTTTGAATGAGGCCATGACTCTGAACTTGGGGGTAGCCAGCCTCTAGTCCAAGTCTCTGCCAGTTCACGCCAAAAAGGATTCAAGTTGATGTCGTCCCATACTGGATTATGGGTGAGTTTGAGAGCGTGGAGAGCAGGGTCCTCAATATCAGCTGTATTAGGTTTGAGCACTGTTGGGCGCTCGACCTTGTATCGTATTTCTTCAAAGACGCCTTCGAGCCAGCAAGCTGGATAGCCACGCTCGTGGAGCCGTACCAAAAAATCCTTCCGGATCTTGGCAAATTTCGGACTCCTTGGAGCATATCCATACATAAAGGATGAGCTTGCCTTTAACCCTAGTGTGCTTAGAGTCGAGTGAGTGGCATGAATTCCAGAGAATATAAAGCTATGTATTCAGGGCCTTCTAGTAGACAGACGTAACCGACCTGAACTAAGGGTTGGATGCAGGTACGCCTGGGTTGATTTCCAGGGATACGAGCATGTCTATGAAGGGGAGCTGAAGTCTCGACATCGACCCCTCCATTTTCATATTTGGATGGAGGGCACCAAAACGCAACTTGAAGTTCTCGACATTGCTCCTAGATCCATGGACGATAAAGATATTGTTGATGAATCATTTGTATAGGAGAATTTTGTCTCCAAATTCTGCAAGTGCTGATTCCTCGTACAGTGCCAGAAACAGGTTCGCATACGGCGGAGCGTATGCTGTCCCCATGGTGGCACCGATAACCTGTCGGTAAGTTTTATCCTCGAAAGCGACATAATTGAACTTCAGAACGAGATGCAGGAGAAGAATGATTAATTCTTTCCGTGAATTGAAGCGCAGCTGGGCAGCCTCCTCAAGGGTGTTAAATTTCATGAAGGGCGCTTTAAGGATGCTAGCAATTTGTGTGATCCTGTCATCAATTGGGATGTTCAGGTGCATTGCAACTACATCCCCAGTAATCAGCCAAATGTCGCAGCCTCTTGGGAGTTCCACGTTATGGATGTCTTGGCAGAAACTTTTGGAATCTGGGAGCATCCACGGGAATCTGGTGAGTAGCAGTTTAATCTGGAAGTCGACCCAAGCCAATATGTTCGCCAATAGGGTGTCGAACGATGGGACAATGGGTCGGCCTGAGATTGGGGCCTTGTGTATTTTATTCGAAACTTGTGGGTGAGCAAGGCTTATGAGACAGTTGTAGATGGTGCGCTTAGGGCAGAGGAAGTAAACTGAGTTATATTATTCAGTACCAGCAGTTTATGTTGATGACACCGCATATCTCAGGGAGAGGGCAATATTTAATCTTGCTGTAGCATGCAATGCCATGTTTATACTCTATCAGACCAGCGGTTCTCCTTCTGAGGTTTATTCCTCCTCCGACAACCATTGTGATAAGGACCGCAGTGTCGCTATTGAAATGTATATGATTCGAATTCGACTGTGTTCATCCTCTAGAGGGGAAAGTATAGTCAAATGATAGCGAGGAAGGTCAGTGCACGGATCCAGTATGTGTGTGAGGTGTGTATGTGTGGGTGTGAACGGTGATTCATGGAGGACATTCGTCTCCTGAGTCTTGGTCGCAAACACCTTCCGGACGTCGCGTAGGAGGGGGATCTCAGGTCCGTCAACCACGATTCCCTCCATCACACAGATCTGGAAGAGCTCCGGCTGAATGAGCGTAACATCCAAGTTCTCGGATCCGGCTCCATGGTCTGGGCCACATGAGAGTGCATCCGAACGGTCCATGAGACGGCCCAGCTGGTGGAACAGGGTGAAGTCGAACCGGGATAGGTACAGGGACCACCTGGCCTGCCGCCAGTTCAGCTTCTGCGACTTCTAGAAGTACTCCAAGTTCTTGTGGTCTGTCCAGATCTCGACTGGGTGCTGCACGCCTTCAAGGAAGTGCTGCCACTCCTCTAAGGCTCAGACAATTGTGAGCATCTCCTTGTTGTGGATCACGTAGTTCTATTGGACATCATTCAAGCTCTTGGAGTAGAAGGCGACAGGGCGCTGATAAGCCAGTAATTGGGCCATGGTTAGATACACGTAATTTTGCATGTTTCTGATCGTGCTCATTGCTGAAACTGTTGTTTCTATGCAACAGTACTGGTTCCTGGTAGCTGTTGGGCGAACCATAGAGAAACAGGTGGACGTTCTAAGGAATTAGAGCGTTCATTGGCTAGTCTCACCCTGAAAACCGTAAGGGAAACGTGCAGCCAATTACAGCCGTTTGCATAATTCCGTGAACACGTGTTTTTTTTAATTTCATGCTCACGTGGCTGATGTAGGACAATCTCGTGACCGGCATCGAGATGCCTCTTGCTCTCAACCTTTCACCGGTGCTCTGTCGCTGTTTGTAATTACTGGCATTCTTCTGGACTGTACTGCTAGTTGGCTCTGCAGTGTTTTGTCTCTACTGTGGCTCTTGTTTCGGCCTCAATTTCTTGTGTTTCAACAGTCTCAGGGATGACTCGGCTCTGTGTATGGTCTACGGCACTCGTGAAACTCTCTTGACTGTAAGATAAGTATAAGATCCCGCCCGTCAAATAGGTGTGATATCCCGTCTTAGCAATCTCCTGGTCCGTGCACCAAAATGTGGGTATAAATACAGGGCTAGCACTGGGTGTAATTCAATTTGTACATCATGTCGGATCTTCCTCGTCACAGTGTCAGAAATATGGGCAATCCAGGCCAAGGAACTGCTTTCCATGAGCTTGTTGTTGTTCCCACCTTTACCCCTGAACTCGTTCGTCCATACCAGGTGCCCGGTGGCGACTTGATAATCCATCCTCAAGTACCACAAGGTGGAATACCAGCTGGACGTAAGTTTGTTTCATTCTTTCTCCACAAAAACCCACTCTCAGACCTATTGTCAGCTGTTGCTGCGTCCGGCGCCAGCTCGTCTGCCCAGATTGATCCCAGCTTGCTAAATGCCAATGGTATGTAACTCATACAACTCTCAACTTTGACTCTTTCCCTTACCTCGGTTTCAGATGACGTCGAGAAGCACCTTTTGTATATACATGTCACATTGGAATGGACCGAACGCTCTGGGAAGTCCACCCGCAACAATGCTCGCTCCAAGAAGATGCATGAATCCAAACTCGTCTCAACTGCCGTGGATGTGGTGTCCACCTCTCGGGTTGCATTCGTTCCTATCGCGCTCGGAGCTCATGGCTATGCAGACGCGTATGTTGCCGGCATTGCTAGCGGTCCAGGAATGCGTATATTTTGGACTGGCTCACCGTACGTGCCTCTTTATTTATCTATGTACCGGCTAGTCACTGAGGTGGTTATAGTGGTGGTAAAGGCGGCGCAACTGTGGTCCTTTCCGACCAGGATTGGCAGATTGTTGTCCAGAAACTCGGTGCCGTCATGAAGGCCTCCAAGCGCCTTGACACCATCTCTATCATCTTCAATCTCGACGAGATAGAAGGCTGGAAGCAGCGTAAACGGGTATAGATCTATTCTATGCCTTGAATCATCTTTTCATCTTATTTTAGATTCATTCCCCCGATGCCTATGAGTCGGAACTCACCTATGGAAGCCGTGTACGTCCAATTGTTCATCTGTACTGTTATAATGCTCATTTGATACTAGGTACCCAACACCGAGAACTGCACGCCAGCGCAGGTAGCTCTCGGAGGAGCCATTGACGAAATTAAGACTGCGCATTCCTGTGTAGAACATGGGGGGACCTGTTTCATTGACGGTGATCTTCACCACATGGAAATGAACCGGTTCCGCCTCGGAATGTGGGGACAGGCTGTCGTGAGTGCTATTCACGATTGGGATATTCGTTCATATTCATAAGATATTGTCTAGCTTGCCGGGAAATGCGAACCAACAGATCCCCCGCCGCAAGATCTTGTGACCTCGTGGAACGGCGGCACCAGTTCCACTCTGTCTAAGCCCAAACCTCGTGGTCGCTCGGGGCCCAATCCTGTCCAGCAGGCTGCGTCGAGCTCGACATCGGATACCACCAATCTTCTTCTTACAACCATGGTTCCTGTCATGGCGATGATGGCACAGAACATGGCGAGTAATATTTCTGCTCCAGCTCCAGCTGCCCCCGCCTCTGCTTCTCGTAGTCCTGTGCCGCCCTCCTCTCCGCCCCTGCAATTGAGGATGATTTAGATGTCTTCATGGACACATTTCGGCGGGCCAAGAACATCGCCGACACTCGTATCGACAACGCCAAGGACCAACTACGAGATGCTTCTTACACACCTGACATTATTTGCGAACCTTCTGTTACATCCGAACGGCTCATGGAACTCACAGGGTTTGCGGAGGGGGAAGTTCATCGGTTGAAGAAGTTTGCACGCCAATGGTCGGGTAAGATGGAGGGGAAGAGGGCGAGACGAGGGATTTCTTTCTAACTATCTCAATACACAGTTCTCTCAATCACAAGTTTTCTTCGCTAGTCCTACAAGTCCGTCTAGAGTTTTCGTTCATTCCTATACTACTGCACTCAATATTACTGTTTGCATTTGATTTACATGTACCCGCAATCTCCAAACCAGCCCGTCGCCATCTCTGCAGTGATCCCAGCAACGGCTTGTGTGATCAACCAAGGAAGCTTCTCTGGTCCTGTAAATAAGGCTTCATTGCGACGCAATGAAGCCTTGATGGATGAAAATGCTTCTTCAATTGGGTTGAAGTCGGGAGAGTACGGGGGGGAGGTAGACCAAGCGTGCACCTGTTTAGAGATGTCAGGATCAAATTGCCCGGCGCACATTGAAAGTCGTACCACATTCCCCTTCAATCAAAGCTCTAATATCTTCGTCGTGGTGGATGGAGCAGTTGTCGAGGATGACGACACTGCGTGGGGCAGGGTAAAGATTGAGAATGGGGGCCTTGAGTATAATTAGAGAGGATTCAAATGAAATATAATATCTGCGCACAATTTGGTCTCTAAGGAATCCAAGAAAAAGGTCTTTCGTGACAGAACCTTCAAAGATATCGAGGGCGACGATACCTTCTGTGGTCAATGCCGGTAGAACTGAATATCGGGTACCCCGGATAAATGCAGCACGTTGAACACAAGGTGTGCCCGCCAGAGACCTCCCATGAGACCTCTGAGTAGTTCTGTTATCCACCGCGCTCTCATCGAGAGCTATGAACACCTCTGGATCAAGGTATTGCGCCATCTCTGCCTCCCAGATTGTGCGCAACTGATCATCCCGCTCCCAAGCTTCCTTCGAGAGCTTCTTCCGCGTGAGCTGAAGGTTCACAAGGGTACGACCAATCAGGGAGAGGGAGACGTGGACTTTTCGGACAGATGAAAGCTTCGATTGAATCTCGTCAAGGTAAAGAGTGGGATTGGCGTGTAAGATCACCTGGATGTAGGCTATATCCCCCTCGTTCATAGTGCGGGGTCGGCCGGTGCGCCGGCTGAATGGGTTGGTGACCTGGCCGTATTCTTTGTGAAGAGAGATAGTCTTTTGGACTAGGCCGAGGGAGACATCGGCAAGGTCGGCGACATCGCGCATAGTCACGTCCTCGTCCTCATTGTACCACTTGACAATCTGTTCCTTCAAGTCGGAGGAGACAGAGGACATGGCGGGGAAGATCAAGGTAAAGATTGAGCTCATCGATAAGTCATTGAGTATATATGGACGCGGCAATGAGGTTCGCGCGAGGCAGAAGCGGGATGTCACAACATCGGCCACATGAGCGTGAAATAAAAAAAATGCATGTTCACGGAATTATGCAAACGGCTATAATAAGTCAAGGAACTTTTTTTGACTTGTTTCCAACATCCACTTAAGCAACGGAAACGTGTCAAGGGAACGGGAGTTGTGCAATGTATTGCATTGTGTTGAGATGCTGAGGAGACGTGCTGGGTCACAAGTGTTTCGGTTGCCAGAGTTGCCGGTTGCCATTGAATGCAGATACACCGAAACAGGTGGTTGGCTATTCTGAGGATCTGGATCACAACTCTAAAGGTGTTCTAAGGTTCTTTCTCAAGAACCCTTTCTGGGAAACCCTAGAGAAACGGGTATCTACTGAGACCTACAAAGGAGTATTATCAAGTTCCGTGCTTGGAACCAAGGGGAGACTTGAGTTGAAGCAGAAACAGGTCAAACGAGATGCAGTGCCAATCTATTGGTGATTGACACACCCTCTGAATAATACAGGGGTGCTGCTGACGGGTTCCTGCCTCGTAATTGGCAAGGGAACATGGCGTGCTTGCAGTTGGGAACCAATGGGAGGCAACGCTTGGAAGAACCACCGATGGAAACACGGTTAAAGAGGCGGATAAACAGACTGTTGACTCATTGGGATTGTGTTTTGGGCTTTGTAACAGTGTCTTGGCGGTTGTATAAGTATCCGAGGGTGTTTCTACGGTGGACACAGCATCTCCCCCCGAACTAGTAGGCTATATGCTTGCACATTGGGTTGATCTGGGATCCTCAGCAAACACACTCTTATAGAGTAGCACTATTAGTCGAAATCTTAATTGTTTTCTGAATCATATATTATTCTGGAAATGCACTTGGGCTTTGCCTGGAAACTGTCTGAACTCTGAGAATCTGTTGGAATTGGGACTCTGTTGAAAGAAACATTATTGTTGTTGTTTGCGGAGCGGGTTTCAGAAAGTACCGTCAAGGGAAAGCTTTGGAAACGTGACTGCTGGCGTTGCTCAGAAAGTACCTCTTTAGGGAAAGCTCTGTGAACGTTCTTGGCCTATAAACTAGGGGCCTTACTTGAGTCTATGGGACTACTTTAAACTTGTTTCTCTGTCGCTTGGACACACACACACACACTGCGAAGCTATAAATCTACTTTCTTTGGAAACTATGTTTCCACTGTGTCTAGAAACATGTTCTATGCAGTTTGCTCTACTGTCTCTTTGAGATACGAAACCTCTCCCTACAAACTTTACAAGGCCCTATACTAGGGGCTGTAACTCGTTGGGATCTTCTGGAAACGTGCATATATTGCCATTTGATTTGTTTGTTGGTTGTTGGAACAGTCTCTGGACTGTTTCTGTGCTGCTCTCGAGCCAAATGGGGTTATTTGTGTGTTTCTTATATAGGTTCTGAGCACATCAATCAGCACCACTTCCCATCTGTGCCCCGTTGCAACAGAATGGCTCCAGTTGCCTGGTCTGAACTATCCGCTTCTAACCGGTACAGCTGAGATTTGTCCGGGAGGACCAGGACAGGCTCCACAGTCACTGTGTCCTTAAGGGTTTGGAACGCAGCGGCTGAGCCAGCGGTCCAGGTCCAAGCCCCACCCTTTTTCATCAGGTCGAAAAGTGGCCGGGTAACATCTGAGAACACCCAGATGAACCTCCAGTAGAAGTTTGTGAAGCTGAAGAACTGCTGCATGTCCTTCTTATTCTCAGGCGTGGGCCAAGTGGCAACACTGGCGATCTTGACGGGGTCCATCTCCACGTGGTTGTGCGAGATAATGATGCCAAGGTACTCAATTGTGGACTTCTCGAACTCGCACTTCTCTGGCCAAAGGAAACGGTGGTGTTCCCGAAGCCAATGGAGCACCTCTAGAACGATCTCACTGTGACAGGCAAGGTCAGAATGCACGATGAGGATGTCGTCCAGGTAGACCATGACGTCTCCAGACAGAATCAGGTCCTGGAAGATGTTGTTCATCATCGTCTGGAAGGTGGCCGGGGAGTTGGTAAGGCCAAACTACATCAAGAAGTTGTTGAAACCCCACCAGAGGTCGAGTTTCGTGAAGAACCAAGCTCCGTTCAATTGCTTAATAAGATCGTTTATCAAAGGGAGCGGGTACCGGTTTTTCACGGTCATCGCATTGAGTACCCGGTAGTCCTGGACGAACCGGAGGGTGCCATCCTTCTTCTTAATGAAGAAGACCGGCGACACCATCAGAGACTTCAACAGACGGATGCGGCCGGTACTCAACCCCTTTGCAATGAAGGCATTGAGCTCCTTCTGCTCAAGCAGGGAGATCGGGTAGACCTTGCAGTTGGCCGGTTTCGCGTCCGGGACGAACTTGATGGTGTGATCCCACATCCACCTGTCCGGGAGAGAGTCAAAGGACTCCCGGGAAAAGACGTCCGAGAAATCTGCGGCCCAGGGTGGAACTTCCGTTCTGGCCGGTGCGGAATTCCACACTTGAGCCTCTGTGAGATGTTGTGAGACGGTGCTTCCAGCGCGAATTTCTTCGGCTGGAGTGAACACAGTGTAGAGGATGCGATCACCTTCCTTGAGCTCATCATCGTCTTCGTCGTCGTCTTCTGAGTCCGGGGCCGGGTCTGGAAGGTTGTTGTCATCGGCCGGGTCATCGGTCAACCCGACCCGCAAACCATCGGGTTGACTGTACCCGTGTCCTTCCCCATGGCCAATGGTGATGGTGATCATCATGATTTCTCTGTTATCTACACTCTATAACACATTGTATCCAGGTGATGCTGCAACTGTCATTTCTATCTCTTCCAACTCCTCTGGTTCAGTTGGTGGCCTTTTTTTTATCCTCTCAACAGTCATGTGGTCTATGATATCCTCACTCCAGTTCACCTTGTGATTTTTGTCAATGTAAGTGCTATTTTGATAGTGGTCAACTTCTATGTGAGTTATTAATTGTGTCCTCAGAATTGGGGATTGAATGTCCTACCTTCACTCACAGTGCATGACTTCCACAATGAGCTGCTTGCTGTTAGATTCAACACCAATATTATTGGGCAAGTTACCTCAAGTACACCTATACTTGGATGTCTCAGATGTGGGAAATTGGTATTCCCCTTACTTGCGCCAAGCATATCAACTTGATTTGCTTGTACAAGGCTATTTCTGCTGACATCAATGGCTTCTTTGACACTTTATTTTGTTCATTCTATTACATTTCTTCATATGGACCAAGTATTTTAATACTCAGCTAGAGATTTCCTCTCCTGCCTTTACACTCGCTTTTGCAACTACACTGCCACTCTACAAGTTTACCTCCCCCTTAGTCCAACCAATCTTTACCTTCATCCTTATTCTCCTCAGCAATAATACCCTGAAAGCTCAGATCACCTTCATATTATATTGCTACATCCTATGTGAGTTTGTGATCACCATCCTTGAAGGAATAGGGCTGTTTTCGAGTCAAAAATGCGCCAAACGCAACTGTAGAGTAGGGGCTGCCATCACACTGCTATCACGTAAATCTGTCTGACAGCTGATCAGCAAGGCTGCTGTCCACAAACATTTGAGAGTCCATGGCAAGGCAATGACTCCAAGTTCTGTGTCATTCTCATCAAGGCTAGAATCCATAGACTTGAAAAGGGAACAAAGGTCAATAGTGGCAGAAGTAGTGGCTCTCAAAAGGGGGAGATGATGCTTTCATCCGGAGGGATAAATGGTGAAGCATTCAACATAGCAGGCATGTGGCTACATTAATTTGGGTAAATATGCATTCCCCAACACATGTGGGATGGCAGTATGGTCTTGTTTCCAGTGGTTTAACTTGAGTTGAATCTGTTATCCAAATCCACAATCAAAGGGATCCATACCTTCATCCCTGTCAATGAAAGAGGCTGTGATTAACAGTTGTCCCATACTTGAAGAAGGCCCTGATCCCAAATCTCTCTGTAAGGCTGCAAGCAGAAAAGGTGATGTGGGTAGTAATGGAAGGAATGAAAGGTCTTACAATCTGGATAGGGATAGGAGGTGGAAATGAGTGGAGCTGGGAGTAAAGGGGGAAGGCAAAGCACATACTCCCTAGAGACGAGAAGGCGAGAAAAAGTGAGCAAGACAAACATGGGCGATGGGGGAAAAGCACGCACTTCCTAGAGACGAGAAGGCGAGAAAAAGTGAGCAAGACAAACATGGGCGATGGGGGAAAAGCACGCACTTCCTAGAGACGAGAAGGAAAAAAAAAAAGTGAACAAGACAAACATGGGCAATGGGAAAAGCACACACTTCCTAGTGATCAATGGAATCTTGATTAGTATACTAGGAACACCATTACCATTCACAGTTGGCCCACCACACACTTTTGCTTTCATTATTATTTTTGAAATTCCTTGCATCTTGTCTGTATTGGCATGTTACTGCAAGATCATCACTCTTCTCCCTCTATCCCCCATATTTTGATCCCACCTTCAATAGCCCCCACCCTGCAGCAGCCACATCAATGAATACCCCCCAACATTGTACTTTCCAGACATCGACAACTGCTTCCTCCACCATCTGTTCAAAGAGATTCTCCATCCTCCCATCCTCCCATGTCATTTTCCCTTCCACTGCCTTTCGCAAGTGTTTATACCAGCGTTGAACAGAATACTCCACAACAATATCAGACTGGCTCCCTGCCTTGACAATGACCTCCAAACAGCTTCTTGCTGTTACAAATTGTGCATGGCCCATGAGGACACAGAATTCTGCTGGGGCATGCCCATCCATGATATAATCACGGAAAGACTTGTGTATTTGTGGTGTTGCTTCCTCAAATGATGTGGTTGTGCCTGGAATCAAGACATTGTGCATCTGCTGCAGGAAGTGGCCAACATCCAAGTTCCCCATGGGTATATCGGCTAGTAAAGTAATGATTTGAGAAATGGTTAATGGCTCTTGAAGGACAAGGATTGTTCCGATCACATGCTGAAAGCTGGCTAGTCGAACCTTACGCCGTCCTGCATTCCGTGCAGGATGTTCTAGGTCCTCAAATGAGGTCAAGATGACCCTGTATAAATCCTCGAGCTGGCCAAGACCACCCTCCTGAGTCAAGTTTTCCAAGACCCAACCCTGACAAGACCTCCCGTGCTCATCAATCTGCTGCTTGATCCACTGAAGAGCAGTTGCAGCATAGTGGAAGAGGCCATCTGCCTTGTTGTATAGTTTCTGCAAGTCCCCAAGAGCCGGCCATGGCTTCCAGTCATGTGGTGTAATCTGCTCCATCTTTGTAGCAATGAGCTTGTTCACCTCATTAACAGATGATTCTGTCTCTAGGGAACGCTGTTTGAACATTGCAAGCTCAAGAGTCTTATCCCCAGAGCTATTGGCCCAACCAGAGATGTCGGCCCAGTGCTCTGGTCGAGAAGTAATGAGGAATCGGACATTATCAGGAAGGTCACAGTCCCTTGGTGCAATTGGTGACAGGATCTCCATTACATTCACAGCGGCATCCTGGAGCTCGTCCAATGCATCAATGAGTATGATGATGGTGTCACGAGATTTGGAGAGTTCCCGGATAGGAGCTAATAGAAGTGCCTCTACTTGGTCCTTCCGTGAAGTAGGGACCCAATTCTTCAATGTGTCATGGATAATGTGAGCGGCAGCTGGAGAGTATTCAGCAAGCTGCTGTGCAATAGTGGGAATAATTCTGTCTGCATTGGTTGTTTCAGGGATGTTACGAGAGATAAAGAACTGAGCCGCAACGGGTGTGCGCTGCTTGCCAAGATTGTCAACAACAGTTGCAGAGAGTGTTGATTTTCCGCTGCCTGCTATGCCTGTAATCCAGAAGATATGTTCATTGGTGCCAGGCTGTGGTGATAGCCACTCCAGGATGTCTGCTTGGATTTCCACACGAGTACCAGGAGCACAAAGACTCTTGCTCTGATCTGTAAATTTATGCTGTGCCGCAACATGGCTGGCGAGCTTCTCCTTGATGAATCGGACATCTTTGAATTGCTTCATCAGCTTCAAAATCTTTTGCAAACCATGGAGGAGCATACTAGTTGCATCAGGGTCTGCGAGATTGACATTGCTGTAGGGGAATGAGATGTTGGGTCCTTCACCTGTTCCACCATGACCACCATGTTCTCCACCCTGGCCTCCAGAACCCCCAGCCCCACCATGAACTAATGACAAATGAATGAGCCATGACTTCGACCTAGATCCATGTAATATGACACATACCAGCCAGGTTAATATAAGTTGGTACAACTGGCATGACGAATCATTGTGAGTGGGGAGGCAGATAAGAGTTAGATAACTCGAGATGACTCACCAGGCATTGACTGTACAGTATCCGACTTATCTGGGTGTGTTCGTGAATTGCTGCAGGTATGTGATATCACAAGACACACCAGTCTTGGCGGTATCACCTCCTTGCAACGCATCTTCCCCGTTATCAACGCGCTTGGGTGCACTCTCAGGGTTAGGTGGCAAGACTAGATTGAAGCAATCAGTAGTGGCTGGAACGCAAACCAGAAGACTCACTCGCAGATGCACCAGGTGCCGGTCCGTGCCTGCCAGACGGTGCTGGTGTCGTGCTTCGAGATGGCTGCGGAGAGGGTGCCGGACTGTGTTTCTTGCGCCATCCTTCCCTGAACTTGTCGAGCAGATCGGCCTTGTCGAGCGGGTTGAGCATTGGCAGCTTTGGGTGGTCAGACATGGTGGAAAGAAAACAAAGTGGAAAGGACGTTGCAACGTGTGGTCGACGCTCAGTTCCAAGTCTCACGTCACTCTGGGGCGCCGACGCCCATCTCAATCGATCCTGACAGGTTCCATGTACATGCCATGCATCCGCGCGAGCAGGGTTCTTGAATTCGCGCCCCAAAACCCACGTGCGGGAGTAATATGGGCATAAGCAATGAAATGCCAGGGAGTAAAAAAAAACTGGGCCGCAGGCGCAGCCTAAGTGAAGTGTCACTATCGAGGCTGGAAAGCTACGGGTGGCTGGTGGTCAATCTTGTCGTCTTGAACCACTGGCAGATCGGAGATCTGGGGATCTCAGCTGATCGCAATCGCATCGATCAACTTCATCTCCGACGCCACCGTCCATGGCCAGGTGTGCAAGCACTTGCTTCTCTCTCTTCTCGTGGATTCACACCCTCTGTCCCAAGGAATCCATCTCTACAGCAGGCTGATATCAAGATGGGCCAGAGAACGTCCACTCATCGTATTACGCACCATCGATGGCACTGAAGACGCATCACACTGTCTTATCTTCTCGTTTCGTAACCCAAACACCAATCCGTCTATTCTCGGTCCATGCCGCTCGAATCTCCGCGCTAGCACCTCACTCAGATTTGGAGCGCCCTCTACCCACGTCCACGGCGTGGACGGACCCGCGCATACTCCGCTATTCCGTCCTCGCACCGCTGGCTGGCGTACACACTAGGGCTTGAACCCGTCCCCGTTTTCGACGGGTCGACGGGCGGGACGGACGGGTTTAGACCCGTACGTTTCGGGTCTCGGAGCATATCTGTGCCGGGACGGGTACGGACGGGTTGACCCGTCGACAGCGGACCCGTACCCGGCCGTTCGACGGGTTCGACGGGTCTCCCTCAGGCACCAATTTCAAAGATCTTTTTTAATAATTTTTCAGCGCGTTCTTGAACACCATGTGTGTGCGGATCGCCTTGCCAAGCTCCAATACTCTCAGGCAAGCATGGGCCTGCATTGGCGCAGTCCAGGCAGTCACTTGGCAAAATGAACAATTACCAGTTCTCCTTTCTTTTCATAATTTTCAGTGCCTTCTTGAACACCATGTGTGCGCGGATCGCCTTTGGCGAGCTTCAATACTCTCAGGCAAGCATGGGCCTGCATTGGTGCAGTCCAGGTAGTAACTTGGCAAAATGAACAATTGCCAAGCCAGTGATGGATCCCCGGTATGCATTGAATCTGGTTCCGAATGTTTCCTCTTCATTTACCTTGGGTGTTGTCAGGTTCCGCTGTGGCAGTAGAACGAATTTTCTCTGGCGGGCGCGACACAATCGGACTTCGTAGGGCGAGTTTAAAGGCCGAAACGATCCAAACTTTGATGTTTGTCAAGGCGAGGCTGCGCGTCGCACGAGAGGCACTTATAAAGCAGGCTGAAGACGAGATTTATTAGTAGTCATCGGATACTTGATCTCTTGTAGTTGCGCTGGTTTATGCGAGGTCTACGGCATGATTCAAGGGTTCATCAAGACCCGTCGAAACGGCCGGGTACGGCCGGGACGGCCGGGACGGCCGGGACCCGTACGTTTCACGATTTCAGAATCCAGCATACGGGACGGGTAAACCCGTCCGTACCCAGAAACGGCCGTCTTTTTCGACGGCCGTCCCGTTCGACGTACGGGTTCAAGCCCTAGTACACACCCCTCTCCCACCGATATGCGCTCGTCCGCGCGCACCGGCCCCGTCTGGACAGGCGTCCGCCTCGTATCTATCCGCAATCGACAGACCCTCGCGCACGACTCGCGCAGGCAAGGTGGCATTCCTTTGATGCTGAGCGAGCGCGCGTATTCTGGCGAGGATGGATGCGCACGATCTGCACGCGCGGCTCTCTGTGCCTCCCAACATTCCGCCCGCCGCCGCCCTCTTCTCCATTCCTAGCAGCTCGACTTCCTCCTTCGCGCGCTCGCACCCTACACGCATCGCAGGAGGCGTGCTTCTTCACGCACACGGCGACCTTCCTCCATTTCCGGTGCGCGACGCAACTCTCGAGTGCGCCCCGTTTCCGCGCACAGTTCCCTGCGTACCGGGACGTCAACGGAGTACGAGGGCGTGCGGGGGCGTATATAGATCTTAACGAGGTGAGTGTTTTGGGTTGTCTTTTTGCTTTCTTCTCCATTGTCGCTGGTCTTGATTCACTCCCTTCTTACATACATACACCCTCCCACCGTCCACTCTTCCTCGCCTCATTTCCTCACGCACGCCCCCCGCACTTCTCTGCTCGACCATGATCCGCCCCTCCTTCGTTCCTCCATCGCATCCATCGCGCGTACGAGTTCACTCCATGATCCTGTCTTTTTGTTCGCGCTAGCACCGTCCTTCCCCCTCCACCACCCGCTTCGTGTTTCCCTTCCTAATCCTGGCCCTCATCGTCCGCCCTTCTTCGCCTCTTCGCCTCTTCCCCTTCTTCATCTGCGCACGCCCACCGTGCTTTCCCTCCATCGCCGACTGCGTGTCCTTGGTGCTTGTACCTTCGCTCCGCTCCTTCTCATTTGCGCGCCACACGCATCACCCTTCCGTCCACCTGCCCCCCACTCCGCCTTGCTCTTTCCCTCTCCTCTTCGGTCTCTATGCCAGCATGCACGACGCTAACATCATCTCTTCACAGAGCCCTGCGCGCCACCTCTTCCTCCATCATCACCGGTACCACAGCACGAGAATCGCAACGCTACGCACGAAGGCGCGCCTGAAGCCCAAGCGCAGCACTACGAGGACTACGACGCGTGGTTTGCCCTCAAGCACCACTGCACCGATAGCAATCCTTTCTCGGCGGCTCCGCAGCTCACGCCCACCAGGGCCACACTGCGGTGGAAGTGCGCAGTTGTTTTGTGGGCGAGTCTTTTCTTTCCTCGTTTTTTCGATTGTGGCGATGCGGAATCTTGGGGGTTCTTTCTTGCATGTTTCGGTGCGAGAGGTTCTGCGGAGCCGGCGTTTCCGTGTGGTGGAGGTCGTGCGTCGCGGTCCCGCGCTTGCCTGTGGATGCGCAGACGTAGCCCCAGCCTTTCTTGATGCGCTCTACCCGTTGCACGGACGTCCCGTCTGGCTGGATGACGTCGGACGAATGAGTCGGTGCATATACCGACGGACGACGGCTGAGCTCGGATTACACTTCGCGTTTCATTGCTATTTATTGCCTCTATCTTCCTGCGGACTATATTAACACGAGCTCGATCCCTCCATGCATCACCCCCGTAATTGTGGGGTGCTCTTGGCTGCTCCTTGTCGTCCTGGAGCTGTTCGTCGTCGTCGGGATGTGGTTGTGCCTTGCGATGACTATTTCTTCGACTTTTCTTTTTTCGTCGTTTTTTGCTGAGAGAGAGATTTCGCTTATCCCCGCCTCGCCCCTGTTGCGCACATTCCTCTTTATCATTCCTTTCCATTCGTCCATCCCAATATCTCTCCTCTCGTATCGTACATCTCATATATACTTTGCCCACCCGTACTTTGCATGCCCGTACACAATGTGTACTTCTACATCCTAGTATATTCCTTCCCTTTTCCTGTGCCAGTGCCTCAATGTGATCTGCCAGCCGTGTTTTGTATCCTACCCAATATATCTGGCCCGTTCGCGCGCTTCTATTTACGGTATCCTCTTTTGCAGCCATATCTTGCATTGCGGTCGGGAGGCCGGATCTCTCAGGGCTGCTTGGCGAACATACATATATACATTTGGTGTTTGGCTTCTACGGGTACCCCCCGAGCGAAATTTGTACAACGCAAAAAACGTACCCTCGCCGCTTGCAGTTACCCACAAAACCGTGGATTGCACTGAGGGCTTGGAGTCTGGAAATTTACTCCTGAGCTCTCCAGGGGACAATGGGTAGTGTGCGGATGCGGGATGTAGGGGCGAAGGGTGCTGGAAACGGACCACGGTCCAGCGCGGTCCATCCACATCTAAGAGTCATGAGCTGCTACCGGCGTACGCAGCCGGGCGCAGCGAGAGCGTGGATACTGCGAGTCGATGCGGTGTGCGCCGAGGGAGAGTGGTGGATGAATTGAGAGAGCGAGGCACGACAACTTTAGTAGCATAGATGTTCACGAACGCCTATTGATGGCACTGAGCGCCTACTCACGGTATTGACCGCCTATTCCGCGGTGCCGATGACTATTGGTCGAAGCCAACGCCTCATCGCGCATTCCCCCTTGATTTCCTACTGCCGACTCGGTGTGTGCGTACGCGGTCTCAACACCGACTCAACACGCCATCAAAAGTTCCGGCAATTTCTGTGCTCATGGTCGAATATGTCGCCGTACTTGCTTACAGGGAATGCATTGTTAAAGGAGGATTTTATTGTTCCCAGTGAACCATTCAGGCCAAATTAACGCCAAGTTGATGGATTAAATTCATGCCAAAGTGAACACAGGTGTGAACTACGATTACTACTTCAAAACCCGCTGTATGCTACTCGCGATGCCACCGATCTGAAGTGGATACGCGCAATGGCTACCCCTGTACACATTCAGAACGCAATTACAGACAAGAGGAAGACGTACATTGCAGAGTGCATGCATTCCAAGAGACGGCCACCCATTCACCCGTCTCGTGCTTGAAACTGAGGTCACTGTCAGGGCTATCCCGAAAGGTGGCGTGTTGAACTGTGGGGCAGTGCTCAAGATGGCGACTTGAGTCGCATACAATAAACATGTGCGATAAACAACAAACATAGAATTGAAGCGCACCAATTCCACCCACCATCGTACCAAGCTGCCTCACGCTTCCCGAGCTGTCGGGCGCCACCGCTCCTACTCCCCATCGACCATGCCAGATGCAAGCAAGGGCTGGGGAGACGTACATGTTCTGTTGGCCCATTGCATTTCGAAAGTCGCAGAAATCCGTCTGCGCCAGAGATGCGCAACTTACGGCCTCGGAGCTCCCGTTCGTTATCCTGGACACCGTTGTTGCTGACCCGCACAGGTTGCGCGAGGACAATGCTTTGGCCGTTCATCGGAGCAAAGGGGTTAGGAAGAGAGTAGAAGAAAGAGATGATGGAAGAGAAAAAGCGCAAGTAGCACAATCACTGCATTCAGGCCCTTCCTCGGCCCATGCTGCGTCCGAGGCGCCTCGGCTCAGCTCGGTGGACCCAAGGTCGGCAGAGTCTGCCGAGCTGCACCTACCTAGTTAGAAATTCGTAAATTCTTCGCAATAGTTGCTTCAAAGATTGTGCGATATGATTCTGGAACACTATACTTTGTTGTCGGCCACAAATCGGCTCTTGCCGGCAGACAATTGCCGAGATCTAGGCGCTACAGGGCGCTACCGTAATGATCTCACCTACGGCTTCTCCCGTCAATATCAACTTACGGTATCGCAGCGCTAGGTTCGCTGAGGCACTCAGGACGTACGGGGTACATTTTTACAGCACAGACGAGCTTCAGAAACATTGTGCTGACCTTTCAAAAAATCTGCAGGTGCAGGTAGGGTAGGATCGGCAGGGTCTGCCGACCCCGCCTCGACTCATCGCGCTATAGCGCGACATAGGTCTGCCGACATCATTGCGGCAGACTCCGTCGCGACGCCTCGGCTAAGCGCGACATATGGCGGTGCAGCTCGGCAAGCTGCGCCAATCAACGCCCTGAATGCAGTGAATGATTCGCAGCGGATGACATTGTTGACAGCCCGGCCGTACCTCGGCTAAGCGTGTTCGGTCTGAAAACAGGCGTTCAAGCCCGCAATAGGTGCTCAATGAACGCCTATGCTACTAAAGCTGTATGTACTCGCTGAGCAGAGACAATCAGTTAACCAGCCGCTGTTCACAGAGGATACATAGGAGACCAGCGGCCGAGGGCCTTGGGATGTATCCGCGCTCAACCGGTTGCTGCGGGCTTGGCGTGGGGGTCCCGTATTTTTCTGTGCGTGACGTGTTCAACCACTTGCCAGAGTTGCAGGTGTGCGAGTATGCCCCCCATCTGACGACTGAGTGGGCGCGTGCGAGCCGATCTGTCCCAAGCAACACAATACCGCCGTAGGGCCCAGTTGAGGAAAGTCCGTCTCAACGAGAACTAGCGCTTCTCGGTGGGAGTCGCACGGCAGAGAAGCAGAGAACACAGGAAGATGCAGAAGCTAGGGCTTTCGCCGCTGGATGTTACCAGATGTTACCGCAAACCTGAAGCTCCGGGTCAAGGAAAAGCGCCAGCGTATCAGCATAATTTGGAGTCTTCAACATCGCAAGCCAGACGCTAGACGGTGACAGAAAAGCACAGTGAATAATATTGCCGAGTTGAGGGGAGTGCAGAAAGGCTACGGAAGAACCCGATGATGGTTGATGGATATGCGATGCCGAGAACAGCCGAATCTTTCTTCTCCTCCGCCAATACTCAGCCCGTCTGTGTGATGCGGGTCTCGTTGGCTTCATGTTGCTGAAGAGGGACTCGCGAGCGCACAGTCCATAGACGCAGCGCTCGCGAGGTTTGAGGCTGGGGGCCGCCGACTCAGGCGCCCGCCACCGTTGTAACCCATCGACCAGGGGGTGTGTGACCCACACCTGGGACCTCCTGCAGCACCGGTGTCGTGGAGCAGTTGTATGCTTGCTCAGGCAGGCAGGGCGGCTGTGGGGGAGGTCCCCGGTGGGTCCTTCAATCTTCGCACATCGTAGTGTAAAGCAAATTAAAAGATGTCTTACGTTACTGATGCATACATAATTACACTACAGAAACATATACAATATAAGTAAGTATCGTCCGCTAGTACGCTCGTCGTGTCCCAATGGTATACTACCCCGTCACAGAGCCCCCCATGCGACAGCGTACGCAAGTGTCTAAAGGCAGCGCGAAGGTCACGCGCTGTCTCTCTCGTATTCATCCTTCCAAAACGCAGAGTCTGAAATCTCGCCATCTTCCAAGTCTTCGAGCTGTACCCTCGAGGTGCTCGCCAACGGCTGTGAGATTGGCGGGTCGATCACAATTGCGTCTCCTTGCGCCCCCTCGTCTTGACCTGCCGTCCGTCCCTTGCGCGCTGCTTTCGACTTTCTCCTCTTCTGCTGATCCTTCCCCGAACGCAAGCCTCTTTTCTTCTTTTTCTTCTTGGGCTCTGGCTCATCCGGGGGCGAAGGGGCTTCGTCTAGCTCGTCGTGGTATCGCTTGTGGCTTACATCGCTGGGTGGTGCTGGATCCACTCGATCGCGCAGTGGCGGGTTCCCTATACGGGTGGCCAGTGGTGGGTTCGACAGACGCTGCTCGAGGGGCATGTTGGGCTCCCTGAGACGGTCCAGCAGCGGAATGCGATGTAGCGGTCGCGGACCAGGTGGATCCGTTAGACGATCTGACAGGGGCAGCATCATGGCGCGAGGCGCAGTGGGCAGAGGCCGGGAATCCGTTGGCATAACGTGCTCCTCTGGCAAAAGGGGCGGCGACTGGGAGGTTGGCACCACGGTCAGGTGCGAGAACCCCGGGAAGGATACCCTGACTTCGGGTGGCGGCGACGGGGATGACGAGCATGGGACAAGCAGATGTCGGGGGACCCCTACGGTAGCTAAGAATGTTCCCAATACCTCAGGATCCACGGACAGGTTCGCTAGTTCTGTAGAAATGGCGACCGTCAATTGTGCGCGGGAGTCCTCGTTCGAGGAATCGGGGCGCGCGGAGAGGTCCTGGTTCTCCAGGGGAGGAGTGTTCTCCTCGACCTCTTCCATCTCGTCCGATCGTAGCCACCGGTCGGTGGTGAACGCCGTCTCCTCCTCGAAGTCCTCGTCCGTTCAGTATCCAAGGCGTATTTCGGGCCATAGAGATCCCAAACCCCCGAGCGCTCGTTGCCCTTCTGCAGCGTCCTCCATTCTCAGCCACATTCGGCCTCTAGCGTGGACAATGGCTATGGGTCTCGCCCCGCTTCGATACAGCGCGTCTCGTGCGATGGCCTCGAACGCTACTGCGCTGAACATGTCGTCCAAGCTCTCAATTACGACGACGTTAGTAGCCACGGGGGCTGCGACCACGTCGGCCAGGTCCATGCCCTCGTCCGAGTCATCAGAGTCGTCGAACTTCACGTCCTTCCCCTTGCCCTTGCTGCTCTGGCCACTGCCTTCCCTAGTAGAAGGGCCGCACCCGGGCGCCCAAGGCAGCCTCTTGGGTGGAGGTGTCCGCGCCTGTCTACCTTCATCGCCCCTCGCTGGACTCCTAGTGCGGTACATCCAGCTCGACGCTTTCTGCGGTCTGGCGGTCTGTCCGTCTATGGCGAAGAACGGAAGCCGCGGAACGGGTGCGCCGAAAACGTCGTCGTCCAGGACCCCTTCTTCCGCCGAATAGCGACCGAAGTGTAGACATCGTCCAAACTCCCGATCGTACCAGGTTGACGAACAGTCTACCTGCGCCTTCGATCCGCGGAGTATCCAAGCCGACTCATCGTTGTATTCTGCCAGCTCGAAACGTCCGTCCGACTTTTTGCTGGCGCGAGCAATCGGCGGAGGGACGACCCATTCCACTCGTGCTTCGTCCACACGCCTCCGCTGGATCTCCGAGGCCGCATACTTGTTGCTTTTTGACGCTGGCACGGAAGACGCAGGAGACGATAGCCCGGTAGCTCGGGGAGCGGAAGGCGGAGGTGCACGCGTAGACTCGGAGCGTGATTCAGGTGGCTTGGCCGTTCCATGAGCTATCGGCCGAGCAGTTGAGCGTTGCGAGGGGCCAGACGGCGGCGACAGGGGCCGTGAAGAGGTGGAGGACTCGGTGCTGCCCGCACTTTGGGGAATCGGGCGATTCGGCGCGATGCGAGGCAGCGGCGCTGGGGCCTCGATCGTCGAACAGTACATCGAAGACGATCGCGGGACATTCGCCCGCCTGGAGGTGCGGACTTCAGCGGCGCGGCCGTCCAATCCGCAGGAATGTGGCTTCAGAGGCTCGAGGCTCCCTCTGCGCTGCTACGTCGTAGGCGTTGCGGTGGATGAGATCTCCTATATCCGTACCATCAACAAAATTGGAGTAAGTGGGCGGATGAGGTTTAACGGCGGTCGGCGTGTAGTTGGCCATGGGAAATTTGTGCACCACAAAGCAGGGCACCCGCGCCAACAGATACGAGAGATATACTTCCTCCGAGGCTCCGTTGATCCAGAGCCCGATGTACTGGTCGTCCGCAGCAGCAGCCGTTCTGGCGCTATCCCTCAGCACGGCCAAGCCCCAGTTTCGCTTGGATTTCCTCTCCTTGGCTAGGGCGATCCATGCTTCCTTCTCCCGAAGTCCTCGCTGAAACGCCACCCCGTGGTCTACCACCTCGCTCCAGACATCCATTCGCTCCAAGGCTTTGAGCCGAACTTCGGTGGCGTAGTCCGGTCGGCTGGCCCAAAGTTGCTGCTCGTGGACCGCGCGCAGCCGCTCCATTTCTCGATTGAAGCGGCGCAGCACAGTCCTCAGCCCTTCCACGAAAGAGGACGGTAGCCGACCGTGCGTCGAGCTATTGGCATTGCAGATCCATACTTCCACTAAGGGGCGGTAGGCGTCGTACGCAGCGTCCGAGCTGGTAACGAGGTGGGGTCTTCTCATGAAGGCCCAATGCGCATGCTCAGGAAGGAAATATTGCGGGGTGTACAGACAGTCGAATTTCCCCGTATGCCCGTCGAAACGCCTCTGTGATGGGTCGGGGTGGATGTTCGTAGTCCCGTTCTCGACGCGCTCACCCGGGAGAAAGGGCAGCTGCATCGAGTTCGGAGACCATAGCTCGAAGAGTCTACTCCCTCGCTTCACGTAACGTCCAGATATCGCGGGTAGCGCCCACAACTTGAAAGACAACGAGCTGTATACCAGCGGAGTCGTTATAGCCAGCAGCACTCGGGAGCCTTGCGGTTCCGTGGCGCGCTTGGCTGCCTCGACGGGGGTTGTTGCTGATTTGCGACATTGAGCGTCAGTGGTAAGTGGCGACGTGGACTTAGAAAGAAAGAGATAGAAATGTCAAAACGACCTGACTAAGCTGGTGATGTTCCCAGGCTCTGCCACTGATGGCGGCTAGTCAGGCCCGTCGGTCGGAGCGTCGGGACTCACAGAGTCCTGTTCCCGACGAATTAGTAATCTACTACTAGCTAGCGCATCTTCCCGGCCCTTTTCAGCCAGTCCGCGTCCAACTCACAGCGATCAGGTGCTTCTTCCGAGCTCGTCCTCACCCGTCCGCTTCCCTGTTGCCGTTCGCTCGTGCTTCTTCCAAGCCACCGCTTGTCAGC
Organism: Mycena albidolilacea; assembly: GCA_029282495.1. Taxonomy (NCBI): domain Eukaryota; kingdom Fungi; phylum Basidiomycota; class Agaricomycetes; order Agaricales; family Mycenaceae; genus Mycena; species Mycena albidolilacea. Next base: position 1,611,755 of record JARIHO010000013.1, on the reverse strand, counting down.
TTACGAGCTTCAGAAGTGCTTCTTCCAGGAGACCAAGCTCCCGTCCACTACTTCTCTGCAGGCAGCGCTTCTTCCCGGGTGTAGGCCCCCGGTCAGTGTCTACCGGCCAGCCTCTCGAGCGGCGACATCCAATCATGGAAAGGGCGCGCTTCGAGACAGGCGGTGAGGGATGTCACCTCCTAAACTAGCCTATGCAACCTCAAGTATTCCCGCTTGATGGCTGGCGCGTTCCGAAGATCCCGCTCCGAAACCCAAGTATTGTCGGCAGGGCCATACCCTTCCCAACGTACCCGGAACATACGCTGGTTGCCCTCCTTCCTAGGTTTAATAGCGTGGCCTATAATGGCTTCCACCACATATTCCTCTGAGGCAGCCAAGTAGTCGCGCGTCTCCGGGAGAACCGTCCTCTCGCCTAGTTCTTCTTTGGAAACATGGTACTTGCGCAAGTGCTCCAGGTTAAAGACTGGATGCATGGGGTAGGTATCGGGTAGGCGCAATCGGTACACGACTGGATTGATCTTCTCCAGAACCTCGAAGGGCCCAATCGTCCGCTGTATCAGCTTGCGCCCTGTGCCTTTCACATCCACCAATTCCAGGGAGTGGGGATTGACCAGGACGTAGTCCCCTTCCTCGATGCTCTCAACGGGACGCCTGCCCTTGTTGTATGCTCGAGCCTGTCTTTCCTGCGCCAATACCACAGTGTCTCGCGCTGCTTGACGATGAGACTCCAGAGCCTCAATAAAATCTTCACCCTTCTGACTCGGCAGAAAAGGGCGAGCCACCGGATCTCCAGACGGTACCATCAGTCCCGCAGCCCCTCTAGGGCTGTATCCAAATAGCAGGAAGTTGGGGGAGTACCCCGTCGATGAGTGCACATTGGAGTTATAGGCGAAGGAGATTTGGCTCAGCCAGGACGCCCACGACGAACGATCTGCAGCGACATAAGCGCGCAACATCTGCTCAATGGTGGCGTTAAGGATCTCGGTCTGCCCGTCCGTCTGCGGGTGGTGGGCCGAAGATAAGGCTAAGACGCTGCTGTAGTTCGCGACGACCGAGCGCCAGAAAGCGGTCGACCAACGTTTATCGCGATCCGAGATAATATGTTCCGGCATCCCGAATATGTTTACTACGCGATCCACAAAGAACTTGGCGAACCCTTCTTGCGACAGGTTATTGTGGGTAGGAATAATGACTGCGAAACGAGAGAGTTTGTCGACAATAACCAGTATGGCAGTAAACTTCTCGGCACCCGACGGAGGCAGACCCGTGATAAGATCCAGAGATACCGTAGCAAAAGGGCGAGGAGGGATGTGAGCAGGGCGTAAGCCCCCCATCTTCTTCCTATGGTCCGCCTTAATTTTCTGACAGACGTCACACGTTGTCGCGAACTCCTCCGCATCCTTTGTCAAGGAAGTCCAGAAGAACAGCTCCCTCAATCTCGACACGAACTTGAAGGGACCCGTGTGCGCGCTCTCGTGCGGAGACTCGTGTATCCAGCGCATCACCCATTTCACCTTCGTACGAGGTACGCACAACCTCGTCCTCCAGTCTGCGTCCACGAAGTACAGCAGCCCGTCGTTGCCCTTTTGGAAGCGCGATGGGGTGAGCACTTTATCCGGGTTGTGAGCTTCTTCCACGTAGCGGTCCCTAAAGTACGGGTCCTCTTCGTATGCTTCGTGGAAGCTTCCAACTACTTCCGGCGACGCCGATATAAGCAGATGCGATCTCTTGTTCCAGTCTTCCCCCTCTCGTTCGGGACGAACACCTGCGGGATAGGTCCAGTGGTCCTCATGCTCGAAGGGGAGGTCCGCGGCAGCAGCGGCGCCATCTACGGCGCTGTCGCGCTCTTGGACCTCCCTTCTAGCCCTGATCATCTCTTCCTCTGCCGTCAGTTCCGCCGAGTCCTGCTCCCTTTCCCGCCCCTTCGCTTTCTGCTGCCTGGTGGTTACGGGAAGTGCGTACTTATCGATCGCGTCCTCCCACCACCAGATAGCAAACGCAGCCTTCTTGGCTGGTGCGAACTCTCCTTTGTCTTCCAGCCTCTGTGCTTCCTTCCGCCTCTCCGTGTCCTGCACTATGGTGTTCATGTCCTCCAGGACAGGCGACTCATGCGGCGGCGTGCGCGGCAACCTGGATAACGGGTCCACATTTGAATGGACCCTCCCGGCTCTGTGTACGATCTTGAGGCCGGGATAGGCTGCAAACACTGCCCCCCACGCCGCTAGTCGCCTGTTCGCGTTCTCATAGACTCGCGCCCATTGCAGAGCGGCGTGGTCCGTCACGAGGATGACCTGCTCCCCTTTGATGAACGGCTGGAAGCGCACCAGCGCCTCCTTCGCCCCCAGGGCCTCGCGTTCAGTCGCGCTATAATTCCGCTCAGCGGATTTTAAGCTGCGACTCCAGTACGCGATCACACGCTCGACATGCACCGTCGTCTCGTCAAGCGTCGCCCCCCACACATCCTCTACCTCCATCTCCTTCACGTCCTTATCTAAAGTCGTGAATAGCTTGGGCACCGTTTCCCCCGCGTCTCATGCTACTTGGAGCTTGTTGTACGCCGCCGTCCCCTTCAAGTCGGCTACGAGCATCGGTTGTACTTGCTGCAGACTGGAGCCCAAGGCGTAGTCTGAAGCGTCTGTGTACAGTCTGTAGGGCGACCCCTGAATTGGATGTCCCAGTATCGGCGCGGCCGATAGTGCGTCCTTGGCTTGCAGAAACGCAATTTCGTGCTCAGCACGCCACTCCCACTTCGAGCCTTTCGCCAGTAATGAATGCAGCGGTTTCGCTATGAAGGCGTAGTACGGAATATATGAGGCAAAGTAATTAACCATGCCCAGGAATTTTTGGAGGTCGAGTACCGACTGTGGTCGCGCAAGTTCTTGTATTGCAGCCACCTTCTTCTTGTGCGTCGACAGACCCAGGCGCGAAACCTTCTGTCCTAGAAGAAGGATGGAAGAGTACCCCACGAAGCATTTCTTCGGTTCGAGGGTGAGGCCGGCAGCTGTTATAACGCTGAGCACTCTATCCAGATGGACGACGTGTTCGTCCCACGACTTTGAAAACACCACGATGTCATCGATGTAGACCAACGTGAACAACCAGAGGTAGGGCGCGAGGACTCCTTGCATAATCCTCTGGAATATGGAAGGGCCGTTACGCAAGCCAAATGGCATTCTTTTGAACTGCCACAAGCCTCGGTGTGAGCGGAATGCTGTTTTCTCCCTCGCTTCGTCGTCCATCTCGACTTGATTGAATCCTGCCAGTGCGTCAAACGAAGACAGTACTTGAGAACCAGACAGCGCCTGGATAATATCCGATTGCCGCGGGATAGGGAACTCGTCTGCGATAGTCTGAGAGTTTAACTTCCGGTAGTCCACTGCCAGACGTGGTTTGCCGTTCCGGAACACAACTACGCACGGCGCTCCCCAGGGGCTAGTGGAGGGCTTGATGACATCCCTCTCGAACCATAGGTCCATCTGCTTGTCGATGACTTCTCTTTTAGCAGGCGATGCCGAGTACATGGGCATAGATACCGGTTGGGTGCCCTCTTTGACGGGAATCGGTGCTTTCTCCTTCACGTGCCCTAAGCGTCCCCCGACTCCGAACACAGCCGCATTGCGACGCAAGACTTCGTCGAGTTTGGGACGCACGGCCTCGGGAATGTCCGGACCTAAGTTCACGAGTTTGGCCACATCCTCCGATCCATGTTCCTCTCCCAGGTTCTGCGTACCTGCAGACGTCTTGGGACCCCACAATTCCTCCTCCCCTTCCGCCTCCACTCCTACTTCTGGTGGGGCGGGCTTATACTCCGGATCCTGAGCTCGTTGGGTCTCTTGTATGACGCGCGCCAACGCTTCCGTGGAGGCAGCGAACTTGTCATATTCCTCCTCGTTCTTTGGAGTATCGGCGTAGGAGGAGGGATCGTGCAGTTTCCCTACGATGTCCCCGGCTCGAATATACCAGGGCCTGGTACTAGGATTGGCTATAGGCAGGTACGGCGCATCGGAGCGAATCAAGGTAGTGGGCGCTGCCATAACGTCCGCGTCCTCCGAACTGATAACCACCTTCTCCACCAGCCACTCGTCTCTTCCCTCGAATGCGCCCGTAACCCTCACGTTATGCACGGTGCCAGCGCCAATGAGTACGTCTTGAGCTGCCAACACCGGCGGAGCCTGCATTTTCCCTTCCCGACAGATACGTCTACGCGAACGCTGGTACGTCTTCCGCCATTGCATAGGCAGCAGCCTCTTCATGGTGTGCGCCATGCTAGCTTGGCGGATCTCGAAGCCCAGATCAACCGAATGCGCGGATGAAGCCGGGAGGATGTGCTGGGAGCGCCCCACTTGCACTTCGCTGTCACCAGTCGCCCATCTCTGAACCCCCAGCTCGTAGGAAGACTGGAAGTCCTCTCCCAGGAGCAAGTCCACTTTCATGTTACGAACAACGTAGGCCTCCAGTTCGAAACAGATGATCTCGCCCTCCTTGGATTCCACGTACAAGGGACACTTGATATACCCCAACACCGTAGCTTGTCCGGTAAGATGGTACAGCTTCATCCGAATACCCTGCTTCGGCTTGTTGAGTCCTGGGATGGACCTCCAGAACTCTTCGGACATGAGCGTGATGTCGGCGCCTGAATCCAGTCGAGCTTTTATGACTCCATGCTCTAGCGATCCCACTTTGACCAGCAGGTACAGTAAGAACTTTTCAAAAAACCATGCATATAAGCGGTAGGGGCTTTTGCAAAAGCCCATGCTTACGACCAAAGTATCTCCGAAAGGGTCTTTTTCGGCAGATAGCCAGCTTTTCCACCTAGCCGCCGGCCTCGGTGGCCTAAATGGGTAGGTATCCGTGTAATTTCACTGCGCCTGGTGAAATCTAACCCCAAACAGGCTGTACATATATTTGGGCCGCCGTTTGCTGACAGTATGGTGCTTACGAGCACTCCTATTTTGGACACGCTCGTCCGTAATGTCGGATAGATTGCTGCAAGAAAAAAAAACAAGGGAAGGGAAGCTATTCTAGACGTGCGTGCTTTCCTGCGGGTTCTTCTCCAGATGCCACACCCGCTCTCTTGTGGCCAAAGGCCCGGGACTTCTCTGTCAACACCCACGTAATGTCGTCCGCCAACTTCTTCCAAGCGGGTGCACCTTCCGCTACCCCAGCAAGCCAGTACCACCACCACAGGCAGGCGACGACACTGGTCAACCCGTTCAGCCCTGCCGGCAACCCTTCCAAATCTCCACCGCTTTCTTGCTTAAGCCCGTGCTCGGCGAAGCTCGCCGGCCCTGTCACACCCTCTTTCCGCCAGGCGGGGTTCACTGCAATCCACCAGTTCACCACCTTGTTGTAGAAGGCGTCTCGCTGGTCTTCTTCCTCGAGGCCAGCAGGGATGCGGCGGTCGTTACGGGCGCGTTGCACCCACCAGCTCACGGCCTCAGGGCGGCTGTGGGCGGGCAGCGCCTTCCCGGGCACCTGCAGGCCCGTCGCCCGCTCGAGCGCACACCAGGCATCCACCACAGCTACCCACACAGGGGCGTTTATCCCAGACAGGAAATGGGCGAGGACTTTGGCGTGCTTTTCCGAAGAGGACACGTCAGCACGCGCTAGACCGGCGCGCGCGCTTGCCCCCACAGCGCCCGTAATGCTGGGAGGAGGCGTGGCGCTGCTCATAGAGCCGGGCATCCCCGTTCCACCCGTGGCCGCGCCCGCTGGAGCCTGCGCCTCGGTCATCGCGCTCACAGCCCCGTGAGCAGAAGTTGGGGCGCCCTCGCCCTCTGCTGGGCTCGCCGCCACGGGCATGCCCACCAGCATCGCCCCGTCGATGCCCGAATCCGCACCCTGCGCTTGACGGGCAGCGCTGGGAAGGCATGGGGAGGCCCGCAGCGGCTCGTCCTCTGCTGAGGTTGCTGCCGCGGGCGCACCTGTCGGCATCGCTCTGTCGCTGCCCGAATCCGCAGCCTGCGCCTGGCCGGGGGCGCTGGTAAGGCGTTGGGAGGACTGCGCCGGCTGGGGCAGGGGCTCGTTGCTCGGTGGCGCCCTCAAGCCGAGCTCGACCACGGGATCCACGGGGAACAGCGTGCGGAAGAGCTCCTTGTTACGGGCGACGTTGTTCTCCCGGTCATACTCCGCGTCGCTCAGGGCGTTGAGGGTGCGGATGCGGTAGTTGCGCTCGGGCATCTTCATGGCCGCCAGCGAGTTCTGCAGGGCCGTGTGTGCGGGGCGCTCCAGCTGCACCTCCTCCTCCTCCTCCCCCTCCTCCTCTTTGTTTGCGAAAGGGTCCTGCTCGAGCTCGTCATCGGACCCTGCCTCGCCCGGCCACTCGCCCTCGTCGTCTTCAGCGCCAGATTCCTCGGCCTCGGGCTCCTCCTTCCCCCTTCTCCTCTTGTTCTTCTTCCCTGCACCCTGCGTGCTCGTCTTTTTGGCAACGGCACCCAAGGCGGCGGGCGCAACGGCGGTAGAAGGGGCAGCAGGCGCGGCGGGCGCGGGGGCAGAAGCGGTAGGAGCGGAGGTGGGAGCCGAGGGCGGCAGGGGGATGAGAGAGCCCATGCACTGGGTGCAAAGGGCGGGCGGGCGCGAAGCTGGAGGTCCTGTGTCCGTCAGAGAGCAAAGTGTGCCTGTGGGCCGTGAGATCGTTATTAAAGCTATGGGGTATGGTGGCCCTACCTTTTTCCTCCTTCTTGCACGCGACCAGGAAGTCGGCGAAGGCCTGCAACGTGGCCTTGGAGCGCAGCGGGGCCCACGTCGTGAAGTCGATCTCTGGATGGCCCGGCATTGCGCCCCGCTGCACCCTACGCACATCAGTGGGCACCCAGGAAGAGGGCCACGTAAGTACTCACATGGACAAGAAAACCTCGTCGTCGTCTCCATCTATGATCTCCCCCAGAAGGACGATCCCTTTGCACTGCATCTGCGCACACATACTGTCGAGGGCTCGTTGGGAGATCGCCTCAGCATGGCGTCGGCGCCTGGGGGGGGCATTAGCGCTGGTTTGCACCGCATGCTCGGAATACCTACGCAGCCAGCTCTTCTGCGGTGCAGGGGACGTCGCCCTGGGTGAGCCGATCATACGCAGCTCGCCTGGCGACATAGTCCTCCTCCCTCTTCTGCCGCACCTTCTCCCGCTCCTCCTCGGTGAGCTCACCCAAATACGTCTGGGCGAGGCGGAACTTCTGATGAAGCAGCTGCGCACGCGCCGGGCCATCGTCATCCTCGCCGTCGCCGCCGTCCTTCTCAAACACATCGAGAGAGCTCCCGTCTTCCTCTTCGTCGTCGGCCTCTTTTTTGTACATCTCTCGGTAGCGGATGCGCAGGACTTCACCGTGGCCGGCGTCCTGCCATAGCACCCAGGGCAGCTGGACGCGGCGAGGGGCACTCTTGATAGCGCTAACGCCAGCCAGCCAAGCGCGAAAGGGTTCGACCTTGCGCGACTGTTGTTTCGTCTTTGCGTTAGAAAACCAAGATTTCAACTTCTGCAGGGATTTTATTCCTCAACACACACATCCCTCAGAATACGTGAAATTTAACCCACCCCTCTGTCTGCTGCACGCGCTCGCAGTTCGCTTAACTGCTCGCTTGGTGCGGGATGCGGCTGGATGGCGGCTTTGCGGCGCCCTCGTTTCGCCACCTCTTCGGCGTTGGCTTTTTTCACCCCATCGATCTCTGCTTGATAGTTCTCCTCCTCCTCCTCCAGCTCTTTTCGCTCTGTAGATTCGAGAGTCGGATACTTCTCATCCCATGCCGGGAAGAAGTCGGTCCAGAAACTTTCTTTTGCATTCGCAGCGGTAGAAATATATTGAGCGATATAGCCATTGAGGAAATCTAGAGGAGTGCCGTGGAAGTGGCCTTTGTTGCCACGGGGAGCCATGGTTGAGACGGTGGGATGGAGCCCAATGGACGGCGCGCGTTTGCTGATGCTGTGACAAGTGACAACGCGTCAGGTCACTCTCACCTGAGCCACAGCCTACGCATTCTCTGCCACCATGGACGGACAGGAAGGTCAGTACCAATATTCTGAATCTTACTCCCTTCACCTTCTTCTTGATTTCCTCGCCCTTTTCATGAAAGCATGCCATCCAACTCTCACATCAGAGCAGGATGGCATGCCTTCATTTTCTTGGGAGCGCGCCACCCAACTCTCACATCAGAGCAGGGCGGCACGTCTTTCCTACCTTTTAAACAACCCTTTTTTCGCATGACACCGCCTTCTCATAACTCTCTGACCCCGGCGTACAGATCTCGGCCTTGGCGAGCCTATCATCTGCGAGGAGTATGACCTAGAAGCGGCCTTGAAGCGGGAGAACGAGGCGCGCTTAGCGCGGGAGGCCAGCGGCGCGGCGTCCGAAGATGACAACTTTGAGGTGGAAGAGGCAACCAGCCTCAATGCGCGTCGCGCCGAACAGCCAGGGCCTCCCCTGCAGTCTACGGCTGCCCCCTCCCCGCCGCTCACCGGCCGCGAGAAAAAGAAACAGCAGAACAGAACCCGGCAGCGCGCGAAGCGCAAAGCGACCGCCGTCGCCTCTCTGTCCAGCACCTCGCCTCCCTTACCCAGCCCTCGCGTTCTCCAGAAGGCCACCAAATCAACCCCTCTCAGCATCAGCTTTGCTGCCGAAGGCTTTAGGGCTACGAAGCCGCAGTGGACCGGCTTAACTGCGCCTCTGGACCACCCCTTGCTCCCTCACGCCGACCAGCCGGACATTTTGAAGAAACACATGCGCTACATTGATTGGAACGGCGAGCACGTAACATCCCATTCCTCTGGCACGCTCTTTTGGCTGACACCCTTCGTAGGAAATGCCACCTTATCCTCGATTGCAAGGGCCGAATTATCGGGATATTAGTCCCGCCTCCCGTGCACCCTGACCAGTGGGCGCCTGTCGTAGAAGCGGCGACTGCTGCTATGCGTACTGCACGCGAGAGGCAGACCGTCGGCAACATCAAGCAGCACTCCGCGCAGAACACCGCCGCCCTGGAGGAACTACTCACAGACAAGAACGTCGAGCGCATGGCGACCTACCCCATCCGTGAGCCCCGCCCGTTTACCCCCGCCCCCATACTCATCGCCCTGCTCGCCCAGCCGTTTTTCAAGCGGGGTGCTTCCAGATCTTCTCCGACTACCACCGGACGAAGCAGGCGCTCCTCCAGCAGAACCGTTATCTTCGCCCCACCTTTCCCCGTAGCCCTTTTGCCGCCGTCACCGTCAACCTCGGCCCCGCCTCTGTGTCTCCACCCCACGCGGACGGTGCTAACAAAGCCGACGGGATGTGCTTGGTGGGCGCCCTCGGCACCTTCGACGCCGACAAGGGCGGGCACTTCGTTTGCTGGGACTACAACCTCATCATCCGTTTCCCCGCCGGCTGCAGCATTCTTATTCCCTCGGCCGTCGTCACGCACTCCAACACGCCCATTCAAGAGGATGAAGAGCGCTACTCCATCATACAGTACTCCGCCGGCGCGCTCTTTCGCTGGGTTGCCAACGGGTTCCAAACGGATCTCCAGTGGTACGCGCACGCCACGGCTGACGACGTCGCAGCGCGGGAGGCCGATCGCCGCATGCGCTGCGCCACTGCTCTCAAAAAATTCAGCCGGTGGAAGGACCTGAAGGTCAAGAACTTCTCTGGGCGGCACCGAGTGGAGGTCTGGGATGAAGGCGACGTCGCCGATTTCAGTGATTTGACTGAAGAGGAGAGCGAAGCCGAGGCGCTGCCGCCGAAGAAGAAAGCGCGCCGTGCTTAAAGCCTTCTGTATGCTACATTTTACACTACAATTGTTCATAGCTATTCCCGCTCCTTGAATATACCCGCTTCTTGGGCTTTTTCGAGGGTTTTGTGGCTTCGGTGCCTAAAGCAAGCGCCGGTTAATATCATTGGTGCGGAGTGGCGGTCCGGTCTCGGAGTTCCCCGAGGTGGTTCAACTTTTACACCTCAAACCTTCTACTTCGTCCTGTTGGGCTGATCTCAACGAGTACCAGAATTAAGAATATGTTCTTCACATCATATTCAAAATCTAGGAGAAAGTCTTCAGCCCTTAATATTATATTGCATCAACAAGTGCCGTACGCGCCAAAATTTCTACCCAAATCAAAACTGACTCGTATTGCGACCCGCAGGCGTCTTAAAAATATGGAAGAATCCTGACCGAACATATATGGGATGCTATAACAGCATTTGCCAAAACTGGATCATCATTGAATGATCAGGGTTCAAAATTTCGATTTGAGTCCAAGCGGGTATGAAAGATGTTGTTTCAACAGTGGTTCAACTTGCTGTTTTCAGGCTCATTTCGCCACCGATGGTCCACAGGAACAAAATACCCCACTTCAAACTTGATATTCGGGTCACGTCGTGCTTTGGCCGTGTTCCCAAGGTCTTTATCAGCCATTCCTCTTCCTACACATCCCGAAATTCCCAAAACACAACGAAAAATGTTGATTTTCAGAACCTTGCCAAACTGGTTGCTTTTGATATATGCGGTTGGGGACTTCTGAGAGACCTCAAATCCATGCGTGCAGCAAGATTTGAGCTCAAATTACGCTGGAACGAGCCTTGATACTGTAGGAAAGGGAGGTCAAGTTCTCTATCAGGGCGATCAACTGAGGGGTGCCAAGTCCGTTAGCAACTTTAACGGTGCTAATAATGTCGCAACTCACAATAGTTGAAGCGAATATATTAGAGAGGACGGCCTTGAAGCGGTTCGTCTGGAAATGTGCTGTTATCATAATTTCGTAGCTAATAAATTGAAACGGTGCTCCATACCTTTTTATATTTCATGAATATGGTTAATAATATGTTCTTGGTAGATATTGAGCAGCAGAAAGGCGGTAGAGTGTTTCTTTGCTTCGAAGTTCCAAAGCACCGCTGATAGGGGCTTTGCTTTGCCATTTTGGGACACATCATTCTCTTGCTTCTGTCCATCCCACACCGCGCCATGGCCGGTACCACCCTCGAGGACACGTTCAAAAACCTCAGTCTCTCCACCCCTAAGTCATTCTTTTATCCACGCAAGGGCTTCGAAGACAAACTGGGCTCGGAGACGTTCGAATTCTATGTTGTTACAAAGGGTCACGCCCCCGGTATCTACACACACTGGTGCGTGTTTTTTCTATCTTGTTTGGACCTGGTCTGACAGAAATTACAGGGAGGACGCCTCCGTTCAGGTTACCGGATTCAAGAAGAGCATCCACAAGAAATACACCGGGTGGTCTGCGGCTACCCAGGCATGGGATGCCACTCATCAACCTGTTGCCACTCCACACACCCCGCCGCCGCTTGACCGCAACCGCATGATGGCCACCCCCCCCGCCACCCCCAGAACGCGAGTTGCCGCGTCTGTGAAGGCCTCCACCACACCCAGAACACGAGTTGCCGCGTCCACTAGTCTGTCAAGCACTTCCCCACCAGCCACTCCCAGTCGCCCCAAACACATCTTGTATGTGTATTCTCGAGGGGAGGACACCACTGTTTACGCCGACTCGTACATTCCCACCCTCTACCTCAACGATGCCCAAATCTAATCCGCACTCTAGGCAACAGGCTTCTTCTGAAGTGCGTCGGGGTCTCGCAGACGGCTCTTTCCGGAAGCTTGAGGCTACCCCGTCCGTCAGTAACACCCTTGCCCATGCCACAGACTCAGCGCTGGAGGTCTACAATATTTCTGATATCGAGAGTGACTAGCATGGGGATGCATCCAGGTAAATCTTACCCTGTGCTTCTCTATGTAGTACTGACTTTGTCGCTTCAAGTAGTACCTGTAATTTTTGCCGCGCCGCCGCATCTTGGAAATAATCATTGCTTGCTTGAAATTCTTTCACGGTGCAGTCATGCGATCAATAACGCAGCCAGAAGGTCGCCACGCGGTAGCCACGAGTTCCAAGGTCTTTTCCGTCTGCTCATCCCCATTCACATCGACGTGTTTTTCGAGTCACATACCTTCTCTCCTCCCCCCCGTCTGCGTAGCGCTCTCTTCCTTCTCTCTCCCTTTCATCCCCTACGCGCCCTAGAGGGCACGGCGACCTTGCTGTCCGACTCCGTGGCTGATGAGCAAACGCAAGTCGGGGAGTGCGCTTGGCAACCTCAGGAAACGGGGGAATGTTTTCTCTCTTCAGTCGTTCGGTCATACCCTCAGAGATGGAAGTCCTGCGCAGGCTCGTGCAGGGAATCTGTCGGCAGATGGACGCCGTGCAGATGTGCAATATTTTCAGCTGCAAGATGAGCACGAGAGTGGCCTCGGAGCCGAGTCGTCGGCGAGCTTTGCAGATCAAGACAACGGCGACGAGTGGCAGGACTTGCCCACGGAGAACGTAGTTCCGACTCAGTTGCTGAGTTCGCGGAAAAGAAAACGGTATGCAGCAACGGTGAGCTATGCCCTGAGGACTGCTTTTTTTCGTCCCTGATCGCTGTCTCCAGGATTCCAACCTGCGGCATTGGGTGGAGAACTTTCGAGACGCGTACTTGCGAGTGCTCGTCACTCGCGAGGGCCCCATGGGCCAGGAGGGCTTATGTTCTTGCGGTGAGACTGCGAGGTACCGGTGCTCGGAGTGCCATGGGGTGCAGATGCTCTGCAAAGGATGTATGGTCGAGGCGCACTGGCTCCGCCCTTTATGTCGCATTGAGGTGCGTCTCCGCGCTATCATTTTTCCAAGGTGCTGACTGACCGTGCGTGCTTGTGTAGGCCTGGACCGGCAGTTTTTTCGAACGCCGTGAGCTGAGGCAGCTGGGGTTAAGAGTTCAGTTGGGGCATCCCGACAACACGCCCTGCCCGCGCGCAAATCGAGGCCACGAGAAGTTTGTGGTCATTTCCCCCAACGGTTTCCACCACGTAGCCGTAGACTTCTGCCAATGCCGTCTCAGCGGCTCTCAGCATCGCTGGGAGCAGCTGCTATCGTACGGGTGGTTTCCTTCGACACCCGACACCCCCAAAAGCGCGATCACAGTCCCCACTCTCAAGCTCTTCCATGCGGTCAGCCTTCAGGGCAAGACCACCGTATACCATTTCTTCAACGCGCTGGCCAAAATCACCGACAATACTGGCAGCAGGGCTTTCAAGGTAAGTTTTCCCGAAAATGTGAGGGCATGGGCTGACGCCAGTGCGGGAATGGCAGCGTCGCTATCAGCTGGCGCTTCGCGTCGTGCGCGAGTGGCGGAGCTTGCGCGCTCTGAAGCGGGGCAGCATGGGTAACGACCCGGACCGATGCGCCGCAGAGACCAGGAGCGGGGAGCTCGCTGTTGACTGCATTGCGTGCCCCAAAGCTGGGGTTAATCTTCCAGATGGGTGGGAAAAGGCACCGCCGGAGAAGAGGTAAACCGCTTACTTAGGCTTTCACAGCGGGTGCTGACGTTTCTCAGGTTTCTATACGCCATCTATTGGGCCATAGACGCCTGTTTCCGTCTCAAGAGGAAGATGATCTCGAGCTGGGCCGCGGACCCGAGTATCCAGGACGGATGGGCATACTTCACCGCCTGGAAAGATTACGGCCCCTTTGTCAAGACGTTGGGTGAACAGAAGGAGGTACAGCCCCACATATAGTGGCCTCGTTGCATGAGCCTGACCGTTTTCCCGCAGATGAGCACCTGTACCGGCCTGGCGGCCCTCGACCACGCCAATACCAAGTATTCGCAAGGGTATGCGGCGACGGGGTGCGGAATGGTCACATGCGGCCGGCACGAGGTGGTGGCAAAGAGCGGAGTGGGCGACCTGCAGGCGGGCGAAAAGTGAGTGCGGGGCCCCGCTCTTCGCAGCGGTACGCTGACGGAAATCCCTCAGATACGGCAACATGGATTATATTGTGGCAAGCGCCTGGCAGCACGTCCGCAACCTTTTATTTTTCCTGCTGTCGTACGACATCATGTGCCAGTGGTCAAAGAATTTAAAAGAGCGCCTCCTCAATCTCCCGCCCGCCCTGCACTTCCGCCTCGTCCAATATTTCGTCAAGTTCGTGATCCCCAAGCTTCACATCCTCGGCCATCTGAAGAAGTGTCAAGATTTTTTTTCTCTGCTGTATACGCTAGGAGCCGCCCAAGCTGATATGGAGGGAATTGAAAGGATTTGGTCCTCCAGCGGGCTGATGGGGGCGAGCACGCGAGAGATGGGGCCGGGGTCGCGCCAGGATACCCTGGATGACTTCTGGCACTTTTGGAACTGGAACAAAGTCGTCGGCATGGGTACGTACCTCCTGCTTCAGGCTTGGTGCCCGTTACTCATGGACTTCGTAGGCCAGACCCTCCGCAAGTGCTTCGCAAAAGCTACCAAAGAGCTTGCACGGCAACAAGAAGGCCTCGAGGAGTTTATCGAAGGGCAGCATGACAAGGTAGACGCCTGGAAGAAGGCTGTGGATGATTTCGAATCGGGGGCGTCGCTGGCTAACCCCTACGAACTTCCTCAATCTGGTAAGCGCGCTTTCTGTGAGGCCCCGTCGCCCCATGTGCTGAGATCCATGCGCAGGGCCGTCGCTGCGGGACATTGAGCTGGAGCTGATCCGCGAGGAGCAGAAGAGGGAGCGCTCCTCTGCCGCAGCGGCAGAAGCCGGCGAAGATACCATGACGGGGTTCCTGATGCTGGGGTTGGAGATTGAGGGACAGCAGTACGTGCTTTCTTTGGGACGCGTATCTTGCGCGACGGGCTTACTGTCGTGCAGGCGAGAGCTGGCTGCGGACCTCCTGGCAAACAGGTCCCCCACAACAAAGAACCTGACAGACTTCGTGACGCGCCGGACTCGCATCGCGCGGCAGGTGAAGAAGCTGTGCCTCATGCAGCGCAAGTACTCGCCCGGCGCGCTGCAGCGACTCGCGACGGCAGGAGATGGCATGGAGGCGGCCGAGGCGGAGCGCATACCGCTCTTGCTACCCTCCGCGCTCTCAGCTGCCGATAGCCTGCCGCCCCTCTCCGTCCCTGAGCTCGCCGCAGCTGAGGCGCGCCTTCGTGACGCGCAATGCGCCGGGAGCCTAGACCTTATCCGCCACGGTCTCGGGGTGAAGAGGAGGCTGCAAACGTACAAAACCCTGCACTCACGCCGTCAGCACCAAACCACCCGGTCAAGATCCCTGGTAGACTCGCAGCACCGCAAGATCGAAGTGGCTGCAGCCACCTACCGGCAGGCGCGGCTCGCGCGCCTTGCGCTCGCCCACGTCGCAGGGGGTGCGAGCTGGCGCCCCCTGGAAAAAGCAGATCTGCGGCTGTTAGAAGATGAGGAGGAGGCGAAGAAACGGAAGCAGCGCGCGATGAAAGGGAAGCGCAAGGAGGCTGCGCAGGTGAACGAGCAGGGGGAGGTTCGGGGCGTGCCAGGAATGGGCGAAAAAAACCGCCTCATCTCTTGGATTTGGCAGGGTGCAGGGTATACGGGCAGCGTTGTAGGGAAAGACTTGCAGGATGGGGTGAGGATAGAGTGGTGCAAGACGTACGCGCGCGTCAAGCGTTGGCGCGAAGAGCTGCTGCTCCTTCAAGAGGAGATGAATCGGTGCCTCCGGACGCTGGAGTGGCAGGCGGGTGTGTGGGACCAGAGGGCGACGCGGGAGCACTACTGCGGGAGGATTGCGTACGCAGAGGTGCATCTGCAAGGCGCAATGGCGCTCGCGGCACGGCAGGCGGCCATGAGGCGGAAGCTGGCGAGCCGCTTTCGTCAGCTCTGGTGGAGCGCTGAGGGGCCGCGAGCTGCAGGCTCGTCCGGGTCGTCGGGAGGCGAGGAGCCCGATGTGGCCTTTGGGGGCCATGGGTTTGGCAACGACAGCGGTTCCAGCGGTTCCAACGACGGTGACGAGGGAGATTCCGACCCGGAGCCGGCTGGTTCAGGAGCAGGCGAAGCGGAAGCGGGTGGGGCGGACGCCGAGATGGAGGGAGAGGTGAGCGGAGAGGAGCTGGCGGCAAGCGGGCCGAGATGAATGCGCTGCTGGCCATCCAAACCACGTCGCTGGGCCAGTACGACGACATCTAGCGCGCTCCCCCCACTTTTAGCCCTTTCCTGATTCTCCGGTAGCGCCCGTTCACATCCGTGCAATTCCTGATCCTCCGGCAATGGCCGCTTGATGTTCCCATATTTTTTCTGTAATATTTCCGGCGTGTGGCCGAGAGCTAGCCCTATTAATGATGATATATGCTGTTAAAATATGTTATTGACCTTCTGGGGAAACGAAATGGGCCGGAATCCATCCGGAACGGGTGGACCGGTGGAGACAATATTAAGCGGCCACGGATAAGCTAGCTATCTGCCGAAAAAGACCCTTTCGGGGATACTTTGGTCGTAAGCACGGGCTTTTGCAAAACACCCTACCGCTTATATCCATGCTTTTTGTAAAAGACCTACTGGATCTAGTGCTTTGACTTAAATGTGAAGTGCTCGCACGCTGAGGGAGCCTAAGCCGTCCGGAAGTTGCCTTACTTTCCGCGCCTTGTAAACAGGGGTTCCGTTGTCCGCTACTGAGGAGTCCAACTCCGCCACGTAGACAGCTTTGCGACGCACTCTCCGGGGCAGAACTGGGGGGTCATCGCTTATCACCGCTTTCCCCTTGTCCTGCTCCTTGAGTGGCTTCGTCGAGGCTTCGTAACGGCGTCGGTTGCGGTTCATCCCATAGTGCGGCAGGAAGGCAGCCTTATCGGCGGTGGAGGCTTCAACTAAGGAGGTTTCTATCAACAGCGCTTCCCAATGAAGGCTACCGTCGAGCGTAGGCTCTGTACTCAAGTCTTCTGCCTCTTCTTCGATCGTCACTTGTGGTTTACGACTTCTGGGCGTAGGGAGTCCTTCAGCAGCCGCAAGCTCTCGCCCAGGCGCTTCCAGGACTTCCTCGGGCTTATCAAGGTCTTCACTCGGGCAAACGCGAGACGATTCGATTCTGGATTCGACAATCATAGCTATGTACTCCAGGCGTTCCTTTTCTTCCTCCTCCGGATCCAGGTCAACGTGGATAAGCATCGCTTGCCTCAGATGAGACCAAGTACTGTAGTGTGAACAGTCTCGAGCGACGTGTTTGGGGCTCGTGCAGATGTAGCACTCTCCGTTAGGAGGGCGCGCACTAACACGCGAGTCATCGCGGCGGAACTCGTACCTGTTGACCGTCTTCCCTCCTGGCCAGTCAGGGCGTGGCTTAGAGGGCCCAGCGGCAGCGTTGGTGTTACGACCGCGACCATCCCTGCGTCGATCTGCCGCTAAGGCCGTCCTCTCCTCTTCCCGTTCACTCTCCTCGTTCTCAGACCCATCGTCGACGTGCTCCAAAATCGCGTCCGCAGCCTTCGCAGATCTAGGAACGAAACGCCTCCGCGGCGCAGCGCCCTCGGGGGGCGCGCTGCCTAGAAGCGCGTTCACTTTATTCTCCATGATGTAGGAGGCAAGAAGGCTGGCGCGGTTATGCTTGGCATAAGTCATCAACGCCTCGATGGAAGGGCAGGTACGCTCAGACACTTTGCGATACCAAGCTACGGGTTGCGTGCGGAGGATACGGCTGACGGCCTGGGGGCCGTCTTCCACATCCGAGAAAATGAAGGAATGGTACTGTATCCTCCTCTGAAAGAAATCTTCCGGCTCTTCGTCAGTGCGACCCTTCTGCCGGAATCGCATCTCCTCAAACTCCTGTAGCCTATCCGCAAGCCATTTCGCCGTTAGAAAGTGCCGGCGCAGCGCATCTAGCAAGTGGCTCCAGTCTCGAGAGTACAAGACCCTGGAGTTTGGAGGGAGCAGAGTCCACCAGCTTCGAGCGCGCCCCGTAAACTTCGTTGGCGCCATCTGCGCTATGTGGGCGAACATCAACGGGCTGAGAAGAGCCAGGGAGGCCATATTGATGACGTAGTCGATGATCGTCTCGTCCTTGCCGTCCCAAGCTGGAACGATAGAGACGTTGAGTTTCGGGTTGAGCTGCCATTGTAACGAGGCATCCGGAACATCCGCCGTAGAACCCGCTCCAGTTGGAGGACCTGAACCCCCTCCTCCTGATCCGCCACCTCCACCGCCTCCCGCGCCTCCACCTCCACCATTTCCTCCACCATTCCCGCCAACATCATCACCGCCTCCGCCTCCACCTCCCGCTCCAGGAAGTTTACCCATCCAGGCAGGGGGAGTCGCGCCCTCAAAATTAGGTTCCGGTGCAGGAACGCCTTTACCAGTATTCGAAGGGGCGCCCTCGGCAGCCTGACCTTGGAATCGGTAGGTAGTCCTGGATTGGATGCTAGAGGGTGCTTGAAAAGAGTTCCGAGGCACGAATGCTTGTGACGCTGGGCGCCCTGGGACCCTCATCACCGATGGCCCCCCAATAATAGGCGCGACTGAACTGAGGGTATCCGGGATCCGTCCTGACCCCGGTAATGCATGGACAGTGGAGAGGCGAGGGGGCGATTGTACTGCGAACCGAACACTTGGAGTAGTCGTTGGCGGGGCGGGAGCCGCAGCCTGAGACGGCCAGGCCGTTGGCGCAAACTCCCCGTCACGCAAGGTGGGAACCGTATCATGAGAGCGGTAGTAGCGGGGTCGCGGCTCTTCCCCGAGCTTCCGAACGGCCTCAACGCGCGCATTGTCGTCTATCAGAGCAGCGCGAAGAGCGTAGTCGCTACGAAGGAGGAGGCGATAGACCTCTTTCAATGGGTGCTGGGAGCCAAATTCTTTACGAACTTCCGAGATCGTGGAATCCGCGGAACTCAAGCGGTCGCTCCCGTCCTCGTTGGTGAGAATCTGTCGGATGGAGCGGAAGTAGGTCAATACGTGTTGATTCCCATTTTCCACGCGTTTCTGGAGGCAGGTGAAGGCAAAGCGCAAGTCGGTGGCCGATTTGCTGCGCTCCAGCAAATACAGGAATCCGTACCCAGGATCCAGCACGAATCGACTGTAGCGAGTGCTAGAGTCCAGGAATTGGGCTTGAGCGTCCATAATCTGTTGCAGGGCGACTACGGCATGTGCAATCCGCGACAGCATTCGAAGATTAAGGCAGTAGAAGTGTTTCTGTGTCTCCTGATCCACCGAAGGCACCAAGCCCGCTGCTGCTGCATCGTATGACACAACTTCCTCGACCAGAGCTCCTAAGTGTTCAAAGTCGAGGTTGCGATGCGGGCTATCATAGCGGAGTAACACATCTCTTAGGACTACAGACGCCGTGGGGTCAAACCCTGGTAGCTCGCCTCCAATCGCCCCGTACTCCAACAACGGGTCTTCCTGAGAAGGGGACGACGGGTCGTAAGGGATGCAATGGCGCATCACGGATTCCGCCAGTTCTTCTTGGAACAAGTCGATCGATTTTCCTCCATGCTGGAATAGGCGAGGCGGCGCTGCTACGGGAGGTACTCCCCTGCGGCACGCCAAGCCCGCGGAAATGCTTTCTTCCTCCTCGCGTCTCCCTTCCCCTGAGCTCGATTCAAAATCCGAGACTTCGGTAGGAGTATCCGACATGGGAAGGGGGACGCTCCCTGGCGAGGCCTGCGAGGCTCTGTCACTCACGGACGCCGTCGGGAAGTAGGCACTGTCGTAGTCTTCGGGAAGGAAGAGGGTGCAGGCTACGGGTTGAGTCTGAGGAGGAGCTGGAGGTGAGGTCGGAACGGAGAGAGTTGGTAGTGAAACTCGGGGAACTGGGAGAGAGGTCGAAATGGAGAGAGTCGGTGGTGAGACTCGGGGAGCTGGGAGAGAGGTCGGAATAGGGAGAGCAGCGGCTGCGACGGGCTGAGGACCCCGATGTCCATGGCCCGTCATATGCGAGGGCAGCCGGGGCGTGGTCGTACCGAAGGGAGCTAGCGGCGCAGATGTCGCATTCACGCTTCTGGCGGCCGAAGCCGCCGTAGGCGTTGATGGACCCGCACGCTGCGCCCCCGACGACGCCTTTGCCTTCGTAGATCCAGGCGGGTGTGTAGAGCTGGGCTTCTTAGGGGTGGCGGTCTTCTTGCCCGCGACTGACCCCGTCGCCGTTGCCGATTCGGAGGGCGTTGAGGTTGGCGCGCTTCTCGAGCTTCCCCGAGTGGAAGCTGCTCTGTTGATGATGGGGTTGGGGTTGGTCTTGTCGACCGTTTCTCTTGTCATCTGGCTGGCTCGTCTCGAGTTGGCATTGGTGTTGGTGTTGGCGTTGGCATTGGCCTGGGACATGGTAAGGAAACAAGAGAGTTTTTGCCGGGTAAGCGTGCGGCAAAGGGCCTTTGTGATCTTCGGCTAAGCAGCCCTGGCTACCTTTGTGCGGCTGTTCATCCCCGTATACCCAAACCCCGGGCGCTTCCATGCTAACATGGCATGCAGCCCGAGGCGGGTCGTGTGGAGGCGTCAGGGCTGCCTCGATGGTTACTCAGGCGCATCTCCGCGCTATCGACCGTCCTAGCCGTCGTCAAGCCGGATGCTTCCATGCTAGCATGGCTTGCAGCCCAGGCAGTCCTCATCCTGCACAGACGGCCCCACCGATGCCTGCACCCTCGCCGTGCACAGACAACCCCACCGCGATGCCTACGCCCTCATCACGCGCAGGCAACCCCATCGCGGTGCCTGCACCCTCGTCGTGTGCAGGCAGTCCCGCTCCAACGCCTGTCCTCGGGCAAAGACGCCACCCACGTCAAGTGGGTGGACTTTGAGAGAAAGATTCGTAAGAGTCCATCTATCACGTGATTCCGATCACACCGGCGTGATCGAAGGGACTTAGCAGCTTGCAAGTCGGAGCAGGCTGCTTCGTCCTGCTCTCCTCTCCTCGCACGAGCGCCACTTTACAGTAGCTGCTGTGTGGGTAGTGGAGGGGGGAGAGCTAGCCCCCGTCGTCAGTAGCCGCTGTGCTGCGAAGCAGAAGCGCTCTGGCTTCGGGGTCTTCTCCCGCCCGCTGTCGAGGTCGACGTCGCGACCTTGGTGCTGCCGCAGAATGATTGTCGTTGCGGGGTCGTCTCGACGTAGGGGGGAGGCGTATTCGAAGCTCCAGCAGCTCCTTGAAGAGGAGTGCTCGGATCATTGCGAATACCCTCTTCAGCTGTGTGAAGCCCTCGCGGTGGGCTCCATTGTGATGCGGGTCTCGTTGGCTTCATGTTGCTGAAGAGGGACTCGCGAGCGCGCAGTCTGTAGACGCAGCGCTCGCGAGGTTTGAGGCTGGGGGCCGCCGACTCAGGCGCCCGCCACCGTTGTAACCCATCGACCAGGGGGTGTGTGACCCACACCTGGGACCTCCTGCAGCACCGGTGTCGTGGAGCAGTTGTATGCTTGCTCAGGCAGGCAGGGCGGCTGTGGGGGAGGTCCCCGGTGGGTCCTTCAATCTTCGCACATCGTAGTGTAAAGCAAATTAAAAGATGTCTTACGTTACTGATGCATACGTAATTACACTACAGAAACATATACAATATAAGTAAGTATCGTCCGCTAGTACGCTCGTCGTGTCCCAATGGTATACTACCCCGTCACAGTCTGCTACTTACGCATTACCGTTTCTTGCGCCCTTACTCGCCTGCATCTCTAATTCTTAATCTCGAAGAAATCCCTCCCCCCCCTCAAAACTGGTACTTACCCCCAGCTCAGTGGATGAAGACCCGAACTATGACGTTCATTTTGTACATTAATCAACGCGCGACTTTGCCAAGTCGCGACATAAAAACTGTCATACCGCGCGACTTTCCATCTGACCGCGACCTTTCTACGCGCGACTTCACACTCAAGCGCGACTTTATGCCACCAGTGTGACCTTGAAATCACTAATTTTGTTGGTGTGCACATCTGCAAAACATTAGATTCATAGTTTACCAAGCTCACACAAGGGCCAAATGGAAGGAATTGTATGGAATTGTAACTACTATGTAGATGTAAATGCATGATCGTTCGCTGCTCATATTGAGCCCCTGTTGCTGCGTGTCTTACTGATGTGGATACTGGGCGTGGTAGCTCAGTGCGGTACACTTGGACACACTCGACACACCAGTGTTGTACATCGAGCCAGACGGTGGTCTCCACGTGCAGCAGCACAACCGAAGACAGGGTTTGTTTCGCTGCTGCAGACACGGCAGCGGCGGCTATGCGTGGGTCCCGGTGTATACGCCTGCGGAGCTTGTGCGGAACTCATCCAGGTGAGATGGACATTGAGATTGAGGGCATTTAGTCGAGGTCCAAGTCACAAGATGAGCCAAAAAAGCGCGAGAAATCCAGGCACGAGACAAGGAATGTGACGAGCAGGTTTCGAGGTATCCTGTGAACTTGAAAAACAGCCGGTTGGAGGTCCTGCACGGTGCGTGCGGTGGATTACAAGCAAAGCTGTGTCACAACTGGCCGATCAAATACTGACGTGGCAGATCACGGCGTAAACCGACGTCGACAACGCTCATTCGTCCAGTGGTGAAGGTGTTCAGAAAAAGAGAGCCTGCAAAGTTGTAAGATGTGGGAGGTCATACAGCCGAAAATCATGTCTGAGCCGCGGGTCGCAAGCCGCTCAAGCCGTCTATCAATGGCTCGGTTTGGCTTTCAGAGGTGATGGCTCCAAAAGTCAAGCCGAGCGAGCCGTCCAACATTAGCTCTGCCTACTGCCTAAAAGGGAAGTCGCGCCGTTACAAAGTCGCGCTGCTCTCACCACAGGGTGCACCGCCAAATTTATGTAAAGGGCCTTTAAGGGGGGTTATTTTGTAGTAAAATAACCCCCCCTTAAAGGCCCTTGTCCGCCGCGCGGATGGGTAGTCAATTATGGGTAATATCCCAATTTGGCAATGTATTCTATTTTTTTCCGCAGCCGCCAGCGCGTGCCCACACCCCCCATACCCGCCTGCCCCGCCCTCCCTCAACTTCCTGTATCCCTGGTGTCTGTTTCTGGAGCTGCCCCTTTTGTGTCAGTATATGCTTGCATTCAATGTGATCTCTTCATCCTCTCTGGATTTGATTTGGCTTGAAATTCGAAGCCTGGAACGATGGTGGACTAGTCTGCCCTGCCATCAATTAGCACAATACCCGTGCTCCACCATGCACCACCATGTCCCCTCTTGTGTCAGTATGTGTTTGCATCCAATGTGATCTCTTCATCCTCTCTGGGTTTGATTTGGCTCGAAATTCGGAGCCTGGAACAATGGCAGACTAGTCTGCCCTGCCATCAATTAGCACAATACCCATGCTCTACCATGCACCACCATGTCCCCTCTTGTGTCGGTATGTGCTTACATCCAGTATGATCTCTGAAACACCCTGTCCTCCAACTTGGCGCACCCAGTTTCACCTTGCTGGGTATGCCGGCAGACACATCTGCCACTCAACTGAACCCCTCATCAGTGTGTGTTTCCTCAGTATGACCTTGTATTTCGATGTGTTGGTTATCTTCTTGCACACACCACTGTTTCCAAGTGCCTACGCTTGGTCAAATCTGAACAAAAGAAGAAGAATGCATTGAGAAGATAACCAACACATCAAAATACAAGGTCATACTGAGGAAACACGTGAGTGCCAGGCACCCGCCTACTCCTTCTCCCTCAAAGACTGTGTGGTGTGTGGCCTCACCTAGGCAAAGCCACAGTGATGCCTGCTCCTCACCCTTGTAAAACAGAACTGCTGAGGTGCTGAAAGATCCTTGTATCCCCAATCTGTCAGTGTATACCTTCCACTCCGATAAATCCGCTTTCTCCGCCTCTGCTGCTTCCTCCTTTGAGCTCGGTATTATTACCGCCATACT
This sequence comes from Mycena albidolilacea, assembly GCA_029282495.1. NCBI lineage: Eukaryota > Fungi > Basidiomycota > Agaricomycetes > Agaricales > Mycenaceae > Mycena > Mycena albidolilacea. The sequence continues at coordinate 1,588,197 of JARIHO010000013.1, read as the reverse complement.
CGATATCCATGTCGCCAGTTGTTGTACTACTTTGATTTCTTCCATTTTATGAGGCCAAAGGTGAAAGTCTTCTACTAAGTCATGTATGGGTGTCGGGTGTCCTTTGCGATGTGCCCAGGTGTTCTGCACAGCGTCGTGGAGCAGGTGGGATTTGGGTTGTGTTGATAATTGTAGGCCCGCCTGGAATCGCACTTTGTTGATCAGGTGCTCTATTGGTAGGAGGTTGGTATGGGCATCCAAAACATCTGTCTGTTACAAAAGTATGCACACCTCAATTGTTATATGGAAACTGGTGCTCATAATCATCTCTAGCCCCTGCTGTTGCACCAGGCTTGTTATCTGACAGGTCAGTCATTTCTATTTCCTTGACTTCCATGGCCAATGGTGAATGCCTGCTGTTGCACCACACTGTTCGCCCAATGGGTCAGTGATTTCTATTTCTGTGACTTCCATGGCCAATGGTGATGGTGATCATCCTGATTTCTCTGTTATCTACACTCTATAACACATTGGTATGTATCCAGATGATGCTGCAATTGTCTTTCCTATCTCTTCTGACTCCCCTGGTTCAGTTGGTGTCCTCTCAACAGTGATGTGGTCTATCATATCCTCAGTCCAGTTCACCTTGTGATTTTTGTTGATGTAAGTGCTATTTTGATAGTGGTCAACTTCTATGTGAGTTATTAATTGTGTCCTCAGAATTGGGGATTGAATGTCCTACCTTCACTCACAGTGCATGACTTCCACAATGAGCTGCTTGCTGTTAGATTCAACACCAATATTATTGGGCAAGTTACCTCAAGTACACCTATACTTGGATGTCTCAGATGTGGGAAATTGGTATTCCCCTTACTTGCGCCAAGCATATCAACTTGATTTGCTTGTACAAGGCTATTTCTGCTGACATCAATGGCTTCTTTGACACTTTATTTTGTTCATTCTATTACATTTCTTCATATGGACCAAGTATTTTAATACTCAGCTAGAGATTTCCTCTCCTGCCTTTACACTCGCTTTTGCAACTACACTGCCACTCTACAAGTTTACCTCCCCCTTAGTCCAACCAATCTTTACCTTCATCCTTATTCTCCTCAGCAATAATACCCTGAAAGCTCAGATCACCTTCATATTATATTGCTACATCCTATGTGAGTTTGTGATCACCATCCTTGAAGGAATAGGGCTGTTTTCGAGTCAAAAATGCGCCAAACGCAACTGTAGAGTAGGGGCTGCCATCACACTGCTATCACGTAAATCTGTCTGACAGCTGATCAGCAAGGCTGCTGTCCACAAACATTTGAGAGTCCATGGCAAGGCAATGACTCCAAGTTCTGTGTCATTCTCATCAAGGCTAGAATCCACAGACTCTTGAAAAGGGAACAGAGGTCAATAATGGCAGAAGTAATGGCTCTCAAAAAGGGGAGATGATGCTTTCATCCAGAAGGATAAATGGTGAAGCATTCAATGTAGCAGGCATGTGGCTATATTAATTTGAGTATATATGCATTCCTCAACACATGTGGGATGACAGTATGGTTTTGTTTCCAGCGATTTATCTTGAGTTGAATCTGTCATCCGAATCCACAATTGAAGGGATCCATACCTTCATCCCTGTCCTTGAAAGAGGCTGTGATTAACAGCTGTCCCATGCTTGAAGAAGGCCCTCGTCCCAAATCTGTCTGTAAGGCTGCAAGCAGAAAAGGTGATGTGGGTAGTAATGAAAGGGATGAAAAGTCTTACAATCTTGATAGGGATAGGAGGTGGAAATGAGTGAGGCTGGGAATAAAGGGGGAGGGCAGAGCACACACTCCCTAGTGACAAGAAGGTGGGAAAAAGTGAGCAAGACAAACATGGGCAATGGGAGAAAGCACGCACAAACTAGAGACAAGAAGGCGAGAAAAAGTGAGCAAGACAAACATGGGTGATGGGGGAAAAGCACCCACTTCCTAGAGACGAGAAGGCGAGAAAAAGTGAACAAGACAAACATCGGTGATGGGGGAAAAGCACGCACTCCCTAGAAACAAGAAGGTGAGAAAAAGTGAGCAAGACAAACATGGGCGATGAGAGAAAAGCACACACTTTCTAGAGATGAGAAGGCAAGAGAAAGTGAGCAAGACAAACATGGGCAATGGGAGAGAAGCACACACTTCCTAGAGACGAGAAGGTGAGAAAAAGTGAGCAAGACAAATATGGGTAATGGGGGAAAAGCACGCACAAACTAGAGACAAGGTGGGAAAAAGTGAGCAAAACAAACATGGGTGATGGGAAAAAGCACGCATGAACTAGAGACAAGGTGAGAAAAAGTGAGCAAGACAAACATAAGCGATGGGAGAAAAGCATGCACAAACTAGAGACAAGAAGGTGATAAAAAGTGAGCAAGACAAACATGGGTGATGGGGGAAAATCACGCACTTCCTAGAGACGAGAAGGCAAGAAAAAGTGAGCAAGACAAACATGGGTGATGGGGGAAAAGCACGCACTCCCTAGAAACAAGAAGGTGAGAAAAACTGAGCAAGATAAACATGGGCGATGAGAGAAAAGCACACACTTTCTAGAGACAAGAAGGCGAGAAAAAGTGAGCAAGATAAACATTGGCGATGGGGGAAAAGCATGCACAAACTAGAGATGAGAAGGCAAGAAAAAGTGAGCAAGACAAACATGGGTGATGGGAGAAAAGCACACACAAACTAGAGACAAGAAAGTGAGAAAAAGTGAGCAAGACAAACATGGGTGATGGGGGAGAAGCACGCACAAACTAGAGACAAGAAAGCGAGAAAAAGTGAGCAAGACAAATATGGGTGATGGGGGAAAAGCACACACAGCTAGTCGAACCTCGCGCAGTCGTGCATCCTGTACCAGATTATCTATGTCCTCAAACGAGGTCAAAATAAGCCTGTATAGGTCCTCGAGCTGCCCAATACCCATTTGGGTAAATTGATCAAAAACTCGTTTTTGAGAGGCCCTCCCATGCTGTTGAATCTGCTGCCCAATCCACTGAAGAGCAGTTGCAGCATAGTGAAAGAGGCCATTTGCTTTTCCAGATAACTTCCACAATTGTTCTTGAGTTGGCCAATTATCCCATCCCATTGGTGTAATTTTCTGCATCCTTGCAACGATGAAGTTGTGAACTTCAGACACAGATGATTCTGTCACAAGAGGATGCTGCTTAAACACTGAGCTCAAGAGTTTTAGACCCAGATATATCAGCCCAGTGCTCTGGTCGAGAAGTAATGAGGAAGCGGACATTATCAGGAAGGTCACAGTCCCTTGGTGCAATTGGTGACAGGATCTCCATTACGCTCTCAGCAGCATCCTGGAGCTCGTCCAGTGCATCAATGAGTATGATGATGGTATCACGAGATTTGGAGAGTTCCCAGATAGGAGCTAATAGAAGTGCCTCTACTTGGTCCTTCCGTGAAGTAGGGACCCAATTCTTCAATGTGTCATGGATAATGTGAGCGGCAGCTGGAGAGTATTCAGCGAGCTGCTGTGCAATAGTGGGAATAATTTTGTCTGCATTGGTTGTTTCAGGGATGTTACGAGAGATAAAGAACTGAGCTGCAACGGGTGTGCGCTGCTTGCCAAGATTGTCAACAACAGTTGCAGAGAGTGTTGATTTGCCGCTGCCTGCTATGCCTGTAATCCAGAAGATATGTTCATTGGTGCCAAGCTGTGGTGATAGCCACTTCAAGATGTCCGCTTTGATTTCCACATGAGTACCATCTGCACAAAAACTCTTTGCCTGTAATCCAGAAGATATGTTCATTGGTGCCAAGCTGTGGTGATAGCCACTTCAAGATGTCTGCTTTGATTTCCACATGAGTACCATCTGCACAAAAACTCTTGCTCTGATCTGTAAATTTATGCTGTGCTGCAACATGGCCGGCAAGCTTCTCCTGGATGAATTGCAATTCTTTGCATTGGTTCATCAGCTTCAAAATTTTTACAAGCCATGCAAGAGCATACCAGTTGCATGGGGATTTGTGAGAGTGACATTGCTGTTGCGGATATCAAACTTGTTTCCTTCACCTGTTCCACCGCCCCCACCATGTACCCCACCCTGACCACCGGGACCCCCAATCCCACCATGAGCTAGCAAACAATGAATAAGTCATGATGTAGACCTATATTCATGTAATATGACAAATACCGTGAATTATTGTGGAACTGCCATAAGTTCGTCCAACTGGCATAGGGAATCATTCTGAGTGAGCAAGCCAATATGAGTGAGATATCTCGAGATGACTCACCAGGCATGGATGACACAGTATCCGACTTATCTAAGTTTCTTTGTGAATTGCTGCAGATATGTGGAATAACTAGACATACAAGTCTTAGCAGTATCACCCCTTTTCACCGAATCCTCCCCGTTATCGGCGCGCCTGGGTGCACTTTTAGGGTTAGATGGCAAGGCTAGGTTGAAGCAATTAGCAGTGGCTAGAATGCGAACGAAAAGACTCACTCCCAGTTGCACCGGGTGACAATCCTCGCATATTGGATGGCGCTGGCGTTGTGCTTCGAGACGGCTGCGGAGAGGGTGCCAGAGTGCGTTTCTGAGTGTTTTTGCGCCGTTCGTCCTTGTGCTTGTTGCGCCGAATTGGCTTTGGCTGCTTCGGGTGGTCAGACATGGATGTTGTGGAAAGCAAGGTAGAAAGGACGTTGCAACGTGTGGTCGACGTCCGACATCACTCTGTGGTGCCAACAGCCATCTCGATTGATCCTGACAAGCTCCATATACCTGCCAAGCATCCGCAAGGACATGGTTCTTGAATTCGCGGACCCACGCTTTGACAGTTCGGGAGTAATATGGGCATTGCCGCATAAACAACACTCAGGAATGGAATGCCAGGGATTCAAAAAATTGCTACGCGGGTGCAGCTTAAGTGAAGTCTCGCTCTCGAGGCCGGTAAGTCAAGGGTGGTCTTGACAGTGTCGTCTTGAACCACTGGCAGATCTGAGGATCTCAGCTGATCAGGCTGTCAACCAATCGCATCGATCAACCTCATTTCCGATGCCATGGCCACGGTATGCTATTCTCTGCTCTGTGCTCGCGGATCCAAACCCTCTGTCCCAAGGAATCAGGCTGATATGATATCTGTCAGGGGAACCCCCGCTTCGGACGGTTTTCCATCCGGACCCGATCCGGATGCTCCGGACGCTTCGGGCGCTTCGGGCGCTTCGGGCGCTTCTCCGGATGGTTTCCCACCCGGCCCTCCGGATACTTCTGCGCCCTTCTATCCGACCGCCAAACCACCCGAGACATCCGTCCGCTCTCGTTGGCACGTGCTGTGCGATCAGGCCCGCGATCATTGTAGATACCTCCGGACACGTGCTACTGGGTAGTTACCAACTAGTATATAAGGTTTCGCCTAGTGTGGGAATCCTCATCCTTTCTTCTCTTCGGATTCCCCCGCTAGGTGCGTAGTATTTCCGCTCCTGTATTTTAGTACCTATATTTATCTTCGGATTCCCCCGCTAGTTTCCGCGCCCTGCGCCGAGCTTAAGGTTGCCCTTACAATATCGAGTTATGTACCCTAGTTCCGAGCGGACACACAGCCTCATCTCTTCCTCGACTCCGAATCATCCACTGATTCAGAGAATGTCCACTCATCGTATTACGCACCATCAAGAGGTGAGCAAGATCTGGATCTTGGGATGCCATCAATGTTACGAAACTGTCAAAAACTGACAGTGGCGCCGCTCAGCTGATCTGCGGCACCCAGCATGCTTGGGCAGCTGAGAGAGTGTTTAAACCTTGCAATAATTATGAGTGTCTCAAAGCAAAAGGAGGTTTGAACACACTGATTGTCGGTCGTAGTAGTGGAAGCGAAGAATATGATGCCATTGATCGCCACTATTTGCCTGAGCCAAACACTTTCCTTTTTCTGGGGGGTGGGTGGTCGTGGGAACGATTTCCATGATCCAGAGATCGCTCACCTACGCATCACACCGTTTCATCTTCTCATTTCGTAACCCAAACACCCGTCTATTCTCGGTCTATCCCGCTCGAATCTCCGCGCTAGCACCTCTGGAGCGCCCATCCACCCACGCCCACGCCACAGCCCGTGGTGCTTCATGCGAGTGTGTCCCATGCGGCGTGGACCACGACCTGCACATACTCCGCTGGCTGGCGTATACACCCCTCTTTTCATTCCAGCGCCCAGCTATGCGCTCGTCCACGCGCACCGGCATGCAGATCCTGTCTCGACAGGTGTCCGTCTCGTATCCATCTGCAATCGACACACCCTGCGCGCGACTCACGCAGGCAAGGTGGCATTTCTTTGATGCTGAGCGAGCGCGCGTATCCTGGCGAGGGTGGATGCGCACGATCTGCACGCGCGGCTCTCTGTGCCTCCCAACATGCCGCCCACCGCTGCCCTCTTCTCCGTCTCTAGCAGCTCGACTTCCTCCTTCGTGCGCTCGCACCCTACACACATCGCAGGATGCGTGCTTCTTCACGCATACGGCAACCTTCCTCCATTTCCGGTGCGCGACGCAACTCTCGAGTTCGCCCCGTTTACGCGCACAGTTCTCTGCGTACCGGGACGAGGGCATGCGGGGGCATATATGGATCTTGACGAGGTGAGTGTTTTGGGTTGTCCTTTTGCTTTCTCCTCCATTGTCACTGGTCTTGATTTACTCCCTTCTTACATACATACACCCTCCCACCGTCCACTCTTCCTCGCCTCATTTCCTCACACACGCCCCCCGCACTTCTCTGCTCGACCATGAGCCGCCCCTCATTCGTTCCTCCATCACATCCATTGCGCGTGTGACTTCACTCCTCTTTCTTATCCACCGATGATCCTGTCTTTTTGTTCGTGCTAGCACCGTCCTTCCCCCTCCACCACCCGCTTCGTGCTTCCCTTCCTATCCTGGCCCTCGTCGTCCGCCCTTCTTCGCCTCTTCCCCCTGTTCTTCTGTGCACGCCGACTGTGTGTCCTCGGTGCTTGTGCCTTCGCCCCGCTCCTTCTCATTTGCGCACCACACGCATCACCCTTCCGTCCACCTGCCCCCCCACTCCGCCTTGCTCTTTCCCTCTCCTCTTCGGTCTCTATATACCAGCATGCACGACACTAACATCCTCTCTTCACAGGGCCCTGCGCCACCTCCAGCGCCACCTCTTCCTCCATCGTCGCCAGTACCACGGCACCACCAGTGTCACTAACCATTTGTCTTATGTCACGGCACTAGCCAGGAAAAATGGACCGTAAATCCACGTCTACAGCCATCCACGGCTAGTGCCGTTGCTGATAGCCTTGTTCTCTTCCCCTTTTGGGCAGCAGGCGGCGCATGCTGAGCCCCTCTCTGATTGATGGGTCGGCTGGGTGCTGCCGTGGATCCATTTGATGGATGTAACGGTTAGTGATCCAAGCATCTTGACGCTGTGATCAATAACAATCAGATGTCCTCGACGCTGTTGGCGACGATGCCAACCATGGTACCAAAATTTGCTTTAAAAATCGCAAAAATATTGTGGGATATGCAGTGTATATATACGATAAAATTTACAGGATAAACAAGCAAAATGTTGCCAAACAGAGGCATAACGCGCCTGAGAACTGGGCTCAAAAGGTCTCTCACGGGTGGCGAGAACAAGCGGTACAGCCACTGATTGACGTGATCGACATACCCAATTGGGAGTGACCCCTGAATCCTCGACAATTTTGCGAATTGCGTACGAGTGGCTGAGACAATTCTATAGAAATTCTTCAGGTAGCAGCTCTTATTTGAATATTATATTTAGGAAGAGAAATTGGAGCCTTACCATTTTTCTGGTCGAGATTTCACTCAATTGCTGCCTGCAGCAGAAATCATGATTTCCTTTCCATCATAGCCATATTCGATTGGATATTACGCATGTAAGAGTGTATTTTGTTCATAGAAATCCTAAAAAAAATGAATTAGGGGTTGAACCAAGTCCTGTACGATGATCTTGGCTTCTCTGGGAGTCCAATAACTGTCAGGGGAACCCCCACTCTTCCGGCCTTTCCGGCTATCTTCCCGGCTATCCTTCCGGCTTCCGCTCCGGTTTCCGGTCAGGCTTCCGTTCCGGCCTCCGCTCCAGCTAATGCCCCCAACTCTCCGCTCGCCCGTTCTCGTTGGCACGTGCTATGCGACCAAGCCCGTGATCATTGTAGATACCTCCAGACACATGCTACTGGGTAGTTACTGATTCGTATATAAGGTTTCGCCTAGCATGGGAATCCCCATTCTTTCTTCTCTTCGGATTCCCCCGCTAGGTGCGTAGTATTCCCGCTCCTGTATTCAGTACCTATATTTATACTTCGGATTCCCCCGCTAGTTTCCGCACCCCGCGCCGAGCTTAAGGTTGCCCTTACAGCAGAAGAAAGGATCCAAGGGATCAACCGGTCAAGATTGGGAAGTTTGGTGCAGGTACGGATTCGGACCACTACTCCAGTGCTCCATCCTTCCCCACTTCAAATCTCGACCCCTCCTCCGTACCGATGGACCAACTGCCTGCCCCTGCCTCCGCGCAACCCAAGATCCCGAGTGTTCACACTCCGCATCCGGCTTCCGGAGCCATGGACCGGCTCACCGCTGTCGAAAACTCCCTCGAGAGCATCCAAAACACACTCAGCCAGCTATTGCTGAGCAGGCAAAATCCACCGCCTGCCCCCGCCCCTGTCGTTCCGGCTCCGGCGTCGGGTCCAGATTTCTCGGCCCCCCACCCAGCTCCGAAAACGGTCCTCCGACCGAACCCTCCGGCCGTTTTTGACGGCGACCGGATGCAAGGACGGATGTTCCTTTACTCCGTCCTCACTTATTACCGGCTGGTTCCGGAAGCTTTCATGGCAGACGGGTTTGTCTCGCAGGAAAGACTTGTCCGGTTCGCCATGTCCTTCATGTCGAAGGACGCGGCTGCCCGATGGGCGGAGCGGCGTGCGTCTGCCGTACCGTTCCCGTTCCCCACTTGGGCCCAGTTCGAGGCCGAGTTCCGGCTCTGGTTCGTCGAGGAGAACGAACAGGACCAAGCCCTCACCAAGCTTGAGTCCCACTCGTACTTCCAAGGCTCCCGCGACATCTACCGGTACACGGACGACTTTGAGGAACTGGCCATAACGGCCGGTTACTCGGACGCTCTCGTCCGGGTCACCAAGTACCGCTCCGGGCTCGATCCGCGGATCAACGTCGCGATCACGACGTCCGGAACGGCCCCCGACCTCACCGACTACGCCGGATGGCGCTTGCGCGCTTTCCGGCAGTACGAGGCATTTGGTCACGCACGAACCGGAAACCCTCCGGCGCGGCTTCCGGCCGCTTTCCCACGGCCGCGTGCAGCGGGTGTGTTTCCGACTCCGGTTCCGGCTCCCGCACGCGCTCCGGTGATAAGCAGGCTATCTGGCCTTGCCTGGAATCTTGCTAATGTTGGGATTTCCGTGCATTACCAGGTTAGATGTACATCTCCAGGATTAACATGAGTCCCGAATGGTTAATCAGGCACATCCTGCATGAGGGCTTAATCAGCCCGCTCGAGAGCACATTAATCAGAACCTCCCATACTGATTAAGGCTCGAATCAACGGGTTTAATAATGGAGTCCTTATAATCACTTGATTAAGGCTTTGTGGGGCCAATAAATATCAGGGAACCTAAATATCCACTCTGAGTAACCAGTGTCTATCAGCAGAGATAGAACTGTGGGTTTGATCCACTTTGTTGTGGTTGATTTGGCCTATTCTGGAGACGTGTCTGGACACATGTTAATCACCGATCAATGTTGCTATCCCAATATGGGTTCTTGACTCAGGCAAGGCTTCATCGGTGTATATCTCAACAACTACTGGGTGGTTCGGGGAGATTAGGGTATCTACAGAAAGCTGGTACCCAACGCTCCTTGAATCTGAAGGTGTTAATCAGGGGACTTTAACCATTAATCTGGTTCAGCTCTGTTACCGCTCCAATTTGGGGTTCTTGGCTTGATCAGGAATTGACGAGGTTATATCTCGGGACTTGGCGGATTAGGGAGTTCTGGGTGTCTACAGAAATAGGAGACTCGGCGCTTTCTGAATCCAATGATTTGAAGGGCAGGACAACACTATTTGGCTTGGAGGTTCAGTCGAGTCAGACAACTGATCGGAAACAAGGAGTTAAATGGCAGATCTTTAGCTTACTCAGGTAGTGTAATTAGAGTAGTGTAAGCGTAAATGTACAGTATATAAGGAGGGCAGTTCTAGCATGGACGCACTACTGCCGTGGTGGGTGGCACAGGCACTAGGTCCTGGTCTCGATTAAGGGACTTGGATCTAGGGCTTGTGTTAACTACTGCAGTGGTGGTGGTGCAGGTGCTAGATCCCAGTCTCATTAAGAGACTTGGATTTAGTGCTTGTGGCACTAACATTGGGGTGGCACAGGAGTTAGGTCTCGGTCCCAATTAAGCGACTTGGATCTAGAGCTTGTGTTACAACGGGTAGTCCGCGCTTGTGATCCTGGACTGGTTCTATTAAGAGCTTTGCTTCGTTTGCACAATGTGATTAATATGTCTTGCCTTCGGTGGAAGTAAAACACATAATTTGGGGTTGTGATTAAGATGTGTGAAGGAATTTGGGATTTGGATTGAGAACACGGCACCACTACAGCAGCCTTGGAAGGCTTATTATTTGGGATTATGGGATACGGTCGAAAGGGACCTTAAACAATCAGCAGCCTTGGAAGGCTTATATTTGGGGTTGGTTTTGGATTAGTGTTGGATTGATGCACTCGGTTGGCTATGCCAAGAGAGGGGCTTAATCTCACCACAACAAGTCTTGCATGCCATTAGTCAAATGCTCTTGTTCAGAGCACTTGATTAAGGGCTTCAACCAGTCGAACTGATGTATCTGTGTCCCTTTTCTACTCCTTCACAATCTGGTGAAGAAGTCTAAAATGCATGAATACTTGTCGGTACGTCTAAGCTTGTGCAACCGGGGGAACAAGGATGTGGATTTCGCTTAGTGGTTGTGGCTTGTACTGCTGCATTCCACTTGTCGGTCCATGTCATCAGTAGTACTCCAGCTGTAGACGGACCGAGGTAAAGCCTTTCACCGGTTGCATTCGCCCCGCTTGCAGCACCTGTCCTTCCGGCAGCTGTCCCAATGGATGTTGATCGAGCCCAGGCCCGCCCATTCCCACGCACCTGTTTCCAGTGCGGTGCAGCCGGACACCTCGCCCGCGAATGCCCTGTCCCTTTGGACGTTCGGCATGCGGACGTTCTCGACGAGGTCGTTCGTCAACTCGGAGACGACCTCCTCGAAGAGCTGTTCGCCCGGCTCTCCACCTCTGCCTCGCTTCTGGCCGAGTCGGTGGACGGAGATGAGAGGGAACCGGCGGGTTTTCCCCGCCCGGTCGAGTGAGCAGTGCACCCTCGGCCACGTCCCCTAATCGCTACGCCCTCCTGTATTCAGATAATGCCAATACATTTGAGTCCGAGGTAGTAACAAGAGGCGCACCCCCCGTCTCTGTCTCTGTCCGAGTGACGGAGACTCCTCCTTCCTGGAGACGGAAGCCCGCACTGCCCCCGAGCCGGGAACGAGCGCAGTAGCGGAGGCCCCTGTCCCCGAGCTGGGAACGAGGACAGGCTCGCTTCGGCGCATTCATCGCCCGAAGTGGGAACGGCGACTTCCCCAGCAGTACGTCATCAACTCTGTCGAAGGCCGAAACTCCTTGCACATCCTGTTGGACCTGCAGTCTGTCGAGACTGCTGCCCAGATGTCGGTGAAGGCTCTGGTCGACTGCGGAGCGACCGGAGACTTCATTGACTCGGAGTACATCATCTCCCACAACCTTCCGGTCTGGCCTCTCTCGCAGCCTATCCCAGTTCTCAACGTGGACGGCAGCCCAAACCAAGCGGGCGGCATTACCGGTGTAGTCGATATGGTGGTCGATTACAAGGGGCACTCCGAGCGTATCCAGCTCACCGTAACCCGACTCGGGAAGCAACACGTCATCCTTGGTTACTCCTGGCTCCAGAAACACAATCCGGAGATCGACTGGGAGACCAAGGAGGTTCGAATGACGCGCTGCCCGACCGGATGCCGCACCTGCCGAGACGAGTTGCGGGCCGTCTGGAGGAACGAGAAGATCGCTGCCTCAATCCTCCGGCAGCTGCGTGAAGGTCCGACTCCATCTATCTGTGCCATCGACTCTGAGGAGTGGCATGGAGATGACGGGTACGACCCAGCGAACGACGACTTTCTGGAGTTGTGTCTGGACTCGGAGGATGATGATGACGAGGAGGACGACCTCAAAGAGGGTGATCGCATTCTGTACACTGTGTTCACCCCTACTACGCCCAGAACTCTGCGCCCGCTGGAACTGATGTTCCATCCTGGGCTGCGGATTTCTCTGACGTCTTCAACAAGGAGTCCTTTGACTCCTTGCTGGAGAAACGAGCATGGGATCACGCCATTGAACTCGTCCCGGACGCGAAGCCGGCCAACTGCAAGGTCTACCCGATCTCCCCGCTCGAACAGAAGGAGCTCAATGCCTTCATTGCGGAGGGGTTGGGCACCGGCCGCATCCGTCCGTCCAAGTCGCCGATGGCGTCTCCGGTCTTCTTCATTAAGAAGAAGGACGGAGCCCTCCGGTTTGTCCAGGACTACCGGGCACTCAACGCAATGACCGTGAAAAACCGGTACCCACTCCCCTTGATCAACGATCTTATTAACCGTTTGAAGGGAGCCCGGTTCTTCACGAAACTCGATGTTCGGTGGGGCTTCAACAACGTCCGGATCCGGGAAGGTGACAAATGGAAGGCTGCGTTCCGTACGAACCGGGGGCTCTTTGAGCCGCTGGTGATGTACTTCGGCCTTACCAACTCCCTGGCTACGTTCCAGACGATGATGAACGACATTTTCCAGGACCTCATCCTTTCCAGAGACGTTATGGTTTACCTGGACGACATCCTCATCGTGCACTCCGACCTTGCTCGTCACCGTGAAATTGTTCGGGAGGTGCTCCGGCGGCTTTGTGAACACCGTCTTTTCCTCTGACCGGAGAAATGCGAGTTTGAGAAGTCGATGATCGAGTACCTCGGCGTCATCATCTCGCACAACCACGTGGAGATGGACCCCGTCAACAGCTGATGTAGTAAGGATTTTAGTAAAAAGCATGGATATAAGTGGTAGGGGGTTTTGCAAAAGCCGATGCTTACGACCAAATATCCCCAAAAGGGCTATCTTGCCCTTATCTTTCTCTGCCATCTGGGAGGCATCATCCCGGCTTTTCTCGGCTTGGTCCGGCACCTCCCAGGCATCCCGGGCAAGAATATCTGGGCCAAATATAGTCATATTTCACTTAAAATGCTTGAAAATAATGGCTGCCTATATTGTTGTGGGATTGATGGGCCCCGGCCATTGCTTCAACATTGATAGGTGTTTGCATTGGGTTTCCCAGCTGCTCTACCATCGATGGCTGCCCATACTAGGGCCACAATTGATAGAATGCCAGAAAAAAGCGCCGCGTCTCGGAAAGTATTTTGCATTTTGTGGGCCAATGGGGCTTCTGATGGGAAAATGGTATAGGTGACTCTCATAGCCCTTGATGAGCTCTACGATGTGAGCATAACTTTCCTTTTTTGGACACTAACACCTTGCACCCAAAAAAGGAAATTCCCTACATCAGCCCTTCCCTGGCTCATAATTCAACCATTTTGGGTGATCTAACCATATAGGGATGCTATTCAAAGTTCTTTGAAGCTGACTGGGCCAAATTAGAGCCCATTATAGTGTAATAATATGGTGAAAATAGCGAATTTGATAGATTGTGTTCCTGGCCATGATGGATATAGCAATATAAATACCTTGTGGCTGTATTAATTTGTTCCCCTAGGCTTTGAAAGTGACTGGGCCAAATTGGAGCCCATTATAGTGCAATAATAGAGCGAAAATAGCGAACTTTCCCTTTTTGGACACTAACACCTTGCACCCAAAAAAGGAAATTCCCTACATCGGCCCTTCCCTGGCTCATAATTCGACCATTTTGGATGATCTAACCATATAGGGATGTTTTTCTAAGCTTTTTGAAGCTGACTAGAGCACAGTGGAGCCCATTACAGTGCAATGATAGGGTGAAAATAGTGAATTTGATTGATTGTGTTCCTGGCCATAATATCTTGAGGATGTAGGGATATAGATACCTCCTGACTGTATTAATTTGTTCCCCTAGAGTATAAAAGCACCCTGGAAGCAATAAACTATGTGATGATCATTAAGAACATCGCATTTTGGCCATACAAGGAAATTCCATTTTCACCCTATTCTGGCCCTCCCCAGGGTGTGGGATGTCCCAAAACACATGTTTTAAACTTATTTGGTGTATATATCTTGGAAATGTGGACAGCTGACACCAAGGTCACCCTATACCCCATGATTTGAGGTGATCATGTGTTATAGTGTTTTGACCCCATTCAGCATGCCACAGGGTCATAGGGATCTTTCTGAGCGATTCAAACAGATACTCCAGGCCATATGAAGAGTTCCCACCCAAAAATCAGGTTAATATGGGATCATAAACTCGAAATATGTCAGATGACATTTCTTGGTTGTTTTATGAATAGGGCACCAAGGAGACCAGTGAGTGCGAAATAGACACTGAGAATGGGAATAGACAGTATAGCTGACTCAGATTGAGCTTTATTTGAAGTGTTTTGGTGAAATTCTGGCCAGATGGTGTTTTGAACCATGGCCAGTATATGGAACCAAAGTTGTACTCCAACAGATATGCTCAGCAACAGTATTCAGCCAAAACTCGACCAAAACACTTCAAATAAAGCTCAGTCTGAGTCATTTACACTCTTCCTTCCCATTTTCAGTGTCTATTTCGCACTCACTGGTCTCCTTGGTGCCCTATTCATAAAACAACCAAGAAATGTCATCTGACATATTTCGAGTTTATGATCCCATATTAACCTGATTTTTGGGTGGGAACTCTTCATATGGCCTGGAGTATCTGTTTGAATCGCTCAGAAAGATCCCTATGACCCTGTGGCATGCTGAATGGGGTCAAAACACTATAACACATGATCACCTCAAATCATGGGGTATAGGGTGACCTTGGTGTCAGCTGTCCACATTTCCAAGATATATACACCAAATAAGTTTAAAACATGTGTTTTGGGACATCCCACACCCTGGGGAGGGCCAGAATAGGGTGAAAATGGAATTTCCTTGTATGGCCAAAATGCGATGTTCTTAATGATCATCACATAGTTTATTGCTTCCAGGGTGCTTTTATACTCTAGGGGAACAAATTAATACAGTCAGGAGGTATCTATATCCCTACATCCTCAAGATATTATGGCCAGGAACACAATCAATCAAATTCACTATTTTCACCCTATCATTGCACTGTAATGGGCTCCACTGTGCTCTAGTCAGCTTCAAAAAGCTTAGAAAAACATCCCTATATGGTTAGATCATCCAAAATGGTCGAATTATGAGCCAGGGAAGGGCCGATGTAGGGAATTTCCTTTTTTGGGTGCAAGGTGTTAGTGTCCAAAAAGGGAAAGTTCGCTATTTTCGCTCTATTATTGCACTATAATGGGCTCCAATTTGGCCCAGTCACTTTCAAAGCCTAGGGGAACAAATTAATACAGCCACAAGGTATTTATATTGCTATATCCATCATGGCCAGGAACACAATCTATCAAATTCGCTATTTTCACCATATTATTACACTATAATGGGCTCTAATTTGGCCCAGTCAGCTTCAAAGAACTTTGAATAGCATCCCTATATGGTTAGATCACCCAAAATGGTTGAATTATGAGCCAGGGAAGGGCTGATGTAGGGAATTTCCTTTTTTGGGTGCAAGGTGTTAGTGTCCAAAAAAGGAAAGTTATGCTCACATCGTAGAGCTCATCAAGGGCTATGAGAGTCACCTATACCATTTTCCCATCAGAAGCCCCATTGGCCCACAAAATGCAAAATACTTTCCGAGACGCGGCGCTTTTTTCTGGCATTCTATCAATTGTGGCCCTAGTATGGGCAGCCATCGATGGTAGAGCAGCTGGGAAACCCAATACAAACACCTATCAATGTTGAGGCAATGGCCGGGGCCCATCAATCCCACAACAATATAGGCAGCCATTATTTTCAAGCATTTTAAGTGAAATATGACTATTTTTGGCCCAGATGGTCCTGCCTGGGATGCCCGAGAGGTGCCGGACCAAGCCGAGAAAAGCCGGGATGATGTCTCCCAGATGGCAGAGAAAGATAAGGGCAAGATAGCCCATTCGGGGTAAGATAAGAATTAGCATGGGCTTTTGCAAAAACCCCTACCACTTATATCCATGCTTTTTGCAAAACACCTACTGGGTCTAGTGCCGTCAAGGTCGCCAGTGTTGCCTCGTGGCCGACGCCCGAGAACAAGAAGGACGTGCAGCAGTTCCTCGGCTTCACGAACTTCTACTGGAGGTTTATCCGGGCGTTCTCGGA
This sequence comes from Mycena albidolilacea, assembly GCA_029282495.1. Classification (NCBI taxonomy): domain Eukaryota; kingdom Fungi; phylum Basidiomycota; class Agaricomycetes; order Agaricales; family Mycenaceae; genus Mycena; species Mycena albidolilacea. Next base: position 1,571,762 of record JARIHO010000013.1, on the reverse strand, counting down.
CGTCGCCCGGCCGCTTTTCGACCTAATGAAGAAGGGTGTGGCCTGGACCTGGACCGCTGCCACGGCCGCTGCATTCCAAGCCCTCAAGGATGCAGTGACCGCGGAGCCCCTCCTAGTCCTTCCGGACGAGTCCCGGCTGTACCGGCTTGAGGTGGACAGCTCCGACCGGGCGACCGGAGCGGTTCTGTCCCAGCAGGGGACCGATGGAAAGTGGCGCCCTGTCGCTTTCTACTCCAAGAGCTTGAACGACGTCCAACGGAATTATGTGATCCACGACAAGGAGATGCTGGCGATCGTCTGAGCCTTAGAGGAGTGGCGACACTTCCTCGAAGGTGCGCAGCACCCGGTCGAGATCTGGACAGACCACAAGAACTTGGAGTACTTCCAGAAGTCGCAGAAGCTGAACCGGCGGCAGGCCAGGTGGTCCCTGTATACCTGTCCCGGTTTGACTTTGCCCTGTTCCATCAGCCTGGACGCCTCATGGGACGTCCGGACGCGCTCTCACGTCGTCCGGACCACGGAGCCGGTTCGGAGAACTCGGACGTTACGCTCCTTCGGCCGGAGCTCTTCCGGATCCGTGCCACGGAGGGGATTGCGGTTGACGGACCCGAGATTCCTCTCCTGCGCGATGTCCGGAAGGCATTCGCAACTGAGCCGGAGCTTGAGGACCCCGTGGCGCTTGTCGCCCGGCAACTCCTCAAGAACCGGAAGGCTCCTTCCCCTCGCTCGGCCGAGTGGCACATCTCGGACAGACTCCTCCTGTTCCGCGGCAAGATTGTTGTGCCGCGGAATAAGGACCTCCGTCGCTGGATCATGGAGCAGCACCATGACACGCGTGTCGCCGGACATGCTGGCCGCTTCAAGACGTTGGAGTTGATCTCCCGGAACTACTGGTGGCCCCAGTTGTCCTGACACGTTGGCCAGTACGTTGGAGCCTGTGATGCGTGCAACTGGACGAAGGCGCTCAGGCGACTTCCCCATGGTGAGCTTCATCCGACCGAGATTCCAGACGAGCGCTGGGACACTGTCTCAGTGGACTTCATTGTCAAGCTTCCGGAGGCCCACGGGTTCGATGCAGTCATGGTTGTGGTCGACGTCCTTGGTAAGCGAGCCCACTTCAACGAGTGCCACACCGGCCTCGGTGCTGTCGGAGCTGCCCGGTTGTATTACTGGAACGTCTGGAGGCACCATGGAACCCCCTGGGAATACATTTTGGATCGTGGTCCACAGTTCATCGCCGAGTTCACTCGCGAACTATGGCGCCTCATCGGTATTGAACCTGCCACCTCCACCACTTACCATCCGCAGACTGACGGTCAAACCAAACGCGTCAACCAGGAACTCGAACAGTTCGTCCGTATCTTCACGAGCTACAAACAGGACGACTGGGATGAGCTCCTGCCGGCAGCCGAGTTCGCCTACAACAACCACGTCCACTCCTCGACACAGCAGGTACCGTTCATGACGGACACTGGCCACCTTCCTCGGATGGGTTTCGAGCCGAACGGTAGGCGCTCCGCCAACGAGTCCGTCAACGAGTTCCACGACCGGATCGCCGCCGGAGTCTCCGAAGCCAAAGCTGCCCTCGTTAAAGCCAAGGACGAGTTCAAGCTGTACTACAACCACCGATGCGTACCCGCACCGGAGATCAAGGTAGGCGACCAGGTCTGGGTGGATGCCTCCGACATCAAAACGACGCGTTCGTCGCCCAAGTTCTCAGACAAACGGCTTGGACCCTTCAAGGTTGTGAAGGTTGTGGGCAATGGTGCGTACAAGCTCGAGCTTCCACCGCGCTACTCCCAGCTTCACCCGGTCTTCCCAGTCGTGAAGCTCGAGCTTGCAAAGCCGGACCTGTTCCCCGGACACCCCCGGCACGATGAACCACCGCCCGTCCTCCAGCCGGATGGAGATGAGAGGTGGGAGGTTGACGAGATCCTGTACGATGATCTTGGCTTCTCTGGGAGTCCAATAACTGTCAGGGGAACCCCCACTCTTCCGGCCTTTCCGGCTATCTTCCCGGCTATCCTTCCGGCTTCCGCTCCGGTTTCCGGTCAGGCTTCCGTTCCGGCCTCCGCTCCAGCTAATGCCCCCGACTCTCCGCTCACCCGTTCTCGTTGGCACGTGCTATGCGACCAAGCCCGTGATCATTGTAGATACCTCTGGACACGTGCTACTGGGTAGTTACTGATTCGTATATAAGGTTTCGCCTAGCGTGGGAATCCCCATCCTTTCTTCTCTTCGGATTCCCCCGCTAGGTGCGTGGTATTCCCGCTCCTGTATTCAGTACCTATATTTATACTTCGGATTCCCCCGCTAGTTTCTGCGCCCCGCGCCGAGCTTAAGGTTGCCCTTACAATAACCAGGTTTATTTCATTGCAACGTGACACATTTATAGCCTGTCAATTCAGATTCATGTACAGTACAACTATGCCTACACATCCATCCAAAATTTTCAACGATTAAAAAAGGTTGAGTTTTCACTCAAGAACACCCCTTTTGACGATTTTCGGGGTATAGAAGGCTCTGGTCTCATACTAGTAGTGTCTGGAGTGAACAATAAGGACATATGGGCCTCATATGATCGAAAGAGCTGGGGTATTCAATCTTCTAGGACAATATTTTACTAAATATGCTCGAAAAGTGGAGCAGCTGAAGTTGCAAACCGTAATTAACATGTCACACAAATTTGACCGATGTCTATATGTTGTCAATGACTTGGATTTCTGGTGTAATTGTTTGTAATTCAGGAATATACGTCCTATGGAAGCTTTATGGAACATTTCTGGATTCTTTCCAGCCCTACCCCTTGCACAATTGTTCGATTGCATTTTAAGCGCCCGTGAAGCGCTGGCCGGCCTGTGAGTCCGAACGTCAGTTCGCGACAAGTCAGTTCGCGACAAGCATTCACAAGTGTGCCAACTCCCAAAAAACGACAATTGACCCAATGGCAAAGTATCTACCTTCTTTTACAATATATTGGTCCCTAATCTCGCCTCTGTAGACCAAAATATGAATCAAAAGGAAACAATTTGAAGAAATACAATAAAAATACATTTGTACATTTGCTTGTACAAAGGTGAAAGGGGAAAATCATGGGTGCACAAGAGCAAAGCACAGCTACAGTAATATATGGGGGGTGTGATGATTACACAAGGGCAACGCGACCGGAGTGACGGCAAAGCATATGCAAAAATGCGCCCCGTGACATGCCGGGAGCGGCGGAAAAGGTAGATGGCGTGGGGTAGGCAGACAGGAATCAGCCTGTGCCATTGCGCCAGTGCCACAGGAGAGCCGGTGCGTGTAAATGAGGGGCGGCGCAAGTAGCCGAGCGGTGTAGGCGGGACGCGGATCGGCGATGATGGGACTATAACATGCGCAAACAGTCGAGCGCGGGAACTGGCTAGCCGGCAAACGCGCCAGTGATGGCGGGCATCCCGCCGCGGCTCGGTTATTTGCTTGGTATTCACTAAATCTTGAAATAATCAAAGGGTCGCATCAAGAACGAAATCAATGTATTTGCTATCATCAACATCAAAAGCTATCAAAAGTGCCAGGCACCGTGGAGTTGTCCTAGTCAGCATATGGCTAGTGTCGTGGATTTACAGTCCAATTTACCTGGCTACATCCGTGTGACACACTCTAATGTTTAGGGTTACGGCTCCACGGCATGAGAATCGCAACGCTACGCACGAAGGCGCGCCTGAAGCCCAAGCACAGCACTATGCGGACTACGACGCGCGGTTTGCCCTCAAGCACCACTGTACCGATATTAATACTTTCTCGGTGGCTCTGCTGCTCACGCCCGCCTGGGCCACGCACTGCGGTGGAAGTGGGCAGTTGTTTGTGGATGAGTCTTTTCTTTCCCGTTTTTTCGATTGTGGCAATGCGGAATTTTGGAGGGTTGACGAGAAGAATGGGAGTGGGACTCACCCACTTCCTTTTCCGGTAAGCGAGTCCCATTCTTGATCCCATCAACAATGGGACTCGGCTAAAACGGTACTCGCCTGTCTCGGCAAATCTGCTTGCCGGTGAATCTGTGACCCCTCCGCATCAAGATCAGCCTGATCAAGCGCTATGAGGCGGCATGGGCGGAGTGATCGGTTGATATACATCAATACCGTGGGATTGACATCGGCCATTTCCGATAACTGATGCACAGCTCTACACAGGGTCGGATTGGGGCCAGAGAAAAATATAGAATATGTGAATGTCCCGGCGAGGTATTAAGCTAGCACATATTAACATACCTTGTGTTATTTTGCGATATTCTGAGTGTTTTTCACCCGGTGCCGATTTTTGTGCCCACGGAGCAATTTCCTATTTAGGTAGGTATGATCGTGGTAAGGTTAACCATGCCGATCAAGCACCTCTTCTGTTTCTGTGCGGGCATGAGGAAAGCACGAAGGGGGCATGAGGTGGGGGCCATTTAATACATTCCCACTTTTTGCACATATTAACATACCTTGTGTTATTTTGCGACATTCTGAGTGTTTTGCACAGTCAGTTTTTTTAAAACAAAAACAATCTTAAGCTGCCTCCTTGTTTGGCTCGTTTCTGGGCCATTTCTGGACGGATTTATGTGATTCTAGGTGCGTTAGAAAGCGATTATGCAGCGCTTTCGGATAGCACCGGACTCAATATGTAAATACTGAAACTCAGGTACCGGCCATTTCGGATATTCAGATTTGACTCCAACTTCACTTCAATGTCATTCAGTCAATTCTGGGCAGATTTCGATGGGCCAGCACTCTCTGGAAAGCGAACGTTGAGGCACAGGCCGGGAATGCTTCGCAAAATGAATACATCCCAAGTGCTCTTGTAATAATGAAATCAGGTATTAGGCAATAATTTCATTCTACCAAGTGTGTGACAGGTTTGCCACACATTTTTTAACTGCTGCCATGTTACCGCCCCTCCCAGCTGCAGAAATTGCCCACAAACTCCTAAATCCGCTCGGAGATGACCGAGAACGATGGATCGAAGCAGTAGGTTCGGATCAGATGGCACGATTTTCCGGGCGTTCCGAATGGCCGCCTCAAGAACCGAGACTGTGTGACGGCGGGTCACTATGTGATTGGCGGCGGTCTCCCAGTCCCATTTCTTTAGCGAGTCCCATTATTGATGGGATCAAGAATGGGACTCGCTTCCCGAAAAAGGAAATGGGCGAGTCCCACTCCCATTCTTCTAGTATAGACTGGGAATTTTGGGGGTTCTCTCGCATGCCTCGGTGCCAGAGGCTATGCGGAGCGGGCGTTTGCATGTGTGGTGGAGGTCGTGCGTCGCGGTCCTGCGCTTGCCTGTGAATGTGCGGACGGCGCCCCAGCCTTTCTGGACGCGCTCTACCCGTTGCACGGGCGTCCCGTCTGGGCTTTCTGCCCTTGCTCTTCGAGTTTTATGCAGCATGCTCCGCGTACGGCACTTCTTCATGTGGATTCGCAGATGTCGGCGATCTCGCTGGGATTCGGATCCTACTGAGAGCCTGGCGGGGGAGTGGTACTTCGGTTGTCTCGCCTTTTCACGAGACATGCCTTCCTTCCTACAACAGTTTTCGTTCTCCAACTTCATCCGGGCGCGCTGTATACCCCGCGCCTCCCCCGTCGTTGTCCCTCGCTCGTTGGATGGACGTCGGACGAAGGAGTCGGTGCGTATACGCGGTGGTCTCATTTCACTTCGCATTTCATTGCTATCGCCTCTATCTTCTCGTGGACTGTATCACCACGAGCTCGATACCTCCATGCACCACCCGCGTGATTGTGGGGTGCTCTTGGCGGCTCCTCGTCGTCCTGGAGCTGTTCGTCGTCGTCGGGGTATGGCTGTGCCTTGCGACGATTATTTTTTCGGCTTTTCTTTTATGGCTGTTATTTTTTGCTGGGAGGGAGATTTCGTTTATCCACGTCTCGCACCTGTTACGCACATTTCTCTTTATTATCCCTTTCCATTCGTCCATCCCAATATCTCTCGTCTCGTACATCTTATATACTTTGCCCGCCCGTACTTTGCATGCCCGTACACAATGGGTACTTCTACATCCTAATATATTCCTTCCCTTTTCCTGTGCCAGTGCCTCAATGTGATCTGTCAGCCGTTGTTTTGCGTCCTATCCAATATATCTGGCCCGTTCGCGCGCTTCTATTTACGGTACCCTCTTTGAGAATCAAGCACAACTCTGTCTTGCGTTGTGCTGTCGGGCGGCCGGACTCTCTGGGCTGCTCGGCGAACATACATATATAAATTTGGTGTTTGACTTCTATGGGTAACCCCCGAGCCAAATTTGTACACCGCAAAAAACGTACCCTCGCCGCTTGCCATTACCCAGAAAACCGTGGATTGCACTGTGAGGGCTTGGAGTCCGGAAATTTACTCCTGAGCTCTACAGGGGACAATGGGTGGTGTGCGGATGCGGGACGTAGGGGTGTGCGGATGCGGGACGTAGGGGCGAAGAGTGCTGGAAACAGATCACGATCCAGCGCGGTCCATCCACATCTAAGAGTCATGAGCTGCTGGCGTACGCAGCCGGGCGCAGCGAGGGCGTGGATACTGCGAGTCGAGCGGTGCGTGTCGAGGGAGAGTGGTGGATGGATTGAGAGAGCCAAGCCGGAATGAGATGAGAAGCGAGGGACAAACACACCACTCTCTGCTCGGATTCAGAGGAAGCGGGATAGGCATCCGGGTCCGGACGCAGTGCAGCGCTGCACACCAGTCAATCAGCCACAATCCACCGCGTATCATGAGGACCTCACACGAAGCAGTCTCGAAGGTATCTGCACCTCCAAGCGCAGCCCCCGATCTGTACGATCCGTCCTGCGCTCGAGGTGGGAATGCTACGCCCGTACTCCAGGTGGGTATATTGGGCACGGAGCCGCATCCGCACCTCGACTCGAAGTCGGTGCTGCGCTCGATGCGGGCGTGTACAGGGCCTCTCCGACCCTCACCCCACTCTGAGTCTATTCATAACCAGAGCCACATGGATCGTCGCCTCTGAGCGCCGTCAGAAGCCAGAGATCGTATATGCTGCTCTGCCTTAGAGACAGCAACATAGCCTGCGTGCATGAGCCGAGTCCGTCTCAACGAGAACTGGGCTGCTCGGTGGGAGTCGGACGGCAGAGAAACAGGGAACACAGGAAGATGTAGAAGCTAGGGCTCTCGCCGCTGGATGTTACCGCGAACCTGAAGCTCCGGGTCAAAGAAAAGCGCTAACGTATCAGCATAATTTGGAGTCTTGAACATCGCAAGCCAGACGCTAGACGGCGACAGAAAAGCAGTGAATAATATTGCCGTCAAGTTGAGGAGAGTGCAGAAAGGCTACGGAAGAACCCGATGATGGTTGATGGATATGCAATGCCGAGAACAGCCGAATCTTTCTTCTCCTCCGCCAATACTCAGCCCGTCTGCCACTTGCGCATTACCGCGTCTTGTACCATTACTCGCCTGCATCTCTAATTATTAACCTCGGAGAAATCCCTCCTCGCCTCAAAACTGGTACCCCAAACTCAGCGGATGAAGCGATGAAGACCCGAACCGTGAACGCTTGCTGGACGCGAAATCTATCTCGTTCAAATCTCGTTCCCCAGTTTCCTATGTTGAACCCTAATCTTGGCTATTCTTGTTGACAAGAGTCTTATTCTGCGCCTTTTGAAGCTCTGAAGCACGATCATTTAGCCTCAGTGTATAACTGCGACGCCCTGCTCTCCGTCAAAAAAAATTGCGTTCAGCGTCGAGGAGATCGATTCAAACTTCGACGATCAGTAGACTCATGAGCCACAGCCTCCTTCCTCAGTAGCTTAACAGCGCTTAACCCTCCGGGCCATCATACGGGGAGGCTTTCTTTGCAAAGATCGACACAGGCTTCTGTCGTGAGCGTCCTTACAGAGTAGACCGGAAATGCAGCCTCGAACCTCTGGGACTCTGTTCCATACGCGCACGGATATTGGTCGCTTCATAAATGGTGGATGTGCGTGATTAGTACCTATATGCAGTCCCACGCTTGAGTTGGGTTTCTTGTTGATCTCCAATGAGTCTGCAGACACTCTTTTGAGCGAATGCTGGGGCAGCGGCGCCTTTATTTAACCTTCGACCAGAGGGTGCCAGTGTCAGCGACTGCCAATGCCCTCGATTATCTTTTCATAGGCCAAGGTTTCTGAAAAGCTCCTGAAATCAGATCCGTAATCGCTACAAGAGAGAACCGAGGCGTATAACCATTTCGGCGAGCGCAGGTGTTACAATCTTTGCATAATTATTTCTGCCTTCAATCGGATTCGCAGGATTTGTGGCATACTTATGAGGCCTTTTGCCTTCTTTTCAGACGTTGTATAAACCTAAATTGTCAATACGCATGTGTTTGCAACCATATGGAGGCAGGTTGATTTATTGAATTTTTCTGAATCCGAGGCTAGCTCCAGCTGGTTGAGGTTCACCGTCAATATGAAGGCGGTCTTTGCAGCCTTTTGAGCCAACGTGGGGCGAACCTGAAGACCCCACTGCAACCGCGAAAACCTTCGGTGCTAGCGTAGGCAACCTCCAACGTCCTCAAGTGAATGCAAGACTTTTTGAATCCGGAACCCGACTCAACGCTGACTCTCGGGCGCATGCTTTTCAAGGATTCAACCATTAGGGGAAGTCAGAGTTGGCGATTCAGTGTCGATTCTGAGACGATTCTGGAATCGATTCTGAACCGATTCTGATGCCAGAATCGACCGAGAATCGAAACAGAATCGTTGTTCCTCCTCCGGAGGAGGAACAACATCAGAATCGACTCCAGAATCGACCGAGAATCGAAACAGAATCGTTGTTCCTCCTCCGGAGGAGGAACAACATCAGAATCGACTCCAGAATCGAGGATTTCGATTCTCAGTCCCAACAAAAACCAACTCCGGCTCGATGCCGGACTCCGAAGTGGACCAGAATCGAAATCAGAATCGACACCAGAATTGACTCGGAATTCAGTACTCTGACTTCCCCTATTATACGATCTGAATGAGTTATATGTTCGGTGAATTTCTATTATAATATTACTTTCCACCTGCATCTCCGGCTAAGAGGAACGTAAACCCGGTGCGAGTCCCCGTATTCCCGTCCGTCTTTTTACTTGAGCGCACACGTGCAGCACCTCGTACTGAAAATTTAACATACTTAGTGCGAAGGTTGAACCAAGATTACTTATTGTGATCCATCGTGAGCTGATCATATGAGTTGCCAGAACCTCACGACAGACCCATGCATGCTGATAGCCCTGTACGCGGAGCCAGAATATTCCCAGGTGTGCGATCAGATGGTGGACTAACCGTTGCTGTACCTCCGTGAATTCCCTTATCTGGCTCAACATCACCAACCGGAGTGATCCGAACGGTCATCAAGCTCGGCCACTTAGCGTTCTGCTGTGATCGAAGAATGAGTGATCGGCAGAACAGGGTTTGTGGCTGAGCGTCGTCGAAGTGATCGAATATCTTCTCTATCCTACGACGACGACTCGCTCCCTCCGTGCTATACCACTCTCTACTTTTCTTTCCACTCATTACTCCACTCAACTACTACACCCTAATGTCTATCCCACTGGGCTCAACATCGTCTAATACCAACGGGGGCCCCAGGGCGCGACTCCTATCCGACCCCAATACTACCATCTGCCCCGACTTTAGTTCGGACACTTTCAAAACGATCCGCCTCCAACTGGCAGGCGCGAATGGTGACAAAGCAGCCGTGATCAGCGATCTCCAGTCATCCTGGAAGGAGGATAATGACCGGCTCAAGGTGCAATGGGATGCACAGGTAGCTACAGACAGACAGGCTCAGGAGGCTGAGGACGCCCGCCTGCAGCAGGAAGCCGACCGAGCTACAGCTGATGCTGCCAGAATTGCCGAGGAGGAGAAGCTCGAAGCGGAAAAGAAGAAACCTAAATTGGGCGATTTTGATGTCAACAGTGCGCCTCCATCTTTCGTCGAATCTCCCATCTCTCCTTTTGCACAGAGAAAGCTAGAACGAAAGGAATACTGTCCGCTCTGGCCCTTTACCCCCTCAGGATTAAAGGAGGCAGCTGACGCCCGCCTTTCCTCCAACGATGATGTCTCATCGCTCAGGCTCGCACGCGATGATGAAAATCAGCTCACCGTCCAGTCTGGCCCTTCCTCCAGCACTCACAAAAACATGACGCGTGACGAGCACCTGACGTGGCGCCAGTTCTTCCTCGGAAGCAACCGTTACATCAAGGAGATCATCCGCGCTCGCTGGCCTGAGGGGCATGTCCAAGCGCTAACCCAGCCCTTCTACGCCCTCGATCAGAACGACCTCCACTCTCTTGAAGATGATGGCGAGAACATTCTGAAAATCTATGCCGACCGCTACCGCGCTGATTGGTTCTGGACGCTCGGAACAGAACAGTCTTTCAACATCGCTATTATCAAGGAGGAAGCGATCGGGAAGCTAGCGGATGAGTATTTCGCAAAGAAGCGAAAGCGAATCACCGATGAATCTCAGGCAATGTGAGTTTCACTCCCCGTTTCCCCCAATGACAGCGCTGACGCACATGCATTTTTTCCTCCCTCCACCTCCGCCACCGCTCATCCATCCATGTTTTTCGCCGCATTCCCTCCTCCAAACTCGATCCAATTCTTTCCGTTATCTCTATCCCCACTGCCGCTGCATACTTCCGCTTCATCCTCCATCCAACAGTACTCTGTCATCCACTTCACGCGACCAGAGACCGCGCAATTATGGCCGTTCTCAAGCCGCCGCTCCGGGACCTGATAACTCGAATCGCTTCCATCCATACTCCAACGCTAATACAAATCAGCTTCGGCCGAAATTGGAAGACAACGACAACCGTCGGGTTTTTCAGAACAGTGCAGCAGGGGGGGCCACTGTCTGCGCCATTTGCCTGGGCACCCACGAATCCGTTTCAAAGTGCAGGTCGAGATCACTCTGGAACGGCGCCGCTGCGAGGTGCTACAGGGACGAGCGCGGGAAACTTACGAATCCGAATGGGATCAACATCTGTCTCGATTTCCAGCGCGACCGGGGCTGTCGAGGCCAACCCGGGCTCAGGCACTTCCACGAATGCTCGGGTTGTGGCGCGGTCGATCACGGAGCTGCGAACTGCCCTTATCGAGCGAGGCTCTAAACCTCTTACCCCGCTCGTCGCGGCCGCGTGGGAGAGTGCTCTTCATTCCACTGGCCTTGATTTTCGATACCCATCCATTCCCAACGGACTTCGCCATGGCTTCAATATATCTATCCCGATCATTCGCTCTACCATTACACCCCCTAATAGCAGCTCGCTGCTCCAGCATCTCAAGCCCTTCTCTGATGTCGTCCGCTCCGAATTTGCTGCCCAGCGCTATATCGGGCCTTTCTCTCGCACGGAACTCGAGTCCGCTATCGGTCCTTTCCAATCATCCCCTCTTTCCATGGTTGCGAAACCACACGAACTTGAGAAGATGCGCCTCGTCCAGAATTATTCCTTTCCCCGGTCGCCACGCGGAGACCATACCTCCATCAATTTCCACATTAATTCGGACGATTTCCCCTGCACCTGGGGCACCTTTAACGCGATGTGCTTCAAAGTATCTATGCTCCCCCCCGGTTCCCAAATCGGGGTCCGTGATATCTCCGAAGCGTACAGAAACATCCCCACCCACCCTTCCCAATGGCCGGGAACGGTCCTACGCCTGCCCGCTAATCTATTTGACCTGTCGCTTCGTCCGGAATTATCCGGCTCAGACGATGTCTATACAGCCGACACCAGTGTCTGCTTTGGAGAATCATCGGGTGCGGGAGCATACGGACTCGTCGGGGACGCCTTTGCAGATATTCTGCGGGCAAGTGGCATCGGCCCGCATGGAAAATGGGTCGATGACAAAGCCTTCATCCGAATTCTGCGTGTTTACCTCGCCGAATATAATGCACGCCGAGCCGCCCTGTCCCGCGCCCTACCTGAGGGCGGTTTTCACCAAACCGGGGGCCGCCTATGGTGGGGGGGGGCTGAGCTCCCAGATGGCCGTATCGAAGAATTTGACGAGGACTTTGCCTTTCCAATCCGCGATCTCTCCGGTAACAGTCCACGGAGCGAGATTGACTCCCAATATTGCTACAATTTCGATGACATCGACTGCGTGTCCATGTGGGCCAAATCTATTTCTATTGCTGCTATGATTCCTCTGACGGCTGTCTCGCTTCTAGCCCTCTCGGCATGCCGTGGAAGACGTCCAAGGACGTCCAATTTGCCTCAGCTGCTCCATTCACCGGAATTATCTGGGACCTCGAAGCGCGCCGCATTTCCCTCACGCCACAGAAGCAGGCTAAATACCGCGACGACATCACTGCGTGGCGTTCAAAGCGTACGCACGTCCTTTCTGATGTCAGTAAGCTTCACGGTAAACTCATCCATTCGTGCCTTGTTGTTCCGCGAGGACGAGCGTACCTCACCGGATTGGAGGCCATGGCAGGATACTTTCACAACAGTCCTTTCATGCCACGTACCGCCCCCAGATCCCTCGCGGGCGACCTCGACTGGTGGTTCCAGGTTCTTTCCAGTGCCAATCTTTCCAGACCCATTCCTGCCCCGTGCGAGGTTATTCTATGCCGTTGTACGCCTCCCTGTCCAGCTGCTAATGTTCCATAGGTCATCGACGTCAACGCCTACTCTGATGCCAGCTCAGGTATTGGAATCGCGATTATCATTGGTCCGCGATGGCGTGCATGGCGCCTCGTTCCAGGCTGGGAATCCAAGCTCCGGCATATCGGTTGGGCAGAAGCCATTGGCTTCGAATTTCTCGTCCGTACCCTCATCACCATCGGCGAGAACTTGCCTCCCCATATTGTCGTCCACGGGGACAACAGAGGCGTTGTTGAGGGCTGGTGGAACGGCCGCAGTTCCAACGGTGAAATTAACACAGTTTTCCGCCGTATCCACTCCATATCCGCAGACGCGAATGTCACCATCCACACCCATTACGTCCCTACGGATTTTAACCCCGCCGACGGTGGTTCGCGTGGCAAATACGGCCCTTCCTCCCAACTCTTACCGCCTCTATCCATCCCTCCCGAACTATCTTCCTTCATCGTCGATTTCGACAGCCCCGCGCCTACGCCTGCTGCCCCCGCACGCCCCAAAGTTCGCGACACCCAGGAACACCGCTCTCCCCGGTCAAATGACGACGCGTGGATCGCAGAGTTTATCAACTACGATTGAGCCGAATCTCAAGCGCAGTTCTGGCCGACCAAAACCCTACCCCTCTCGTTTAGCCTTACAGCCATCCCCCCTCCGCCCTCTATGCCTCGCTGGCGAGCGCCTGTATAAGTGGCGGCCCGTGGTTTCCAGGGAAGACCGCCTCGCCTCAACCATTATCCCTGAGTCTGATCTCATCCGCACCACCAATGTCATTACCCATGCCTTCGCGCCCGGAACACTCGACACCTATGGCTCCGGGCTCCTCTTCTACCATTGCTATTGTGACGCGCGCAATATTCCCGAACCCCAAAGAGCTCCGGCATCCTCCGACCTCATTGCCGCCTGCGCGGCCTCGGCGGCCGGAAACTATGCTGGCGAAACTGTAGAAAACTACGTGGCGGGGGTCCGCGCTTGGCATATCATCCACGGCGTTCCCTGGGTTCCAAACAAAGCCGAGTTTGACACTATCATTCGGGGAGCCATCGCGCTCCAGCCTCCCTCTGCTTCAAGAAAAAAGCGCCAGCCATATACCGAGGAAATCATTGCCGCCATCCTCGCACAACTCGATCCTGATGTCCCTCTCGATGCCGCGACCGGATCGTGCCTTACGACAGGCTTCTATTCCTGCGCCCGCGTCGGTGAAATCACGGTGAAGACGTTGCAAAGCTTCGACCCCACTGTGCACGTCAAGCCAAGCGATGTCCGCTACGAAACAGACGCGCAAGGCCTCCGCATGACTGTCCTCGCTGTCCCTCACACCAAAAGCAGCGCATCAGGCGAGGATATCTTCTACGCGACACACAACGGCCCCACAGACCCCGAGACGGCCTTCCAGAATCATCTGCGGGTCAACGAGCCACCGGCCAATCTTCATCTGTTCGCGTACAAACATAAGAACTCCCACCGCCCACTCACCAGATCCGCTTTCATCACCCGCATCCAAAAAGCCCTCAAGGCGGCCAACCTTCAGCCCCTGCAAGGCCACGGAATTCGCATTGGGGCCACGCTGTTCTATCTACTGCGGGGCACGCCGTTCGATGTCGTGAAGACCATCGGCCGATGGTCAAGCGATGCATTTCTGCTCTATCTCCGCAAGCACGCCCAAATAATGGCGCCGTACATGCAGGCAGACTCCAAACTGCACACCGAATTCATCCGCATTTCCATGCCACCTGTCCGCTGTGAGTCTCTCTCCTACTCCAAGCGGGGATCCGTGACGGATGCGTCGAAGACTCCTACTGACTCGGGTATCCGCCACAGAATTCCCACTTGCGCGTTGCGCCGGGAAGCCGGCGCGGCTTTCGCCCACTGTCCATCTCCACCACCTCTTCCACTTCCCACACTAGAGCGAGCTAGCGAAATCCACAAACGACGTCATTCGCAGCAGATGGCGATGCACGAGTCTCTTCGTCGGAGCACTTTATCGACATGGGAGGCCGAAACCTCTCTCCGAGCCCACCGCTCTCAATCCCGTCCATACTTAAAATCGCCTTCGCCGTGAACATCAGGAAAAAACCTCCTTCACTAATTTAGGACTAATTTGGTTCCTGATTTTAGATTAGGGTAATCTGGGGCAAAATTACTAAATTAGCCAGCCTGGTCAGTTTTCCAAAGTTACCTGGTTGTGAATTTTGTTTCTGAGCCAGGAAGAGAGGGAAATCATACCTCATGATGGATGGGTACGGCATTTGCGAAATGGCTTTGCGCAAGGTGGGAAAAGAAATCCAGCATCTGCTCAATTATTTTAAGTCCGTTGCCGAGACACCGGCCCTAATCTCCTCAACCCGCGCACGGGGACCGTTGTGTAACGCACACGTGCCATCAAAAAAAGTGGTTGGTGTCTGGATTTGGAAAGGCGCACAACACTCGTCAACAACTCTTCTCTCTTCCCCCCACCTTCGTCCCTCCCACTCTTCCATTCACTGGGCCTGCTCATCTCCAGTCCTTGCCATCCGCAACCTCGATGAAGTAACCATTGTCCATGAACTCTGGCTCCGTTAGCTGCCTACGGTGTGAGCTTTCCATATTGCATGATGTTTTGTCGAACGACACTGCAGCCTGCTGTGGGCCAGCCCTGTAGGTGCAGGTATGTTCTCATCTATCTGTTCCACTCACTTTGACTAACGATCCCGGCCCCCTAGGAGCTCAGTCCTACATTCGCGCTGGCAAACATCTCCGAGGTGGTCGAGGAGGAGCCATCGTTGTTTGACTTTGGATAAGGTGTCTTCTTGTGCTGCCTTCTTTCCTGATCCTTGCTTACGAGTCCTCAGGCGTACACTCTGCATGCCTCATCGCCCGCGTCTGCACCACGGCATCAGTCGTCACCAGACTCGCACGCAACAGTCTGCGCTGGTGTGTCGCATCCGCCACGGCTCCTGCATGCGAGCCACATCGAATCATCGCAGAATGCCTTCTCAAATGCCTCCACGCCTCGCCCCACTGCATCCAAGTCCACGTCGCCGAAGTGCACGTGCATGCTTTTTTTTTTTCCTTTTTTTTTTTTTGGACAGACCGGATTCCTCGCTGCCGACACCCCAACATTGCCGTTAGAATCGCCACCAGAGGGACGTGACCGAGGTATGTATCCCCTCCTCTCCTTCTCCGTCTGCCCGGTGATCCATTTTGCAGCATACTGAATCTCGCCAGCACCCAGTGCGGTGACGTTATTGCCAAACTCCGATTCCGGCTCCGCTCCTGCGCACATCGACTCAACTCAATACCGTTGCCCGCACACGGATCTACGGACACAAAGTACAAGAAACTTGCAGGTACGCCCACCCCCCCTCCCCCATCTTCTCGTTCTCTTCCCTCTCCTCCTCTTCCTTCTTTTTCTCTTTCCCTTTCTTGCTTTGCATTTCCCCCTCCGCCTCCCGCCTTCTATCTCTATTCACACGCAACACGAGACATGCGGCCGGCGTCCGCGCACTCCAGCCCCAGTCGCGCATCGTGAGGTCATGTACTCCGCTTTGGGGGAAAGCGCGGATGAGCCGTGACAGAGGGCGACCAGCGTCTGCAGCGTGCTGTGCAGGAGACGGGAATGCGAGCCTGCAGTGTCTGGCGTCGAAATCGTGCAGCGGCAGCGTGCAGCATACAGCGGGTGGAAGAGGTGTGCGCGCCATATTTGTCCACAGCTCGAGTACGCCCGTGTTGTGAGCATGGCGCATGCGGTGCTGTCGAACACGCCCGCGCACAGCGGTCTGTTCAGTATTTTAATTTTCTTGCAGCATATCATGCCGACGCCTGTGCTGCATGGCTCCGAACTACTTTTTGGATTCATTTTAACGACTACTATTATTATTGTAGTCCGCTATATACTTTGTACCATCCTATATAGTCTACATGCTTTAATCAATGTGGTTCCCATGCAAATCGAGTGAATTCTCCAGCCGTTCTCAACCAACTAATTATCAATAACCACAGAAGGAGCCTCGACAAAGCAAGGAAAATGTGCAATAAATTAGCTCCTTTGGCGGTAAGTTATCGCTAATTTATTAGCAACGTCACTAGAAAGCTAGCAGAACTAACGCAACTTAAACGGCTAAATTAGTGCGAACTTGGACCAATCTGACCTCTTTAGCAAAGGAGGTCTTTCCTGATGAAGATGCCACCTTTGTGCCACTTGACCGACTGTCTCCTCATTCACCATGGTCCCTCGGTCGCTCCTCTCAATCAGTCTTGCAGTGGTCCTTCCTTGCGCGCTCGCAACGCAAAACTGGAGCTCACCCGCCCGCTACCCCGGCAAACCAACTGGCGGCTATAGTCCTGAATAGCAAAACTGTTCGTTTCTAGTCCGTCTCTCGTCCCTCCATCGCGTGTGTCTGAACGTCCCCTTCACAGACTTCGAGGTCACTGACCCACTAGAGAACGTCACCTGGCCGCTCCCGCGCAACTGGGCCGGCAGCATCTCGACGCGCACCGTCGGGAGCGAGAACAATACTGCGTTCTTCTGGGGCTTCGAAAAGACCAACGGCTCCCTCACCGATACCAACTCGACCGAGCCCTGGATGATTTTCCTTGCGGGCGGACCTGGGTACTCTAGCATTGCCTCCATGCTTGTGGAGAATATTGGGCCTATCGTCGTCACCAAGGACTCGCTTGGTCCCAATAACAACAGCTGGCATACTATTGCGGATATTGTGAGTGCATTATCCTGTCAGTTCGCCTATTTATTGAGGGGACCCAGTTCTTCGTGGATAACCCCGTTGGCACTGGCTACTCCACCGTTGGCAGGGGCGGCTACCCTGCTGATCAAGAACAGGTTGCCACCGACTTCGTGCGTGCTCATCCCTTCCTTGGGTTCTAGGTTGTGGTTCTGAGTTTCCCATGTAATACCAGTTTGGCTTCCTCCATGGTCTCGTCAAGATCTTCCCCGGCTTGAAGACGCGTCCTCTGCACCTCGTCGGTGAATCCTACGCCGGGCGATTCATCTCCTACATCCTCAAGGCGTATTTCGGCATGGACCCCGTAGACCGCCCTGTCACCTTCACCAACGGCAAAATCGGGTGCTCCAACCCCGCGCTCTCGTGCGTCTTTTCTCCCTTCGTTTCCCGATATCCTCTCTCCCCTTCGTATCTCGCACTCGACTAATAAGCCCGTCCCTTCCGATCAACAGTGATTTCAACCTCTTCGAAAACATCCCCGTCGTCCGCGTCATCGAGACCTACCCGCAGCTCATCGACTACGACACCAAGATGTACGACTACCTCCGCGAGCAGGCGCACATCTGCCAATTCGACTTCAACCTCACGTACCCGCAGACGGGCGGGAACCTGCCGTACACGCCGTTCACGAAGGGCCAGAGGGTGCCGCAGCTCAGTAGCCGCGCCCTCAGCCCTAGCGAGGATTTCATGGCGGAGTGGCATGAAAGGTGGATGGCGTTACCGGAGGAGGAGATGGAGCGGTGGGGGAGGGAGCCAGCGGAGACGGAGCGGAGTCGGAGGAAGTGGATGCGGGAGACGCTGGGTGAGGATGAGGATGTGGTAGGCGATGCGAAGAGCAAGCCTGCTTCCTCTCCATCGGGGTCTGCGTCCAAGAGCAAGTCGAAGAAGAGCAGTAAGACGAGCAAGACCACTACCGCCACGACCGCCGCGCCGAACAAGTTTCCCGGCATCCCGCTGTTCAATACGACGCTCACCGGGGAGATCAATTCCTTTTGGCCCTTGGGGATGCGACCTGCTCGACACCGTGACGGTGTATGCACTTAACCTTACTTATCCCTGGAGTACGTCTCTCCCTATTTCTCTCTATCAGCGCGTTCGACGTCCACGTGCTAACATCCTCACCTAGATCAACTCGGGCTCACCTTCGACCAATTTGACATCCCGTATACCGTCAACCCTATCACGGAGAACCTGCACCCGCATAACTGGATGAATTGTGCGTGTGCCTTGCTGGTCCTCATTTCGTCCCCCGGAGCTGGTTTACATATGTACTGCTCGTAGCTAACACCACCCGTGCGGCACTGCACGCTCCGCGGAACAAGATCTGGCAAGTTACGACGACGACCTATTCGTGGGGCAACGCCAAGGTCGGGACGGATCCGAGCCCGCCGTGATTAACCCTTCCTTCCTTACATTACCCGCACCGCGCAATATTTATTTATTCATCTAGGTCGACGTCCTTCCTGGACGAGCTCGCGGCCAACGCCACGAAGGAGAACGTGGGCATCGTGTGGTACTCCGGAAACGACGACGCGCTCACCTCGCATTGGTCTACTGAAGTCGTTATTCAGGTGCGTATCTACCGTCCTCGCTCCCTCGCATACGGCACATTTTGACGTACCACCCAGAACACGACCTTCGGCGGCATCCAAGGCTTCACCGTCAAGCCCAACACCTCCTGGTTCGACGACGCAGGGCTCTACGCCGGCGTCACATCAGGAAAGACCTCCTTTG
The DNA here is from genome assembly GCA_029282495.1 of Mycena albidolilacea. Lineage (NCBI taxonomy): Eukaryota > Fungi > Basidiomycota > Agaricomycetes > Agaricales > Mycenaceae > Mycena > Mycena albidolilacea. The sequence goes on along the minus strand of JARIHO010000013.1, from coordinate 1,552,706 downwards.
CTAAAGAGGTCAGATTGGTCCAAGTTCGCACTAATTTAGCCGTTTAAGTTGCGTTAGTTCTGCTAGCTTTCTAGTGACGTTGCTAATAAATTAGCGATAACTTACCGCCAAAGGAGCTAATTTATTGCACATTTTCCTTGCTTTGTCGAGGCTCCTTCTGTGGTTATTGATAATTAGTTGGTTGAGAACGGCTGGAGAATTCACTCGATTTGCATGGGAACCACATTGATTAAAGCATGTAGACTATATAGGATGGTACAAAGTATATAGCGGACTACAATAATAATAGTAGTCGTTAAAATGAATCCAAAAAGTAGTTCGGAGCCATGCAGCACAGGCGTCGGCATGATATGCTGCAAGAAAATTAAAATACTGAACAGACCGCTGTGCGCGGGCGTGTTCGACAGCACCGCATGCGCCATGCTCACAACACGGGCGTACTCGAGCTGTGGACAAATATGGCGCGCACACCTCTTCCACCCGCTGTATGCTGCACGCTGCCGCTGCACGATTTCGACGCCAGACACTGCAGGCTCGCATTCCCGTCTCCTGCACAGCACGCTGCAGACGCTGGTCGCCCTCTGTCACGGCTCATCCGCGCTTTCCCCCAAAGCGGAGTACATGACCTCACGATGCGCGACTGGGGCTGGAGTGCGCGGACGCCGGCCGCATGTCTCGTGTTGCGTGTGAATAGAGATAGAAGGCGGGAGGCGGAGGGGGAAATGCAAAGCAAGAAAGGGAAAGAGAAAAAGAAGGAAGAGGAGGAGAGGGAAGAGAACGAGAAGATGGGGGAGGGGGGGTGGGCGTACCTGCAAGTTTCTTGTACTTTGTGTCCGTAGATCCGTGTGCGGGCAACGGTATTGAGTTGAGTCGATGTGCGCAGGAGCGGAGCCGGAATCGGAGTTTGGCAATAACGTCACCGCACTGGGTGCTGGCGAGATTCAGTATGCTGCAAAATGGATCACCGGGCAGACGGAGAAGGAGAGGAGGGGATACATACCTCGGTCACGTCCCTCTGGTGGCGATTCTAACGGCAATGTTGGGGTGTCGGCAGCGAGGAATCCGGTCTGTCCAAAAAAAAAAAAGGAAAAAAAAAAAGCATGCACGTGCACTTCGGCGACGTGGACTTGGATGCAGTGGGGCGAGGCGTGGAGGCATTTGAGAAGGCATTCTGCGATGATTCGATGTGGCTCGCATGCAGGAGCCGTGGCGGATGCGACACACCAGCGCAGACTGTTGCGTGCGAGTCTGGTGACGACTGATGCCGTGGTGCAGACGCGGGCGATGAGGCATGCAGAGTGTACGCCTGAGGACTCGTAAGCAAGGATCAGGAAAGAAGGCAGCACAAGAAGACACCTTATCCAAAGTCAAACAACGATGGCTCCTCCTCGACCACCTCGGAGATGTTTGCCAGCGCGAATGTAGGACTGAGCTCCTAGGGGGCCGGGATCGTTAGTCAAAGTGAGTGGAACAGATAGATGAGAACATACCTGCACCTACAGGGCTGGCCCACAGCAGGCTGCAGTGTCGTTCGACAAAACATCATGCAATATGGAAAGCTCACACCGTAGGCAGCTAACGGAGCCAGAGTTCATGGACAATGGTTACTTCATCGAGGTTGCGGATGGCAAGGACTGGAGATGAGCAGGCCCAGTGAATGGAAGAGTGGGAGGGACGAAGGTGGGGGGAAGAGAGAAGAGTTGTTGACGAGTGTTGTGCGCCTTTCCAAATCCAGACACCAACCACTTTTTTTGATGGCACGTGTGCGTTACACAACGGTCCCCGTGCGCGGGTTGAGGAGATTAGGGCCGGTGTCTCGGCAACGGACTTAAAATAATTGAGCAGATGCTGGATTTCTTTTCCCACCTTGCGCAAAGCCATTTCGCAAATGCCGTACCCATCCATCATGAGGTATGATTTCCCTCTCTTCCTGGCTCAGAAACAAAATTCACAACCAGGTAACTTTGGAAAACTGACCAGGCTGGCTAATTTAGTAATTTTGCCCCAGATTACCCTAATCTAAAATCAGGAACCAAATTAGTCCTAAATTAGTGAAGGAGGTTTTTTCCTGATGCATCCGCCAAGAGCGCATCTGGACATATGCGCTCCTCTACGGCGCGGGGCACCAGACGCCCGTGATCAACCCCGCGCGCAGCTTCGCCTTCATCCGCGACTTCTTCGTCAGCAACTCCCGAGTCGGGGCGGTCGACCCCGACACCGGGGCAATTACCGTGCAGCCTGCCCCTGCGGGCAAGGGGGTGCAGATCCCGGATGTCCTTCCGGACGGGGTGATTCCGGGCCAGGCGGAAGTGCATTATATGACGGAGACGGTGAGATGGCCGGAGGCGACGGTGAGGGCATGGAATAGCCATGCGAGCGAGGTGTTGGGTGCGGAGGCGACGCCGACGACGAAGCATGAGACTAAGACGTAGGCGACTAGTTCGGCGGCGTGCGCTACGACGACGCCCACAGGGTCTGCACCATTGGTGTGATTGATTTACCAGCAGTGGACCTTGGACCGTGCGGATAGAGTTACAGTACCACTATCTTTATATCTCATGCATAGACAATATCTATTTAGACTGCTGCTTTTTTTATGAGTGAGTACCGAGCGCATTGAAGTGAGCTTGTTCGCCTGCATATCCAGGCCCGACGAAACCTTTCTGGGTGTGAGTATTAGCAAAGCGGTGGGCAGGAAGTTTATCTAAATTAATTGATTACAGATGTTCGGGTAGTAGGAAATTAAGGCCCCTCATATTTTATGATTATCTTTTGAATATTTGCTGTCCCCTGGCCGGATCATGCCGTCCTTTTTTTGTAGGAGTACGCGTCGCGACATCACTTTGTCTTTGCCGGTCTGAAAGGTGGCGGAGGTATCCTCGGATATATCAGAGCAGATGGCGGCAGGAAAGCCGTCTAAAAGTTGTCTAAAAGTATAGCAATTCTGGTCATTTCCGCCGCTGTGCGCCAGGGGCGACAGATACCGATGGCCCCGTGGAGTTTCAGAAGGCGATGGTCGACCCGAGCAAAATGGTCCGCCTTCTTTCCAAACATTGGGACATTTTCGAACAGAGTAAGCTCGTGGTGGGATTATTTCGACATCGTTCACCGCACTATTAGAGCAACACTTGGAAGACAATATTGGAAGATTCAGTCAGGCGTACAGCTTAGAGGATGCGAAGAAAGTTGCGTGTTCCGGGCTTTTTAAAGATTGAAACTGACACGCAACTGTACCTGAAAAATCGTATTGAAGTCCATACTTGTACGTCGGCTCATTTGCTATCCAGGTAGTTGCTGAGCACAATTGATTTCATTTGAATGCTCCGTAAACCCAGCCTAATCCATGTTTTGTTTTGTTTACAGCAAAAACAACCCGGTAAGGACAGGGCAAATGTCGTAGGACTGGGAATCCCAAGGTAGAAGCTGATCCTACGGATTTTCATCGTCATCTAGAACAAGTAAGCTACTCCCCTCAGTCCCAGAAGTAAAACAAGGAACGGCATCAGTGTTCGTTCGGCGCATGATGATCGCCCGCTTCGTTCGTAGAAAAGATTGTTACCCGATCTTAAGAAAGTCAGTGTGGGTTGCTTCGCGCAACCAAGACGGAGCAGCGATGGCTCAAGTTGAACTGTAACGCGGTCACGTGGTGAGTTCAATAGGCTCGAGACCGGGCAGTGAATTCATTTGGCAAAATAGGATTGCGCCCAAAAACAACCACTGAACTAGCCTGAACCAAAACTATTAACCGAGCCCAGCCTCAACCACTGACCGAGCCCAATCCCACCACTGACCGAGTCCCAGCTTTGATCTACTGACTGAGTCCCACTTTTAAATCTTGGGATGTCTCGCTTTGCCCGCAGGTTCTCGAGCCGATACGGCGCAGGCCTGTTGCAGTGGTAGATGAAGTGACCAGCACCGGGGCATTACTGGCAGAGCGTGACTTGTATCGCGCGAGCGTTGTTTCTAGACCTATGGGGACAAACTTGGACATAATGACCTGAGGCCAAGGACTACGATGACACTGAACACTGCGCCTCATCAGCCTGCGGCCTGGCCTGCGCGTGACCATTTGGCACGGTGTTCAGTGCTGAAAATCTGGTCAAGATTGCTTATAGGATTTCGTGGCCATGTTTCCTTCTCTGAAGGTAAGCGACTGATCAGCAGAAATGACTCTAATAATCCTAAATTTTCATGCGGTTCGGTACTATTAGCGTGTTGAGATACTAATGACTTGCAACAACCCCGCTTGTCAGTCGAGCCTACAGACATCCGCGATGCTTAAACCAGGCACCAGTTATACCTGACTATAGTCGCGGATTCTCCACCTGTCGTTATTGCCTTTGCCCCCCAGCCACATAATGAGCTTGGTAGTATTGGCCGGCGACCCGCCTTCGACGTTCAAGGTGTACTCGAGGCGATCTGCGAGGTGAACCCTGCAAAGAGAAACGACAATCAACGCGTGAAAGAGACGAGAAAAATGGACGGATGAACATAGTTGTGCCGTCCGGCATCTGTTCGAACAAAAATGTGCTGCCGACGTCGCCGGTGCCGATGTAGATCCTGTCGTTGTTGGCGCTAACAGTTTGGCATTGCAGGTACTTGTTCTGCTCGATGTGCTTGATGTAAAAGCCATACTTGCTGTGGATGATGCGCCACTGCAGCGAATCGCAGAAATATCAGTACCGTGCAGTGTAAATAGCAATGAGACAGGAGGGGACGTACGCCTTGGTTCGGCCCCAAGTAGGATTGCCACATGTGCGTGACCTTGATGCCTGGGTTCTTCGCGTCGTAGTCGACCGCCGTTCCAGCTTGCACGGCCAAGAAACGGACAGGCGAGTCGAGCGGAACGGGACAGTACCCTCCGTAGGGGCTGCAAGCACGTTCATGAGCGCTTAGACGCTTGAGTAGGATAAACAGGCACTTACACGAGCTCTTTCACCGTCGACTCCACGCTCGCCAGGCGTTTCTCAAGATCCGCTGCCGCGCGCGTCTTCTGGCCTAGCTGATCCTGTGCTTTGACAAGATTGACCTCGGTATCGGCCAATTTCTGCCTCACTTCGGTCAGTGCGTCCTGGACCGCCTCGTGCGTCTTCGCGAGGTTCTCCTCTGCGAGACGAGCCTCTTCGGAAGCCGCTGCTGCCCGCTTCTCCGCGTCGACGTTGTGTACGGACTGCACCGGAAACCAATTAGTGGCGCGCTATTTTGGAGCGGCGTATAAGCACGTACTGGAAGAAGCAGGCGGAAGACAGCTGGGCTGAGATATTGCCAAATGCGGCTCGGATCGATGGCGACCTTCGGGTCATGCGCGACTGCGTCCACCTGTTGAGTCAAGCATCAGCGATCAAGCACTTAAAGGCACTTAATGAATTGCGAACCTCTTTGACAATCTTGATCATCTCAAAGCGGCAGTCACGGCGAGCCTTGTCAAGGCCGAAGATGGTTGCTGGGTACGGCGTGAGTGCGTTCGGCGGGAGAGGCGCCTCGACGGGCTCGTGCAGCCCCGCTTTGACCACCTGCATCACAGTGCTTCCGTCGCCTTCTGGCCCTCCGTTCTCAATCAAAGACGATGTTCCGCTCTCTACGGCAGGACCAAGGAGTGACTTCTGGTAACGGACCGTCTGAGCTGCGTAGTACTTCTTTGCCTCAGCGGCCATCTCCGAGAACTCTGGGAGGTTGAGCTTGGCTATGAGGTAGGATTGTCCCTGTTCGACTTCCCACGCGGCTACAGCAATCGCGTCAGTCGCATATTAGAAAGGATGCTTCAATATGCAAGTTTACCCATCTGAATATTTCGCCACATGACTTTGAAGTCCATGTAGGCATCGAGAAGGGCTGATGAGTATACCCCTGCGTTCTCATAGTCTGTGACAAATAATTAGTTTACGGTCGAACTTTTGTGGCTGGGGTCGTACCGAGAGGGCTGCCTTTCAGGGTCTTCTCGTGGAAGCTCTTCAAGCTGGTGTACTTCGTCAAGATCGCACTGCGGTGCACATCGGTGACGTGAACATCAAAAAAATCAGTGTCTGCTCACTTGGTGCGCATGGGGCAGGCCATGACGTGCTCGGGGAATTCCATGGCTACCGCCTTCAGAGTGGCGAACGTCCAATCGGTCACGCTCTCATCCTTAATATCGCCCCCACCAGTCCAAGAAACACTGATGGTCGTCTCGCCTTCATATGACGACTCGAGGTCCTTCTTATCACCCTTGGCCGTGCCTTTAACACTGGCGGCTTTCAAGTCAAGTTCGACCTTGAGCTGGCCGCCGATTTCCTTGGCCTTGCTGCGGTCCTTGAGCTTGATGGACACGAGCGCGTTGAACTCGCCGCCTTCGATGAACCCGGAGATAAACGAGTCGCCGTAAACGCGCGTGAAGTCCGCGTCTGAGACGTTCGCAATCGGGCAGAACTCGGTCACGTCGTGCGCGACGAGCTGCTCGTTCGTGACCTTCACTTGAATAAAGTAGTTGAGGTCGCTCTCCTTGAACTTGTTGGAGTCGATGAAGTGAGCAGAGGCACCCCCTCCGCCGCCGATAGCGTCACACTTGATCTCCAGCGAACCTGCGGTGCTCATGAGCGCGGTTCGGACTATCGTGGTCGTCGATCATACCGCTGATATTTAGACTGTCCGTAACCTCGCTTATGCGGTCGACAAACTTGGCGGACCAAGTGACGACCTGGCTTGTGGATGAGTCCATGTCACCCTTCTTGTACTGCGGCCTGAGGTTCTTCTCCGTGGCAGTCTGGTTGTCCGTAGTCTTCACTGCGTCGTTGATACAGAGCTGCTGGGTGAACGAGTTGAAGCTAATAAAAGATACGCTCAGATATCACACGGCTGAGGGGCGATCGTGAAAGACTTACCCCATGCCTAGCCGCATGGCTGAGTTGTACGGGGCAAGTAGGTACGCCATTGCAAGAGGGCAGCGAGAAGGAGTTGACGATTCAGCTGAGTTCGAAAAAGGAAGAGGGATACTCTGGTGCTACTTGACGGCGTTGGGAGCTCTTATATAAGTCAGAGAACAGCTCAGACGGAAGAGCCAGCGGCGAACTCGCTTGAGGGCGGCGCGTCGGGACAGGGGGGCTTGCGGTGCGCGGGACCTGGTCTCCTGAGATGCTTTGTCCGGATCGGCATGCCTTGGCAGGGTATCCAGCCCCATCGAGGTCCAGGGCTCGACTTTCGTTGCGGTTGTGCTTCTAGTTCCGTGCGGCGGACCCTTAATGATCCCAAGCGAGCCGACATGACGCACGCTGGAGCTGATTTACACAGCACCGAACCCGCAGGTGGCGGCCTGCTTTTGCGGGTGGCTTGTTGAGGATGAGAAAAGGCGGGCGGGGACCTGGACAGTCGAAGCGAAGTTGCGGTGGATCGGAAGCATTCGAAATGCTCCCACGCACCTTTTTTGGCAACCTGACCTAAGTCGGTAAAGTTCTTCCTCAGTATACTTCCAAATCGTACCGGAAAATGGCAAGTTTCAGTTGAGCCGGAAGCGTTTCCAAATTCATCAGCTTAGGCCCCGCCGAAACTGCAGCTCAAAACGATTACCATGTACTGTATGGTTCATCTTATCTTATCGCCCGATATAGTAGTATCGTTTCAGCTGCATTTTCGGCGCGGCCGAAACTGACAGTTTCAGAAACGTTTTCAGATAGCCGAAGTCTGTGGTGTCAATATACTTCCGTCGAAGACACTCAAGAAAGGCACTGAGTCAAACATTTGCAGGGATTTAGACACCGCTTGTGATGTTGCGGATCAGGGCTCAGGCCCGAGCCCGAGCCCTACCCAGGCCCAGCTTTCTGAGCCCGACCCGTGGCCTGGAGTTGGGCCTCAGGCTTGAGGAATACCTCACAAAATCGACTTTTGGTGAGCAAATAGTGCTGCAAATGGAGTATCGACGGTATCTGAGCACAACTTTAGTGGTTTCATAGTCCTTTACCCGTTCGGTTGAGTATAATGGGCAGAAACCAGTACATAAGGAGTTATCAGTCACTTGGCTAGTGTTTTTTTTTTTTTTCCCAACTGCAGATCATTTGAACATCGTTTTGTGTAGTTGCAAAAATGTTGAAAAAATGTCTTGTAACTTTCTAGGGTGAGCGACTCCTTGAAATAGAGAATTCCGACTGAAAGATATACTGAAATGGAGTTTGAAAGATTGTCCTCAGCCCGGGCTTGGACCCAGGCCCGACCGGACCTTAATAACACGAGACCGCAAGGTACATTATATACTTCAAGTATGAAATGTACCTTGGGGTGCCTCGACGTCTGTGAAGCTTACACGCCGCGGGGGTGTTCTGCCACCGACGTGACAGATGTCAACCGGGGCCCTTCGCTGGGATCGCCAATCAACGATCATTCATAGGACGTTGAACAGTTAGTTATGTCGTCGATTGTTCTATAGCACATCTGAGCCTTCTTTTCGCCAGTAAACTCAGAATGACGGTGGAGCAGACTCTCGATACGCTCTTCCAAGACGACCCCAACCTACCCAGTCTACCATACCAAGCGTACGAGAATGTGCCTATCCATGTAGTCTGGACACACACGCCTGTGCAGCTAGCCACAGGCTTCGATACCACGCTCGCCACCAGGAAAGATGTGAATCCGCTGCGGAACACACCGTTTGTCTCCAAACAGTCGGAGGATGGCGCAGCGCCGTATCAGTTCAGCGCATACGAAGCCAACGCCTCTTTCCGCTCCACCGCATCGTCCCGGGCGGCTACGTCCTACGAACACTTGGACCTCAAAGGCACCGTCTCCGTTGGAGGCTCGTTTTTGGGAGCCTCGGGTCAAGCGGCATTCTGTAGGGACGTGTTCAAGAACCGCGACGTACGTTTGCGCTGGTGGAAGCTCATACCATCCACACTAACTGTTCGTCTCCAGGCGAACAAGACGTCGGTCCACTCCACTCAGCGTGTCGGAATAATAAAACTCGCAGAGCAGCCCGAGTTCACTACACATGCTCGCAGGCTGCTGTACGACCCGCACACCCGAGACTCCTTCCGCGCCGCATATGGCGACTACTTCGTCGCAGGGCTTTTCCTCGGCGCGGACAACGTGACGTTCCTATCCTCCTCCTCGGGCAAGAACGTCCAGTCCGAGATGAAGGACATCAAAGTCCAAGCGAAATTCTTCGGCTTTACCAAGACCGTCTACGACAAGCGCACCGAAGAGCACTCGGACAATCGCTCTTTCGATATCACGTACAGCGGGCTTGACACGCTCCGAGCGTATCAGGAGACCACACGTGCGACGGACGAGCGCGCGTACGAGGGGGTGAAGGCTCGCGCCACGCAGAGCGTCGCTGATGGCCAGGGCCTGATGGAGCGTGTGCGCGGGGTCATGGATGAGATACACCTCGTCGATAGAGCAATGTTGACGAGCAATCAGCTCACGGAAGTCTGCCGCTCCGGCCTCGTCGTCGAACTCCTGCTCATGCCGTACGGTGGCTTGAAAGAATATGCTGAAATAACGGCCCGATTTGTGCCCAGCGTCCCCTCCGTTCGGTACATGTAACCTGTAGTTCTACGTGCAGTGGTTTGTTTTGGTAGTCCGCCTGCTGCAACTGTGAACAATCTAGACTGCTACGTACTCGTACCGTTCTGGCAGATATTCAGAGTAAATGCGGTCTGTTCGTTAGCAAGAAGGATCAGGAAGATTGGTTCACGACGGGGATTTGGAAATGCAAGATGAAATGCGACACGCGGCGGAGGAAGAGCCTGAGGTAGGCGATGACGACGATGCCGGGTAGTTGGAAGGTGTAGAGTTGACGGGCTTTAATGCCGAGATTCTTTGATTGGATTGATGAGTAGAATACGGGAGGCAGAGGAGGGAGTTGTCGAGGAGACGAGACGGCAGGAGAATAGCCGCGGTGTCATCAAGATAACTCAATGACGTCACGCACTCAACTTACTCACTGCATTCCGAGGTCCCCGTAGACGGACCCTGTTTACGTTTGCTGACGTCAGTCTACGTCAGTCGACTACGTAAACAGAGTCTGTCTATCCCACGTAGACTATTTTTGGTCTACGTGGACCTACGGCTGGTCTACATCTGTCGACCCGGGGTAGACCATGCCTGTCTACCACTGCCCCTACACCCAGGGAGTCCCCACCGCCCTCTGCCGCCTGGTCTAGCATTCCGGTTGGGCTGTGCGTTGCTACCAAATAAAAATATTAATATTGTCCCGGTGATTTATTATTTTGGAGGCTTCTCCCGTCTGCCCTGCAGATCTTGCTCGTGCGCTGGCATGATTCAGTGGCTCTCCCTCATTCCTCTCTCTATTTCACTCTTTCTCTGACTCTCGATGAGCCGCCAAACTGGGCCGTCGCGCGGTGCGATGGCCCCTGAACTCACTTCTAACAATGCCAATCTGTACGGCGAGGGAGCGCCGTTTGGTGATCCGTAAGTGTATTGTGCTTTCTTCCAAGTTTTTCTGACGCATTTCTGTCAGCTTCCAAGTGGCGCGCGCGCCAGTGGGTGGACCCGTATATTATGATGCACACCTCCTAGGCCATGGCCCTCCACTGTACGTCAAAATTAAGCTTTTGTTTGCTCGCAATGGATTACTTACAGGCTCGCAAGTGGCACACCAAGGGCTGCCACTCGCTCAACATCGCTTGATATACCCGCAGCTTACAATCGAGATCGTCTAGGCTTCAACCACGCCTGGATTCCCTCCGCTAATATACGTGCCGCCGCCGTCAATTCCAATACCATTGCATATAATTCATCTTCTGTCAATACTCCCACTCAATTGAATCGCTACCATGCCCCGTCGAGATCGTTGGCGCCTTTGCACCCCCAGTTCATCATCTCCGAGGAACGAACTCAGATGGATTGAATGCTCGAGATGATGCAAACATTACTGAGCGACACGGCCGAACTCAAAGAGCGAATTTCCACTGTTGAGGGAGCCCTCTCGGAACACTTGCAGCCATCTATTCCTGCTCGCACCACCGGTATAGCTGCCCAGCGCGGCGGCCGTGTTACTCACTCGAAGAGAGGTGCTCTCGGCGCCACCCGTCCTCCAGCCAGTCACGGTGCAGCTCCCTCTTCGGAAGACTCCGACAGCGACACATCCCAGCCGACTACAACGGATGCATCGACAGACACAGATCATGACTTCGGCAGCGTTGATGACGACGGTGTAACCTTTCAAGTCTTAGATATCTCATCCTCTGAGAAGCGTTAGTCTCCCTAGTCAGACCATAATCAAGATTATTTTTTGAAAGAAATTTGAGAGTACGAAAAAATAACCTGATATATGGGTCTGCCGGAAGTACTCCCGGAAAACAATTACGATGACGATGAGAATTATGAGGAGAATCCATGTCCCGCAGCATGCCGAGTCAGCATCGAAGCCCAGCGAACGGCGTTGGCGTGCCATAGAGTGAATGGCGGGGGTGAAGGAAGAAAGATTCTGTGGAGCGCGATGCGTTAAGGTATACTGGGGTTTTTCATTCAAATCGACAGTCACGCGTCACGCACCCCCCTGTCGAGGACGAATTTTGGATGCGGTCACGTGTCACGGAGGGGTTTGTCGAACGCTCTAAGGCATGTCACCTCCCCCCCCCCCCCCCCAGTGGCAAAAAAAAAGGTAAATTTTCCATGGAGCTGTCGAAATTTTGGAGGTGTCACGCGAAAATTCGGCTGCTGTCGAAATGTCGAACTGGTAAATCGGGTCACACGTCACACCCTTTGTCGATTTGAATGAAAAACCCCAGTACATGCTTATGAGTGCTTGGAGCGCCGTCTAGTAGCCGTCAAGCGACGTCGCCCGTTTTTAACGGTTACCTCGAGCCAAATCGAGGTCGAAAGTTGTGAGGGGCAGTGCTTCACACCTTCCTGTCCATCTGCCATGATCTGGGTCTAGGATTGTTCGCCATGCCCGTGACAGGCACGGCCCGCTGGGAAACGGCCCGTCAGGCCGAGTTTTGGTCTGATGGTCGTACCGTGGGGACATCAATGGTCGCACCGTGAGAATGTCAGCAGATGCCGTTTGCTGCCGTGTTGCTTTCAATTCTTGCCCTGTGCGGAGCCGGGAGCCCTGTCTCCTCCTGTTCTTTAAGGGCATTTCTTCTACTTCAACTCTGCACCACTTTCAGCCATTGGCTTCAGTAAACGTGGCATGAATGAAACTATAGCCAGTGTGTGAGACAACTATCTTAGTCCATACATACATTGATGTCAACCCAAATTGAATTCGTCAACAGTTCGAGCAGGCTCGAGCCGAAGCCTGAGTGTACATACTAAAGATAGGTAGGGGTACTCGTGGAAATAAAGGTTGTGCTATACTTAATCAAACAAGAGGCTCTTCCGATATTTTACTCAAGAACAATAAAGTCAATTGAAAATTCTAGAAATGGACCAAGCTTCCCTTACTGTAAGCCAGGCACCGGCATAAACATATTAGGGGAGTTCACAATAGACAGGTTGCGCAAAAGCCGCATGAGCCGCATGCAGCTTTTGGCCATTGCGCAAAGCCGCAAGGTTTCCTGAGGTTTTAGAACAATTTTATTCATTATTTTTTGCTCAAGACTATCCCTTGTCTCCTCAAACTCATACACAATTTCTGAAAATAACAGGCATTGCATCTGCAGGCATGGGAAGCCGCATCAAGTTCCGGCACATCATCAAGCTCCACTGGCTTTGGTCCCACACTCCCAAGTCTGTCACGCGGCAGGGGCAGTCTGCTGGGGAGGCTCCTCCAACCCTGGCTGACTCTCCTTCATCCCAGTTAGCTTCAGACTCAGAACCGTGTACTCACAACAGCAGGAAGTCGATTTTTCCACGCGGCTTTGCGCAATGGCCAAAAGCCGCATGCGGCTCATGCGGCTTTTGCGCAACCTGTCTAATAGGCCGTATTATCTCGTTTGTGGAATAAAATAATCGAGTGATGGGACGAATATTTTTACAAAATAAAAATATTCCACAAACGAGATTAAATCTTGTTTGTGGAATAAACATTTTTTTGTGGATATATGCGTGTGTATGCTTGAGTAAGCTACCCGTGATCCCTCCCCCCCACCACCTCCCACGGCAAAGAAGGCCAAAGCTCCCACGGCTGGGACCATCGACTACCATCAACCAGCTCGAAGCTCACTTGGCGGACATGAAGAAGGCGGCCGCTTCTATTAGGTGTGTACTGAGGGAAGCACTGTGGATGATAGTGTCGTCAGAGTCGGTGTCGGTGTCGGTGTTTGATCCCGATTCGTTGTTAAAAATATATTTGTTGTTGTCAGTTACCGTCTCCAAGAGGTGTAGAGCCATGATGAGCTCGAGTGCTACGTTGGTAGTCCACTGGCGGTCGGTTTGTTGAGGCATCGTGGAGGGAGTAAGAGAGAGAAGATTGCGCCAGCTGATCTAGGGGCTGGTCGGACTACATCGTGTGATAAGGTGTTATCGGAGAGGTACATTTTTAGCTCATGCAAAGGAATAATAAAATATTCGTCCACAGATGGGGTGATCATGGATTTAATCCACAAACGAAGATTTTTTCTGTCCCATCACTTGATTATTTTATTCCACAAACGGGACAATGGGTGACTTCCATAAGCATTAAAATATTGCTGGGGAATATCTGAGTGCTTTGCCGAGGCAGCTGTCGGGACCCCATCAATCGGGCACCCAAAAGCAGACACGATATAATGCGAATCTATTATAATCTGAAGGAGGGGTCCCTACCCCCCCCTCTAGATTATCATTAAACGAATAAACCGTTTTGGGTGGTGGTGGCAACTTTCCGCGCTCCTCCCGAGCTACCCAGTGGCCGATTGACTTCAAGGAAAATTGAGAAGACTCCCATTTCCTGCCGGAGTTCATTCCGGCCCTTGTTCAAAGACGAACACAATCTTGATTTTTTTATTCTTTCTCATGGAAATTCGGCGCGTTGGCGGACAACTTGAATATTTCACAATTTGATGGCATCACTGGCACCTTCAAGCAAGCTCAAGTATATTTTAATCCTTATGGGAAGTCACCCAATATGGCCTATCGTGAACTCCCCTATTATTCTTAACTATTTAAGTTGGTTCCAGAACAAAAAAATTTTCCCAAAAACTCAGTGCTAGATAACCCATGGCCAGAGCTCCGTTGTCAGGGGTTATTGACACTGAATGCAGCAGACCATCTGTCATGAATCATACCTAGGGTCGTACAGTTCAAGTTTCAAGTCAGACACTGTTACACATGTCATTTTTCTCGCAGTCCTTGCTCGGCTTTTTATGTGGAATGTCGCTAACATTGAGCAGTATTCATCGTGAATTTCAAGATTATTCTCTTGAAATTCAATGTTCATGATGTTGTGTCACAGTATGCATCCTGAATTTCAAAACCCATTCATGATGCTAAAATCTGCAGAATTGTGTTAATCTATATATACACTTGAAATTCTTGACATTTCATTGCGAAAATACATCATGAATCATGCCACAGAAATCCGCCAAGTCTTTCCGAAGGATGCCTAAGATGCCGAGAAGGGTTAGGTTGCGACTCCACACTACGGCATAAAGCTGCTGCAGAGACCGCCACCACTCTCTCACTCGAACCACCACCACCCTCGCTGGTTGTAGCGTGGGCTGATAGGTGCAGGAATCTCCAGCTCCGCCATGGTCTGCACAAATTCTCAAAGTGACCTTCTCTCAGCACTTCCTCTTGCGTCAAATTTGACTTTATGTTTGGAAAAGATGATCGCGTTTCTCGGGGAGCGGTGGCTGCCCATTGTCGAGGAGGGTGGTCACGACGCACCGGCGCGTAAGGGGAAGGGAGAAGAACTTGCAGCCCCCCGGTGTAGAAATCCCGACGGTGCACCTTAGATTCCGGCATTTCCTTTCTACTCCGTACGTATATTGAGGACGTGGACAATTTCCGGTTCAGGTGCGCAATTGTGAGAAGTTGGAACCGGTTTCGTCCCTACTATTGAAACAACCAGATATTTTTTCGTTACTTGCTTAGTTTCCCGCCATTTTATCTACTTTGCTGACCATGCTCCACCTTATCCCCCTTGATACCTCGCTTCTTTGTTCAATTTTTTTTTTCTGTGGTTTGTTGAGACGACAAACATATCCAGTTTACCACCCCATTTCGAAGACCTTGAGTATGTGACATGTCTTAGACTCAACGACAGACCTGACGAGAAGAAGTTAGACGTCTATGTGTAATGTTCGAGAACATGACTGACGTTTGCAGTGGTACAAGTTAGGCCGGCACAGCAGAGAACGCCTCCCGCCACCCCGCCGCAGAACCCACCTGCGCCTGCACAGCCTCGACAGACCTGCCGAAGACAAGTTAGACGTCGATGTGTAATGGTCAAGATGACTGACGCCGGTAGTGGTACAAGTTAGGCCGGCACAGCAGAGAGCGCCTCCAGCCCCTGCGCCGCAGAACCCCCCATCGAGTGAGCACCCTTGCGCCACGTTAACGAGCGTAAGCAAAGTAGCGAGCGAGACGAACCTCGACAGACCTGCCGAGGACAAGTTAGACGTCGATGTGTAATGGTCAAGAAGATGACTGACGCCGCTAGTGGTACAAGTTAGGCCGGCACAGCAGAGAGTGCCTCCAGCCGCTGCGCCGCAGAACCCCCCATCGAGTGAGCACCCTTGCGCCACGTTGACGAGCGTAAGCAAAGTGGCGAGCGAGACGAATGAGTTGAAGGTGAAGTACATTGTGAATTTATGAAGGAAGACGGCGATGAGTTCTGATTATGGCGAAGTCGAGCAAGGGCGTTTTATCCGCTCAGCGCATAATTATCTATCCGGAAGGAGCCGTTCAACGAGTTTGACTGGCCAAATCTGTCATCGATTCATCGGTTGGAAAGGTGTCCGCCCGGGACGCGCAGAATATAACTGGAGGCGAAGAGCCGGCCTGCGATGCAATTAGCATTCAATGGAATGCCTCCCATGTAATTACAAGCAACGCCTATTTCCACAAATCGGCATCCTGCTTGTAGATGCACTGAACAAGTACGTCCTCAAGCTGGGACTACGTGTGGGAAAGAACACGACTCCAAGGTTTAAAAAAAACCATTAACCTAGGACCGTATAAGCAGACGTCCATCCACTGTCATGTCTGATGGAGATCTCCGCCGGTGCATGGCTTGTTATACTATATCAACTTCCCACTGCAAGGAGGAGTATCAGTATAGCAAGCCATGTACCGGCAGAGATGTTTATCAAATATGACAATGGCTGGACTTCAGACATGCTAATAGGTGGGCTTCCATTTCTACAGTCGTAAGTGCATAGTGGATGACGTTAATATGGCGCCCAGGTGTATCTTTGAGTCATGCGACCAGGGAGCCGCATATACTCTCTTCTCTATGATCATTATCACTGCGGTGATTAAATTCTATCATGTGGCGAAGAATTTTGTAAAAGAAACCTCGAGGTTCTCGGGAGGCAAGATTTCGTCGGTTTCTTCCATTGGCTCGGAAATAGATCATCGGACGCTCTATGAGAGAGTCCTAAGTTACAGAGAGCCAAGAGGGTTAGTTTTAATAAAGGAAAAATTACACACTGAACACAAGGGTTCGTTTTCTTAGCTCTTCCTCTCTGCGTAATAGGAGTTCATCACGGCAGTGTATTACACTCATTCTGCGTCCCCCAACCTCACAACACAGAAGTCTCTTCAATCATGTTGTCTCCCCCCCCTGGCCTAGTCTAGAGCTGCGCCTCAGACAGGCGCATGTCAATGCGCTGTCGACTTTGCAACCTCTTCGCGGTTCGCGGTTCGCGATCGTGGAGTGTTTGCCACATGTAGCGCCAATGATTGATTACTTCACGTCTACTCAAATATCGGCCGCCACGCAATCTGCGATGTGCAAAGCCTGCACTTCGGAGGCAGACACTTGAGGGTTGTAATGCAAATCGATAGGATTGAGGGCAGAGGATATTGGTGAGAGCAATAAGTACACGGAAGCGGCAAAATTATGAGTCCGGAGGGGTTGAGGGAGCAGATGGCAGAGCTGCAGGGTTGAAAAAATAGTTCCGTGTTGGTTGGAGGTGGGGACTCCGCGGTGGCTCCCGATCAAGATTGCTTCAGCAGAAAAGAGGCTGACTAGTGAGAACTGGAGGCACTGTATCTGCGGCCACCGGCGTGAAAAGGCCACATCCAGCCGGCCGAACGCTGTGGACATTTTGAAGTCAGAAATATGTCCCAAGACTGCCGGGATTGATCGAAGACGATACAGTGCCGAGAGCTTCAATCCCGGCAGTCCCGGGACATTTTTCTAGGGTTCGATAACATGGAAGGTACTTGCTTGTGGATTTGACAGCTGCCCAAGCGGCCAACAAATGCACGGACATTGGTAAGCCCTCTCCCAGTGCGTCCGAACTGCGAATGGAGCTGTAACGAAGTTTTGAATTGTCAGATGACGTGTTCATCTGTATTCTACAGCCCAATTTTTTTTCAGCTGATCGATGATCCCCAGAGTTCGAAATAAAAGGATATCTGTTGTCAGACTTCCTCGATGTGCAAGCAAGGAGCAGAAGCCGACGTACCGGACACTCTCCACATCCACATGAAGAAAGACACTCCCCGCAATTATCCAGAGAAGTCTGCACTCAGGGATTGTTTGCCACATGTAGCGCCCAATGTCATGGTTGATTGATTTGAGTTTATTCAAGGTGTACGTTATTTATGCGCCGCCGCACAATACGCTGATCTGCGTGCCGACCTTCAGAGGTAATTTACAGATCTGCAAGATTCAATCATGAAAAGTTTTCCAGGTGGGAGAATCTACGGCGCTGACTTGGAAGAATGACCGACATATCATTATCAGGAAAAACCTACATTCCGAATTTGCTGCAAATTACCACCTAATAAGTTTATGACCAGAAAATCTGACCCAAAAAAGGCTAACCGAGGAAATCATTGAAAAGTTACCAAAGTTGCCTTGATTACTACTGATATACACATCAAAATAATCCTCGACGACAAAAATTGAATGCGCATGAACTTGAATATCAGAAGGTTTGAACACACCGGTACATAAATCTTGGCCCAGTTATCTGACTACCAGATGCAATGAGACCTGAGGATTGCAGGACTCATGTTTCGAAGGGTCCTGAAGCCCTATCTGTCTTATCCGAGAACTTGGGCCCAGGTTCTCGGAGAGGCTCCCTAAAACCCGACACAGCGACATGGCGGCAGACCTTCAGCAAATCCGACACAGCTCAATAAGTCCGACACATTCACCGTATTCTCATTGGTTCCGACACATGCCAAGCTTTCCACTCCGGCGTTGTTCCCTCGTACACTCCTCAAGTCGAACTGATGGGATAATTGATCGCTGATGCGATCATCTCCAAGTTGGCCGAGCGTGGTTGGTTGGAGCACCGGAAGGGAACGGCTCGAAGGCGGACAGTGAGAAATAGAAGCCGATGACTTTTTTTTCACTTTGATGTGGGTGGACTGTCCGCTAACATCACTCTCTTTATAAAATTAAGCCTGTCCATCTGAAGCCTTTTCAAACTCCGCCATCTCCGCAGCCTGTCCATCAGCTTCTAACAGTCTAACCGCTTTCGGCGATCTCTCTCCAGGCTCTCATACCGCCTGTCCGGATCCAGCTTCACAGCATATCTATGGAACACCGCAAAACTCTGTCTTGAATGCTCAGCTCAACACTCGAAGCTTGGAATTTATTTCATTGTGAATTACAGGCTCCTTTGCTCAATCCTCAACTGGACATTGACATTCAACCAGATTGAATCTGCGCCGTGACCGAAGGAAGGGGATGCGAGGCCGCAAAGCGGCCAAGCAGCCACTTGTCAAAGTAAAAAAATGTCATACACTGTGTTCCCATCCCATGTAGACAGAGGGTCTGTCTACCCCCGTAGCCAAAGGTAGATGGACCACTGTGTCTACATGATGTAGATGCAGTCAGTCTACATATGTCTACAATCAGTCTACATTCGTCAGTTGACGTAGCTGCATGTTAGCCGATGTAGCCACATGTAGCCGCTCGTAGGTAGATGTAGACAGATGTACAAACCTTTGACAAGATGAATTATGATGCAGAATGAGGGTGTGATTGGATAGCATTTTTTTTAACAGACTCAAACTCAATATGCAGCCTGCTGATTGATGTCTGTGGGTGCTTGGCAAGGGTGCTTGTTTGCCGGACCGAGCTTAGTCACTAGATGACACAACTCCGAGTCTCCGGCAAAAAAGCATATGCCATATAGTGATCAAACTGAGATTTACCAAAAGACTTAAGACTCATCCGAGGAGCGATGTAGATGCTGTCTCATAGCAAGATTGGCCGAGTTTGCATTACGGGGTTGAGCAAGGTGTATCTACGCTGTAGATGCACGTAGCCGACGGGTAGATGCACTGCATCTACCTCACATAAACGAACATAGCCGGACATCAGTCAACCACGGCAAAGGTGCGTCCACATTGGAGCATAGACACAGATCGCTGGACGTAGCCGAACATCGCCACATGTTGGCACATGTCAATCAACATAGACACAGGTGCGTCTACAGGGGGTCGGAACGCAGTGATAGTTACCTCGAACCCAAAATAGTAACTGTGGGGAAGTGCTCCGTTACACTTACTTATATTCATCCTCAATGCTTCAAACTGTCACAACTCTTCAGCCCTTCACAAGCACCTTCCAATATTGAAACATTTCTTGCCCATCCAATACCGAGATCAAGGTTGATATAATCAAACTCCTGTGCAAGTTGTTCAGCCATCAATCAAGAACAGCCAACGTACAATGTTTAATCCAAGCTTTCGATTAATGGAACCTCCCTCCATGACTGGTGCCAGGAACATGATACTTTCAAAACATTAAGCTACATGTAGTTATTCAAAATGTTCAAACGGTGCTTAAGATCCGTGGGGCGAAAGCATTTGAATCTCTCCTTGCTTGTGCATCTTTGGCAACCCACCTCTTCCCTGCATGCCGGGCCCAGGTGATTTCAGACCAGATTTCCATTGTGGTTACTGGCGATATCTATAGCCGCGCTATTTTGGATAGTCGACATCCAATTCCTGACAAGAATGTTCTGAACTACACACTTACTGACCCTTCTGCACAGTATTTAGGTATATGCGACACAATATGTTCCGCAGAATGCCCACCGCTTTGGCATCCTTGCATTGAGCCAATTCTGCAAGAAACAAGAACAGCCTGGAGTCCTGGAAAGCCGTTGAGTAAGGCTTCCCATGCTTTTCCGCAGCGCTCAGTCAACTTGACCCAGTGAGAGCGAGCTGATTCAACAGCAAGTCCATGTTTATCTAGTTTATTACTAAATGCTTCAAGTATCCAAACAGTGTTGCCCCCAAATATATTCCCAGTCTCCCCTGAGCTATCGACGCTCTGTGCACGTATAGAAGAGCATCATTAGTTAATAGATCAAGGAACTGTGCCCATGTGTTCCTGAACAAAAATATCCTTAATTTTCTATTGGCTTGAGAACACAAGTGAGGCCCAATCCGCAGGCCGTTGAAACCCACTCTCACTCTTCACATTCCTTCTAAAAATCATGTAACAAGAGCACCACAATCAAGCAAATGATCTTTAAAGTGAACCGCAATAGATCTCCCTCGTACAGCTGATGGAATTAGATAGTGCTAGAGTGTGGTGCCACCCTAGTACCGACAAACTACTGTGCTGCTGGTTATCTTGTTTTGCCTATCCAGCTACACTCCACCTCATAGAATTGAAGGCATGCGACGGGGAGGAGTCACTGGTTGGGAGATTCAAGATTTTCAGCACAATTTATGGTGAAAAATGTTGTTTGTTTTTCAGACATTTTTCACTGAAAAAGGTAGTGAAAAATTCAAAAGGAAGCTCAAAAGAGGTGAAAAAGATTTGAATTTTTCACCACTTTTTTCAGTGAAAAATGTCTGAAAAACAAACAACATTTTTCACCATAAATTGTGCTGAAAATCTTGAATCTCTCAACCAGCGAGTATCCAGAGACTTAGTCTTCTAGAAATCCAAGTCGCATTCTCATTGATTCTCCATTTCAGAAGACATCATTTGGAGAAAATAATATTGTATATGAATGTAGATACATCAAGAACAGCGAAAGATACAACTACACGGCCTCAGTATCCCTGTACAATGCACGATACTCGTCCGGAAATTGGGCAAGAAATCAAATGATGTGTAAATTTGGTCATCTGTGTGCCTGATGCTCCATGTCTTAGGCTTGCGCGTCATTCTAAGGGGTGTTGTTAGATCGGAAGGTGGTAAGAGCATGCTACTGACCGTCTCTTTCCGGAGCTTGATGGGTCAGGTGCAACAGCAGCTTTTGTCTTCTTGGATTTCCGCATGGGAGCATCCTCATGTGTTTTAGATGCCCCCGCTTTCGTGAAGATCGTCGGGTAGAAAGCTGTGGCTCCGGTGGCTCGGAGTGGGGAAGAGCAACTGGAGACGGTGCAAATGTGGGAACTGAGTCCGATTTTAGACTTTTTTTGCGCCTGAGTTAGCAGAATCCCCACCAGAGACAACTTGAGGGCCAATAACATCCAAGTCACCCGTGGATATTATCTCACCGTCCCCCTCGCCGTCGACATCAAGGTTTGGTTCAGATGGAGATGCCTTGTCTGAATCTACATCGTTTTCCGGCTCAAGTGCATCACACTGGGGGCAACTTTAGACACATGTAAAGGCCGCATTCGACAAATGCATGTGGTCTGTACTAGCAACAAGGCTCACAATGCGGCCTTTGGCATTCAAAGGCAGGTGTTGTGGCATGCTTTATGCCTCTGTGTGGGGCAACAAAGCCTGCCACAAAGCCACCCTTTGTCTGTCAAAGGCAGCTTTGTAGTCTTTATTCCAAGTGCAGACCACATGCATTTGTCGCATGTGGCCTCTGCATGCACTGCTTGTTGCCCCTGGTGTCAGGTTGGATCCCAGGTTCAATCCGTACTTTTGACAAAATCAATGTGACAAGAAAGTATCAGCAAGTGCCACATACCTTCCAGCGAAACTATTTCAACGCCATCCAGCACCATCTCATCCATGGTCCAGAGACAAGGATGAGTACCGAGTGATTTTGACTTGCTCTTCTGGTTTACACGAACAACACCCGATGAGCTAGTCTGTATTCTGCTCAGATTAATTCCAAACATGGAAAAATGAGCTCACCTTTGCCTCTGCCATGATTATGGCAAGCTCGGCCTTGAGCTCTTTGATCTTGTTGTTCCCCGCAGATGCGTTCTTAGCTTTCTGGTATGACGCTTGGCATTACGTGCAGTTCGATGGCTTAGTTTTTTACGATTACTAGCCATGACACCACTGGCAAGAGATGCCTCAAACTGTTCACCCACGGCATTGTCAGCCTTCGCTGCCTTACACAATATTAGTGAGTAAATTGAAGGAGCGTTGACTCGAACCTCAGAATGCATCAAGGCATATCAGAAGTGCTTCAATTTCCGCCATTAAGTGCGTGGTGTCGCAGCGGCGGGAATGTGGGGGAAGGAAGCAGACTAGCAGATCAGTCTAGATCAGTAGTAACGGCATCCACTGCCAAGACACGATAGCCAAGCGGTGTGTTGGGTTTCCTGGAATTGTGTCGGATTTCCTGAAGACCGTGTCGGATTTCCAGAAGACCGTGTCGCTTGCGGCAGAATGTGTCGGATTTCCTAATCTGTGTGCAGGTTTTCCTGGGTGTGTCGAATTTACTGATTTTTGACAGGTGTGTCGCTGTGTCGGGTTTTGTATATACTCCTATTGAGGCAGTCGATAAGGCTGTTGATACTTTAGATTTAGAATTAAGTTTAGAGGGAAATGAAATAAGAAGTATGGATTCTCATTTAAAGGGGTATTAAACTGAATACAAAGCTTCAGGTTTCAGACACGGCTAAACTCATCTGCAAACCAACTTGAAATATGCCGATCTACTAGCACACAGCCGGGGTAAGTATATGAAGTTCACTTTTGTGAAGCCATTTTCATTCCATTCCTCGTTTTTATTCCAATCCCTACAATGCCTAAAATTTTATATGTCTTCGGATATTCCGTGTGGTCCGCTGGCAAGTTGCATTTCGCCCTCATTTACTCATTCCAGTTTCTGACTTGCCCATAGCTGCGGAATTGGCTGTGTATGTTCATCTCGAACACTTCCTAGGCTGGAGCTCGGATACTCCGAGAGCGAAGTGACCCAGAAAACCGTAACTTTGGTCAATGGCGACAACTTTGATCCCTCGTTCCTGAAAATTCTTTGTTATACCATTCTTCCAATTCATCTGTTTGCTCTCATGCGTGTGGTGTGAGAAGTGCAACCCGAATTTCTCGATGCTCGTTGCGGTATGCTTTCCATCCAAATCACACTTCGCTGTTGGCTGAGACTGCATCTCACTAGTGCAACAAACAAGAACTTGCGGCAAAGGCATCGGGCCTGCAGGGCATGTTCCTCGCAAATCGTCCGTACCCGCTCCTCTTGCTATACTTATGGATTAGTTCCCTGATGGCGAGACGTGCAGGGCAAGCAGCATTCCAGAGGTACATTGCAGACCCTGCTGCCGGTGAGTACAAAGATTTCTACAAGCCTCGAATCGCGGCCAACGGTGGTGAGGAGACTTTTGGCGGTCTGTCGCGGTCTTCTCACACATGTTATATGTACAGGCCTGCTCGAGATTTTCACGTGCAAGGCACCGGCAGATGTTCAAGCAGGCTATTTTGTACAGTCGCAGGCGCATTTCGATGCAGTACGCTCAGCACTCTTTGAGGTCTATTGGGGCGCATGGGCTGCACGGGAGAGCTGGAAGAAAGTGTATGCGGAGACCCTTCACTGATGGCTGATTTGAATACAAAAGAAGTGCCTGCTTTTTAGCTGGACAATTGGTCTCAAAGCTTGTTCCATTCTTGCTTGATTCTTGCAGAAACTGTTTATAAATAGGGAGAGCACGAAATCATTACACGCTTGCAACGCTCTAATACTCTGCTCTCTGAGTGAGGGTAACCTCTCGATCGATCAGATTGAAAGTCGACACAATGTTGTGTAGAAAAACATCCCCCCTGTGCAAGAAATGAGATGAGGAATGGCTTGATGAAGAGCGCAAACATACAAAATGAACTGAGTATCGAAGCTGGGGGAAATGGCACTGATGGGCTGCGTCCCACTCGCGCAGGCGATGGTTCCGTTGTCAAACTTCCCTGAAGCCACAATCTGGTCTCGCGGATCAATGCTGAACCTCTTCCCCCCGAGGGTGACCTGGAATTCCGGCGCAGTCGCATTGCAATCCACAATGTAAATCGGCCTGTCGTTCAAAGGATTCGTGATGAGGGTCGCTGGAGGATTGAACCCCGTCGCAAACACCGCGGCGACATCATCCGGCAAGAGGTTGAAGGTGGTGCCGCTATCGAGGATGGTGTTGTTGCTCGCCGTTACTACGGTGTCACTCCCCGGGAACGTGTAGGACTGGATATCCACCGCGTAGAAGAAGAACATTGCGTCCGGCCCGTCAGAAGGTATCCCAGTGGAATTGACAACGGTATAACCCTGGATGGGAACAGTTACGGAAGTGTTGACCACCGGAACTGGAGACATGCCTCCAAACGACAAGAATCCAACATTGTGTTCGACTGGATGGTTCCCTCGTCCCTCAATAGTACCCCGGTCAATGGAGACCGATAATACTGAAAACGGTGTGAGGGCCGATGGGGTAATTCATTTCCAGTAAGTTACGTACTCGAGTTTTTCAACTTCTTCTGCTTGACCGCAGTGAAAAAGAAAGGATCGTATAAAGCTCTTGTACCATCGGTGATATTGTGCACAGCTGTCAGACTGGGGAATGCTAAGCCCTGAGCAGAAGGTGAAGTGAGAGTGAGGCCGAGGAAGACCCAAATGACACAAACGAGGAGACCCGACAGGATTCCGTTTCCACTTAAGCCGGCGATAGAATCTGGAACTGCCAATTCTTGATGCGACACCGACACCCCTCCAACTGTCACGGTATCAAAGCCAACAGAGCCATTCAGAACCGCACCATTCCCGAACCTCAAATTGGCCCTGACATCCGGAAACGACTCGAATGTCGTTGACGCGTTCGGATCGAAGCCATCCGTACCGAATGCACACCGACTGTGGCACGGAAGTACCGTTGGCATCCACGCAGTTGAACCCCCTTTGCACAACCCACGTATCGACACTGCGAAATTTAATTACAATCAGATTTATAGGACTCAATTTGCCCAAATGAAGCATTGCCTTCCTGTGTCCACGATGACGGTGAAATCTTGGCCCCCAATCGTTACATTGACCAGGTATTCAGTTTCGAAGCGGCTCACGTCGAGCGCGACTGTACTGGTACCATTGCCAGTGGGGTAAACCCCTCTGTGTAGCGCGTCCATCTTCGACCGGCGGCGCGGGGCTTTCCCGATGAAAGGAATTGAGAATTCGGTGGGAGGGAAGAGGGTAGTAGCTTCCTGGTGTGCATGCGAAGCAAGAGCGCGGTCCATGCTGGTAGTCCGTCCTTTCGCTTCCCCCAAGAGGTGCAAGGCACAGAATATCAAGAGCCAGGTCATTTCAAACTTGAAGGAAAGGATTCCTAGTAGATGATTCTGGTTAGCGTTAGCTGAACAGCGGTGCCTTTATATTTTTGCGTACTCCGGAGGGCAAGGAGAATTATTCCAAGTTCAACAGAAGAAGCACGCCCGCGCGGCTCCAGCTGGCCTCAGGTAGATTCAAAATGGAAGCTGTTCATCTCAGGATCTCCCACCGCCGAAGTTGAGTGGCCAGGCACCAACGCCGCTGGAAGTTTGGAGCATGTACGACGGTGATCGGAGAACTCACCTACTTTTGGTGAGCCTCACCGCTTCGATCGGGAGATCAGGACACACTGATTCAGCGTTTCGACGCCACCGCGCTCCAAGTTTCAGTATCGAGAGCGGGCGGCTTCTGGCATTAGTAAACAAAGCACGTAGCTACCTGACTATGGAACCGCCACCCTGTCTTAACTTGAAGCACAGCACCCCAGTACATACCGGCATGTGCGATAGGCGCCCGCTGACGCTGTACCTAAAAAGAGGGTTCTGTGAGGCTGGGGTCTTCGAGTTCAGAATAGGGCTCTGTATATAAGTCCGGTTTGCAAACCGGTTTATAAACCCGGGGTGTTTATAAACCGGTTTTTAAATGGTCGGGGCGAAATGGCTGTTTTTGATTTACTTCGGCTATCACTCGCCAGAAAGTTTTCCTTTCGCCTTTCGCCTCCATCTTCGGCGTCGCTGGGGAAAATGTCCGGCTCTGGGGCGGCCTACTATGACGAAGAACTAAAATACCTCTACCGCTTGCTCAAGAACTTACCCGACGTCATCCCTGAAGGCAATGCCCACGACTTCACAAATTACGTCCCTGATCCGCAAAAGACAAAAGACTTCGGAAAAGTGTGGACAGCCAAGCTCTCAAGTCTTCATTCGGCTGACGCGGAACTCGCGGGATGGTCAGAGGGGAGTGCGGTTGGGGTTGGGAAGGGGAAAAACGGGCAAATATTACTGTCTGGGACGAGGAGGCCGAAAAATTTGTATTTTAGCAGCCTCGGTTTATAAACCGGTTTATAAACACCCTGTTTACAAACCGGTATTTAAAACGTGTTTTTAATTGCCTGGGAATTATATACAGAGCCCTAGAACTTCAGAACTCCTCCTTGACTCCTTCCCCAGGGTTCCTGTTTGCGCAGTTAGTGTGAGTGGGGAAGGATTGTGGGTCCAGGTCTCCAGAAATGTTCTTGCACTCGATCCCGAGTTTGAATTGCCGATACCCTCGCGAGGTTGGAGGAAATGTTGATGAGAAGAGAGCAAGCTGAGTATTCCCACGCCCGTCAAGGCAGATGTTGCCATCAACTTTGGCATCAACGTTGCGCAAAACCACCATGATAACGAGTTGGGATCAAAGTCAGGATGAGGCGGCCAACGCGAAGATTTGGTCGGTGCTCTTTTCGTGGATTCACGCCCTCCGTCCCAAGGAATCCATTGCTCAAGCAGGCTGATATCCAGCTGAGCCTGCCCTAGTTCCGAGCGAACACGCATCCTCATCTCTTCCCCGACTCATCCACTATTCTGGGTCCATACCGCTCGAATCTCTGGAGCGCCCTCTCCACCCACGCCCACGCCACAGCCCGTGGTGCTCCATGCGAGCGTGTCCCGTGCGGCGTGGAGCATGACCTGCGCATACTCCGCTATCCCGTCCTCGCACCGCTGGCTGGCGTATACACCCCTCTCTTCATTCCAGTGCCCACCGATATGCGCTCGTCCGCGCGCACCGGCATGTTGATCCCGTCTTGACAGGCGTCCGTCTCGTATCCATCCGCAATCAACACACCCTCGCGCACGACTCACGCAAGGTGGCATTCCTTTGATGCTGAGCGAGCGCGCGTACCCTGGCGAGGATGGATGCACACGATCTGCGTGCGCGGCTCTCTGTACCTCCCAACATGGTGCCCGCCGCCGCCCTCTTCTCCATCTCTGGCAGCTCGACTTGCTCCTTCGCGCGCTCGCACCCTACACGCATCGCAGGAGGCGTGCTTCTTCACGCACACGGCGACCTTCTTCCATTTCCGGTGCGCGACGCAACTCTCGAGTGCGCCCCGTTCACGCGCACAGTTCTCCTTGTACCGGCATACGAGGGCGTGCGGGGGCGTATATGGATCTTGACGAGGTGAGTGTTTTGGGTCGTCTTTTTGCTTTCTTCTCCATTGTCGCTGCTCTTGATTTACTCCCTTCTTACGTACATACACCCTCCCACCGTCCACTCTTCCTCGCCTCATTTCCTTACGCACGCTCACCGCACTTCTCTGCTCGACCATGATCTACCCCTCCTTCGTTCCTCCATCGCATCCATCGCGCGTGCGACTTCACTCCTCTTTCTTATCCACCGATGATCCTGTCTTTGTTCGCGCTAGTACCGTCCTTCCCCCTCTACCACCCGCTTCGCGTTTCCCTTCCTAATCCTGGCCCTTGTCGTCCGCCCTTCTTCGCCTTTTCCCCCTGTTCCTCTGCGCACGCCGACTGCGTGTCCTTGGTGCTTGTGCCTTCGTCCCGCTCCTTCTCATTTGCGCGCCACACGTATCACCCTTCCATCCACCTGCCTCCCCACTCCGCCTTGCTCTCTCCCTCTCCTCTTCGGTCTCTATATCCCAGCATGCACGACGCTAACACCCTCTCTTCACAGGGCCCTGCGCGCCACCTCTTCCCCCATCATCACCAGTACCATAGCACGAAAATCGCGACGCTGCGCACGAAGGCGCGCCTGAAGCCCAAGCACAGCACTATGCGGACTACGACGCGCGGTTTGCCCTCAAGCACCACTGTACCGATATTAATCCTTTCTCGATGGATCCACTGCTCACGCCCGTCAGGGCCACACACTGCGGTGGACGCGGGCAGTTGTTTTGTGGGTGAGTCTTTTCTTTCCTCGTTTTTTCGATTCTGGTGATGCGGAATTTTGGGGGTTCTCTCTATCTCCACCCGAGCCAATTCCTTCACTACAGGTGCTCATCGTCCACAGAAGCCCCATCGGCGTCCCCGCCGGATGCCGTCTCATTTTCCACCCACAGACCATTCTCACCCGGCAACTAGATCAAGTCGGGCAACATTGAATTTAAAGAAGGGGCCGAGCTCATGTACCGTTGGGGATGCCATGCGGGTCCAAGGTGGTGGCGTTTTGTGTTAGAAATGTAGCTTTGGATTTCGAATACATTATACTGTGCAGGCCGTCAGCGACCAAATAAACACCAAAATCAGATACTGGATGGCGGAAGGCGATGACGAACCTTTGGATAATTTTCTCCTCCTTGACTGGAGTGCGTTAAGTACATACCAAGGGAGGGCAGAAGGCGGTGGAAAGGCAGATATCATTGCTGTATACGGGCCGAATATTCAGCCAACGAATGAAGATTAAACAGGCATCGTACCGGGAAAGGAAAGGCGGTGGTGGGTAATTATAATACCAGGTTTCTCCTCGAATACAGCACGAATATCTAGGCGGAGAACTGAGCTGATGAATAAAATGTTAAAATCACGTACCGGAGAACGGAAGGCAGCCACCAGATAGTCGCCGTTGCTCCTTGAACGGAATACAATCCGGTGAAATTGAGAATGGTCATTGTGTTTCGACACCTTCGACCTCAATCAATGGCGGCTGGCTTCATTCTCAGTAAATGGAATAAATGCACTATGAACCTGCCATCTATGCTTACCAATATTTCTAATATCCAACTACCCCGCCGCAGCAATGAATTATTCAACATGACTGAACAAATAATGTGAACACCCGTACCTTACCTCCATCGGTGGATGGGGGTACATCTCGCACGGATGGATCATTGGATGGGTGCTGGACAGAGAATGAATTTCAGTGCTAGCAAGAATGAAGGTGAGTGGCTCAGCGGGTTTGCACACCGGGCCTGGCGCCACACCGGATGCAGCCGAAACGAATGCCCCGACCTCTCATCGCAACCCAGACATACTAGTGAAATCAGCAGGTGTAAAATCGAGCTCCCGGCACTGGGCATGGACAACTGGTAGTGGGTAGCGAAGGAAAGAAGCAAAGTGTCTCGTGTGTGGTCTTTGAGCGGTGGAGTACGCCGGCATGTGGCTTCGTCCGAATGAGTCGGATGTACGGAGCGCAGAAAAGTAAGGTTGAAGTTAATTTGTTATGTTGAAAAATAAATATGAGAAAAGCCTCGAGGCGATCGAGACAATAGAGTTTGGAGCAAGAAGACAGTTGTATGGGAAAGAAACAACAATTTCAGGAGGAACAGACAATCTGATTTGTAGCATCTGTTTAAGATACGAGTAATATTTGCAGGCAACACGGCCCTTTTTCTTCTACCTTTTGTGCATCTTCATCGATGCAAGCTTCATCGTGCGTCATGCTCATTTTTTTAATTTGTACCTCGCGCTCCCCGCTCTTGGCATCGAATGGGGTTTGCATTCAACGGACACGCCAGGTAATGCAGCTCCACATGAATTCAACTGGTCCGTCTCAGTGTCATAGCTATTTGCTGAATCTCTGAAGTAGAACTGAAACCTCGTGCCGAGGGATCTAGAGATATCCGGCATTGTAATTTAGTACAGAGTAGAGTACGCCAGGTGCTTGGACAGCATTGTGTTCAATGGCACGAAGTGAAATTCAACGATACAACGCCTGTACAGTTGCAAGAATAGAGCTACGAAACAACACCAAAATCATGACGCCTCTCCCGGTCCTACCCTGAACCGTTCAGGGAGTATATACAAGAACCGAAAACGAAAACGTATAGATATAGACGGCCGGCTGATGGCCGCTGATCTTGGAGTGGTCATTCCCCGCCTAAAGAGGAGGCAGGTGCAGTGATGGCACATCATTTCCGCTCTCAACTCATGGCGACTCTGACTATTGACCTATACCTGGCGGTGCACAACACAGGTATTCATTGCGAGAGGCATGAGCACATCTGGAAAACATGAGTGTTGCCGTTGCAGCTGAGAACAGTTGCCGTGGAATTGCCGATCTGCCGATTGATGCAGCCGAGTGCCGAGTTTCGTTTTTGCTTTTCGTTAGTACCGACTTTGAACGTTCGCTCACGCTCATATCATCAATTTGTCCTCATCAATTCATCTCCTTCGAGCCTTCGGCCACGGTAGGGTTCTGGATAATGAAAACATGGAACACACCTCGTGTTAGCGCAAAATTCCGTTCGCAGTCGAGAGAACAGCAAGCGCTAGATATCCAGGGATCATGTCTGTTGGTTATAGCGTCGCTAGTACCCGCCTCACGCTACCTGTCTTATACATTTTACGACCCATTCTACCTCTCTACCTTGCTCCAACGCACTCCAACCCAGCTCCGCACTCTCCACATCCGCAGTTCCGCAGTCGCGCGCCGCGCTTGTAACCCGAACACCGGACCCGAACAACGAATTCTAACACCTCGGGCGCCTGGAACTAAGCTCCTCGGTTTGAGCATTTTGGGGCACGGTTCAAAAGAAGACAAAAGAAAATTGACAGAAGTGGCGCAGAATGGTGGTTCGTCGTATGCAAGTCACTGCATGGGCCAGGTGCACCAGCCTGTGGAAGATGATAGGGCTGAAAGAATCAAATCATGACAGACGTAACGCAACAGACAGTCCTATACAGTGGTCAGTGCCAAAGAGAGGTAGAGAACACTATATGTTGGCCAAATGTATTATTGTGTCGAGAAAAGGGGGTACGCACCACAGAGGAACGGGAAGTATCTGGAGCGGATTGAGAATTGGCCCCGCATCAACACAACAGCAGACACCTGCAGAGCCCGGACTCGAGGGAAGCACACCAGGTGTTGTTGTGAAACCCGACCTTGCGACAAGTGGTCGGCACCTGGTATGGAACTGAAAGAAAAGACGGCCAAAGCTCTCAATAGGGTCATCCAACCTCGTTCAACGCCGCAAGAGTAAGCCGCGGGTACGAAAGTCATTTTGAAATAGCAGTGGAGAGATCTCACTTGATGCATAGTGACACCCGAAGTTGCATGCGGGGTGCGAGAAAGTGTCGACAGGATGACTGGGTCATTATGAAGCGTTAAGCATTTCCGGAACTGGATGATGGTCAGTTGATGAATCAAATATAATCCACGATTGGCAGCACGTACACCAGGATGTAAGAGAGGAACCATATTGGCTGTCTCAAGCCTGTTTCGTCGAGCAAGGCGAGTCGAATGACGGTCATGTATCCTTGAATGAGCTGAGAAGCTTGAATAAATTCTCGCTAGTCTCAATCGATGCACTGGGAATATTGAAATGAAGGGCTCGAATGACTTAAGTCAAAGTCCACCTCAACATCTTACCCAGCTTATTCATCGTCCCAGTCTTCCGGGGTAATGGCTGTAGGAACACAAGACCTGCTGGCACGATGCCCAGACAAACGAATCTTTAGGAGGCTCGAACCCGTTCGACTCGGGGTCAAGTCTTGAGGGCAAAAGGACTTCCTTGTTTTTTCCCCCCTTTTCTGGCAGCGCGGTAGTTGTTGCATGACATTACCCGAATCTCGACATGGCAAGCATGTTGAAGTTTTTTTTTTTTTTTTTGCTGCCCAAAATCTCTCGTAAACGGACGCTTCAACAGAATCAACCTTGTACCTTGGCTGTTGAACTTCGATCAGTGCCTCTTTCATCTTGCGCGGCGCGTCATCTCATGGTTGATGCCATGTCAAAGGAAAAATAAATAAGATACCAAAGAGCAAGACACGAGGCTCCGAGGTGCTCAGGTAGAGGCCGATTACAGCAGTGGGAGAATGTCGCACCATAGAAGACCCGGTCACGTCAACTGATCGGCTGCTCCACTGTCCGATGAGTCACTTTCACTTTTCGCCCAAACATTGAAACAAGCATGACTAGCACCGTGTTCCAAAAGGCCTTCAATGAAATAGGCTTGTCTACCTTCCTGTCGTCCCCTCGGGATGTCTACCTCATCATCCTCCAACGCGGTATCCGCCTGCTCGTCTATGGCCAATCTTCCCTCATCCTTACAGCGTTCCTCAAGTCACTCGCGTTCACCGACTTTCAAATGGGTCTCTTTATGACCTTGATTTTGTTGGGGGACGCAGCGGGCTCACTTGTCCTCACCATCTACGCGGATCGGCTCGGTCGGGCAAAGGTCTTGTTAGGAGGATCTTTGTTGATGGTCGCCAGCGGACTGGTTTTTGCTTCATCGCAAACTTATATAGTCCTGCTTTTGGCGGCAATGGTGGGTGTAATCACGCCGAGGTGAGAATTCACCTCCCTTCAGACAACCTTTGATAGCTGATGAGGATCTGCATCGCACGAAGTGGTAACGAGGTAGGACCATTCAGAGCTATTGAAGAATCCATCCTCGCCCAACTCACGGAACGCGATAACCGGAGCACGATCTTCGCATGGCATTTTACGTTGTCTGGACTTGCTATCGCTCTGGGGAATCTCTCGGGTGGTTGGATCACTCGGGCGTTACAGCAGCATCTCGGATGGACGGCTATGTCGGCTTACCGAGGAATCTTCTTGCTCTACTCGGCGGCAGGGTTGTTCAATAGCGTATTGACAATGGCTCTGTCGGTTAAGGTCGAGATCCAGAGGAAATCAAATTCGAGTGCAGAAGAAGAGGACGGGTTGTTCGAGATGGGTGAAGAGGAAGATGAGGTCGTAGAGGAAACGAAGGAGACGACGGCACTAGTTTTCTCACCCGAAACGAAAAGGAAAGTGTGGTTATTGTCAGCCTTGTTTGGCGTGGACAATTTGTCCGCTGGATTGGTTCCAGTGTGAGTGGTGAAGCTTTTACTTCAGTCGTGTGGAAAGATAAATGTTTTTTGTGCAGCTCCATCATCGTCTACTTCTTCACGACGAAATTTCACGTCGATGAAGGAACTCTCGGCAACACGTTCTTCACCACGTCCTTCGTCGCCGCTATCTCCAACATCGTCGCCGGCTCCCTCGCTCGACGTTTCGGAAATATCAGAACCATGGCCTTCACCCATCTTCCTTCGGCGATTTTCCTCGCCCTTGTCCCTCTTCCGTCCAACTTTCAATTCGCTCGAGCAATTCTCATCGCCGTGTTTTGCACCACAAAAATGGACATGGCACCACGTACGGCGTTTTTGGCATCGTACATCTCCGCCGAGGAGAGGACGGCCGTGATGGGAATCATAAACGTGGTGAAGATTTTCTCGCAGAGTATAGGACCAACCGTGACGGGTTTATTCGCCAGTCATGGTAAGATTTGGTTGAGTTTTGTGATTGCTGGCGTCCTTCAGGCGTCGTATGATCTGGCGATGTTGTATTTCTTCACCACAGCGGTGTCGGTTTCTTGAGGGTGTAGTAGACGGTTAGTTGATATCGCAACATCCGCCTATTTTTACGCTATTTTGTTTAGAACCAGTTGGGTTGAGAAATTTAATTTTAATCCTCACCCACCCATCCACATCACGTTTTGGGCGCGCCAAATTTTTGACCTGAAATAAGTCAGGAGTGATTTAGGATCTTGAGCGGTGATCACCAGCTCGTGCAAGGCGCCTGGAGACTCGACTCAAAACAGCTACCGCGAATCAAGCTCAAAGTTTTGCATTTGCTTCATTCCTTGATGGATTCTCCGCTCGATCTCGGTTCGTCGGTCCAAACTATATTGTATGCATGCTAGGGCTATCTGCAGTCCAAGCACATCTATTTATTCATGTACGTCTACACCGACAAGTAAATCGATGGCACTCGGAGCGCACCTGCCCACAGTAGGAAATTCTCGTTCTATGCAGCAGGAGCCTTTTTTGATTCGGCGGGATTGCATTCGGGGTTTTTTTGTTTGTGCCATACCGAGATCCATCCGATCACCAAGACAAATTGCGTATAACGTGCCAAAGCGGCCAGTGCCCCCGATCGCCTGGCACATTAAATCCTCAACCGGCTTGAACTTCAGGATGCACTTCGGCAGGATGCTCTCTCAGCCCGAGATCTGTGTATTTCATCTCTTCATCGCTGTTTTTAGTTGGGTATCGTATACCCTATTGGATCGTTCACCGCAACGAGTGAATTCCATTTCATCTCATGGTTTATCCAGGCTGAGAAATGATTCCAGACCTGATGGCGCGTGTTGATGCATTCGAATGGGTCGGCTCTTCATGAGGCGGCGTTGGGGGGTTTCTTTCCCCCGAAGCGCATGTTAAGCTGGAAAGTCTCTGCTACGTCATTCCGTTGGGACAGGCGGGGATAGGCGCGATGGCGATGCGCGGTGATCATGGCGAAGGATTGCAGGGGGTTCTCGTCCATGAAACGACGGAGTCGCGCCCTCTGGTCTGGTCGTCGTTCCCAGGCGGTATCGTGCGGCTGCGCTCCCTCGCACCTCCATCGCCTCCGTTCCCTCCCCTTCCACTCGCTCCTCCTCCTTCTCCTCCTCCATTCGCCGGCGGGCGCGGGCGCGCAGCGTTCTGCGGGACGTTCTGCGCGGTGGCCGGCGCCGTCACATTGTCGATCGGCTCAGGGCTCGAGGCGGGTGCGATGCAGACGTTTTTGACGCGGCGCGTGAGCTGGTCCATCGTGCTCTCGATTGCGCGCTGGCGTTTGTGCTCCTCGACGCGGCCTCGACCTTCGTCTGCGAGATCCCCTCGATCGCAGCGATCAGCAGGTCCCAGCTCGCCGGCGCGTCGCCGACGGCCGTACGCAGCGCAGTCGGTAACGCGCGGTGGGACTACCATACTCCCTCACCGGAGGTCCCCGCATTCACCGTCAACACCGCATCCCGCATGCGCGCCGCAAAGTCCATCAGCAGCGTCACCTTTTCCCCTTGCACCATCACATGGTCCTTGGCGAGTTCATCGATCGCAATTTGCATACCCGACAGCTCAGCGAGGAGCTGAGCCCGGGGTTTCGCGATGGAAGGAATCGTCTTGAACCTGACCGTCCAGGTCGCCTTGTGCGTCGCGTCGAGCGCGTCCCACCATTGTTCCGTCGGCGACTTCCCAAGGAAATGGTCAGGGATAGCAGCCAACATCTCGGGCTCAGTCCCATTAGGTCCCCCGCGGTACACGCGTCGAATCGCCTTGATGAAATCTTCTGCCGTCATGGTACCTTCGTCGCGGCTTCCCCAGAAAAGCAGAGTGGCAGCCTGTGGCAGCCGACATCTCGTCGTAGTGGTAAGTTCGTAGTTTAATAGTAATCGAGGTTTTCGTCAGAAGTTTAGGTGCGATGACCGCAGAGGGCGCGAGCGTGTTGGGAACGACTGGCGACGATGGCGGGGAGTCGGACAATGGTGATCTGGGCGGGTTAGGTGCACGATAGAACGACGTCGGCGATACTTATGGGCCGAATCAGGAGTCCAGCAGCAGTGTGCAGTCCAATACCAACGCGGTGATCGCGGCAGCGGGGTAACGACGACCACGGGGTAACGACGACCACGGGCGCGGAAGGCGATGCTGGGTCTAGTGGCGCCGATTGCTCGGCTGCTGAACGCTGCTGTGGCCGCGGCGTCGGGTTCGAGTCTTCCTCGTTTTGGGTGGTTCTCTGGTTTGCCGCGGTCGCTCGCGCAGTTGTGGCGCCAGGGTCGTCAGGTGAGTCCTTTCTGTCTGTCTGTCTGTCTGTCTAGGACGGAGTCGCCCGAGCTTGTAACCAGCCATGATGGGAGGAGTGAAGACGAGGTCCGGGGAAATTCGGATCGGCCAAGCGTTTGATAGCCGGACACAGCCGCTTTCCGTTTCTCTATCTACACATCGTTGCTATCGACACTCCCACCTCAGAGCGCTTTAACTCTCTTTCGCATCAGATATTCGTTTCTGTTGCGTCCTCCGAGTGAAACTCATTCTACACCCATCGTGTCTCGTGCGTCCAGGGCCTCTAAATGTTCAAGTCGAAGCCCACAGCGCGCTGTCGTGGTCGGAAACAAGCAGCGAACTCCTATATGTATCAAACAACAAACAATCGTCTCAATATCGCAAGGCGTCCAGCCCGCAAATACCCCCATAATACTAAATGCATCGACAGCTTTACTCTTTTACGAATATTTGAAAGCAACAGAAATACAGGGCGGTGAGTAAAAATAAAATGACAATATTTTGGGGAACGTCCAAGTCCGCATGTGCCTACTTTTAGAACGTCCCGACAGAAGATTACTTCATCCCGAGCTGCTGGAAGCTGACAAAGTGCGACCCACCCTTGCACCTATACCCCTTCTCCTCCTTCACGAACTCGTATCCCTGGGGGCAGGGCTGCATGTTGAGCTTTGCCATCGTTTCCTTGATTTGGTTCTGGATGTGGTCGTCCGCTACGGCAGGGGCGCTCTCCACGCTCGGTCCGGCCACCATCACCCAGGACTTGCGTTCCGCCTCCATATGGATGCGCGTCTCCTCCCTGAACTTGCGCTCCTCCTCCCTCGCCTTTTTGTCCTCAGCCCTTGCCTCTGCCTCTGCCTGCCTCGCCTGACGGTCCGCAACGCGCCACGCAGCCTCCTCTTCCCTTCCCTTCTTCTCCTCCGCCTCCCTCGCCTTCTTCTCCGCGAGCTCCTGTGCCTCCTTGTCCGCCGCCTCCTTTGTCTTGCGTGCCTCCTCGGCACGCGCCTTGAGCTCCACCTCCTCCTTCTGCCACGTCGCGCTCACCTCTATCGACAGGCTGCGTGCCGTGCGGAATGTCGAGTGTTCGTCGACGTTTAACACCACATACAGCTGAGCTCCACCACGCACCCGCACATCCGGAGCGACGTGCTGGGCATCGACAAAGTCGCTCCACTGCTCACCGCCTGCGTTGGCCTTGATCGCCAGCGCGGTCGCGAGGCAGAGCGCCGCTGCGTGGTCGACCATGCGGGGTCCAACAGCCCCCGGCGCGCTGGGGCGATAAACTCCGAGGGACTGGCGCGCAGAGACGATGTCCTTGGGGAGCGCCGCAGTAGTGATCAGGACGTCAGTCTGGAGCGTTGCATTGCCTGCGTCTGCGGTTGTCGCGTATTTGATCAGGTAGTTGACGGAGCGGAGCGTCGGGTTGATTATCGCCGGGGGGGGTACTGGGAGGCAGAGGGTCCAGGTGTCGTCACGTCGTGTGTTCGCAGCGGTGGAGAGGGCGATGGCGGGCTCCTCTTTGAACGAGGCATAGGTGTGCACCAAAGCTTCATCGGCGTCGGCCGTGAGCTGCGGGGGAAAGTCCGTGAAGGAGCCGTCCTTCGCGGCGACTACTGGGAATACGCGAGTAGTCTGAACCCCGTGGAGGACTGGAGCCTGTGGCGAGGACAGGCAAACTGGTGTCGCCGCGCAGGGAGCTGCACACATCAAGTGAGTGTGTTGGGTCTGGTGGCACATGTTTGGTTCTCGGTAGGGTAGTGAGGTGTGCCGTGGAAGGAGAGGTTAGACCTCTCACCAATCTTTGAGCCGTTTTATCTTCCACTCAACAGCTATGTGCTATGTTAATCGTATGCAAGAAATAATGCCGTTCATTGCAAAGTGGATTTGATCCCAATTTCAAGGTGCCACCGTCTGCAGCCATGCGTGGCGTCCGATAAATTTGACAACAGTAACGCATTAGAAGAAATGATTTGTAAGTGAGAGACTCTCTCGCACTATTCACCTCGCTGCAATGTATGTTTGTTCTGGAGACTTGGTGCTGCTATTTTGACTAAAGGGAATCACTACCGTTCCAGTGGGCTGCCAGTGAATTTCAGTGCTGCTTGAATTTCAAACGAGGTGGCAATTCGATATGATTTATGACGAGATCAGCGCTGAGATGCGAAATCAAGATTGACGTTGTTCGCTTCAAATGGACCCGCTGGGCAACAAATATGGCAGTTGATAGATTCCATGTCCGGTGTTGATCCCTGAGTAGAACTCCGATCAAATCTCGGTGCCTTATCGAAGTTTGTCCGGTGTTCGGCTCCTAACCACGGCCGCTCGTGGAGGACGGGAGACCGCCGGAGGGCGGAATCCATGGAAGGAACCTGTCAGCCCGTTAATCATGTCTGTATTTGCCCGAGATAAGTGCATCTCTCTCGAAAACATAATAAAAAACACAGAAATTCTCAAAATATGATCAAACAGCGTGTTCAACTTGTCAGATAAATACTTATGAGTGATTTCAAGGATGACCTTGGGTATTGATGGATCCAGCACACGATTGACACGCGACTGCACCGTTCATTGTGTTGTTGAAGAGATTTCGGCGTGTATGTTCGCTCAGAGGCCGAGCTGCCGAAGTGTTCCCAAATATTCTCGCCTTGCGCCTTTCCAGGTCGGGGGGCA
Organism: Mycena albidolilacea; assembly: GCA_029282495.1. NCBI lineage: Eukaryota > Fungi > Basidiomycota > Agaricomycetes > Agaricales > Mycenaceae > Mycena > Mycena albidolilacea. The sequence continues at coordinate 1,514,065 of JARIHO010000013.1, read as the reverse complement.
AATCTCCCCGATAAACGGAGACTTCTCGAAGAAGATCTTGATGAAATCAGGACATATGAGCCCGCATATGTCAGGCAGTTTAGAGCAAACCGCACATCGAAATTCTTTATGTCTGAAGCACTGCGTTCCGAGGCCGTCGGCAGGCTGTGCTGACATCGGCTGACACAGGCCGATACGTCCGTCGGCTAGGCTCCTTGAACCGCATTATTATGCCAAACTGTCGGCTTCAGCAGGTTGGTAACTTAATAGAACTTCTATGGGTCCACAACACTTTAAGTTACCGTTGGGAGGATGAAACAGCAGTTTTCTCAAGTCTCACGGGCGTTGGTTGACTTCTGCTGAAACAGGGTGCCATCATCTGTGCCGACGGTCCCGCGGAACGCAGTGACTGCCACAAATTTCCTAATTGGCGTGGGCGTTCGTTGGGCGCTAGAGGCGGAAACTTACTGCCAGCAAAGGAAAACAATTGCGAGGGAACAGCAGATGCACCTCTTTGGACCAAATATCTCTATGTATCTATCTAGTGAGTGAAGAAAATTGTATTGGTGTTCTATGACGAGTATCTTGAGTTCAATTACTCCAAGGAAGTACTGAATGTGTTCTTCAATGCGCTCAAGGTGAATACACGTTTACACTCTGTGCATTTCTCGACAATACCTTTCAAGGAGGCTCCTTTGCCTTCGATAAGCCTGTGCAAGACCTGGAAATCGGTGCTGTCAACAACAAATTCCAAAGAACAGGGACATCACAATATTAATTAGGATGGCGTCGACTTAACAATGCTGGGCGGGATCATGTGGTGTGGCAGGGTCAGATGGCCGGCGTGTGGAAATTCATCTACACACTGGTTTCGGCTCTATTGTGTTGCTATTTTTATTTGTACTTTCATCACTGTTTGTACCGTAAACACGAGACATCATCCAATCTCACGCTCGTACCACCATATTCACGTCCAGTGCAGGGCGACTGCCCAGAGGTAGCTTCGGAGCACCTTGACCTTTCAGCTACGAAGCACCGTCAGTGGGCTTTTAGCCACCAACACCTCAAAATACCTCTCTACAACCTCATTCTCTTAACGTGCCATATTTTGGATCTTTTTACTCTCTTTCTTCGCTCTTTTTGCACTCTACGGCTCGGGACCCATTCCTACATTTTACTCCCATCATTCGCTCTACCGCTACCCAGATCACCGACCCATTTCAAGAACCTATGTGCCGGGTGTTCCACCCTTCCACAGTGGGGAATGCAACATCATATGAGGGCAATGGCGCCCTTGAATTGCATTTTACTCATTTCCGTCGGTTGCAGCGCTCCCTCAATCGTCATAGTAAATCCAAATCTTGTAGCTTTTCTCAGTTCGTTGAAATCAGTCAGTGATTGTACAGATGCACCACAACGCCAAACGATCACGCCCCCATAACAGCAAAGAATCTTGGTCCGCAGTGGCCACGACCCATTTGAAAGCGGATTCTGATACTTCCCTTGCGACTAAATAATCAGTTGTTTGGCAGGTATCTTAATGACCAATTGCGATTTTCCAGAAACCACCTCAAGTCATTCCCACATCACGAAGGATGTCACGGCACTATTCACGACGTCGCCCGTGGCTTCGTCTCAAAATCCTCACCACAGTGCATCCATCCAAGCATCTTGGTTCGATAAGCAGATGCACAACAATTTTCCAGATAGTGTCAACCAAGTTGAAATCACAACTATCAGCTCTTGTCATACTGGTGTTTAAGTGGATCCATTCACATCTGGTCCTCCAATCTATTCGCACCTGTCTTCTTCCACCATTGTGGCCGATGATACGCATCTATTCATCTCTGGCAATTCAGGCCAGTATATAAGGACCCATGGGTTCTCAGCTTCTCCTTTTGACCCAACAACATACATATACCAAATACACTATTGCATTTACTCTAGACAGTCTGCGAGTATTTAGCAACTTACAGCTTCCCCGCCTATCTGTCTGACCCATCAACATTCGTAACACTTGAATGCGGGCACCTTACACTCTGTCCTTACACATTCAACAACCCAATCTCTTTCTCCACCCTCTATCCCAAGCTTGAGAATCTAGAAGTCACCAAGACCTCCCCATTGAATGAAGATCAACGGTGCAGCCGAGTGCAACACGCATGTTGAGATATGGTGGCACTGAAGAAGTGAAGGGAGCAAAGGAGGGCTTTGGTGAGGCAGTAGAATTGGCCCTATTTTAAATTGTAATTCTATGTCTCTTTATATACCTTTTCTAATAAATGCCATGTGACTAAAGGCTGTACACGACTAATGTTGCTGTGACTCAAGTCGGCCCAAATCAATTTATCGTAAAATTCTCCTTACTGGGGCACATTAGCCAAAGTCTCTTGAGATGCATTTATAACCCCATTAGTGGTGCTTATTATCCCAAAAGGGTTTGAGGTGTCAACACATGGTTCATGAGAAAAAGCCATTGATTCGGCGACTTAACTCCAAAGTCGAGTCAATGGAATCGATGGAATTTCTCCATAACCAAGAGTCAGATCACGAAGTCCTTTCAGTGCAATATGAATATACCCTTGACCTATTTGTAGACCATGAAATATTTTACTTCCCTTGGCATCTTCGGCTGTTATGTGAGATTTTTGATTTTGATCGACTTGAGTTGCGGCAACATTATACGCAATCATGTAGTATGTATGTTACAGGCTGTGTTTCTGTTGCAGAGGCTTGGTGCCTCTGTCAAAAGTAGAGGGAGAATGGTTGTCTTGAATGACTTGCTCATCTGTGCAATCAGACAAATTTCCTTTTCGGGGTTCAGACAACCGGTTTTTGCCATAACCTACCGGCTCATCGGCTTGAGACAAAATGTCTCACCAAGATCAAACATCCCATCAAGCGAGGCTTCACTCAGCTTGATATTCCAACACTCCCCCTCAAGTGTAGCAAAGCCCGAGTTGGGCAACAAAGTATTGAAGCTTGGGTTGCAGCAATGCCTTGATGAATATGTCCACAGTCATTTCGTCTGTCAGACAATAGGGTAGCGAGAGTTGTTTTTCAATCGTCTCCTGAATGAAGTGATGGAGATCAATGTGCTTGGTGCACTCATGGAACTGATTGTCCTTCAAAAGTGCAATTGTTGACTGGTCATCGCGATACACCTTGGTCAGGGTTGAGATCAGTTTGTATAGTTCCCTGACCATGATGAGCGCACATAGCAGATGGCTTCTTTCACGGCATGAGCCATTGCGATATATTTGGCCTCGGTGCTGGATAGGGCAATTATTGGTTGGCACTTGGAGCTGGCAGATACACAACCTCCAATGATGAAGTTGTATCCCAATTCCTGAAATAGAGTGCTGATCCTTCTCAGAAGCGTGGTCCACATCAGAGCAACCGTAGAGTGATAGCTTCTTGCCGCCTAGAATAAGGCGCAAATTCTGCGGGATTATTCTATCGAGAAACCCCGCTTCCAAGGGAAACCCCACCTTTTTGGGCATCCCCTTGAAATTGCTATTGAGGAACCCCTCCGATGTTAGCCGGACGTCTGGATCAGCGATCACGCTTTGACGTTGTTGGGGCTGTACAACATCACCTTCTCCAATACGACATACAAGTATATTCGACCCATGTCTTCGCCACGGAGTCTCGTCCACACACACAGCTTATACACAGATTTGAGGCTCTATTCATTGGCCGCACCCTTCGTTTTGGTCGCTCTGCTCCCTGCTCTCGGGCGCGGCCACCCCGAGCCATGGGACAAACATATGCAATGTGCGTGACTTTATCACATGCTCTACGTGATAATCTGTCAGTTGTCTTTTCAAGTAAGTAACAAGATTAGGCACTCCTGTGTCTTTGCCACAGGCAGTCAGACATGGCTTGGTGCCAGTTCCACACAGACATGCCAGAGTCCAAGCCCTCCAGCGCCGCACTGCTGCTCACTAACGCTCACAGTGCGCAGTGCCTCGGGATTCCGAGAGCACATGAAAATCATTGGGGGAGCTTGCGACCCCGATCTATCAAGGTGGTCCGATTTGCGTGTCACGTGAAAAAACAGCGGTTTGGCTTTGTTTACTAAGTCACGAGTTGATTCGCACGATGGCGCTGCCACGCAGCACCGGTTCGTTTCGGCCGAAATCCGATCAGAGATTGATATCAATATTAATCTCCGAACAATCAAATCCCTGATGACTTAGAATAAATCCTCGAGGCAAGCACATAGAGCCAGGAGCTCACATTCCTCCTTACTTCCCCCTGTAAGCTTCAAGTACTTCCCTCTTTTCAGTTGTATTTTATATTTTATTCCTCCAAACTTGTGATTGGCCCCTATCTGTGCTTCCTGATCTTATCTTGGACACTGTGTGTATTTTCTTTAGCCTTGAACTCACTTTTCTCACTTTTGTAGCTCTGTTGGAATGCATGTCTATGTCTCCCTTGCCCTTCTGGTTCACATTCACAAATTGACTTTAAAATAGGGATCAAACTCTGCCTAATACAGCATGCTTGGAAAGCCTGTTGTTAGATGTCTGGCTAAACACAACAATCCTGAGGCAAAAAAAGGCTCAGATGAGGATGCAGAAGCCTTGCAGAAGGAGATTCTCCTGGTTGAAAGGGCAAAAATCATGATTCCTTGCAATGTGTGGACTTCAAACTACTTCTCAAATTCATTCACGTTGATTTCCTAGGCTTAGTAAATAGCTGTCAGGGAATTGTAAAGAAGATTTGTTACCTCCTTGAATTTGATGTGTGCATCAATCTTCCATCAGTTGTGTTTGTTCAGTGTTAGCAGATGGGATCTTGGATGCATGGAGATATGCACAGTGAGGCGCAGGTGGGGATCAGAACCGCCTGGAATGGGGCTGCTGTATAGTTGACAGGGGGTGAGGAAGACTTTTCTTCACCCATTTGATGCTCATGTACTCAACTGTACCATAGGGGCAACAAATGACTTACTTGTGGCTTGGAATTCTGTCTGGCGGCATCTGGGCTGGATAGCAAACTTGAACACAAACAGGTTTGGTGCGGCAACACTGTAAACTGCAGTGCTCTTTGCAGGACCACCCTGGCATCACTGGACAACAGCACGGACCATGGCGGCTATAGTGGAGGTCTAGAATGACAGGAGCAATGTTGCGTGGCTCTGGCATGGCATACTCATCTGGTGATTGACTTGGAGGATCAGCTGGGTAGGGTGGGTGGCACTTGACCCACCAGCACATCACAGCACAGTAGTAGCTCGTACAATGGAGAAACAGTGTGGCTCACACATCGGAGGTATTCCAGCAGTAAGTTGCAGGTAACAGTGGGTGGGCACCATGCAGGCACCGGTACGACAAGGAAGGGCTGCACAGGGATGGCTGTAGGCATAAAGAAGACGACTCTGGCAGTGGTACACAATGACAGAGAGCAGTGTGGCTCCCTAGGATTGGGTTCACGCAGGCAGTAAGTTGTGGAGAGGTCAAGACCACTATGTGAGCACTGCTGAAGGTCAGAGGGCTGCAGGAACAGATCGTGGATGTGAATGATGACACAAGCACAGTACAGCACTGGAGTGCAGAGTATGCATGTGCACCATGTGGTGGACCATAGGTACAATGCGGCACTGCAGGGGGTGTGCAGCAGGCTGGCCAAGTCGGTTGGGAAGGCCATGGGCATGGATCACACACAGGTCAGACGAGTTCAATGGGCACAGTGGTTGCGGCAGTGGTCTCATCACCAGGATGAAGACGTGCTGCAGGAAACAGCGAGGATGGCAACACGGTGTTGGCATTGACTTACTGGCGTGGGATACAGATTGTTGGGATGGGTGCACATTGACTTACACAGCAGTGAGCTGGCCAGATCGGGTCAGTAGGACGAGTGGATAGAACTTGGGCAGGATGGTGGATTTTGGGCCTCTTGCGCAAGTGAGTGTGTTATCGGATGGGATTTTAGATGCATGGGGATACATGTAGACCAGTGACTGGTCTGTCTATGAAGGCAAGCCTGTCGATAGACAGACCAGTCGATCTGAGTTTGAATCACCAATACAAAAATCTTACCAAAAAAGGTTATTCCGGACCGAGTTCCGAGCGGGGTGATGTCACACACAAACAGCAACAACAGACACAAATGCTCACCTAGCACATACAAAACTCGACCATTTTCGCTCAAATAAAGCGCAATACATTCCGGTATGCAATGCAATTCCACCTATGAAAAATCTCGGAATTATATGCCGAAACAAGTGAGTTATCCAATAGCCTTTTTTGGTAACTCTTTTGTGATCCAAATTTAAACTCAGATCGACCAGCCTGTCTATCGACAAGCTTGCTTTCATAGACAGGCTGGATTCGAGCCTAGGATACATGCAGCAAAGCGTGAGTGGGGATTGGAACAGCCAGAATGGGGCTGCTGTATAGTTGACAAGTGGTGGGGAAGACTTTTCTTCACCTGTTTGACACTCATGGCCGAACCTTTAGGTTTGGCTTCAGAATCGAATGTGTGGTCCAGCACATTTCCCACGTTCTGTATTTGGAGTGGCTGTGTGGGGGCTATGGGATGCGACGTGGTCCAGCACAATTCCCACATTCCGTATTTGGACTGCCGTACTGCCTTGATCAGATCAACTGGAAAGGTTTGGCACCTGCCGCCTGCGGCCTTATCCTCAATCATGTACTCGACTGTGGCAAACAACTCGTGGCTTGGAATTCTGTCTGGCAGCATCTGGGCTGGACAGCAAGCTTTAACATTCAGGTATTCATTGACTCTCTTATTGTTCAGGGTGATTGCTTAAATGAATTAAACAGGTCCTCACACATCAGGCCTTTCTTTTGGTGCAATTTCTCGAGGCAAAACACTGTGTGGTATAGCTTTCCAGAAATCCTGTGGGTGGGCCTGGCTGCAAAGACTTGTTACTAGATCAAGGAAAATGCTGGAATGCAGAAAAAAAAACTCTGTATTAGCGAGCTCCCCTTACGTATCCGGGCACCGGAATACCAAACATATTGTGACCTCACATGTGATTTTCCGTGTGACATTGTGTTTTCAAGTTAGGATAGGACATAGTTAGACCCCTCGAATCAAAGAGGTTCAACCAAAATCCTGAATACCATCTAGTTGTTTCTACCATCTCATTGAGGCTCAGTCACTGTGTCTTGCATGGTCCCAAGTACCATTCTGGAACTTCTGCTTGGCGATTGGCAGCTTTGTTGAAATCCGTGTACGGAAGTATGGTTCGAAACAGGGTATACTTAAGGTCATGCCACACCGTGTGGCAAAACTTGCTCACCTGGAGTCACCCATTGTAATGACTGCTTGTTTTTTTTTGACACTCTCGGCATGTCAGTCATGCCACTACCTGTGTCGCTTCACCTTGGAGGCTCCTCTGTCCAAATATTGTGACTGCATTGGGTTAAATTTGTGCGACACCACTTCTCTGGTTGTTTGTGTTGTCTTCTGGTTGGTCCTTGTGTCTCCTCTGAAGTCAGTGAACTCACTGGTTGCTTTTTGCACTTTGATCATAATGTCAAATAAGAGTTCTTGGAAATCTCTGGACCATAATCCAAGTGCCCTATCCTTCCTGCATGCCCTGGCTTTTACACAGCACCGAAAAAATAGCTGGTTCACTGAATTTCAAAAAGCTAAGCGGACGCTGTGCTAAAAATAGGTATGCTAAGACTTCCGAAATTGCTTCCATAATAGGGCTGTTCACAGTAGCCCTTTTTCGTGCCCTTTTTCATGCCCCCTCAGTGCTCTTCATGCTACCAGTAAAGAAATCCTCATCGCTACCTCCGACTTCACAAACTATTTGAGTCCTTACCCTTCTACCCTTATTCTGCCATTTACTTCAGCGAACTTATGTTCAACCAGGCTGCTGAGCTTGACTTCCCTGCCATATATCGACCCAATATCTTGGCATGGACATTCACAAATGACATTCCTGCTGCCGTTGATTCAACAGTCCAACTGAATGAAGGCATTCCCAACAGGAGTCATGTGATCGCATCCATCAACAGCGTCGGCGGTCTTTTTGGACACCCGCCGGCGAGGAACCCCTGAGAATCTGGGTTTCTAAATAACATTATTTTTTAGGCTGGGGTTTCCAGGGGGTTTCCCTTGGAAGCCGGGTTTCTCAATAGAATAATCCAATTCCGCGTGCTGTTTAGGTACCAGAAAACCCTCTTCACGGCCTCCTAACGCACACATCCTGGGCTGTGCATAAACCTTGAGGTAATCAAGACTCCGTGGGATATATCAAATCATGTCCCTTGGCAAACATACATGAGGGAACCCACACCTTAGCGATAAGGTACTCCCTCCATGTTGGTGATTTCCTCTGGTGTGGATGGATACTGCTCTGGAACAAGAATAGCTCCTGGTTCCATTGGTGTGGAGACTGGTTTCACATCGGTGAGGTTGAATCTGGCGAGTGTAGTGTTGATGAATGCGGCATGCCCAATGGAGATGGTGCGAGACTGCCTGTCTCGTTGAATATCCAATCCGAGCAACCATGAAACTTCACCCAAATTGGTCATCTCAAAATTCGCGTGGAGGTGCTGTTTGATCTGTTCAATCTGACCGATAGTTGGAGCAACAATCATCAAGTTGTCCAGGACTCCACAGCAGTAGCAATGATTTGTGTTTACTCTCCTTTGCCTTTGATGAACACGGCCTGGTCTGAGCCGCAGATCCGAAATCCCATGGACTTCATGACCTCTGCCAGCTTCTTGTACCAGCCTTGCACGCCTGGCTTGGTCCCATATAATGCCTTTTTTAGAAGAAGCACAAATTTGCTAAGTTCTGCTGGGGGCTGGCCGCGGAAAGAGTCAATGCTCTCGAAATATCCAGGTGGTGATTTAACGTAAATTGTTTCCTTTATCTCCTCGTTCAAGTAGGCGCTTTTGACATCCATGTGGTGAATTTCGCAATCACAATGCACAGCTAACACAATAATAACACGTAGTGTTGTTAATTCAACCACTGGAGTGAAAGTCTCAGTGTAGTCGATACCGTAGACCTGTGTGTTGCCTTTTGCAATAAAGTGTGCCCTGAATCACGTGATTTCGTTGTTCCTATTGTGTTTCATTCTGAACACGAAGCGCAATTGCAGGATGTTCGCATTTGGTGGAGGTAAGATGGTCTCCCATGCATTGGCCTTTTCCAACTGGGTAATTTCTTTGTCAATAGCTTCAGCCCATTGCTGACTCTGTGCACTATTAAGTGCCTCCTTTGTGGTTCGTGGTTCTGCGCCAGGAGTCCCATAGCTGACCATCGCAAATTTCATATTTGGATGTCTATGCTCGTCCTCCATTGCTTCAACTGCCTGTGTGCTAGCAGCGACATGTCAATTGTGCAAGTCGGCATAATTGGTTTCCTTGTGGTGACGGAACCCTCGGCCTGTATTTGGGGCCGGTTCAATCAATCTGTTGTGTCGTCTGGGAGGAGCAGGTGGACGAGGATCATCTTCAGAGTCCTCATTCTCGGGAGCAGGCAGTGGATCAGGGGTTTGTGGTGGATCCGGGATCTGTGGAGGTGGAAAGTCAATTTTGGCTGCTTTGGATTGTTCGCCCGGAATAAAAACTGTGTCCTCCAATGGAATGTTCAGAGCAATGAAACGGTGCACTTGATATACAACTAGAAATAGCTTAGATTCGGGCTTGCACAAAACAACCACAAAACCACCACTAAAACAATCTATTCCTCCAAAGATGTAAGTGCTTCTCTTTGTGAGTTTGGGTCCAGGCCGTAGTATGTGATCAGCGGGTTTGGAACAAACACAATTCGACTGCTAGACTTCAACAAAGCTGTTCAACAACATGCTAGCACTACGCAGCTGCCAACAAAAATACTGCTAGCACCTGGGATGGGCAGGGGTTTATGGGTTGGATACAAGGTGGCTGGATTGTTAGATCGAGGGCACCCGGGCAGAGTATGTAGGTTTGTGAAAATCCTCACAATGGGGTACCCAAAGACTATTGAGGCTAACAACAAGGGGACTTCAATCCTCAAGCGACAAGGCAGTCCTTAAGCCACTGACCTATTCCTTAACCAAAAACAGGAATGTTTCCACTTTGTATTGGCAATAGACACTATAAGCGTCCAGCTAGCGACCCAACACACTACGACAGCGCTTCCGTCAATATCGGGGTGAGGCCGAAGTAACTGACAAGTTACAGTCGGTCTAGAGGTGGGGGCACCTAGTCCATCTTCTTCTTAGTGGGCTCAAGTCAACACACAATCACCTAGCAAGCAATCTAACACACTACGACAATATCGGGGTGAAGGCAAAGCTGCTAGCTGGTTCTCGAAGAAAACACCCTTGGTTTTATATGTGGAGACTCCTCGAGTCAACAACAGGAACCTCAACTTAAGATCTCGACGTGTCCAGAGTCAACAGTATTAATTCCAATAAAGCTACTACTTGTAAAGTGTGTGTACAATCTCCACTAGCAACCTGAGACCACCTGCACCAACTTTGTACAAAGTCGGGGTGTAATAATCTGAGGTTCTAGCCTGCTCTGTGCTCCCTTTATACTACTGAGGTCCATGGTACATGTGATAAACAGAATGAATAATATAAATGAGTGAAAATGATGTGATAGATACAACAGCCAATGAAACGACTGCCGTTTGGTTTTATGATGGGTCTATGCCAAGCAGAACAGCCCCACTGATCCGCTAGTGTCCATTTATGGGTATCGTGAGTGATCCCTCAGCTTGCCATCAGCTGCTGGAATCGCTATCCTGACGAAGCGGAGTTGAATTCGCTGCCTGGAGTTATCTAGCATGAGTCAGAGCACCGGCTAGCAGCCCGTTTATCCGTTACTGCATATATGGTGACCCGCACATCTGCACCAATAGCCTGCTAGCTATTCCTCTACTGTCTACTTGTCTCTGTTTGTGACTCACAACCGTGTCGCAACAATCACGTGCTCGCATCTGTGTTTCAGGTCTCGGGTCAATTGCTAGAGGGGTACTGCACACTAGCACCCTTGCTAGAAGGCTGCTAGCGCGTAGTTTACTACCCTTCAGATCCACCTCCTGCTAGCACACTTGCAGTTCCACTCTCCTGTGTCTCGCTTCCTAGGTGCTAGCACCTTGACTGTTTAGGCTTATGGTTATTCCCCCGTGGTTTGTGCCTCTAGACCGTACTAGCACGTCACCCTAGTCGTATCAGATGCTACAACCGGCAGCTTGGGCTCACTCCAGTTCTCCTTTATATCACCTAGCCAGAGTCCTGAGTGCTAGTAATAACACTTCAGAAGTGCTAGCGCTTTCCCGTTGTATAAATACTGGTCCTAGGAATTTGCAAAATAGCACTAGATGCCGCGCGTGCTTGTTACGGCATTTCAGCGATATCCATACTCTCCCCCTCGAACTGAACATTCCCATTGAGTATTTCATCTGGGTTGAGCTTGACATTCCGTTCCACTGTAACGGTCCATTTCTTTGGCCAGAATATTCTGTATCCCTTGCTTTCATCGTCAAATCCCACAAAGTGTGCCTCCACTGGTTGATCATCGAGCTTCTTGGTGTTCTCAAGTCAAACCCATGCTTTACACCCAAATTCATGGATGTCTGATAAGTCAGGCTTTTCATCTGTGGCAGCTTCAAATGGGGTCTTGTTGGGAAGAGCACATGTTGAGGTGCAGTCTTTCAACCAAACTGCATGTTTGATAGCCTCTTCCCATAAAGATTTGGGAAGGCCCACTGCAATAAGCATTGCATGTCCATGCTCGAGTAGAGTCTGGTTAAGTCGCTCTGCGACTCCTTTCTGCTGATGCAAGTTGTACACATTTAAACATTGCATGCTCGAAGGTGACAAGCAACTCCGGGGCTGTGCGGCAATGCAAACAGACCAAGTGGCCGCTCATGCAACACGCACAGCGAGTCAAGCGACCAGAGGGTGGAGCATGGCAGTCATGGCTGCACGAGATGCAGTTCGTGCAGCAGGGTGGGTGCTGGTTGAGGAATGGTGGCTCAATGGCCTCAGTAATGAGGTCGTGGCCAACCATTTCAACTGGCAGGTCCTGGATGGCGGTCACGGTGCAAGCTAAACCAGGAGGTTAGTTAAGAGACAAGGAAAGTCGCTAGGGGACCTACGGGGTCCAGCAAACAGAGGCAAGGTAGGCAATATGGGTGTGTGTGACAGTGTATGGACAATGGACACGGCCGAGCACCACTATTTATCAGCTCATAGTATAATATGGACTTATACGTAGTTTGTTCTACTACAATTGATCCGCGATCAGTAATGACAAATACAATTATCTTCTGCTACTCGCTGCTACATGTGAAATACAGAAGAACTGGTGCAACATCACCCAGACCCACTGAATAGCTGAACAACTGTAGAACTGCTCTTGCCACCCTCAAGGTAATATACCAATGGAGTTCCAGACCTGGATGATAGGTTCCCTAGCTGAAGGGTTACAACAGTGGGGAGGGCCTGAGTTGGTGCCTCCCACCTATCTTAGTGTGAGGGTCTTAAGCTCCTCACACCGGGTTATCTAATCAACTGAGGCTGTAGAGGCAATCCAAATCAGTTGTGTGAGAGACCCTTGACTCAACAGTCCAACTCTTAAAGATCCACCCTGGGACTGGACATTCCGGGTCTCAGTGGTTGGTGAATCTAATCTCCCCGCGATCTTATCGCGGGGAGAGAGTAGTCTGTTAGTTACCGCACCTTGATTACCGTTGCTCGACCTTATTATGTAAGCTTTCCGTTTTGGGATCTAATTGATGATGTGCGAAACTTCAAAGGACGCGTTTTGAACCACAGAGACACATAAAACTTGGTGCAAAGCACTCTCGGGTACATAAAATTTTGTTACTTGAAGAAATAACCCTCGATATTCTCTGTCTGTCCAAGTTTTGGCATCAACCATCAAATAATGCCGAGCACACCTATCTTCGTGTTGACAGCTCTTATAAAGTACCTCTCTGGTACAATGGAATCAATTCAAATCAAACACTATAAAAATGACATAATATGGCCAGAACCTGCAAGAAACGCGTCAAGAACGCGAACAGACGCGTCCTGGGCAAAGGTGAGTTCCCAAAACGGAAAGCTTACATAACAACCCTCAGCAACGGTAATCAAGGTGCGGTAACTAACAGACTTCAGAACGAGGTTGCGAGTGGGAAGTCAGTGCAAGAGACTAGGGAGAGAGGGGAGACCTGAGGGAGCCTCTTCTAGACAATTAAGAAGGGTCGTGGACACGGGGTCGATGCAAGTACTGAAAAGTGTTCAAGGAGCTTCCTGCCTCTATCAGAGCCTCGATTGAGGGCTGGTGAGGCTGCGAAGCGGGTAGTTGTAGTTGGTAAAAGTGATAATGTCACGTGGTACTCTACTGACTAAGCGTGAAGACAATTGATAAGTATTCGAATCGGAGTTACACAAAATAAAGAAAAAAGCGAAAAGTCCGTCCATATATTTGATATCCCTTACACTTAGCTGTGCCGGACAAGATGTCCGAGTGTACTTCCCTCCAGCCTGGCGAGGCCAAACGACCCGCATCACAGTGCGGGAGGAGCCGCAGCAGCAGCTGCTGGCGCGGCTTTGGCCTTGCCCTTGCCGGCGGGCTTTGTGGGCTTCTTGGGCTTGGTCTCCTCCTCCTCCTCAAGCTCGTTGTCGTCCTCGTCGTCCCGTTCCGAAGCATCGGGGAACTTGACAGTCCAATCGGGCTGGCGACGTTTGTTGGTAGGACCTTGGTCCGAGGGGCTGTGGGCGTGCTACAAAAAGATCGAGTCAGAAAGATTAATGCGAGTAAAGAGAAAGCTTGACGTACCTTGCGGTTCGAGGACGAGGTCGATGCCTTAACCTTACCCTTGTCGGGCACGGTGGGCTTGGCGTCCTCGTCGTCGGAGTCGTCAAGGGGGTCGCGCTCGGACGGAGTGGGCGAGCGGATAGCCACGCGCGGGATACCGAAGGACCCATCAAACGCGATACGTTCATCGAGCACCTGAGCTTTGGATTTCAGAAATAAGGAATGTTAGCAGGACACAGTGAAAGGAGTGCAAAGGGACCTACCAAGGTCTTCACGATAGAGGGCTCGGGCTTCAGCGCTAGAAAGCAGCTGAAGTCGGCAAGCGGGTGCTTGTCGGGCTCGAAGAGGTTCTCGAAGTGTTTAGCGAGAGCGACCGCCACCTTGCTGACAGTGTAAAGGAAGCGCTCGACTTCCAGCGAAGGAGTCAGGAACTGCTCGCGGTACCCTTCCTGGAAGGGTTTAAGCAGGTAGAAAAAGAAAAGAAAGAAACGAGGGAAACACACGAAATAGCGTTTGACATTTCCAAGGCGGGTGATAATGTCCATTTCGTGCACACGATCGATCTCGTCGCTGTCAAAATAGCGGACGAGTTCACGCGTATCGGCGTTGTCGAACGGGCGCCAAAACTCGGCCTCAGGGTGGTCGGTCGCCGTATGCGAGAACAGGTTCGCCGTAAGGGTGGCGAGGTGTGAACGGCGGGGGAGGGGGGAGGGGGAGGCGAGACGATGGAGGCACGTCTAATCCGTCCATCGTCTGCGAAGCCTTTGCTACAGATGCCAGTGAGTTTGCAGAAGTAGGTGTGTATTGAATAGAGGACTCACGCAGCAGCCCCAGACCGGGAGAGAGCTGCCGCGAAGCCAGACCTCCCCTGTAAAGCGGAAAGCGGAAACAGGTATCGCCTTTCACGCACTCTCCCCATTGTCGCAAATGTGATCGAATGCGAGCCCGATACAGACGGGACACCCGGCGTAGGCCTGCTATTACCAGTACAGCATGCATAGATTTCGCGGCCGCCGCCTCTGCTCAGCCCCTCCCTAGTCGCGCGCGCGATGAGTATTGAGAAGCCGGACTCATGCGGCAGCGCCAAGCGAGGGGATACTAGCTTCCGATGTCCAGCTCGGACACAGAGAGAAAATGCGCCGACCTCCCATTAAGGCAACGCGTTATTCCTAGATCTCCCCGCTCCCGAGCCACCTCACTATCCCGCTCGAGGGACAGGTGCTCGCACGCGTCCGGACGCAGTGGGTGACTTGAGTGGGTTCCGGTGCGGATGTGAATCCCATGTGCTGAGTCGATATGAACGCGTGTGTATATTCGCAAAGATGGCAATGGGGGTGAGTCGGTATAGCTGGGACTGTATGGGTATGGGACTGCGTGACGGAGCCTGCGCCTGGGGTTGCGGTATACGATCCATCCATGCGGGCTGTGCACGGCAGCCAGCGGGATCGGAATTGCGGGTGTTTGTGCTGTGACGCACGCGGAGGTGAAGCGGGGGGAGTACCGGATGTGGATGTGGGTGTGGGTCGATGGGTGGGCCGCCGAATAATTCGAAGACCGCACTCCCGCACGCACTCCATCAGCAGCCCCAGTCATTCGTATCGGCACATCTGCATGCAGGGTGGGGATGGCCCTCGCGCTGCTCGGGCGACGCGCACGCATATGTATTCGTCCGGGTGATGCGCCAAGCTCATGGAGGCTGGTGATGCAGACACCAGAGCGAGGCTCACGCGCGTCAGTGGAGATCGCGACCCGTTAGGCGGACGAGAGTCGCGTAGCGCGCTCGACGCCGAACCTGCCAACGTCTTGGCTTGGAGACATCGGCCCCGCCACATTGAGCTTCCATCCCTCGTGTGCGCCTCGGCGCCATACCTTCCCGCCCACACCAGTCAGCACATCGGTCCGCTCCCGTACTACCCCATCACGTCTCGCGTACGTCCTGGTCTCGAGGTACGTCCCACCAGCCCATGACCCCGCAGATTGCTCCGCGACTGAAGTCCCGCGTGCATCGGTCCGCTCCCGTACTACTTCATCGCGTCTCACGTCCTGGTCTCGAGGTACGTCCCACCAGCCCATGACCCCGCAGATTGCTCCGCGACTGCAGTCCCAAGCGAGCGATGTACGACCACGACCACAGCGGGCGGTCGTCCGTGGCGTTCGCACCCCGGCCTCAGACGTGGTAGGACGGGCAAGACGAAGTGTAGGACGCGGGCGCATGTACTGAGAGGACGGGAAGGAGAGAGGGGAGGGGAGTACGAGGCCGAGGAGGGCAGGTAGGAGGAGCGGAAGTGGAAGAGGGAGGCGAGGACGCATGCTCGAGTACTGCGAATGAACGCCGCGCGCTCCACCGTCCTCAGCTCGCGGAGGTGCCGGTGGGGACGACAGTCCCTGTCATTGCCGAGCCTGAGCGCACGCGGAAGAAAGATGTGGGTGGGTGGGTGGAGGCCGAGCAACGGGTGTTCTCGTATGCCCTGGGTCGGCAAAGTAATCTTGGCAAGATTCAAATAAGTTAGGATGGGAGGGGCAAAGGTAATGGGGGCCTCCTACCCGTCGCGACCAGCACGTTCTTCGTCTCCAGCACCACTAGAGGCCCTCGACCGCTGCACGCCGTGTGCTGCAGTATAGTAGGACGGCGTCCTGTCCTTCG
Source organism: Mycena albidolilacea (assembly GCA_029282495.1). Lineage (NCBI taxonomy): Eukaryota > Fungi > Basidiomycota > Agaricomycetes > Agaricales > Mycenaceae > Mycena > Mycena albidolilacea. The sequence continues at coordinate 1,497,685 of JARIHO010000013.1, read as the reverse complement.
GTCCCGCCCAGCCCCGCCCGTCACCCGTGCCGGATTACATTACATGGATCGCAAGGCCCATTTCGGGATGGGGCCATGCATCCGCACCCGCCACTACATGATACTGCATGCCGAGGCTCGCGACCGTAATCGCAACCGTCCGGGCTCTGCATTCCAAGCCAATGCTCCTCCAACCCCGACTTGAAGGAGACAGCGCACGATCGCAGACGAACGAGTGCGCCCACCCGTATAGCCGGCCCCGATATATCTTCGTGGCCTCCGGCGGGCGTGGAGGGAAGCAAAAGTGCTCGAGGTCGGGAAGCGGACTCGCGTTGCGGAAGGGAGGAAGGAGAAAGGAGGGAGGGAGGAAGGAGGAAGAGCCTTCCCGCCTCCCACCAACAGCTTGAAGTCGTTGCAAGTCCCGGTGAAGCACGTCGTCATCGGAGGATGGGGGAGCGCGATGCGATGCGATGCGATGCAGTCGAGCCGCAGGCGGCCTTCCGTTCCACACGCAGTATGTATCTGCATCTGCATCTGCAGCCTGAGACTGGCGCGCGCAGTCACTAAATCGGCCACTCTGCACGAAAGAGGGACTCACGCACCGAGCAGCGTTACACGTCCATGGGCGGATGGGATGGCGGGTATTCGCGGGCTCCCCGCCCACGCCGGCATAGCGTGAGTGGTGTACCGCAGATATGTATTTCGAGCGCCGGTGCTTCGGAATCGAGAGGCGGCTACTCCGCGCCACCTCTAGCACAGCTCAGGCTTGACGGACCCGCACTTTGCGCAGCTTCCGGCACGTCGCCACCGCCCCCGTGAATATGCCGCCCTCCGCCGATCTAGATGTGGCTTGGTAATGCTCGAGGTCGCGGCTGGGGGACTGCATGTCTGTGCGGCTCCTCGTGCGCCGTCAGCCGTTCCACCAAGGCCAGAGTTGGTCGATGTCGAGTTCTCGTGTGCGTAAGTACAGCAGAGCGAGGATCGCCTTGCGCCTGCAGTGAAGATGATTAGAGTGGGGGAAGATCGGGCTGGGAAGATACGCACTTGATACATGGGACCGAGGGTAAGGCAGGCTGGGGTATACGTAGACGTGCGCCCTGCCGTTTCTTCCTTCAGGGCTGGTTGATCATCGTTCAGCTGGAGTCCGAGATGTCTGCACTGTCGAAGTGAATCGTGCTGAAAAAAGGCAATGAATCGGGGAAGAGTGGCGAAGGGCCTAGAAGATCGACGGGAAGCTGTAGAAGAGCGTCGTCCAGATGAAGCACGCGTCGGAATCCTACAGCGACGCTTGAGATGAGATGAGAGACACAGCTATAATACGCACAGGATGAGCTGGAAGCGATGGTGAGTGCAGAGTTGCCAGTCGAAACTGAGGCGCAGAATTCATTCTCGTTGGGCAGTCACCGCCAGAGAGGATGGCCGAACATATGCGCCCGATGGGAGGGCATCCGTCCCGCGGTCCGGTATAGTCTTGCATGGGCCTGAGTGGTTTAGGCTTTCTTGAGATTGGCTGGAAAGATCTGGAGCGCAGCATTGTAACTTACACTATCCGCCCTCCATCACACAGAGCATCGGCGTCTTCACGAGCCCGGTGGCAAGATGGGCAGTGCCAGGGTGAACGACAAAGCGGAACAAGAACAAGGAAAGTCTCAGATCGAGTGAGCGCCTGAATTCTACTTCGACGCTGGTGTGGCCGAGACGGCGTTCTGGACCAGGCGAGCTACGGGGCCAGACTACAATGAGGCAAATGCAGACGAGTCGACCGACTAAAACCGAAACGACCGAAACAACCGATTCAAGCACATGATTGCGTGATCGTGAGCCGGTGTTTGGCGCGCGCGAGCGCGCCAAACACGCGCCAAATCCACTCCAGCTTCTTCTGTGTAGGTTCAATTAAACTTCTCACTCCATGCATGGGTCCAGCCAGCCCTCGGAAAACTCTGCTCTACATAGAAATGTTATACTTAAAGGGTTTGATTGAAGGATGCTTGATTTGATGCCATCCACAAAATAGTACATAGTTGCGAAAGGAAATATGACCGAATAGGAAGGAAGGGCCAATTGAGATCTACCCGGACAAAGACTAATTTTACCTCCATTCTCGCCATGTTCGACGTGCAGAGATCACACACCGAAAGATCAATATCAGTCTCGTGACAGGTTCACCTGTGCAACTGCCACCAACTGTTGCCCGCCGGCAGTCCTTCAATTCGCTACGTCGCAGCTTGAGAATAATTACAACGGGAGAACGGCTCCGATTTGGTGGCACTACGAATACTTATGTGCGCCCTTCACGGATCGAACCCACGCCCACAACACGTTGATCGGCGGCAGTGCGCGATCTACACTGCCGAAAGTGGGCAACAATTTTTGCCGCCCCTGTATTAGCACTTGTTTGACGCTCGCCTTCACCACCTCAGACCTGCTGGAATGGCCTCCCACCACCACCATAGCCGTCTTGCACGTCTCCCTCGCTGGATCTCTCACTGGCTCGGCTACCGCGCCGCACCCCCTCCCAAACAGCCTGAATACGTCGTTTGGCTGTGGTCGTTCATCGGCGCATTTTGCGGTCTTTCGCTCATTCAGGCAGTCTTCGGCCATTCGCAGTACTTTCTGCGACGCGACGTCCCATCCATAGTGGCCAGCTATGTACGTTTTCAACTACCCAACCAACGATTAAGCTCTAACTCTGTTCGCCAGGGCGCCTCTGCGGTGCTCTGCTATGGGGCGATCGAAGCACCTCTTGCCCAACCTCGTGCCCTCATGGGCGGGCATTTCGTCAGCGCCCTCATCGGCGTCTGCATCACGAAGCTCTTTGGTCTTCTTCCGACTGAGCATCGGCTGGACCAACTTCGCTGGCTCGCCGGTTCACTTTCAGCCGCCAGCGCCGTCGTTTTAATGCAAATCACGAAAACTACGCATCCACCTGCCGGCGCGACAGCTCTGCTCGCCGCCGTCAGCCCGGAAATATACTCGATGGGATGGTACTACCTCCCTGTCGTCCTCCTTTCTTCGACTCTCGTCCTCATCTCCGCCCTCCTCATCAACAATATCCAGAGACGATACCCCGTCTACTGGTTCGAGCCTGCCGTACCTGCTGTGGTCAAGCCGCTCCCGGACGATGAGGAAAGTGGGACTCCCATCCCTCCCGAAAAATAGTCTTGCAGATTTTTATCGTGTTGAGGTTCGCTCTGGTACAAATTCGTTATTCCTTCGAGTCCGATGTTTGGGGGACCGTTTAGCACGCGGGTCGTTTATGGATCGTAGTCGTTCTGTTGATTTCTTGTCCGGGTCTCCGGGATATCTCTTGATCGCTGTCTTTTAATACTTCCATCCGCTTAAAGCTCGACACCTCGTGAACCACGTACCATTCAATTCTTTCTGTTCCCATTCACAGCAGCTGGCTACTACTGGGGTCTACTCGCGAAGTCTCGTCTCAAAGTGAAGGCGTCAGCGAGTCACGTGTGTTTTGTGTGTCTAGGGTTCAGCATCGTATCTCACGGTACCATCTCAGGAGGCATCCGTGCGCCCTTATTGTCAGGGAAGTCTGGTTAAAGAAGTGGAATTCAAAAGCGGGATTTCCATGCTTTAACCACTGTCCCGGACTGTAATTACCAAATCGCTTTGCTTTCCCCGCTGTCAATCACGCCATTTACAACCTCACAACTGTGCTTCTCACACCCCATGAATAGCCTCATTGCATCAACACGAATTAATAGCACCCAGTTCCATGTTTGATAGATGATTATCATGCACAATTCTCCTACTCGCTGGATGGTCGAGGTTCAGTCAAAAATGGAACATTTAAGCATACGATTGGAGTGAGTTTCCGTCCACCTCACCGCTTCTCAGATTCAGTAAAAAACGCTGCTATCGTGAAGACCTGCTTTACATATGGCACATACTGGGAGTCCGGGACTTGAGTTTCTGCCACCACCTCGGACCTATCTTTGGGAACTGGTCTCCGTCCCTTTACCTCCTACGTGCTCGACGGCGATGCCACCTCCCGCTTCACAGTGATACACATCTGTGATACGCGCCGCATTCATCCCTCTATCTCCTACAATACATGGTTGAGATTATTTTTATTTACATGTAGTTCAAAACGCTCGATCAGATCCCAAAGGTTTTGCGCCGGAAGAAAATCAGCACCCGGTCTAATTGAAATGCTGTGATCCACCCGTCTGAACACAGGCAACCCGTTGTCGCCGTTCTGCCTCTGCCTCAGTGTTTTGTTTGTGCAAGAGCAATGATGATTATGCGCGGACCCAATCTGTGGAGGCTCAGTCTAACTCTTGATCAGTAATTTCTGTCGATTTCATCCAAAAAAGCGAGTCAACTACCGGAAATTTACCCGACAGACACGAAAACACCGAACTTCGGAGCCCCTATTTAGACCTTTGGCCATCAGACCATCATGATGGTGTTTTCCCTTGACCTCATCTTGACCTCTTCCTCGATGTCCTCAGTTCCGCCACCGATGATTCGTCGATGAGTCCACGTCCTGAGACTTCTGACAGACTTATAACGCCTACTCGGGCCGGGAGCGGACTTGAGCTAAACTAGGACCTTCGCGTCAAACAACCAACTTCCGATCCTTTATTGATTTCTTACCCGTAAAGTCGACCATTTGGTGGATATCAAGGTGTCAAATGAAGGGACAGGATATATGCGATGCGATTACTCAGCTCGCTTCCTGATTGCAACATTCCATTTATGTTAAAGCCCAGCCCGAATACTTGGTCAGACAAACCACTTCCTCTCGCTATGTCTGCCACCGACGCCGCTTCGGGCCCTACATACGCTGATCTTATGGTGGGCCCCACCTACGCTCAGATTTTTGGTCCGGTCTTCTGGGGTGCATCTTATTTTTCATTGCATTATTTGGAGAGCGTTTCACCAATCTGTGTCTGCCAGGATTTTGCTGCACGCTAGTGTATGTCCATTGCTCCAGAGTTTCCGCTCGTGCTCACTCTCGGCTAGCCTGTGCGGAGTAAGTGCCTTGCAAGGGTATTTATACTTCACTCGGTACAACGATAAGCTCGGGGTTCGCTCTTTGGTTAGTGGAACTCATTGGCCGCGGGTAATCAGCTTATCTTGGTTTGGCGGTAGGCGATTTTCATGATGTGAGTTTTTTTTTGACGAGACCTATGCTCCATAATCGAGTCCCCAGTCTTCTCGACTTTCTTTCCATGGCCCTAATATGCCAATCGATATACTATTATATGGCTGCGTGCTTTCCTCCTTTCCGCTGGCTTGCATCTGACTAGATATTCGCAACTAGCTTCCGCATTTTGGTTCCTTTGCTCCTCTGAGTGCCGTCACGAAGTATGCCCGTCCAGTAATTCTTTCTTGTGGCCATCTGATACATTGTCCTCCTCACAGCGAGCTCGTCGTCGAATGCCTCATAGCCGCCATCATCACATTCGCGTAGGTCTTTCCGATCCTTCCGTCGTCCATAGTTAAACCAAGAGACAGCTCGCAGATGTACTTTGTGTACCAGCTCTACATGGGTGGGTCAGGAAATCGATTACTCGGCCTCACGCCTAACTCTGGTTGATGGCGGCAATAGTCAAGAGTGTAGGCAGCACGGCGAGTGTGATGAATGCCCTCGTCGTATGTTTATTTCCTTCCAGGTCTTTTCCCTCTTGTTCTGCCATCTCACTGAACCGACAGGTTGTGTTTTCAGTGGCTGCATTTGGTGGGTGGCATGGATACCCTGTGTCGTCTTCATTATTTTATGAACACTTCTCCAGCTGGTTCTCTGGGTTGTGTCGTTATCATGTTTCAATATCCGCAATCAATATTTATGAACCGGAACCATTACTTCGCAGTGAGTCTGTCTGATGAATATTGGACGGATTGTTTTATCATCTATCCGCAGGTTCTTGCGGGGTTGGCCAAGGGTTTTGGCGCAGCGGCGGACATTATAGCAACGATCGCCATGTGCATGTTTTTGAAGTCCGCAGACACTGGAATCACTCGGTTGGTTTGAAAGGTCCGCCTATCTTTCGAGTTTGCTCACCTTCAAATTAGGACCTCGTCTATACTCAAATCCCTTATGCACCTGGTTATTAACCGCGGAATTCTCGTCACTGCCACACAAATCCTTCAATTGATATTCTTCTTCGCCACTGCAAACCACCTCTACTGGTACGCCAATTTGTCTGATGGAATTGCTCTCTTCCTGCTCACTCACTCACATTGATGCAGGCTCGCCGTCCACATCAACACTACGAAACTCTATGTTAACACCTTCTGTGAGGATCTCTCTGCCCGAAATACCCTAATTGAATTTACGCCATGACAGTCGGCATGCTGAATGCACGCCCGTCGTTGCAGGACCGACACACCAAAGACCTTGGCATGTCTTTCAGCAACGAGGCCACCGGGACCTCCCAGCGCTTTGCTACTAACTCCAAGGCGGGTGGACACAATAAAGTAGTGTCTTGAAACTCCCTTTCATCTGGGTTATGCTAATGCACATCCCGCAGGGGGCTGAACTGGACGCCTCGGAATACCCCCTGGGTACCATTCACGTCACTACCTCCTCGACGGTCGCGTACCTGTAACTTTTATTTATGGTTTCGGTGATTAACTTCTACCGCCCTCGTGTACGTACGAGCGGCTCATTATGGACTATGTCAACCTGTAACCTGGACCGTTGGCACGTGCAATATAGTCCTTTCAGTGCAGGAATCTCAGCGCTGTTGTATTTAAACATCAACCGCGTGCCACTAAGGCCGTGATCTTTCGGTGATGAGGTGTTTCGAGTCACATTGTTCTGCGGGAGATGTTGCGAGAAACCTGAAGGTAGCGTGCAGTTGAACTGATCCCGATCGAACCGTGAAATCTGATTCGTCCACCGAAGAGGTGATCAATCAAGTAAAGCACCTTATATCCCTCAATTGCCCCACCGTCCAGCCACAGGACAACTTATCTGTCATGTTGTGCAAAATGTATAATCAAGTTTCTTCCATTTTGATTGAATCCATGCGCCGCCGATATGAATCGTTTCGCCTGCAGCTCCCCGTGGTCCGCACGTCTGAATCTGTGCAATATATTGATCTGGTATATTGGACGCTGGGAAGTGAGAAGATAACAAGGAAAATCGAAAATCAAACAAGTAGAATACGAGGTCAGGAAAGATGAACATAAATAATTGTAAGTTAACCTCCTGAGGGAACGTTTTGCGGGAAACCTTGGATAAGTTACTGCACTTTTTCCATTTCCAGCACTTTGGCAACCTTGGCGTGGCGGGGTATGAGATTAATCCTGAACGGAACGGGCGAACGCCCAGAGAGCCCATCATACTCCTTCAGATCAATAGGCTCGCCCGGGAGTGACTCCATAGTGAAGGCCCACAACATGCGAGAGATGGTCAGCCAAATCTCACGCTCCGCCACAATCATTCCGGGGCATATACGACGTCTTGTCAAACGCGTCAGCATGAAACAAAATAAAAACATGACACTCACCCCGCGCCGAACATCCAATGGTCGCGCTGATACGGATCCGCCAGGTTTGCGCTGTCGGCGGAAGTGAGACTGTCTCCCATATAGCGGTCCGGATTGAAGTCGTCTGGGTTGAGGTGCCGAGATGGATCATGGTGCATAGTCCAGGTGTTGAGGATGACAACGGTGTCCTTAGGAATAAACTGATTATTATAGGTGAAGTCCTGGCTTGCGACATGCGGGGTGCCGAGCCAGAACGGGTTGTGACAACGTTCAACCTGTGTTGACCGGGTGAGCTGCATATGACGATGTTCGTCCAAAGACACAGACCTCCTTGATTATTGCATGGCAGTAAGGAAGGTTCTGTTCGAAATCATCAACTTGAGTATTTGTCTGTCGAGTGTCCCTTACCTTCTCATCTTCAACCGTAGGCAGACGGTCTCGTCCAACAACTCGATCAAGCTCCTCATGAGCCTTTTTCTGGATCTCAGGGTGTGCCGGGATTAGCGCAGAAAACCATTGCATGATAGCCGCAGTCTTTAAACATTCAACTTCAGTCAACACGCCCAGAATCGACAAGTTCGGACGTACAGTCTCGACGCCACCGATCATGAACGCCGATGCAAGGATTGACATGTCGATATGATCGAGGTCCTCTTCCTCTCTCGCGTCCAACATCGTTTTTGCCAAACAGTCGGGAACAGTGGCACCGTTTTGCATGCGCTGCTCAATGTCCTTGATCAAACCCCCGTACGTATCGACGAGGTCCCGATGAAGGTTTCTTCCACGAGTCCGCATCGTGGTAGGGAAGCTCTGCATCCAGGGTAAAAAGTCGACGAGGTTGGAGACAGGACCGGTGACGTTCCTGGAATTCCAACATATTAGGAGTCAAGATCGGTGTGTCACAATTTGGAGACTCACATGAACTCACGACTAAGCCTCAGTGCCTGACCCACGAGAGGGTGATAGATACTGTCTGTGCGGAAACCAAACACGATAGATAGCATGTTGTTCAATGATGCACGCCCGGCATGGGGCTACGGTGCCCATCAGCCAAAATCTCAGACCAAGTATCATAAAACTCACCTGTGGATTGATGGGAATGGCCCCAGCCTTACTCTGTCGGTACATGTCTTGGACTAGTACAGTGGCTTCTCGGTCAAGGATTGAAGTGTAGCTGTCAACTGCACGTTGATTTAACCAGCCAGTTGCAATACGCCGGTGTTTCCGCCTGGAGCGCGTCGTCAAATTGAGTCTGTATCCCCAATGAAAAAACTAACCATCGGTCATTATACGGAGTCGCGGTAATCCCGCGACCAGCGAACACAGTCTGGCTTTTGATGAACATTTCTTTTCGAGAGGAGAATACGGCACCATTGGTGACCTGAAATGGGTTGAATAAACTACTGAGTGAGAAACAATGCAACCGGCAAAGATCCCTGCTCACTATGAGGTCTTTCACAATGGCCGGGCTGGACACAATGACGAACAGCTGGTTCCCGAGCCATACTGAGTACAAGTCTCCGAATCTCTTCGCCCAACGGTCGAGCGTGAGTTCTGGGTACTGTGTCAGAAACGGGAAGGATCCTACATTATCAGGGAGGGGTTAAAGGGGGAACGAAAATGCGAAGAAGAAAACTACTCACCAACAATCGGAAGTCCTGGGGGAATAAGGCGGGAATTCAGCAGAGTCAATGATTATCAATGAGGCTTCTTACCTTTGGGACCGGCTGGAATACTGTTCCCGTCCTTGTCGAACAACGAAGCACCAATAAAAGACGAGGAGAAGATACAGAAAGCGACAATCGCGGTGACACCAGCGCTCAGAAGGCAGGTGTTGAAGTCGACTTGCACCGCCAATGCCCCAACTACAAAGATTCGAGGTGGGGGAAGTGTGTCAGTGATATTGACCATGACTGGGATGGGGAGACAACAAGCAGTCCTGTGTACTCACGGATATATAAATTTAGCTGCGTCTATGACCCAGTTCAACTGGTAACCAAACACCTTACACCCTTCTCAGATGTTTGCGGGCATCCAAAACATGATTTCACGTCCTCTACGCGACGCTCTTGGTGCATTCTGATTTATACATAGAATCCGAACAACATCCTGTCATTGCAGACGCCAATGTCAGATGATCAAGGCACCCAATTTGTGGATGCGCACCGGAGATTCGGTTTCGTTTTACATTCGGGCGCCGTGATCAGAATCTGCACTAACATCTGGAGACTTGAGATCATTTCAATGAAAAGCTTAATATCCTCCAGAAATAGGGGTCGCACCGTGATTCCGACAAGTGCGGTGTCTTATTTGAAGAACCTTTCCCACTCATGCCGATTTCGAAGACATTAGCGAATATTTCGGTAATCTTTCCCACATATCCCATTTTCGGGACTTCGGCGAGGCGCAGCAATATTTCGTTGGGTTCCAGTTGTACATTATCCGAAGTGCAGTCCGATTCTTCATGCCGCGATCCGGGATGGCTCTTTTTACTCAGAGAAGTGGGATTGAGCGATAGAGGGATGAATTCGAACCTTTGTGTCCGGCGGTCACCTGAGAAAAACTCAGTGTAGGCAAAATGGGATTCCGTCTAGAGGGTGATAGGACGGGAGTGAAAAGAATTTAAACGCACGATCTCCGGAAAATGTTCAGGAAGCAAATGAAAGGCACGAACTGACTGTCTGAGACGAATCGTAAGGGACATTTACAAACTCGTCAGTCATAGTTACGTACCTACCTTCGTCAGTTTGATGGCGATCTTCGTTATTCTGTCAACATATCGGCGGCAATCGGCTCAGCTGACAAGACGTAGGCTTGGGTTAGGTGGTTAGTTGGTTAGCGGTTAGGTGGTAAGCGGTTAGGTGGTAAGCGGTTAGGTGGTTAGGTGGTTAGGGGTTAGAGGTTAGAGCTTAGAGGTTAGCTGGTTAGTGGTTAGTGTCAAGGTATCATATTTTAAAAAAAAACCTGCCCGGCCTTACGTTGAAGGAAAAAAGCTCGGCTATCCAGGACTGACGAAGATCGCCATCAAACTGACGAAAATTACCATCAAAGTGACAAAGGTAGGTACGTAACTATGACTGACGAGTTTGTATACTACCCGAATCGTAATCTAACAGGTTGTGAGCACGGTAGGAGATAGAGGGACAAAATGCCAACCTTCGTCGATGATTATCATTGGAAAGAAGAAACCGGCGTGGATATTTCTTAACCCGCTAGGACGCAAACATACGTTATTCTCTTCATGTGACCCAGTATCGACGAGTCCTGGCCCGAAATAAAACCTGTCCGCTGTGAATCACAAACAGAAACGGAACGTATGGATGACATTGTTACCGAATTTCCGGACGGAAAACATGCTGTCGGTGGTGGATCACGAGAATTGGATGTCTCCAGTCAACAGTCCGGCTTGTTGATATGATGATCCCAGAGCGGCCGGGCAGAACCCGCATCGGAGCACTAAGTCATCGTATGCAATCAACGACGACCCGCATCGGAGCACTAAGTCATCGTATGCAATCAACGACGAATCGCAAGGGCATCGCTATGGAGGCCACTCCGAGGGGAGATCCGAGAGGCACGCTTTCAGAATAACTGGTGGACCAGCCGCTTTGTTCTCACGCACTCGACAGCGTGGACTAAAGCCAGAAAAACTTGGGAAGTTCCAGGATGGATTGGAGCAAGGGGTTGGCACGTGAGAAATTGATGGTATCATGCCGGTCGGTCGGTCCCCTCGAGAGAGCCTTAGAAATTTTTTTTGCAAGAAAGTTTGAAGGGTCCTAGGAACTCCAGAATCACTTACTTGCGAGCTTTTTTTACCTCGCGCGGCCTCTGTTGAGAGTATAGTCCCGAAAAGGAAATGATTGACATGTGGCAGTGCTTAGCTCGGCGGGCAAAGCAACCATAGGCTCGTATCCAGCCGTTAGGTGCAGGAATGACGAGCAAGCAGGTATTACTTACCATAACGGCTGGAGGCACTTAGCTGCAAATTGATAGATGGTGATTTCAAACTCCGCTTATACCGTATTAGGAATGCCGCCGGTTCTCAAAATGGAAATGAGGCTGTTATTTTTTATGAGCCGACCACCTGTACGGCCCAACAACCACCGCTAGTTAGCGGGGGAGCTATATATGGTATCCCCCGCTAACTAGCGGGGTTTGGAGAAAATTGCGTGTAGCAGCTTAAATACAGCTTAAATATCCCTCGGCTCACCCTCCCGGCACACGCTCTGGGCCGTCCTCCCATCAGCTGGCCGTCGCGCAATCAAATATGGGCGGCGCTGTTGTCCCGCCCCCTCCCGCACATCAATACACCATCAATCCCATCAAACTCCCGCCCCGCCCGCCAAACTCGCCCGTTCTCGCCCAAAAATAAAGGTAAATTCGTGAAAAAAAATACAGTACAGTCAGGAGCTATGCTGTTATATATATATCGACAATAAATGATACAATTATGCGTCCAGTACAAGAAATTGACCAAAACAAGCTGCTAAGAGTCCCCAGTTTCAATGGTATTGTCGTGGGTGATACGAACGACGGTCAGGAACGCCTCTGCCAGCTCACCATCGTCGTCGTCACTCTCCAGCTCCTCTTCGCCATCAGCCAGCCCCTCCTGCTGCGGCGGCGGTGAAGGCGCCCGCATCTTGACGTCCTCGTTCCTTCCCACCCTCACCACGCGGGTATGGCGCTCCCGACAGATGCTGACGCCGGGCACGAGATGGGCTCCTTGCTCAGCTTGGTGAGCTGCTCCATGTGGACGTCGGTAAACCGGGCGCGCTCCATGTGCAGCAGCTGAACCTGCAGCGCAAGTCCCTCCTCCCCCTCCTCCCGGAGACGGCCCTCCTCGATGGCGAGGAACCTCGCCTCGTCCCCCATGTAGGTGACGAGGCGACGGATCTCCACGTTGAGGTGCTGGATCTCCTCATCCACACGGAGCAGCTTGTAATGCTGGTCCATTGCAGCTCGCCCAGCGGGCTGCGCCCACGGTTCCCCACGAATGTCCTCCCTGCCCTCGCAAAGGAGGTCGAAGTCAGCGAGGAACGCGTACTCGACAACCTCCTCCCAGGTGAGCGTTGGCCGAGGGGGCGTCATGGTCTGGGCAACGTCGTTGTAATTGCTGATGGCATTCTTCACGGCCTTGGAGCGCGCTTGAAGCGCCTTTGTGATGTGCTTCTGCAACTGGTACCCTATAACGAGGTCAGTTAGCGATTAACCTACTCCCGCCTGTAGACTCCTCACCTGTACCGGACATATTGCACTTGGCCAGCTCAAACATGCGCGAGATGATGAGGCCCTGGAGGTGGTCCAGAGCGCGCTGGTAGCGCCGCCTCTGTACCATCTCCGAGACCTCACTCCACTTCTCATCTTCCAGCAGCCACCATGTCACCACTTCCAGCCGCACCTCGAGATCCTGCATGGCTGCCAGGATCTTCATCTGAAGTTCGTGCGCGTGTCGAAGCTGGGTCTCGAGGCGCCGAGTTGCCTTTGCTGCCTCGGTATAGGACGCAGTCCCTGGTTGGGGTATAACATGCAGGTCCACCCCACGCAAGGCGGTGATTCGTTTCCTGCAGCAAAGACTCAGAAAATATCACTACGAGGATGAAGATGGACGTACTCAGCGTCCTGGAGGTTGATGAGTTTCTGGAGATATTCCATCTCCAGGGATTCCTGCAGCTGCTCCTTTGAGAGCGTGAGCAGGTGCGCTTTCTCCTTTGCGCGCCACTGCTCAAACTCAGCCCGAGACTCGACACCCAGCTCCCGCATCGTCTCGCGCAGTGCGGCGTATGTGGCTTTGATTTCGAGGGTGCGCCGGTACTTGTTTCAAAGCAATGTTGCTGTGATACGATATCTGTCAATACACAGTGCGATTGAAGAGAAAGAAAATTTGCTCACTCAGACCATGGTACGTGTCGAACGCGTCCGTGTGCTTCAGGTACGTCACAATTGCTTGTTGGCAATGGAATCGGCTCGAATAGCGAGTCGTGGAGGCAAGCGCGTTTGACTTCGAGAACAATGACTCGCAGCCTTCCAGAGCCTCGAGCCCAATGCCCTCAACGTACATCATCAGGTTCTCGATGCCACACAGGCGCTTGTGGTCGTGCCCGTGGAATGCGCCAACCAACGCGCGGAAGTCCTTGTTGCGTGCCAGATCCTTGAGCGCTGGGTGGGCAAACACGAGCTTCCCGAATTTGCAGCCGATGTCGTAGCCCAGTGCGACTTGTCCCAGCACATTGAGCAGGTGGTGCGTGAGGGACAAAGGGTATTTAGATCTAGATAGAACTCGTAAGCAAAAGAGAAGAAAAATGGACTAAAAATACATACAGCTCGCCACTTTTAACCATGTCCACCACCTTCAGTATAAACCCGTGTCGACAAAGCGCTGGGAAAAAACCCGTCTCGTCGTACATGCCATACGCCCGCGATGTAACACCTTCCTTCATGTTCTGCCACCCCTCGCCACATCCCCCTGCCTCCTCCTCGTCATCCACTGAGAAGCTCTTCATGAGCTCCTCCACCCCATCCTTCTTCCACACGTCCACGTCCTCCCGGGGCAAATATAAGTCCCCGGGCACGACTCGGTCGTCAAGCCTCTCCTTCAACGCACCGGGGGCACATGTACCCTCCTCGTTGTTCTCCAACCTCTCGCACCTCTCGAAACGTGATCGCGAGTTGTTGCCGTCGAAGGTCCCCATCAAGGGAATCTTCAGCACCGGCTCCCCCTCGACCTTGTAAAGGCAGCAGGGGCAGGCGTTTTTGAGCCGCCAGTGCAGAGTATCACAGCCAAGCGCGACTTGTACGCACCTGTCTACCTCTGCACAAATCGCAAGGTAGGCGTCAAATGCGGCTGAGAATTGAGCACCAAGCCATGGGCGTGGGGCAATGCCGTGGATGTCGCACAGAGAGCGGATGAATGCCTGGATACCGAGCCACGGGCAGCGTAGATGTGCTATGCGATAGACTTCAAGTGCGCGTATGGTGATAATGACGGTGGGGTTCCAAGTGGAGGCAGGCATCCAACCTCGACACACGCAGGCCGACGCAATGTAGGCGTCGCCGCGTATAAGCTGGAGAGGTTGGTGAGAGTTCGCTATAGATTAGAAGTTAAACAACTTGAGTAGGGAATGAAACGAAAACCCAGCGTACGTACAGAAGACGTCAATCACCGTGATATCCCTCGACTCTTGGATCTCAGCGTCCGCTGCAATGTTGTACGTTGCTGCGAGCCCACCCCCCTCCATCACAGCAACTCCCAGCTCAACATACACGTCTGCCATCTGGTCCAATTGCCTGGCAAACCCGTCCACCTGCAGCTGAGTTCGGTCCCTTCGCCTGCGCAGATCAGGAAAGCGGCGGCGACGCCACAGCTGTCTGGGAAGGGCTCTTCAGGACGCAAGCCACTGTGAGGTAAGAAGACAAACCGGCTGCTCTCGCGCAGACCTTCAAAGAGGTCGGCGTCTGCACGTTCTGAATCTTCTTGCAGGGCCTCTCCTGCATGGCTGATGTCAGCCACAGCTCTCCCGTGGAGGAGATCCTCCTCCCACCCATCGTCGTCGTCGCCGAAGGCATCTGGGAGGTCACGAAGGTTTTTGAGCTCGCGACACTCCTCCCTTGTCATGGCTATGAATCACAGAAGGTAAGCATTCCAGCTTAATTTGATCACCAAAAAATCCCACCCTCGCGGCGCTCAGCCTCCCTGTGCGCATCTGCTACCTTTGCCTCTCTGATTTTTGCGGCGGTTAACAATGTGCAGATGTGTCGACGCCCAGATTGGCGGTCGTTCGTGTTGATGTGAAGTCGGCTCGACATTGAGCTGACCATATTACGGGCGCCGCCTGAGGCTCGAGCGGAAGGCATGGTGGATGTTGAATGACGGGCAGCTGTAGTCGACAGGTGAGTGCGATAGTGGCGTGACTGTAATCACCTGACCTCAGTCACTCTCTCCAAACACCAAGACGCGTTGTATAAGTACAGGTGAGTTTTCTTAATTCGAGTGGAATTCTGTGTGGAAGGGCCTGCTCGCGCACTGGAATCAGCACTTGGTAACCGGCGTGTCCATACAGCAGGCTTAACCTGCCTCGATTCCACTCGCGCCTTCTTGCCACCCAGATCTCTGACCGTACATTTTATTACTAGAATCAAATGCTGTGGTTTCCTCTCGCATGCAAGGTAGGTCAAATCTTATTCGGCAAATACACGCCCTCATTTCTTTCTTTCTTTACAGACACGAAGCGGCAAAGAATTCTCCGCCCTTGGCCTCCCACACCATGTAACCGTGCTTCAATCCTGCAATTTCGACTTTGCACCTCTTGTTGAACGCGCTGTGGCTGCCGAGAACGTAGACCAGGAGGACCACAAGGAGGAGGACGCGCATTACGCAGATGAAGACGCGCTCAACGACGTTGATGAGGAGTGGCCACCTGATCCTCTCAACAGCGTGGACGACACCTGGCCGCCGCCCCCTCCTCCTGACCCTCTCGATGATGTTGGGGAAGAAAACCCGCCACCTCACCCTCGCAAACGCTGCCGCTCTTGATCGCCCACCTTCCCGGAGGTCGTCGCCAGCGCGCAACCCCCGTATACCGGCCCCCATTGCCAGCGACCTGCGAAGCCTCATCGGGTGGCCCGAAGCCATGCCCGAGATAGCGCCCGCTGCAAGGCTAAACGTGCCAAGCATAAGCAAGAGCTCGGTCACATCCCCGCCGCCTCTACCATTGACGAACACGTTCGGCTGGCTGAGCCACTCGAGGCCCAACTCGACGCCTCCTCCCTGCCGTCCGTGCTCGGAGGCTACGCCTCCAAAGCTAAGGACCCCGACAAGAAGCACGGCCCCTTCCCTCCCTAACTTGACTTCATCTCAGCACCCCGCAGCCAATCTTCGGTTAAATGGGCCGCATTGTCGCAGTACTCGCCGGCCAACCTCGCAACCCCGCCTATCAAGCCGCCGTCGAGCGTGCATACCGGGTAATCCGCGATGCAGGCAGCATGACCTGGTTCCCACCATCGATGTGTCGACACCGCCGCGGCCTTTTTGCAGCAATAAACATCGGCCTTTCTTACGGGAAAGGCCAAACATCCCCTCGCTGGCTCAACACCAAGGAGTACACCATCGCAGAGGATTTGCTTGTGAACGAGGATGTTGGGCGCATGGCTGGATTTGCAGACGGTCTGCTATTCACTTCACCTGCAACATGCCTGCTGACCTCCTGCTGACAGCCACATTCGCCTTGTGGGCACCCCGCCTTTACCAGCGCTACCGCAAGTGCGACGCCAAGCTGCGCACCTCTGATGAGAACCTCCGGCATCCGTTCAAGCACTCGGTGTTTTTTGCCGCCACTTTCAATTTTGGCCCCAACGTATGGACCTTCAAGCATCGCGATGTCTTAAATTCTGGCATTCGGCTTGTGCGCTGTTCAAGCCCTCGGGCACTTCAACCCCAAGATGGGCGGGCACATCGTCTTGTGGGACTTGAGGCTGATTGTCGAGTTCCCGCCCAGCGCCCTAATTCTGCTCCCTTCCGCCACCGTTGCTCACTCAAACATCCCCGTACAGCAAGGAGAGGAACGGGCCTCCTTCACCCAGTTCAGCGCCGGCGGCATATTCCGCTATGTAGATAACGGGTGCCAGACCGTCAAGGAGCTGGCAGAGGATAATCCCGAGGAATACAGGTGTCTTATGGCACTCAAGGCGGCGCGATGGGAAGAGGGTCTTGGTTTACTTAGTACAATGGATGAACCACTTAGCACCTAATAAACCTTATCCGAATGACTTTTTGTGTGACTTACTCGAGAGCTATAGAGTATGGAATGGCTGTAAGGTTTTTGATCGCGAACTGATTACGTTGCACAGTTCATACACTTCCACTGGTACGTTCGGGCTCAAACTCGGGGAACTGTAACTATGCCTCATTTCATGAGATTATAGAAGTTTTTATTTTTTTGGTTGACCAAATTTTTATTTAAAATCTTGGGCCTTGTCATTTCATCTTCGTTATTTATTTTCATTCTCTTTCAATACCTACAAAGTCGATGTTAAAAATTTGGAGCCATTGAGTAGGTCCTGCTGTAGCTATGAATTAAAAGTTCTTTCGTATCGATCGCGAACTGATATCACAGCTGGAATCTGTTCTTGATTTAGTACGTGATTGCTGTTCCTCTTCCACTACTGCTACTACTTGCCTTCACTCTTTCCCACATGGCATGCGGTCGGCCAGCACTGGATCCAGAACTCAAGACACAACATGTACGAGAGTCTCGCCGACGCTATGAGGAAAAGTACGCCTTGGAATACAAGATCTGCTTCAGAGCCTAGCTTAAGATATCTGTGCCAGAAACACCGTCCAGCACCGCGATGCTGCCCGCCTAAGAATGCAGTGGTGCATCAGCTCTAAATCCCTGCCCTTTGGAAAGCCTCACACCCAACCAGGCACCGTGCTGCCATTACTAGCTCAGATATTTTCACCAGACAAAACCATGCGCGCAAAGTCACCAAACATTCTGAAAATTATCACGACAGGTACTACAATTTTGTATTCGCTTCCACAGGCGTCCTCCAACCCACTCTTGTACAACAGAAAACACGAGAAGGACCGTGCAAACCAGCAAGCCACCAATGCTGCAAGAAAGGACGCTAGGTGCGCCGTGGCTTTCATTTCCATTTCAATTAGCTTACTTCCGTGTTATTCAGGAGCTGTGAGTCGCGGGCATTGTGCCAGAGGTACACGCTCACTGCAAAGCCACCTCCACGCACCCCTTCACGCAAATCTGCCCCGACCGTGCCGCCTCCTATCGCTGAGCCTGCTGCTATTTCAAAGCTGCCCAATCGGCCACAGCGGTGCCCTCACTGTTACACAGACGAGTGCATTGGTTGCGCTTGTATGTGCCCCAATTCTGACGAGTGGTTTGAGCACCCCGATGGCCATTTTTTTCCGACGTGCACATGGTGCGGGCACGAATGTCCGGGGTGTAGATGTGTGTGCCCCAAGAGCGAGGTCTGGACGGAGCATGGTGGGCATCTGGGCAAGAAACGTCCATCATTTAAGCCTTGTTGAATAGAATAAATTGATGGCTGGAATGAATGAATTCATAATTATATTACTTTGAATCTGTTTGTGAGTACGAAGTCCACTGCATACACTCGTGATCTCGTACGATAATGATCGGTGCTCTTCTCCTTCCACCATGAGCCCTGGGCACCCACTCCCAGGTGCACTCCTGTGCACGCCCGAATACGTCCCCGATGCTGGCCATGAAGACAGGTGGACTCACCCTGGGCCATTTTACGCCGTGGTTTCGAAGGAATGGGTCGGTGCTGTTACTTCACGGTGCGCTACTTTTATGTTTATTTTTATTTTCCATCACTCAGTGTGGGGGCAGCGCATCGCTGAGCAGAATGCTCAAACATTATCCCGGCGCACGTACCTGGCAGGGGGCACCTTGGCCTACCTTCGAGCGGATGTGGGATTTGGACTGCACCGAATACCACGAGCATGGGGGCGACCCCGCTCCATTCATCCCCATCTCTCCCAACTCCAGTCCCCCATCTTCGCCCTCCTCGCTGAGTGATTCGGTGGCTTCACACCAATCCTCCGCAACCTCGTCTGCCCCCTTTCTCTGCGGCACGCCCCCATCTTGTTGCCACCTCCCTCTCCCCACGAGAACCAGGCAAAACTTACCAAGGATGACCTCGTGTTTCTCGCTAGTTTCAGGCCCGGGCCGGGGCCCATGAGCCCGCAGAGACTCAAGCAACAGTTTGAGCGAGTTTTAGGGCCGCATGCCGTTTCGACCGGTCCTTCATCCCAGCCCACTGCCCAGAAGCAGGTCTGCCCCGGTGAAACTTGCGCATAGCACAGGGAACGACCGAGCTGACGTTGCGAGCAGGTAGATGAGTCTGCGCTGAAGACAAGCTTCCAGCAGGTGTCGAGCGCCCCCAGAACCCCCAGACCCCACCTTGCGCGCTCCGCACCAGGGGCGGGGAGTCGAGTCATGAAGCGGCGCCGAGTCCCCACGCCCTTGTTCACCCACAGCCGAGACCCATTGGCAAGTCCTTCGACGGCACAATGTATGCGGTGAGCGGTCAAAACCGTATCTTCAAAGATAGGTAACTACAATGCTCACAATGTATGCCTTGGTGCCGATTTTTTTCTACCAGGGATCGTGCAATTGCTGTCTTCAAGAATACATGAAAATCTAACCAGCGCTCACCTACCTATGCCCGTACCTTTATTTTGTTATGCTTATGTACCTGTTATTACGTCCTTCAAATTGGCTGTTTGTATGCCTGGAATGAATTGCGTTCCAATCGAAGAGCGTTGAGTTGAATATAAGGAAATGGGCAACAATTGAGAGAGTGAAAGAATCTGGGAAGATGAGTGAATGGCAAAAATGCGAAAAATAAAATAAGCCCAAGGCAGGGATCGAACAAAATACCCTTAACCCCTCAAGGGTTGGGATGCTGAGTTGAAAAGATATTGCTATCTCTGCAATCCAGGCGCCCCAACCTCTGAGGCACCAAGGGTCGAGATGGTGCTCGATATCAAGAGCTAAGGCCTAAGTCCTCACGTTTTGACAGTTTATGTCAAAAAGTCACGTTAACTTGTTTATAGATTGATCCACCCGCGCTTCCCCCGCCGCCTTCGACTTCTCTTACAGCAGCGTTCCCGTAAGTACACCGTCAACGTCAACGATGCCGAAAGCACAGCCATCGGCCATCTCGCAACGTAACCCTCTCGACTTCGTCCAACAACCACGAAAGCGCCAGTCCAAGGGGTCGGTGAAATCACTGTCCGACGCAACTAAGGCCTCGCGCGCAGCCGCTGCCGAGGCCCGTAAACAATCCAATGCTGCCCTAGAAGAAGAATTCTCGGGGATATTCACCAAGCGCGAAGAGCAAATCGCCCACCTCGCCGAGAAATACAAGAAGACGCCCAAGTATATTTGTCAGGTGCTTGAGAACGGTGCCCACTACACAGGGAAGCGCGCCCCCAGCATCAAGAACGCGATTAGGCACCACCTCTCAAAGAAGGCCACAGAAAGTGAGTGGCTGACCATTACTGCGCCAAAATTCGTGTTTGTTTGACGCGTCTTGCAGACGGCGAGAGCAGCAACGTTCTAGACATCGACCTCAAGGGCGAAGAGTACGAGGAATACAAGGACTCCCTCTCCAAAGAAGAAAAAGCGGATCTGATAGCTCAGCTTGTGGAGTACAAGGCCGTCAAGGAGCACGGAATCCGTGCGACCAACAAGGCTGTAGCTTTGGACGCCATGCAAAACACCAACCAGATTGGTGAGAGGGTATGCAGCATCTTTTGTCTTAGTTGAGCTACCGTTATAATTCATATTCTTTGAACAGATCAGCAATCTTCACGCGCGCACACCAGTGCGCGCGTTCTCGATGTTCTCTCACGGACACCCCAACGACCCGGCTATGCCGTGCTTTGTCGACTCTGACAATGCACGTCAGTTCTTCCAGGATATCCTCGACACGTCTGTCTACGATCTCGTACGCAAGTACGAGTTGTGGTGCATCAACCAAGACAAGCGTAAGTCAATTTTATTTCTTCCGGGCCAAGGAAGGAAGCTTACAGGCCCCAAGCCATTAAACAGGGCAGAGAGAAGGCAGAACTTTGCAAGTTCATCTCCAGCACAGTTGAACAAGCCCTGCGTGCGTGGCATTGTGTATTATATCTCAAATTATCAACTAATGGCGCTTAATGACTTAGGAAAAGCTACAGGCATCAAGACGTTGAATATGGTATGGGTGAATTACAAGATAGATATCGTCCACAAGTACGGCGTGGAGCTGGCGGGTTGGCCCTCGAAGGTCGCCATGGTCCGCCCCTCGCAGCTTCGTGGCCAGGACGTCCACCTTGTCGTCGAGAGGCTCAGGAACAACACCATGCGATGGGTCGGCCTCACCAAGGCGCAGCGTGATGAGGTTGCTGCCGAGGTGGAGGAACTTCGTCAGTCCGGGGCTGTGAAGCCGTGCCGGGAGTGTTCCGACAAGAACCATCCCCGTGGCCCGCACACCAAGAAGACTGCGGCCGGTGATGCTGACGCGGACGACAGCGACAACGAGTCCAGCAAGGACGATGGCAGCGGTGACGAGTCCGACAAGGCTGACGCAGGCAGTGGTGACGGCAGGCCTCGCCTGCCTATCGTCTCACCTTTTGTCGCCGTGCAGTCCGCAGACAGCCCCCAATCTCCTGCGCCGTTCGCGACCGCGCCCTCCCCCATCCCCATCCCGACCACTACGTCATTGGCCACCCCCGCGCCTGCTGTGCCATTTACCGGTGGAGGCTGCCCCGTACCCTCCCCCATCCCCACCGCTATGTCATCGGCCACCCCCGCGCCTACCATGCCATTTGCCGGCAGAGGCTGCCCCATATCCTCCCCCATCCCCACCACTATGCCTTTCCTCACCCCCGTGCCAGCCGTGCCATTTGCCGGCACATCAGACTCCAACGTACTCATGCAAAACCCTATCCCCGCCTCCCTCCTCGGGGGATCTGCCCTGCTCCCGCCCTCGCACGGCGAAAACTTCGCTTTAGACTTTGACGACATGGACTTTACTATGGGCCCCTTTGTCCCCCTGCCCGACAGCAGCGCCAACGACTTCGATGGCGCCAACTGGCGCCTCAATACATCCAACCGCGACGACGATTGGCCAGGCGCCTCTGGCGTCGATGGCAGCACGCCCAACGCCACCCCTCATGCCAGCGGCAGTAGGGGCCTCGACACCGGCCTCTTCGGTGGCGCCCCGTATGCGCAGGGGCTCCTGCAAGATATCACCTACATGCAGGGGTACCTGCAAGGCGCCCCGTACGCGCAGGGCAGCGCACTTGGCGCACAGGGCAGCGCACCTGGCACGCAGGGCAACGCGCACCACGTGCAAGGTGATCCGTACACAAACGCCCCGCTGCACGCACAAAGCGCTTATCCTGCCGCGGCCGGCCCCTTCATGTCAGTCTTCTCCGTGTCGACGAACACCTCAACTACAAGGGGGGGGAGGAGAGCGCATGCGGGGGCAGAGGGGGAAGCAGGGGAGAAGCCAAAGAAACGTGCACCCAAGAAGAGGGCCGCGGCGGGCGAGGGGACGGCGGGCAGGGCGCATTAGACGCATGCATGGACTTAGACTTTGAATACGCCTTCCCCAGCCGCGCTCTCTTCCCTCGTTTATGACCTTATCTCATGTCCTGGCCTTATGCTTTCTATGCCGTTGCCCTCAATATATTTTATGTATGTCAATTGACTTGTGAGGACACGATCTATTTGGCACTTTGCACATGAATTATGAAATGTAGTGCATACAGCTGGTAAGATTTCCTGTATAAACAGGTTTGTATTAGAGATGAGAATATACCACATTTTTTTCACGAATTTACCTCGATTTCTGGGCGAGAACGCGCGAGTTCGGCGGGCGGGGCGGGAAGTCTGATGGGATTGATGGGCTTGATGGAGTATTGATGTGCGGGAGGGGGCGGGACGACAGCGCCGCCCATATTTGATGGCGCGACGGCCAGCTGATGGGAGGACGGCCCAGAACGTGTGCCGGGAGGGTGAGCCGAGGGATATTTAAGCTGTATTTAAGCTGCTACACGCAATTTTCTCCAAACCCCGCTAGTTAGCGGGGGATACCATATATAGCTCCCCCGCTAACTAGCGGTGGTTGTTGGGCCGTACAGGTGGAGCCGACACGCGTCGCGTTCTCCAGGTTCATAAACGGTGGCGAGGCCATCCGCACTGCTCTTAGGGCGTCCAACACTCTGTACCTATCCACACCCCTCATTTACGGCCCCAGAAACACGTTAATTTCGGTCTAATTCACCTACCCATATCATCATCTTACTGGCAGTGAATCTCCCATGGCGGGAAGGCAGTGACCCCAAAACGAAAATGACGGGCTCATCGACATGTCTGGCCCGCCAAGGAAGCGGCAACGACACGTCCCTCAGGTCGTTACCCGGTCTATGCACAGACAGAGTGGGAATTGAGGCAGTGGGAACAAGCAGAGGCGCAAGCTTTCGCTCTAAAACAATGTATTCGCTGTTTTTTTTTTCATGCAGGTAGCAGCTTCACGACGGGACGACATTGATCTGCTCAACAACCTCAGTTGGTACGGTAAAGAGCAGCTGGGCATCTTTCATGAGAAGGTAGCAGGTACATGGATGACTGCAAACGAACACTGGGGTACACCAAACAGTAAGGCCCTGTGGTCCCTGTGGAGGATCAACTCTCTGCTTGGTTGTAAGCCGATAACTGCGGGGTGGAAGTCCAAAAAACTTCCTCCTTTCCAGCTAGCCTATGGGCTGATGATAGATCTTGCTCTGCCTGCCAACATTCTCAATGGTTTTCGGCTCTTCTGCCCATGCGATACCCTCGAGGAGTGGGTGAGGAGGGAGCAAGTACAAGTCAATCGCGATACGAGATAGGGGGTGACAGCGCTTAACGTTGTCCGGACCGTCGGCTGTAAGTCTTTATATGGTATAAGCGGAGTTTGAAATTCCTATCTATCAATGTACGGCTAAGTGCTTCCAGCCGTTATAGTTCACAATTCTTTGCTTGCTCGCCATTGTGAACGGATAACGGCTGGACACGAGCCTAAAACAACCATTTGAACCAAAAATCTGGTGTGTTTGGCAATGAGTTGAGTACAGTGAGCTATAAACTGTAGACTGAGACTACATGTAATGAATACACATTCATAAAAGATTCTGTGTTGGATTTCAAGCTCATAATGCTAACATCTTCTCTAGTTATCTACACCGAACATCCTACAAACAATTCTGATGTGTCCGAGCTGTCCCAAACATTATGGTGGCTCAAAGCTCATATATTTGAACTCGAGCCAAGTAAATCACACAAAAAGCAATGGAATTTGTGCCCCGTACGCCAATTGAACCACGTGGGAAATAGCCTTACGGGGAATGATGCCATCTCCTGGTGATTGCCGTGGTCGGTCGGTCCCCCCGGCCAAAGCTTAAATACAAAATTCGGCATGATATGCTTAATTTTTTTTTTTGCCAACCCCTTGGATTGGAGAGCCACAGCGTTTCCAGAAATCTGGAGAAACGGGGATCCGACGATACAGACGTTCGTTCGGAAGTTAGTGATAACGGTAGCAGCCCACAATGGCATCTTCAAGTGGTGGATCCGTTCTTCTACCGTCGCGGTGAAGCCGATGATCTGCGAGATGTGTCTGTCAAAGTACAGCAGTGAGGATCTTCTCTGCTTTCCGCGCAGATTGCAAGGAGAATTACCGCACACCGACCGCTCGATCTTGTTCTCCCCCATTACAAGGCTGATCTTTGAGACTTGAGACTCCAAGTCGTTGACGATGAGAATCCCGGAACGATCCGATGGCCACGGCGCCATCAGTACATTAGTCACCAAACAGTCGCAACTCAGTTCGTTGAACCAATGTTTAACTTTCGACTTCCTTTGCTGTTTCAGGTTTCTTTTCGACTGCTGGTAAGTAAGTTGTAACACGAAAATAATGAATATCGTGGAAACTTGATCCCATTTGCTTTGGTTCACTCAAGAATTATATGAATTTGACTCGTCTGCAAGTATTAATAGACAGGGTATGTATTAGAAGCTGAAAGAGCTTTTGCAATTAACTATCATAAAAGTAATCTCCAAGTACTAGCAATCAAAAATCGCCCTATTTAGATTCCAAATACTTGACGACTGCAGTGTTAATCCTCTTGCTCTCCACCAGAAATCCATCGTGCCCCGCCATCGACGAAATAACCACCAACTGTGCCTCGGGGATCCCATCTGCGAGCAGTTTTTGTTCTTTCGCCGGACACAGCACATCCGAGTCGATGCTGATGACGAGCGGACGGCTAGGAAGTGTGGCGAGGACAGCCGTGAGCGCTGCAGCGTCGTCAATATTCTTGTCCGACGGTAAGCGGCCACGGGTGATATCGTGCGTGTCCATTTTGCGGATGATGTGGAGGTAGCAGTTCGCGTCGAAGTTCTCGCAAAAGGAGGCGCCTTTGGCGCGCAGGTATGATTGAACGGCGTAGAATGGGGGCTGATGCTCCAAGTCTTCCCCAGGTATAGCTGGATTCTCAGTGAGAGAACTTTGAGTGTCCTGGATGCGCCGCCCGAAGCGCTCCTCGTAGGAGTCGGACGAACGGTACGTCAGGAGTCCCGCCATGCGCGCAGCGGCGAGCCCTTGCGTGGGTGGGCAGTCGCGTGTGTAATATCCGCCCTTGAACGCCGCATCGCTAGAGATAATCTGCCGCTTCACCTCACCCCAGGCGATGCACCACGCAGACTGCTTCGCACATGTAGCCATTGGTATTGCGCGGCGCACGAAGCCGGGAAAGCAGAGCTGCCACTCCAAAACGGTCATCCCCCCCATGGAGCCGCCGATAGCGACTGCGATGGACGAGACACCGAGGTGCCCAAGAACGAGCTTGTGCAGTCTGCGCGCGGGGTGAAAATGAGTGAAGAACAGCGAGAGGTAAAAGTAGCGTACCTAACGTCGTCACGGATAGTTGTAGGTGGGAAATCGGGGCCGTATGGCCGCCCTGTGGAGGGATCTATCGAAAGGGGAGAAGTGGTCCCAAAGGGCGACCCCAAAACATTTGCGCAAAAAATGAAGAAACGCGTGGGGTCGAAGGCTTTTTCGCAGCCAAAAAGTGGAGCCCACCTGCACATAATGAGACACGTGCGTCGATTGGATGAACGAACGGACTGACCACTTGTCGACATCGGCGCTGCCGGTGAAGGGATGGCAGATCACCATCACATTATCCCGTTCAGAGTTGAGTGTTCCCCATGTTTTGTATGCGACATTTACGGAGCGGAGAGTCGTACCGCACTCCAGGCGAAAGGTAGGCAGAGTAAACATCGAATTCTGGTCGAGTGCGGGGGCCATTGCGCTTGTTGGGAAGGACGAGCGCTTCCGCCTTTTAACTGTGCGGATGCTGTTGCACGGACCATTAACCCCCTCAACAGCAAATTGGTCGATTGGTACTAAGACTTTGCCGATGCCGAGGCGAGGGGTGCGGTATAATCCATGGGATTGAACGGATTTGAACTTGTTCCGTAGCTGATTCGGTGGGATAAGATCCGCGGGCTGTATACCATCCCGAAGATTCGTTTTTGAATACGCGAGTTGAAACTTGAGAGATAAAAATGTAGGCGGCCTGCTATTCGAGTCAGCACGTCATGGCGTGAGCGGATTACGGTGAAATGTTGCAAGGCACCGACAGCATGCCAAAAGTTTGTTCCTTAAATACAGCATCTTGAAATGAAACGCCGTTTGCAAACTCGAAGAGCAAGAAGGCCACGGAGTCAAATCGCTCGGCAATCGCCTATCACGATTGATGCCAACAATCTTCAAGTTCCTTCATCCCATCGTGGTGGTCGGCCCTCCGACCGACCGTCCATTCTCTAAAGCTGTGGTTGTGTTGCATTTCAGACCGTGCCGTGTAATGCTATCTACCTACCTACCAGAGCCACCTAACCTGATTTCCGGCTCTAGAGATCTCGAGATCTTGGGAATTCGGCAATAGGAACTCTTGTCTGAGTCGGTCCGACTCCGACAAATGTCGGACCGAATAAAAGCACTGCCGACTGCCTGGCTCCTGTGAGTTAGTACTTGGAGCCTTTCGGTAAGTCCGCTGTATTTTTCACTTCTGCGTGAGTCATTGGTTACCTACTATTCAGTTCTGATCGGAGTCTCGCCCCTGGGTCCTGAAGACGTCTTGAACGACGTAGTGAACAGCTGAACCAACAGCCTTGTTGGTACTGCTTTGAACAATAGCTGTCGAGGAATATTCACGGGCAGACTACAGCAGCGGTTCTAGCCGGACAGCAACGGGGTTATGCTTTGCGCTCAAAAAGCAGATAAGCTCGACATCTCTTTCCTCTGCACTCTTTTCTCCTTGACTGTTTAGCACAATATGGGCGTCCCTTTCTCCACTTCCAAACACCATGCGACCCCCTGCCAATCACAGTCTCATCTCGCCTTAACACCAAACTACTCCGGGTCTGTGTCGAACGACCCGCTAGACCTCGAATTCCAAATTCTCAACGCGTTCACTACGGACGTATTCGGCGGCAATCCTGCCGTCATCATCTTTCTCAAAGACGAAATGCCGCCTGACGACCTCCTCGAGAGAATCAACGCCAATTTCAATCAGCCTATTGTCGTGTATATATCACCGCCGACATCCACGTCGTCACCGAAGGAAGGAAGCGCGGTATTCGGACTACGCTGGTTCGGCCCTAGGAATGAGGTTCACATCTGCGGCCACGGAACGCGTGAGTTTGTCTGTTTTTCCACCCAAAAAAACTTGACTAACGGTAGTTTGCAAAATTGCCAGTCGCTGCCGCCGAGGCGATATTCCGGCAGCTTGATCCCGCGAAGAACGTCACTACTCTCGAATTTGAGACACTCTCGGGCACCCTGACAGCACACCGCGTGGGCGAGCAGATCATGATGGAGCTGCCTGCGGGCACGACGGTCCCCGCGTCCACGAACGAGACGGCCGTTGTGCAGGATGTCTTCGCACGCGCATTGGGCAAGGCGTCCGTCGATATCAACTACATCGGCTACGGCGGGCCCGGATTCTCCAATTACCTCCTCGTCGAGGTCGATGCAGCGGAAAGCCTGGGTGAATGGCGGCCGGACGTCGACTGCTTCGTACGTCTCTGCCTCTCGATTTTAATTTTGGGACTAAGATTCTCCAGGCCGAGCTAGCGCCCCGGACGCAAATCCTCGTCGTCACATCCGCTTCGCGGGCCGAAGGCATCGCGTACGAGACTCGCATGTTCGCACCGAGTATAGGCGTTCGCGAGGACCACGTCTGTGGCTCCGCGCACTGCCTGAACGCGCCCTATTGGGCTGTTAAAGCACAGGACGCAGATGGAGAATACACAGCAGGGAAGCCGCAGCACGCGAAGGCTGTTAGCGTGCGCGGCGGCGATATCTGGGCGGCGTACTTTGCTGCTGCGGGTCGGGTGCGTATACGAGGGGATGTTAAACGTGTGGCGGTGGGGACACTGGAGCTTGGAGATGTTGTTGGTTGATTATTTTGCGGAAACGCCGCAATGGAATGTCGAATCTACTGCGTGGAAATTATAACTACTGCAGCAATAATACTCGTTAATAATTTACAAAATACAACTTTTACATCTGTCTGAGTGCTGTAGAAGCCGGAGTTTCCCAAGTTACAAGCTGTCACGGCCTTTAACCTGTCCACTCCAGTGCAGACTGGACCGGAACCGTGGAAACGAATACTCCGTATCCAACCAAAGCTGTTGAAAAATCAAAGCAAGGGGCGAAAGGCGGTATATTCCACAGCGTTTCGAGTCAAGCCTTGAGTCAACATCTCAGGGAGTCAGATCTTCTCGGGAAGAATCCTGCACCGGAGTATGCACGAACAACGAAAATTCAGGGATGATTTCGAACTATGGATGCGCTACTACGCATATGCGGTGCACCAAGATAAGTACGTAGATAAGTATATTGCGGTCAGTGGCATGTTATACGCCTCTACACCGCACCATTAACCTTCACCTCATCGCCTTTATGTGTGCCATTCACAACCGGTGCCACCTTTTCTCCGTTCCCAGTCACTGTCGCGTCCACTTGCGGGGTGGATGTATGCCCATTCCCCACCGGCACCGGTGCACTCGCCCCGGGCTGCCCCGACATCCCCGCACTCACATTCAGCCCCGGCACCCCCGGCGCACCCGGCAGCGCACCCACCCCCGGCTGGCCCTGCGCACCTACAGTAACTGTCACTCCCGCGCCCGCCAACGCCGCCCGCCGCTTCTCCTGTGCCTTCCGCCTCCTCTCCTCCTCCCGCTGCTCCCTCTCCCTTCGCTCCACACGCACCTGCTCCACCCACACGGCGACCCCGTGCGCGGCCTCCACGGGGCGCGCCTTGTGCCCCTGGAGGTACCCCTGCAGCTCAGCGGTGCTGAATTCGCCCGGGGGCACGGCCGCAGCGAAGACGTCTGCCAGGGCGGGGATTGTCTCGGTCTTCTTTTCCTCCGTTCCTTCAGTAGAGTTGGAAGGCGAAACAGCGCCGACGTCCGGGAACCGCCACTCCGGGAAGAACCGCAAAAACAGCGCATGTGCCTGCGGCCCCGTCGCGAGTTCATACTGCACCTTATGGTCGATCCGCCCGGGGCGCAGCAGCGCCGCGTCTAGCCGGTCGATGTGGTTCGTCGTCGCAAAGAATAGCTTCCCTTCCTCGCTCCCGATTCCGTCGATCACATTTAACAGGCCCGAGAGCGTCACCGCCGAGCGCTGCGCGCGGCCTGCGCGCCTTGCGGCCTTGCGGTACATCTGGGGCAGCATCACCGCGCCGGTGGTTGGGTCCAATTCGTCCAACTCGTCCTCGTCCTCGCGCGAGGGGAAGGCACAGTCGATGTCCTCGATGAGGAAGAGCCCGTGTTTGGGGATGGCGGAGGCGGCGCGTTGGAGGTAGGAGTCGTCCACGCTGCATGTATGGCGTTCGTTGGTGTTTATTCAACGTGAGAAGATGGTGGGACGCACAAGTTAGACGCCAAGGACAAGGAATAAATCTCGAGGTTCAAAGCGCCGGCGAGAGCGTAGATCGTCGATGCTGCGTGCGTACGAGTTAGCATTATTATAAAGCATAGCCATCAGAAAATGAAGATGTAGAATGCTGGCGCGTCGCGATGACAATTAAAAGGCATCGCGTCGTGCCCATAGTGCAAGCAAAACTTTAGAAAGTATAGCGGCGCTGGGTTACGCATTTCACCGCGAGTTGCGCGGGGTTTCTCGCACAGCGGTGTTTGAATGAAGGCGCATCCAAAAACTTGACCCAAAAATAAATAAAAATGCAAGAAACACTTACTCTTTCCCGTCCCCGGCGGCCCATACAGCAAATATCCCCGCCGGAACGGGATCCCCGCCTCGTTGTACCAGTTCTCCGTGCCGAGGAACTCCTGTGCGTCTGCCACGAGCGCGTCGAGGGCGCCGGGGGGGAGGATGATCGAGCTGGGTGAGGTGTATTAACATTGATATATGAAATGAGAAAGTGAAAGCAGAAAGAGGGGAGGTGAAAGGCTGAAGGGAATGGGAAGAAATGGGGGAGAGGAGGAAGGAGAGCAGAAGAGGGACGCAAGGGAGAGGTAAGAAGGGAAGGAGGAAAGAATTCGACGCGGTGAACGAAGAGAAAGGAAGGTATTCAAAGTCAAGTCGTTCAAAATCATAATGCTCAAACGGAACGAAATGAAAGATAATGTTGAAACCGAGACGAAACGAAAGAACGAACCTGAGTGGGCGCCGGATCTTGTGCTTGACCGTCGCCCATGTCTGGTGCGGGCCGAACTGGGGCTGCCGGAAGCGTAAATAAAATTGAGGGCGGACGAGGGGAGAGACGCACGGAATCCGTGAGATAAATCACGACGTTGGGCCGGTTGACTTCGAGGTAGCGCATGCGCGCGTCCTCGACGAGGTCCGAGAGGACATTCATATCGAGCGTGTATACTCTGTATGCGTCCCCAGATTAATCCCATCTCACCAGCGCGTTAAAACTCGAACGCAACCACTCACGTAATCGAGATACTCCCGCCCCCACCCCCGCCATACCCGCCATACCTTCCGGGCAGCGCATAAGGCCCCACGGAGCCCTCGTTTCCACCGTTGCCGGTGCGCTTGATCTCGACCCAGTACCCGCGCCAGCGGAAGAGCTGCGGCTGCGTGTACGTGGGGACGTACTCCGCGTGCGCTTTGAGGCTGGTGTCGGTGGAGGCGCGCACGGCCCACTTGCGCTGCGAGTTGGCGGCGGAGACAGTAAACTCGCGCGAGCGGCGCCAGACGTTTTCTTGGTTCTGCGTACATCGCGCCGGGCGTCAGCGGTGTATGTACAGTATATTGGGCACTCGGAGGAAAAGAACGCACGAGGAAGAGGACAATCCACTCGTGCGCGGGGTCGCCCTGCATGAAGCGGATGGTCGTGCAGTACTCTGCAGACAAGTTCAGATTCGGCAGGAAGGAGACAAAGACCAAAGACACACTAATTGCGAAGCGTTCAATAAGCCACATGAAGAGACGGCGCCCGGTTTCGACGACAGAGCCGAGGACAAGCAGCTTCAGACTGGACCCGACATACGAGTGGGACAAGACAGCAATAAGGTCGCGGAAAGAGGAGAGACCGACGGAGGACGCGACGTGGCCGGAGGGCGACGGGGGCTTGCCAGTGGGTGGGCCGGAGCCGCGGATTTTGTTGAGGTAGTAGAGGAGCGACGACATGGTCAGCCGCCTGAGATCGTGGCGGGAGTCAAGAGCGGAAGAATAAGCGCCGCTTGTGCTGCCGATTTTAAGCGCCGGTGTAATATGATGGCACCGCCATTTAGGCGCGCGAGCTTTCGGCACGCGACCAATTGCGCGCCAAGTCAATTCTCTCCGGTCGATGTATATACGTAGCTACCGATGGGACGATTAAATAATAGCTAGCTTGCAGCAACAAGCGCCTACTTAAATCAAGAATTCCCAATGGAACATTCTACCAATTCCTCGGGGTCAGCTCCACCCACAACGCCCCCCGCGTGAACACGAAAAAATCCCGCATCTCCCCCGGCCACTTGCACGCATCTACATCCAACCCGTTATCCGACTTCGACGCCAACCGCATCTCAAACGCCTTGAACAGCGTGCAAACGACCCTGAAAATCTCGCGCTGTGCGAACTTCTGCCCAACGCAGTTAGCGGGGCCTAGGGAGAAGGGGAGAAACGCGGTGGTATCGTGCTTGTCAAATTCTAAGTTCTGCTCAGGGAGCCACCGCTCAGGGTGGAACTCATCCGGATGCGGGGAGAAGTAAGCGGGGTTGCGGTGCAGCGAGTATGCGGGGGTGTAGACGCTTGTTCCAGGCGGGATATACCTAATGGAGAGTCAATGATAATTCAACCGTGAATCGTTGGTTGGAAAATGGGTTGAAAACACACCTCCCGGCAATGCTCCGTCCCGGCTGGTGGAGATGAACCTGTCTCGTTCCATTGGTTGGCAGTGGCGGGTGGAGGCGCAGGGTCTCCTTTCTACAGCGTCTCAATCAGCCTTTCAAGCCCAATCGAAAGATGTTTTCAACACTGACATGCACGCATCGAGGAACTTCGACTCTTTGTGATTTTCTACATTCACCTCGGATGTATCGTCATCTACAACACTATCCACTTCCCGCTGCACGCGCATATAATATTCCCGATGCGATAGCAGGAACCACACGAGACTGGTGAGGGTGGACGCCACGGTGTCCGTAGCGGCGACGACAGCGACGATCCCGTCCGCCGCACATGTCTCGAGAGAGGGACGGGTTCCTTCGAGGCCTGGCTCGTCGGCCTTTAGAAGAGGTAGACGAAATGTGGTAAGTCAGCGATAAGTATTCATTTGTCCCATGTAGAAGGCGAAGGGGCAGGAAGACAACGAACAGGCACTCACAAGATGATACCACAAGTCCATCCTCCCTGCCACCGCGCCGTTCTTCATCCGCCTCATGGCGAGATTACGCCCAAAGTCGTTGAAGTCTTGGATCTCTCGACCAACTTGGGGGAGGAGGTGCAGAGTGCTGACTATCCAGGGGATTTGGCTCGCTAGGTGGGTTGCCCTATTCCAAGCAAAGCAAGTATATCATCAGTAAATCAGAAAGGCGAGTTCATCGAATTTGAAAAGACGCCGGCTCACTTCATGTACCCCCTGATTCGTTCGCCCACGCCATCGAAATCGGCCCCACAGTGCAGCATCTCAAAGCCTCCCCCGAACCTGGAAAAGATCTGGTTGGAAACTTCGAACTTTAAACTTTTGTTCAAAGGAACATACGCAAGGTCGCCCATGAGGTCCATCCTGCATCGACTGTTAGCCTGTTTACAACTCAACCCGGACTCATACGCACGAGAATAAATCAATCCACTTCACGAAATCGAGCGGCCCCTTCTGCTCACGCAGCCGCTCCACCAACTGCCCCGCGCGCCTCGCGACAAGTGGCTCGTATTCCCGCTGTGCCGCGGATGTCATTGCGCGGTTCCACACGCGCCGCTTTGCCGTGTGCGCCTCGCCAGAAAGGCAGACGATGGAGGGTGGGGTGGCGCTATGGCGGCCACTTTCGTAGTCTGGCGGTGGGATATAATATAATTGAATGGAGGAGGCGAGAAATGGTAAGATCGAGCTGAGCTGAAGACTGACATCGTCCTTTTTCGAGGCCACCGAAGTTCAAAATTGGATAAATAGCGGAAGCGTCGATGATTGAGAGTTCATTCGGGCCTGTGTACCAGTTGCGAGTCAGCGCCGTCGTTCCAAGTTTGAACTTGACTTTCCTGTCCGAACATACGCTCCGTAGGTATCATGCAGCTCTTTGAAATACAGATACTTGTACCCCTTCGACGCCTTCCACAGCCCCCACAATTTCGTCACCTTCCCGATTGCGGGGCCGGGGTATTGCGCCAGTGGGTGGAAGGGCGAGAGGCGGTATGCGGAGATTGAGAGACTCAGAGAGCCCACAAATACGATGTAGCTCCACAGTAGACGCGTTGATGTGAACGGCTGCCCGACAAGCGCGAGAAGGGCGATGGGTTGAATGGCAAGCAAAGGAACGGCGGCGTTTGCGCTTGAGGGTTCGTATTTGTGGAAGAAGAAGTGGTTTACCTACCGGAAAAAGGTAGGTCAGACGACATCGGGATCGAGGCATAGTCGCCAACATACCAATCCAAGTCCAGCAGCCCACATAGACAGACGGTAATCCATACCGGACAACCAAAAGGCAACGTGCCCAAAACGTGGTCCTTTCATTTATTGACCAGCCCCTCATAAGGCCGGACAGGCCTCGTGGAGGGGTCTCTGCAGTTGCCTGGCGATATAGATGTGAACTGAGACGAAGGGTACGGAGAGATTTGAGCGCCGTTACCGTTTTAGGGACAAAGAGAACAATGCCGCAGAAACTACCCTCGTTTATTGACAAGCCCGTGCGAACCCGAGCGAGCCTCGTGGGGAGGCATCTGCAGTTGCACGGAGGGGTTTCGAGCGCCGTTGCCGTTTAGAGAGTCAAGAAAGAAGGAAACGACAGCCCCTATCTGAGATTGGTACTGCAAAAACATGCCGACCTGCCGGAGATGACCATCAAATGACCTATCGCGGTGTTCGGAATTCCAGACCCAAGAGTGTTAATTGTGCTTCGGCTCGCGGGTTTCGATGGTATGAAGGCCGAAGCCACCAAAACACCGCAAAGTCACAGGTCTGACGGACTTGATGCGAAAGAAGTTAGACCAGCACTGTCGCGTCGATCGGCAGTGGTCGGCATTGGCTGATGGCGGCATCCACTGCCGGGCCCTGGTGCTAGTGGAATACAGTAGCGGACAATCAAAGTCCGCCTATCACATAGCGTGTGAACCACCCATTTTTTCCCAAATCTGAGGCCAGATTCAGATCCAGCTCGTCGAAAGGAGCTCAAAAACATATCTCCGAAGTTTTTCCCACGAGCGGTTATTTTTCTCAATATTTTCGGCCGGTTGAACAAAATTCTGTGTACCTCTTTGAGGCCTCCGAGAGGGAAAAATATATACATATGTGGTGGACCCAACAGAAGGTGCTGAGGATGTCTGCTGCTAGTTCCGCAGACCAGTGATATTTCATTTCTGCTTTTTTCTAGGGTGCATGGTGGGTGGTGAAGGTCAAAGCGAAATCATTTTTTATGGATGAAACGGCTCGATGAATTGTGTAGATCTTTCCGGAATCATACTCAGCTAATCAAAAGGTGTCGATTGGCACTTTTCCCAGTATTTTTCCGATTTCTTTTGACTTTTCTCAATATTTTGGGGTCCCATCACCTTAAAATCAAAGATATCGAAATTCTGCTCGTGCAGATCTCTTTAATAGCATCTAATATAACTGCTTTCAGTGTTTTCGGACGTTCGGAATGGTCGCCGTTGTCGTCGTATACAAATTTCCCACGCTTCCAAAATAGGCGGACTTTGATTGTCCGCTACTGTACACCGGCGGACGTTGGATTCCACTCAAGGCCAGTCTGTGTCGGCAATACTATATAGCGACTGTTTTGGCACCTTGGAACTTCGCAGTGCGGATGATACGCAAAGCGATTTCCCCTCGATTGGCGACAAGCTGTTTGTGCATGGTGGACGGGAGCAAGGAGAGGGAACGGAGTCGTGACATTGTGGAAGAATTCAGGAATAGAACTGTGTTCACCTGACACAAACGGTGGGATAGCGGTGAGAGAACGAGAATTTGGGACAGCTTCGAGTCTGGAGTCCAGGCACAAGACGAGGGAGGATGATTACCTGTGCGGCTTTCAAGGCCCTGGTATCGCTCTCGAAATGCATAGTGATCCGAAGTAAAGTTTGTACATCAAGCCTAGACTCCGCGGCAATTACTCTCGTCAACTAGAGCCTTCACGAACTTCATTATTTCCACAGCGCCCTGAAGATTTTATAATGAAATTTGGGAAAGGAGCGAGCAGAAGCAGCGCACTGAAAGAAAAGCTACCCGTTGTAGGACCACCTCCGCAGAAGCCAGTTCGTGTTTCCTGCAATAAACTCACCAACTAGCCACTAAAACCTTTGCGTTATGAATCATGACCATCAGCATGTGCCCTGGGAAATAAGCTGTGCACATTTTGCACAATGAAATTCCCAACCGAATATTGCACTGTGGCTGAGGTTCGTCATGATCTCCTTCAACTATTCTATGTTGTCCCAGTGTTTCGAACTTAATCTGTTAGGGCCCCTTCTCTTCCATGCTGACCTTTTTGCTTCTTTGCAGTTCCTTGGTTCTATCGCGGCGAACCTGTGAGATTGCGACTGTGAGCTCGGCTTTTGGAGTTGTGAAGGAGTCCAGGGGCAACAGTGTATATTAGCACATGTGCACCTCAATACCTCCTGGGCCCTGGTGTTCCTCAGCGGGACCAGCCGTGTAATCCTACCTACCTACCTACCTACCTACCTACCACCTCCCCGCCCGAAACAAGCCACTTGGCGCGGGCGCAAGCCATTTGGCCAAGCTAAAAACGTCACTCTCACTTGGCATTCCAGCTAAACTTCAGTACGGCTGAAACCCAATCAACTTTAGGAGCACCGAAATTTGATTTGGGGTTAGAAATGAGCCTCACAAGTCTCTAAATTTGTCACAATCCAGTGTGGTTGACTTCAGTCCGCAGTGCAGAGCACTGGAATTGCGGGACAGAGTCAGAAAGGCAGTGCTGAACCGTGGAAA
Organism: Mycena albidolilacea; assembly: GCA_029282495.1. Taxonomy (NCBI): domain Eukaryota; kingdom Fungi; phylum Basidiomycota; class Agaricomycetes; order Agaricales; family Mycenaceae; genus Mycena; species Mycena albidolilacea. The sequence goes on along the minus strand of JARIHO010000013.1, from coordinate 1,461,046 downwards.
AATGGATACTGGTTGCCGAACTCAATTATAGGTGTCGTAAAGCTCTGTAACAATAAATGAAGTCTGATATCTATCGTCAACACCCGCCTTTGGCTGTGAGGAGACGAATTAAAATGTGCTTCTTCCCACGCAATAGAGTCGGCACCGAAGCTTGAATGATCTACGAGTCAGGTAGACGACGTGTCCGAGCCGGATCTCCATCCTTTAAAAGGGCTGCCCTAAGTCACCCCAATTGCAACTTGTTCTCATGAATCAGACCCAAGGGCCGCAATCGAAACACTACCAGATGAAATTCTATCGGGGATTTTAAAGCTGGTGGCCGACTCTCCAGTACCTGCCTATCACAGAACGCCGCCATTCCCCGTCACTGCCAGTCGCATCAGCCGCCGATTGCGCGCAGTCGTCCTTGCTTCCACAGAGCTATGGAATACCTTGGTGATGAGCAATTTCCCGGCGGCGTCATAGTCTAGATCAGCGAACCACTCTGTAGGCATTGCGTCAACTCATGCCAGAGCATCGTAGCACGTGCATCAGCCGAAGGACACCGAATTCGATGTCTTATCGGGAATACACAGGTATATGTATATGCAATGTATATGTATTATTTTTACGATTATACTGAAGATCCGTAATTTGCCTCAGGCACATCGTTTGCGTAAGCCTGTGACTGCGCCGGCGCCCACTGAACCAAAACTGAGAAGAAATAACAAGTCGTTTTTGGTCATCTGTCAGTACACCTTCAATCCTCTCTGCTGGATCAACCGCGCTTCGTCCTGGTTTGCGTTCACGCACTCAATTTTCTGCAAGAGGACAGACATAGTGCTCATATGGCCGCAGCCAACAAGTAGCCAATCATTGAAATGTTCTTCGAATACTGTCGATTATATTGTTCGCAAATCAATGGAGAGAAACAACAATGGACCCTGGCACGCACCTTAAAAACTGGCAACCCTGACCGCAGAAGCTCGAGAAATCATCCTGAAACTGTTATACTTGTACAGTCACGGTGAAAAATGATGTCCAATCCCGATACAGTAACCGCATAATGTATGACGTAGCTACTGTCAATCCCTTTGTCTACGATGTTCTACCATGCCCCCGACACATTCACCTACCTCTGCGCGAGCTAAACGCGTCGTGACTGCATGTACCCCGACCAAACGAGCAGTTGTGGTCACTCTTCGAGACCAATTTGACTATTCTTTCAAAGACATGACCAAAATCTCGCCTTTTAAACACACCTCCCTTCACCCAAAGACATTGAAGCGGAACTACGAGCAGGTTAAAGATCACAATGGCGACCTCTATTTCAACAACCGCAAGGGCCGTGTGGGCCGTCAAAAGAAAATCTCGGATGAGGACTTGGAAGAAGCAATCCGCCGGATCGACGCCGGGGAATTGATTGACGGGGAGGATGTTCGATGCGAAATGTTATCTCGGTGCGCAATACTGCTGACACCATTCTGCTCCCTATTAACATGTCATTCCAGGTCCGAGATACACTATCCCGTGCTGGTTTGGATGGACATGTCCAGCATGTCAAGCCCAACCTGCGGCCTCAGCACATTGAGCAGCGCAAGTTTCAGCAGTGGACAGACCCCGCAGTTTTCGCGGCGGGAGTCTTCATCAACTCAGATGAATTGAAAATTGAGCTCAAAACTGGGACTGGCCGCCATTGGTGCCACTGATGTCGCGGAGAGCGCGTCCTCACCATAGAAACTGTCCAGCCTCATGAGGCCCATGGGGTTAGAGGGATAAAGATCAACGTTTGGGGTGCTATCCACCCCAAGGGTGTCAGCGAGCTGGGTTGACGGGAATCTGACTGCTGTGCAGTATGTTGATATCCTCAGTCAGGGATTGGTCCCGCTGTATGACCACTACGAAAATCGAGCACACACCTTCTTGTACTTCCAACAGGACAATGATCCCAAGCACACGTCGCGACTCGCAAAGGCCTGGCTTCGCGATCAAGGCATCGCTGTGTTCCCATGGCCTGCCAAGTCTCCGGACCTGTCTCCGATCGAGAATGCCTGGGCACAGCTCAAGCGGGAAATTCGCATGCATCCACGCTATGCTGATGTCCAGTCTGCAGAAGCGCTCTTCCAATTGGTGCAGGAGATCTGGTTGTCGCCGGAATTCGAGGCATATGCAATCAATTGTTACAATTCTTTTCCCCGTCGTTTGGAGGCACTGAAGGAAAATAATTTTATTTGGGTCGACTACTAGCTATATCTTGACCTAAAACACACTCTGTATGCTGTATATACTCAAAATACTTCTTGGTTTGCGCATTGTGCGCGTTTTTGGTGGCCATCAAAAATTACTATATCGGGATTGGACATCATTTTTCGCCGTGACTGTATCTGTAAAGATTCTGCCGTCCCTGTTGGAAAGACCATACCCGGGGCCGCGTTGGATATAATCATTCTATGCTAGTCTGAACGTCAAGATGTTTTATCCAGCAACCTCACAAACCTCCTTCCATGGAATGTCATCTGGGTATCCGAGCTACGGCGACCACTATATATGGCTGTAGTAGTATTGGCCGGATATCAATCTGTATTTATTACTGTGATCTCGAAAATATTCGAAAAGCAAGGCGAGATCTTCGTCATACTAGGTGTTGGATGGAGATCAGTGGCGAACCCTGAGCACTCGCAAACAAACATAAATGAAGTCCCGAAGCGCGAAAGATGCAGTAAAATAAGACAAGGAAAGGCACAACAACATATACAGCTAGTCTCTGTAACAGAACCGATATCCTAGTGACGATCAAGATGTACTATAATATACAGCCACTGTCACTGGCCGAGACACAGCCACTCCTGTCAAACCATTCCTGACATCGGCCGTCTTTGAATTACTGAGTACCTCTGCACGGTGACCTGAAATATAACGCTCTTTTTTCCAGGAAGGGCAACCATTGTAGTCCCTCTGAAAGATCTGAAATACAAACAAAGCGAAGTCTGAACTTTGATGTTTGTAGCATTCAAGTAGCATCCACCGCAATAATCCGCCATATTGAACCGAATCCACTCTCGATTCGCTTCCAGGATCCTGTGTGGAAAAAACCACGTATCTTTTTCTGAATTGAGACATCTGACATCCAAGTACAGTCACAGTCGTACTCGAACCGGGATCTAGATAACTGACACATGAGTTGATTGATTTAATCTGAATCATAACCATTGAATATAAGGGCAGAACGTGGCATTTGGGTCCTTCCTCTCATGGGTCCCTACTCCAACACTGTTGACACCACGAATGTCCACAGCATTCTATCTGGCTTGTACATCGCCATGGTGAGGCCGGTACCTGTTCATGAGACCAACGAAATACTGATTCAAATGGAGAGGCAGAGGCCTTCTTGTATGGTAAGCGACATTCATGTAACCAACAGCGACAAATGAATACGGTTCCCAGGAGCATATGCGGTCATGTTTGCTTTTTATCTGCACGTCTTACACACGAAGCGAATAAAGACTCGCTTTTTGTCCGTTATGACGATTTCGCTGTTCATCCTCTGCACGGCACATTTCACGCTGGTACTTGCCAGCACTGCGGTTCTTGATCAAACGAACGGGTACTCCGTGATCGACGCGGATGACCCTAGCTCCATGGTGTTCCGGTTGAACTTCGCAGCAAACGTGATTTATGTTACCAGCAAGTAAGGGACTATCGTCGTTTGAATTTCACAGGAGTCGGAGTGCTCATTGTTCTGTAGCGTCATAGCCGATAGTATTTTCGTGGGACTGTCCGCTCAGATCAGCTTCACGCGATACTAACTTGTCGGACAGATATTTCGGTGCTATGCTATATGGAATTTCGATCGCCGCATTACTATCCTTCCAATTCTGTCCACCGCCGTTTTCTGCGGTGAGCGCAAATATTACCCCTCAGAGCCGGTACATTGACAGCAACTGCTAGTTGTCGGTTTTTTCGATTCAAACCGCTCGATTGTGGTGTCGCGTTCCATGTTCAATGCCGCTGTTGGAACGTCTGTCTTCACGACCTTCATGTTGATGGGTCTCAGTGGTTCGTTATTTTCACTTCCACCCAATCGCGATGATGTAACTTCCTTGTTTGTGTATATAGCGGGAAGGATCCTTTGGCTTGCATGGACAGCCAAACAGGTGCTAGGGAGAACAATGACAACTAGATACCGCACCGTATGCGTCATGATGTAAGTTCGTTGACGTCCGTTATGAAGTCGACTCATGTTCACAGTCTGGAGTCCGGAGCGGTCTATTGTGCAGGTGGAATCATTTACATCATCCTTGCGCTCCATCAACCGAGCGATGAGCCCATTGTAAAGTGGTGTCCTCTTGCATAGCTAAATTCTGAGACTTCCCAGGGAAGCGATTTTGCACGCAAGAACGGTGCGATATTGGGACAGTTGGTCGTAGGCCGCAAACTCAGTTCCCGCACATCGGTAATCTGATTAATCGGCGTACAGGGGATAGCACCGACAATCATCGCAGTCCGCGCAGGATTGGAGAAGGATGTCGAAGTTCCGGAAGATCCACAGCACGTCAAAACTGTCCGCGACATTCAATTCCCCGTTACCCGCTCTATTCAAAGCCAAACTCTATATCTCCGCCCGGAAAGCGATCAGGGAAGTGCTATGGCAGAGGAAGTCTGATGGCAAGTAAAATATCCAAGGGGTTGGCAAAAAAATAATTAAGCATATCATGCCGAATTTTGTATTTAAGCCTTGGCCAAGGGGACCGACCGACCACGGCAATCACCGGGTGATGGCATCATTCCCCATAAGACTATTTCTCACGTGGTTCAATTAACGTACGGGGCACAAATTCCATTGCTTTTGTGTGATTTACTTGGCTTGAGTCCAAACATATGAGCTTTGAGCCACCATAATGTTTCTCAGACTGTTGGGACAGCTTGGATACATCAGACATTGTTTGCGGGATGTTTGGTGTAGATAACTAAAGAAGATGTTAGCATTATGAGCTTGAAATCCCACACAGAATCTTTTATGAATGTGTATTCATTAAATGTAGTCTCAGTCTACAGTTTATAGCTCACTGTACTCAACTCATTGCCAAACACACCAGATTTTTGGTTCAAATGGTTGGTTTGCCTGCCGAGCTGAGCACTGCCACCTGTCAATCATTCCTTTTCGGGACTATACTCTCAACAGGGGCCGCGCGAGGTCAAAAACTTGCAAGTAAGTGATTCTGCACACTTCTTGAGGTCCTAGGAAGCCCTTCAAACTTTCTTCCAAAAATTTTTTTTTAAGGGTCTCTCGGGGGGACCGACCGACCGGCATGATACCATCAATTTCTCATGTGCCAACCCCTTGAAAATATCAACTGATTTTCGTTCACCGAGTTTTGAATGCTTCAGTAAAGGTCCTTTAGTTAAGCCCAGCCTCAGGCCTGAGGAGTCACGACCCGCGGCGGTTTGACGGCCCGGATGCTTGGTGTGGCTTGGTCCTCAGATCTGGGCCAGATCTTGACAATTCTAGTTTGGCCATAACGTACGGGTACTAAAAAGCTCCGCCTTGATCGCATCTAGCCTCGGCATGATGGCGAGCCGCTTCGCGCCCCGTGTCTCTTCCACTCTCCGTCACTACGTTTTCGTAGTCCTCTCGTCCAACTCAATGCACCACACTAGCGACCTGTGAATATCTGGTGTTTTTAAATACCAAACCTGCAGGGGCTCATTAGATCTGAAAGCCGGGGAGTCGTCGATTCTTATGGCGGTCTAAGTGTACATTTAATCGGCCGCAAGATAAAATAGGATTTCGGTCTTACCGCCCCAACGATACATGATTTGATGCCTTCCCCTCAAAATAGATAACAATAATCAGATTGTTTAACTTGCAGGGAAATCATGGCATATAGTTGTCGCCCGCAAGATATAGACGCCGCCCGCAAGATACAGAGTCGCCTTCAAGATAAAGATAAGTTGCACCCAACTCTGCCGCAAAAAAAATCTTTAAACCTCCCCGCAATAAACATAGGCAAGTTCACTGGAGGGAACCAATGATTAATTGGCTGTACAAGTTCCGAACAAACCTTGTAATCAAGGCGATTTTCTGTTCCTACTTTTGAACCATTAAGCAGGCCGGGCTATGCGCATGTTGCTCGCCAATTCTGTTGAACAATACCCCAATTTTTTTGTCAATGCAATAGATGACTTTCTAGCCGTCCGAAGGCACGAAACAAAGTTGACGATATTGATAAAAGCTAGCTAAACAATACTTTACTCCTCCTGTTTAACTCTCTTCCGGCCAACTCGACGCGGACTTTCAATACTGGAGCGCAAGGTCGCGGTAGAGCTAGCGCGGGTTACCGACCGCAGTCTGCGTCCTCCATCGCCATCAGTTTCCTCCTTTACGACCCCTTCCTCCTCGGCGGCATCCTCCTCATCCTTCACCCCCCTACCCCGCTTCCTGCTCGTCCTCGCTGTGCTAATCACACCAGCGCTCTCCTCTCGCCCGCTGATCAACAGCCGACCAAGTTTACTCGCCGCGAAAATCTCCGCGCGCCCTTTCCCTTCGGCAGCGCGCGAAAACTCGTCCTCCACATGAAGGGTCCTCGGCGCCTGCTGCTCCTGCCCCGCCGCCGCCAGGGCCGCTTGCGCGGGCAAGTTGATGGTGATACTGATTGTGTTGTAGTACGCCGTGTTGGAGACGGTGTGGTGCTGGAAGCCGCTGGATTTCAGCAGTTCACTGATATTGTCGCAGAATGCGGGCTTGTAGGGGTCGAGCAGCGTGGGTATTGCGTTGGTCTGCAGCAAGAGCGGTTGGCCCGAATTCCGAATCATCCATTGAGGCCGAGTCAGCGGTGTATCGCGCAAGGCTTCGAGCTGGTAGTAGCTAAAGAGATGGCGTAGGTAAGAAAGCCACCCAAATGGATTCAGATCGACGGACTTGGATTCAATGTCGCGCATGAGCTTGTAGCGGGCGGCCTTCAGCCACTCGACGGCCTGCGGCTTAAGACCCACGATGTCGGGTGTATCGTTCTGGATGGCGGCCAGAGTGTCGTGGAAGATCCTCCCAACCGCCGTGAGGTCAACGCCACGTCGGGAAGCAGCCATGAGGGGATCAGAAGAGAGGTCAGACAGGGGCATTGCTTTGATCGTGCTTGGCACCGCATCATAATCCAATGTTTAGCAAACGCAGATCATCATGTCGCTTGCCACCATACTCATACCTAAGGCTACCCGACGCGCGGACCGCACGGTTTGTACCCGCACACAGCTCCAGCTGCTCCACTGCAGGCGAGCCATCAACTTGGTCCGTCTTCGAGCCTTTTTTGCGCACGGTTTTGAGCTCTTCACCGTCTGTGCGTACTGCGTGTTTTCTCCTCGTCTCGATATAATAATGCCTAATTCCACTGCATTCCCCAGATCTCTAACCCCTTTCGATCTGAGTCACTCCAGAACTTTTCGAAACGCGACAGCTTGGATTCAAGCTCCCAACACCAACAATAATGCTCCCTCCCGAAATCGTCGATAAAATCCTTGGTCTAATGCACTCCAATTCTACTCTACGGACTTGCAGCCTCGTCTCTCGCAGCTGGCTTCCCGCAAGCCGAGCGCGCCTCCACAGTTCCCTCTCCATCTCAAAAACCGACATGCGACGACTCGTAGACCTGCTGAAAAATCCAGAAAATATTTTCACCCCTATCGTGCGCACCCTGGAGGTGGACACGGATCCCGATGATTCTGCTCTTAATGAACGTCTCCCGCTGCTCTTCGCATGCCTGTACACCTTCACGTATCTGGAAACGCTCGTACTGTGCGGGGTGCAGCTCTACTGCGACTTCAAATTCCCCCTCGTCCCGAGCGTCGTTAGCATGGAACTAACCGCCGTCCGAGCACACTCGTTGCCCATCTTCACCTCGTTCTTATCGCGCTTCCCCAACCTGAACCAACTTAAAATCACCCGCACTCCCGTCGGTCCGGGAACGAGCTTCCAAATCGATGCGCCGTACCCGCGGCTGGCACTCAACACGCTCTCAATCGATGTTTCGAACATCGGCGCCGCGCTCGCGTGGCTCGCCTCCTCTGCGACGGCGCCCATAGTGCAGGCGCTTGATATCTTCTCGACGCCGCGCCCGCCCGCGTACGCGATCAACCAGCGCGTCTCGGCCTATCTGCGCTGGCTCGGTCCCCGGCTCACGCATTTCCGCATCACCCTCCGTGGGTTTCCTTCTCTTCACCTTTTCCCAAGTCTAATCGGCATCAGCATCGTTCACAGGATTGAACCTATTTAATTTTGGTCACAGGTCACTGGCCTCCAGGGGCGCGGTTTCAGGCCAAAAAACATCGGGCCGTTTATATGTATATGTTTTCTTCTTGTATATACTCGTTACAGTAGGACCGGAAGAGGCGTTGTGATTTTGGTGTTGTTTCGTAGCTCTATTCTTGCAACTGTACAGCTGTTGTATTGGTGAATTTCACTTCTTGCCATTGAACACAATGCTGTCCAAGCACCTGGCGTACTCTACTCTGTGCTAGTCCCTCGGAGTATGCACCGAATCATCACCAACTCATTCGGCCGAAGTCCATCCAGCGAGCGACAGACAGCGGCCCGGGGTATACAGCGCGCACGGATGAGGGGGAGAAACAAAAGCGGGAATGCATGTCTCGGAGATCGCCGACATCTGGGAGATTCACATGAAGAAGTGCCGCACGCGGAGCATGCTGCACAAAACTCGAAGAGCAAGGGCAGAAAGCCCAGACGGAACGCCCGTGCAACTTGCACGGGTACAGCGCGTCAAGAAAGGCTGGGGCGCCGTCCGCGCATCCACAGGCAAGCGCGGGACCACGACGCACGACCTCCACACATGGAAATGCCCACTCCGCAGACTCTCGCACCGAAACATGCAAGAAAGAACCCCCAAAATTCCGCATCGCCACAATCGAAAAAACGAGGAAAGAAAAGACTCACCCACAAAACAACTGCGCACTTCCACCGCAGTGTGTGGCCCAGGCGGGCGTGAGCAGCGGAGCCGCCGAGAAAGGGCTGATATCGGCGCAGTAGTGCTTGAGGGCAAACCGCGCGTAGTAGTCTCATAGTGCTGCACTTGGGCTTCAGGCGCGCCTTTGTGCGCAGCGTCGCAATTCTCGTGCTGTGGTACTGGTGATGATGGAGGAAGAAGTAGCGCGGGAGGTGGCGCAAGGCCCTGTGAAGAGAGGGCGTTAGCGTCGTGCATGCTGGGATTTAGAGACCGAAGAGGAGAGGGAGAGAGCAAGGCGGAGTGGGGAGGCAGGTGGGTGGAAGGGTGATGCGTGTGGCGCGCAAATGAGAAGGAGCGGGACGAAGGCACAAGCACCAAGGACACGCAGTCGGCATGCGCAGAGGAACAGGGGAAGAGGCGAAGAAGGGCGGACGACAAGGGCCAGGATTAGGAAGGGAAACGCGAAGCGGGTGGTGGAGGGGGAAGGACGGTGCTAGCGCGAACAAAGACAGGATCATCGGTGGATAAGAAAGAGGAGTGAAGTCGCACGTGCGATGGATGCGATGGAGGAACGAAGGAGGGATGGATCATGGTCGAGCAGAGAAGTGCGGTGGGCGTGCGTGAGGAAATGAGGCGAAGAAGAGTGGACGGTGGGAGGGTGTATGTATGTAAGAAGGGAGTAAATCAAGAGCAGCGACAATGGAGAAGAAAGCAAAAAAGACGACCCAAAACACTCACCTCGTCAAGATCCATATACGCCCCCGCACGCCCTCGTATGCCGGTACACGGAGAACTGTGCGCGTGAACGGGGCGCACTCGAGAGTTGCGTCGCGCACCGGAAATGGAAGAAGGTCGCCGTGTGCGGGAAGAAGCACGCCTCCTGCGATGCGTGTAGGGTGCGAGCGCGCGAAGGAGCAAGTCGAGCTGCCAGAGATGGAGAAGAGGGCGGCGGCCATGTTGGGAGGCACAGAGAGCCGCACGCGCAGATCGTGTGCATCCATCCTCGCCAGGGTACGCGCGCTCACTCAGCATCAAAGGAATGCCACCTTGCGTGAGTCGTGCGCGAGGGTGTGTTGATTGCGGATGGATACGAGACGGACACCTGTCAAGACGGGATCAGCATGCCGGTGCGCGCGGACGAGCGCATATCGGTGGGCACTGGAATGAAGAGAGGGGTGTATACGCCAGCCAGCGGTGCGACGGGATAGCGGAGTATGTGCAGGTCATGCTCCACGCCGCACGGGACACGCTCGCATGGAGCACCACGGGCTGTGGCATGGGCGTGGGTGGAGAGGGCGCTCCAGAGGTGCTAGCGCGGAGATTCGAGCGGTATGGACCCAGAATAGTGGATGAGTCGGGGAAGAGATGAGGATGCGTGTTCGCTCGGAACTAGGGCAGGCTCAGCTCAATATCAGCCTGCTTGAGCAATGGATTCCTTGGACGGAGGGCGTGAATCCACGAAAAGAGCACCGACCAAATCTTCGCGTTGGCCGCCTCATCCTGACTTTGATCCCAACTCGTTATCATGGTAGTTCTGCGCAACGTTGATGCCAAAGTTAATGGCAACATCTGCTTTGACGGGCGTGGGAATACTCAGCTTGCCCTCTTCTCATCAACTTTTCCTCTACCCTCGCGAGGGCATCGACAATTCAAACTCGGGATCGAGTGCAGGAACATTTCTGGAGACCTGGACCCACAACCCTTCCCCACTCACACTAACTGCGCAAACAGGAACCCTGAGGAAGGAGTCAAGGAGGAATTCTGAACTAGGGCTCTGTATATAATTCCCAGGCAATTAAAAACACGTTTTAAATACCGGTTTGTAAACAGGGTGTTTATAAACCGAGGCTGCTAAAATACGATTTTTTCGGCCTCCTCGTCCCAGACAGTAATATTTGCCCGTTTTTTCCCCAACCGCACTCCCCTCTCACCATCCCGCGAGTTCCGTGTCACCCGAATGAAGACTTGAGAGCTTGGCTGCCCACACTTTTCCGAAGTCTTTTGTCTTTTGCGGATCAGGGACGTAATTTGTGAAGTCGTGGGCATTGCCTTCAGGGATGACGTCGGATAAGTTCTTGAGCAAGCGGTAGAGGTATTTTAGTTCTTCATCATCGTAGGTCGCCCCAGAGCCGGACATTTTGTCCAGCGACGCAGAAGATGGAAGCGAAAAGCGAAAGGAAAACTTTCTGGCGAGTGATAGCCGAAGTAAATTAAAAACAGCCATTTCGCCCCGACCATTTAAAAACCGGTTTATAAACACCCCGGGTTTATGAACCGGTTTGCAAACCGGACTTATATGCAGAGCCCTATTCTGAACTCGAAGACCCCAGCCTCACAGAATCCTCTTTTTAGGTGCGGCGTCAGCGGGCCCGGGCGCCTATCGCACATGCCGGTATGTGGTGCTGTGCTTCAAGTTATGACAGGGTGGCGGTTCCATAGTCAGGTAGCTACGTGCTTTGTTTACTAATGCCAGAAGCCGCCCGCTCTCGATACTGAAACTTGGAGCGCGGTGGCGTCGAAACACTGAATCAGTGTGTCCTGATCTCCCGATCGAAGCGGTAAGGCTCACCAAAAGTAGGTGAGTTCTCCGATCACCGTCGTACATGCTCCAAACTTCCAGCGGCGTCGGTGCCTGGCCACTCAACTTCGGCGGTGGGAGATCCTGAGATGAACAGCTTCTATTTTGAATCTACCTGAGGCCAGCTGGAGCCGCGCGCGCGTGCTTCTTCTGTTGATCTTGGAATAATTCTCCTTGCCCTCCGGAGTACGCAAAAATATAAAGGCACCGCTGTTCAGCTAACGCTAATCAGAATCATCTACTAGGAATCCTTTCCTTCAAGTTTGAAATGACCTGGCTCTCGATATTCTGTGCCTTGCACCTCCTGGGGGAAGCGAAAGGACGGACTACCAGCATGAACCGCGCTCTTGCTTCGCATGCACACCAGGAAGCTACTACCCTCTTCCCTCCCGCCGAATTCTCAATTCCTTTCATCGGGAAAGCCCCGCGCCGCCGGTCGAAGATGGACGCGCTCCACAGAGGGGTTTCATCAGGAAAGACCTCCTTTGCTAAAGAGGTCAGATTGGTCCAAGTTCGCACTAATTTAGCCGTTTAAGTTGCGTTAGTTCTGTTAGCTTTCTAGTGACGTTGCTAATAAATTAGCGATAACTTACCGCCAAAGGAGCTAATTTATGGATAATTCTATTCAGAAACCCCGGTTGCAGGCAGAAACCCCCTCGTTATTCGGAAGCCCTCAACTTATTGAACTTTCTGGGGTTTCTCCGTGATCCGGGCCTCCAGCTGAAAGGAAACATTTTCACCACTGCCAGATCGTAAGTTGTCTATGCAGTCGAAAATGGCTCGTTACGCGTCTTCAAGTTGACTGTTGTCTGAGTGTGCATCACTTGGCTGCCGCTCATTGTTTGTGCCGATCGGCATGGTCCCGGCATAGCGGTTTTCTTCGCGTCAACAGTTGGTTGTCTGAACATAAGATCCACTGAGCGAATCAAGAGGGGTGTGAACCCAGTGAATCACTCCAAATATCCAACAGTGTGGGGGGTGATTTGCATGAGGAAATTGTGAGTTGGATGAAGCCGAGGCAGCCAAGTTCTCGGCAGGAGTCTGACTCGATCTCTAGCTGGACCTTGTACTTACTCTCAATCAAATTGGGCCTGTCTGTGGCCTATAAACACCGCTAGGATATTACAAGCACTAGTCAACCAACAGCTGGACCGTGCCGAAGCTGTGCTGAGTCTCTCTGCTGCTGCGCCGCGCCAAAAAGTGTAGATGCCGGACCTCGAAGCGATCCGGTGCTGTGCAAATAACATCCTGTGCTCTGTTGGTTGGTTCGAAGTTATTCGAACTCTAAATCGTTCCGCTGGGATTTTTTTTTTTTCAGAGATCCAGATTAGGCAGGTCCCGGCGAGCACATCCGAGGGAAACCCGGGTTTCTGCATAGAATCTATTTTGGGGTCGGGGGTTTCTGTCTGCAACCGGGGTTTCTGAGTAGAATTATCCCTAATTTATTGCACATTTTCCTTGCTTTGTCGAGGCTCCTTCTGTGGTTATTGATAATTAGTTGGTTGAGAACGGCTGGAGAATTCACTCGATTTGCATGGGAACCACATTGATTAAAGCATGTAGACTATATAGGATGGTACAAAGTATATAGCGGACTACAATAATAATAGTAGTCGTTAAAATGAATCCAAAAAGTAGTTCGGAGCCATGCAGCACAGGCGTCGGCATGATATGCTGCAAGAAAATTAAAATACTGAACAGACCGCTGTGCGCGGGCGTGTTCGACAGCACCGCATGCGCCATGCTCACAACACGGGCGTACTCGAGCTGTGGACAAATGTGGCACGCACACCTCTTCCACCCGCTGTATGCTGCACGCTGCCGCTGCACGATTTCGACGCCAGACACTGCAGGCTCGCATTCCCGTCTCCTGCACAGCACGCTGCAGACGCTGGTCGCCCTCTGTCACGGCTCATCCGCGCTTTCCCCCAAAGCGGAGTACATGACTTCGCGATGCGCGACTGGGGCTGGAGTGCGCGGACGCCGGCCGCATGTCTCGCGTTGCGTGCGAATAGAGATAGAAGGCGGGAGGCGGAGGGGGAAATGCAAAGCAAGAAAGGGAAAGAGAAAAAGAAGGAAGAGGAGGAGAGGGAAGAGAACGAGAAGATGGGGGAGGGGGGGTGGGTGTACCTGCAAGTTTCTTGTACTTTGTGTCCGTAGATCCGTGTGCGGGCAACGGTATTGAGTTGGGTCGATGTGCGCAGGAGCGGAGCCGGAATCGGAGTTTGGCAACGACGTCACCGCACTGGGTGCTGGCGAGATTCAGTATGCTGCAAAATGGATCACCGGGCAGACGGAGAAGGAGAGGAGGGGATACATACCTCGGTCACGTCCCTCTGGTGGCGATTCTAACGGCAATGTTGGGGTGTCGGCAGCGAGGAATCCGGTCTGTCCAAAAAAAAAAAAGGAAAAAAAAAAAGCATGCACGTGCACTTCGGCGACGTGGACTTGGATGCAGCGGGGCGAGGCTTGGAGGCATTTGAGAAGGCATTCTGCGATGATTCGATGTGGCTCGCATGCAGGAGCCGTGGCGGATGCGACGCACCAGCGCAGACTGTTGCGTGCGAGTCTGGTGACGACTGATGCCGTGGTGCAGACGCGGGCGATGAGGCATGCAGAGCGTACGCCTGAGGACTCGTAAGCAAGGATCAGGAAAGAAGGCAGCACAAGAAGACACCTTATCCAAAGTCAAACAACGATGGCTCCTCCTCGACCACCTCGGAGATGTTTGCCAGCGCGAATGTAGGACTGAGCTCCTAGGGGGCCGGGATCGTTAGTCAAAGTGAGTGGAACAGATAGATGAGAACATACCTGCACCTACAGGGCTGGCCCACAGCAGGCTGCGGTGTCGTTCGACAAAACATCATGCAATATGGAAAGCTCACACCGTAGGCAGCTAACGGAGCCAGAGTTCATGGACAATGGTTACTTCATCGAGGTTGCGGATGGCAAGGACTGGAGATGAGCAGGCCCAGTGAATGGAAGAGTGGGAGGGACGAAGGTGGGGGGAAGAGAGAAGAGTTGTTGACGAGTGTTGTGCGCCTTTCCAAATCCAGACACCAACCACTTTTTTGATGGCACGTGTGCGTTACACAACGGTCCCCGTGCGCGGGTTGAGGAGATTAGGGCCGGTGTCTCGGCAACGGACTTAAAATAATTGAGCAGATGCTGGATTTCTTTTCCCACCTTGCGCAAAGCCATTTCGCAAATGCCGTACCCATCCATCATGAGGTATGATTTCCCTCTCTTCCTGGCTCAGAAACAAAATTCACAACCAGGTAACTTTGGAAAACTGACCAGGCTGGCTAATTTAGTAATTTTGCCCCAGATTACCCTAATCTAAAATCAGGAACCAAATTAGTCCTAAATTAGTGAAGGAGGTTTTTTCCTGATGTTACCCCACTGGCAATGGTACCAGTACAGTCGCGCTCGACGTGAGCCGCTTCGAAACTGAATACCTGGTCAATGTAACGATTGGGGGCCAAGATTTCACCGTCATCGTGGACACAGGAAGGCAAATGCTTCATTTGGGCAAATTGAGTCCTATAAATCTGATCGCAATTAAATTTCGCAGTGTCGATACGTGGGTTGTGCAAAGGGGGTTCAACTGCGTGGATGCCAACGGTACTTCCGTGCCACAGTCGGTGTGTGCATTCGGTACGGATGGCTTCGATACGAACGCGTCAACGACATTCGAGTCGTTTCCGGATGTTAAAGCCAACTTGAGGTTCGGGAATGGTGCGGTTCTGAATGGCTCTGTTGGCTTTGATACCGTGACAGTTGGAGGGGTGTCGGTGTCGCATCAAGAATTCGTAGTTCCAGATTCTATCGCCGGCTTAAGTGGAAACGGAATCCTGTCGGGTCTCCTCGTTTGTGTCATTTGGGTCTTCCTCGGCCTCACTCTCACTTCACCTTCTGCTTAGGGCTTAGCATTCCCCAGTCTGACAGCTGTGCACAATATCACCGACGGTACAAGAGCTCTATACGATCCTTTCTTTTTCACCGCGGTCAAGCAGAAGAAGTTGAAAAACTCGAGTACGTAACTTACTGGAAATGAATTACCCCATCGGCCCTCACACCGTTTTCAGTATTCTCGGTCTCCATTGACCGGGGTACTATTGAGGGACGAGGGAACGATCCAGTTGAACACAACGTTGGATTCTTGTCGTTTGGAGGCATGCCTCCAGTTCCGGTGGTCAACACTTCCGTAACTGTTCCCATCCAGGGTTATACCGTTGTCAATTCCACTGGGATACCTTCTGAGGGGCCGGACGCGATGTTCTTCTTCTACACGGTGGATATCCAGTCCTACACGTTCCCGGGGAGTGACACCGTGGTAACGACGAGCAACAACACCATCCTCGATAGCGGCACCACCTTCAACCTCTTGCCGGATGATGTCGCCGCGGTGTTTGCGACGGGGTTCAATCCTCCAGCGACCCTCATCACGAATCCTTTGAACGACAGGCCGATTTACATTGTGGATTGCAATGCGACTGCGCCGGAATTCCAGGTCACCCTCGGGGGGAAGAGGTTCAGCATTGATCCGCGAGACCAGATTGTGGCTTCAGGGAAGTTTGACAACGGAACCATCGCCTGCGCGAGTGGGACGCAGCCCATCAGTGCCATTTCCCTCGGCTTTGATACTCAGTTCATTTTGTACGTTTGCGCTCTTCATCAAGTCATTCCTCATCTCATTTCTTGCACAGGGGGGATGTTTTTCTACACAACGTTGTGTCGACTTTCAATCCGATCGATCGAGAGGTTACCCTCACTCAGAGAGCAGAGTATTAGAGCGTTGCAAGCGTGTAATGATTCCGTGCTCTCCATATTTATAAACAGTTTCTGCAAGAATCAAGCAAGAATGGGACAAGCTTTGAGACCAATCGTCCAGCTACTCAAGCAGACAGACAAAAAGCAGGCACTTCTTTTGTATTCAAATCAGCCATCAGTGAAGGGTCTCCGCATACACTTTCTTCCAGCTCTCCCGTGCAGCCCACGCGCCCCAATATGCGGCCATCTTCACTGGGACTGGGGCTCCATACGCCCGTTCAAACGCACCGAGTCCGTCTGCACTGGAGGTTGCACCGATGATGAGTGCAATGCGCATTACCCACGCGATCATGTGGAAGTCGTCCTCCCCGGGGACTTCCCCGCCGATGAACCCACTGGTGAGGAGGAGCTCGGGGTAGACCTCAAAGAGCGCGGAGCGTACTGCATCGAAATGCGCCTGCGACTGTACGAAATAGCCTGCTTGAACATCTGCCGGTGCCTTGCGCGTGAAAATCTCGAGCAGGCCTGTATATATGACATGTGTGAGCAGACCGCGACAGACCGCCGAAAGTCTCCTCACCACCGTTGGCCGCAATTCGAGGCTCGTAGAAATCTTTGTACTCGCTGGCAGCAGGGTCTGCAATGTACCTCTCCAATGCTGCTTGCCCTGCACGTCTCGCCGTCAGGGAATTAATCCATAAGTATAGCAAGAGGAGCGGGTACGGACGATTTGCGCGGAACATTCCCTGCAGCCCCGATGCCTTTGCCGCAAGTTCTTGTTCGTCGCGCTAGTGAGATGCAGTCTCAGCCAACAGCGAGGTGTGATTTGGATAGGAAGCATACCGCAACGAGCATCGAGAAATTCGGGTCGTACTTCTCATACCGCACACATGAGAGCAAGCAGATGAATTGGAAGAACGGTATAACAAACAATTTTCAGGAACAAGGGATCAAAGTTGTCCCCATTGACCAAAGTTACGGTTTTCTGGGTCACTTCGCTCTCGGAGTATCCGAGCTCCAGCCTAGGAAGTGTTAGAGATGTGTTGCTTTCTTATCGTTAAACATACACAGCCAATTCCGCAGCTACGGGCAAGTCGGACACCGGAATGAATAAACGAGGGCGAAATGCAACTTGCCAGCAGACCACACGGAATATCCGAAGACGTATAAAATTTTAGGCATTGTAGGGATTGGAATAAAAATGAGGAATGGAATAATCCGTACCGTACCGTACGTAACCGTAGGCCTACGGCTGCGGTGACCAGCCCTAGTTGCAGCTGAAGAGCTTGCATACAGTTGGAGGATGAACGCAGTGCCGTGGCACGAGATGCGGTGAGGAGGGCATTCGTTGACCGTCTCCCGCCTGCGGCGGCGTGCCGTGTTGTATTTGTTGATGGGGAGGGAACTTGAATGTGACTCATTTACGTGGTTTTTAACTTTACGAAGGTGTGCGTGCTGGGACCAGGAGGCGCTCCAAGGGTGCCGATTGCGAAATCCCACATAGTTGCAACTTTTTTATGTGAGTACAAGACGCTGGCTCGGCGCATACCACACCGCTGGTGGCTATGTATTAGGGGTCACAGCCGCACTCCGAGTATTTCCTTCTTTTTTCAAGAGACAGGACGCAGAACTAATACAGCGTACTCAATACCTTTGTCTCTGCGTGAAAGTCATCTGATTCTTCTTGATGTCGAAGGTCACCACGACGTTGTGAAGAAACACATCGCCCCTAGTAACAAAAGGTTAATCGCTGGATGCCACGATACGATGCGAACCCACAGGATAAAGATGCTTCCCGTAGTCTCTGGACCGCCATCCTGTGTTCCCGAAATACACAGGCTCCTGCCGTTCTCGTCCTTCCCACCCCAAACAACCTGATCCCGCGGGTCAATGGAAAAGGTTCTTTGACCGATCGTGACGTTGAACGGCGGGGCTGTTGCGGCGCAGTCGACGTAATACGATCCATCGCGCCAAGTGCCGAACCCTTTGTTGTACGCACGAGCGACCTCACTCGGCACGAGGTTGAGCGTTGTTCCGCTGTCGATGATAGTGTTGTTGTTGGCCGTGGCCACTCCGGAGCTGTTGGGAAACGCGTACTTCTGCACGTCGACGGTGTAGTAGAAATGCGTCGGGTGAGGGTCTGTAGTCGGCGTGCGCGTCGCCAGGGAGTAACCCTGGACGGGGACGGTTACACAGGTGGAAGTCACCGGCACATTTACGATGCCGCCGAAGGCAAAGTACCCGAGATGAGGGTCTGCAGCTGGTGAGTGTGTCTCTGCTGCTGTTCCACGGTCGAGCGCAATAGAAAAATCTATAGGGCATAAGCATCAAATTATAGGCAGAGAAAGAGAGGTGCCAACACGGGTGGGAGATCTTCTTTTGTTTCACTGCGCTGAAGAAAAACGGATCATATTTCATACTTTCACCGGCGTTGGTAACACTTGTCAGTTCGGGATAAGCCAGACCCAAGAGTCCGGAGTTGATTCCATCGCCGACCCAGGCGGCAGAAGAAACAACTCCGATGACTTGATGTTTCACTGTGCTGGACTTCAATAAATAATCGAGCGATAGCGGGCGATACTTACCAGTCAGACCGCCAATGCTGACGGTTTCGAAGGCTGCTGTTCCCCTCTATTTAAGCCGGTTTAATTTATCGTGTCGTAGAACTACTGCGTCCGTACCAAAAATTCTCCGTCTCCGTATGAGATATCGAATATGGTCTTGGGATATGCCTGAAAGCTCTTGGATAATTGGCTATCGAAGCCTTGAGTGCCGAATGCGCAAGTGGAGACTGGTACGGGATGTCCGGTGAGGTTGAGACAGGAAAAACCCTTTTGAGCCAGCCAGGTATCCGAGCTAGATGAAGTTGAGTGGCAGCAAGACAATCGGAAAGACACGTACCTTCCGGTATCAACGATAACAGAAAAGGCTTGGCTCCCTATGGTGATGTTCACGAGGTACTCGTAAACGTACTCGGCACCCATGAGTTCAACCGGGCTAGGACTGCCTCCCGAGGTACGAAGAGCGTGTAGAGCGTGGGCTTTAGACGCTCTCCTTAACGTCCGCAAAACTATTGGTGTCGAAAAAGAGGCCCGCGGCAATAGAGGTGTCTCGAGGCTGGAATACTGGGAAACGTGGCGAGTCGTGCGATAATCCACAGCATGGCTAAATTTAATGGCACCCGCAAGAAAAATGCAGATGCTCAGAACCGAGGGTAACATCGCGGTAGTGGATGGAGGACTGGAGGTCCGAAGCTGCGGCACGCTTATAAGCGCTCCGTCGTGCTCATACGTACATGAAAAGCAATTAATACACAGCCCCGCGCTTGCCGCGCTTAAATGCGTTTCTGCACTCCAGAGAATCGACCATCCGAGCTTCTGAGAAGAATGGAACCAGTTTTTCCGCCCGTCGCGAAAATGAAAAAAAAAGTGCCGCCGGGATCGGAGGATGGTGGTGGGTGATTGACGAAGAAGTGCTTTCTTTTTGCGGGACTGCGGCGAAGGCTGAGCGGATATGGCCCTCCTGACTCGAGGGGCCCTATTGGAGGTTGAGTTGGTATTGGTTCTCCCATATCGCCCTAGCTTTTGAATTCGGTGGCATGTTGATAGCCGACTTGGGTGAAAATAGACGCCGGGAGATAGAAGAGATTCCAAGAGACAGGAGACGAGCTAAAACCCCCAGCTTGCCAAAGAAATATGCGGCAACCTGATCTCCTGGCCGAGCGAAGAAAAAAAGGTAAGACCAATCCAAAGCCAAGCGGTAGTTGGCGGGTTGACTTCGGCTTCGAGCAGAATTGTGCTGGCTTGCAAGACGAAGCCAAGCCGAGAAATCCCAAGGCCTGTGGAAAAGGATCGAACGTTAGGGGCTATTAGAGGCAGAATTCATGCACCTCCGCTACAGCTCATAGTCGCAACGGTTTTTCGCGCATTGTCAGAACGAGGTTACGACTCTACGAGTGGGAAGTGTAAAAGACTGGTGCCAGTGGCAGGCCTTGGTCGGTGATGTCTTGTGACGTTCAAGGAATTCAGCAGACCTGCGGGGTAACCGACTTAATCTCGAGAAGGTTCTTTGATACCAGGAAAAGAAGGGGCATCATATTTATGCGTATTGCTGATTTGATCACGGCTTGATCGCGGCATCGGATGAAGCTCTTGAGTTACTCTCAAGTTCGTGGAATATATAGTTTGAACCATGGAACCACTCGTCCAGAGAATTTTCATAACACCGATATTGCTAGAGTTACAAAGCGTATTCCCGACATTTTTTTCGCCTTACACGACTGCGCGCACATGAGGATTCCCATTCGGTTTGGCATTCTGCGGGGAATATGAATGAGGCAAGCCACAAGTTCAAATAATTCTTACGAACAGGTCGAATCAACTGGCTTGAGCGAGAAGCGATAGAACTTTGATGTGGGTGTTCACCTTGACTTCACCCGTATTCGGATCCACGATGTCGTCGCAGAACGTAAGTTTCGCCTGAGGCCCAAACAAAAGAAGATGGCTAGATCCACCGAAGTGGAACATGCCCAGCTCATCGACCCTATTCACCTGCTGCCCCGTCCGCACCGCCAACGCGCACGTCGAGACTTCTACCATTCCCACGCCGATGAAGCAAACCAAACCGACTTTCGGATTGTCGATGTAGATGAGGGCGCGAGTAGCCGCTTGGGTGAGCCAGAGCTGAGAGCGAATGATGGCGCCGTACGGCGAGCCAGGCTCAAGGTCGGGATCGTCCTCCTCGGCGCCGGCGTCGGGCAAAACGGCGTAATAGGTTCCTGGAACAACGACCGCCTTCACGATTTTGCCAGCGACGGGACTGCGCCAGCGATGGTAGTCGGCGGGGCTGAGGAACGCCTGATAAGCGGTTCCACCGATGAAGTCCTTCGCTAAGCTGCCGCCAAAGGTGTCGCGGTCGAGCATGTCATAGAGGGAGTACTTCTGGCCCTTGAGCCAGAACTGATCATGCAGTTGGACGTCGCGTTGGATGCCGAAGACGGTTGACTCGCAGGCGCTGACGACGATGCTGGCATCGATGGCGGGGCCGTCTGAGGAAACCATGGGCCGGGCATCGGCAAGGATTTCTCGAGTAAAGAACTCGTCCCAAGAAGCGTATCCGCGGTTCGTCTGCTGTGGGTTCGGACAGACGTAGGTGGAGTTGAACTTGCCGCGATCATCATCCTCTAGCGCTGCGAGGCCCATTTCGCTGAACCAGCCCCCGGCCGAATCAGTGAGTGTTTTGCTGGAGTCGGGGGTCCGGAGGTATGCGGCCCAGCTATTCAGCAAATCCTTCATTGTGATGTTGAAGGCGGGCCTGCGGAAAAGATCGTAAGCCGCTGCAGTGTTGCTTAGGAGATCGAAGATGATGTAGATGGGTACGCCGACAGGTTGTCCAATCGGATTTCCCTCGGTATCCATTGGAACAATGAAGCCTGGGGGCTGGACGACAATGATATCCAGATGGTGGAGAAGCGACTCGAAGTCAGTGATCTAGGAGTAATAAGTGGGGAGTTATTGGCACAGAACTGGACGACACAACCGTGTTGTTTGGAGACGCCGCCTGGAGGAAAATTTGGTTAAACAAGTCGATCATTTTTGGCTCAGGATCCGATGGGTCATTTATGGCCCTTGCGAAGGCTGCGACAGCTGGGGTATGAGTTGAAGCCCTGGAGCGGCGGTTGGAAACGTGGCTAGTAAGCTGGGAGAAGAAACTATCGTAGGCCGCGCTGCTGGAAGGCAACCATCTCCCATAGTGAATGAGGGTAGTCTTGCGATGTTTAAGCTTGAAGGGCGCTGTGAAGTTACCAGTCAGAAAGGTTGCAGGACGGTACACAGCAAGGGGAGTTACAGCGTTGGGGACCACTGTCAGGCATTCTAGGGTTGTCGAGACAGTAACCATATGAAGTTTGCTTAAGCAATCTGCGTCTCAACGCATAATCCCATTTAATCAGTGCTCATTTAATAGTCCAGCCAGTGGTAAGGCCAAGGCACAGCACTGATACTATTATTTATTCTCAAGTAGACAAGTTGATTGTTAAGTAAAGTTTGGCTTAACCGAACAGCTGTTTAAACCATAACAGAGGTGAGCGAGGGATGATACTCAGCCGCCCGATTCACGTAGCAATGTTCCACGTAGGCCCAACCACCCAATATTTGGATCTTAAATCCTGTGAGCCAGATGAACATAGATTATCAAAACAGCGTTCAACGAAAAAGAGCTGACGGAGGAAAGAGAATCCAGGGATTAACAAAAAAGAACACTGTTAGATCTGCTCAATCGCACACGAAACCAAAACAAGCTCACCATCCATTGAAAGGGAAGTCAGCCTGAGCAGATTAACAAAACGGAACAGTGCTAGATCTGCTCAACTGCGTGAAACCAAAAACCAGCTCACCGTTCATTGACATAGGACTGGGAAGCTAGTTTAAGCGGATTAGCAAACCAGAACAGTGTTAAATCTGCTCAACCGCATGTGAAACCAAAACAAGCTCACCATTTATTGACGGAGGACCGGGAAGCTAGCCTAAGCGGATTAGCAAAGGAGAACAGTGCTCGATCTGCTCAACAGCGCACACTCACAAAGGCTGTGTATAAAAGGGATTCAGGAAGGATGGTTGTTATGCCTTTAATGCTTGAATCGAACAGTGAACGCCGTGGGGAAGGGAGGTCTTACCGTGCTAGGTCATTCTTTTGCCCTCATAAAGGCATAATAAGTGGCAGAATCTTGAGGGCAAAAATAGAAGCATTCACCGGCATTGAATTGTTTGCACGCTCTTGCTCGACTTGTTCGTTTGCATGAACTTAATTGCGGACCCGAACAAATGTGAGCATTATTACATACTTGATGACCTTCTCGATTCCAGACACCTGTCGGATGTGGGGTGCTGAAAGAGGTTCTGTACAGTAACTGAGTCTGGGTTAGCAGATAGGGAGATCAGTTGCGCCACTTCCGATGAACAGCCGGTCCGTGCGATTCTTCTGAGTCCTCGCAGTCATCTCCCAGGTGCCGCAGAGTCGGTGACGAACAGCCACGCTTCCTCAGCCCCACATATTCAAGACTTTGACAGTTTCTTGGGATACGGCTGTGAGTCCGCGCATGGGCTCGATGGAACGGGCGCCTTGGCGTCGTTTTGAGAAGGGATGGGTGGAAAGGGAGAGGATGAGAGTGAGTGGGAGACAGGTTTCCAAGGCGTCAACGGCTGTTCCAAAGCCTTGGGCCATCAGACGAACCTGAATATCGGTGACCTCGTGGCCATTTTAACCTGTCTTCCGTTGATGATTAGAATGCAATGGCCCTGAAGGTCTGATTAAATAAAAACCTAATCTGACTGTGAATATCAATCAAAGATCTGAACAATATGGATTCAGCCTGGAGTTTTCCAGCCGAGCGAGATGCGTTATGGGTTCGTCCGTCAACTTGACGAGTCCTATATGCCACCATGGCTGCAGCAGATGGTCAGTTTACTCAAATTCGCTTGCATTATTCACATTTGATTGAAGACAAACAGCTAGCAACACTGGTTGAAATCTGAAGGCGTGCAAAGGCATACACGAACAGGATCACATTGGGTCAGTTCCAATGCTGTTGTCCTTCATCAACCAGCATGCACCCCAAGTGTTTGTCTGCAAATCTACACCCGATAAATGCTTGAGTACTGTGACGGCCGAACTCTCCCCCCTCACTCTCTTTGTCTGAAGTCAATCAGGTCCACAGCTCTGGTACCTATGGGAGTGAAATGCACTCCATCGTGCTCTTGTTATTCTTTAGATTGAGTTTGTGCATTTCCTTTTCGCTGCACTCCGGAGTCATGCCGTTCATATTCCCGACCCTGGCCGGCGGCAACTGTAACCCGACCCTGTCAATTGATCCAGAAGATATTTGTTTCAAGTTCATCAATCAACAAAATTGATCACAGGTTTCGAGTTCTTTGACCCTGAGGAACAATTGCGGCACCTCTCACATGCTTCCTGCCATCTCCCCGTCCTCACACTGGATCCTTATGCTTCACAAACTGTCCATCCTCTGTTATTCGTCATCCGACCAACACTGTGAGCCTCTGAGGACGTCCCCTCTGGTGCCGTAGGATCTCAGGCTGCCTAATTTTCGTAGTCACCCGGTTCGATGAAGACATCAATACTGGACAGTCCTTTCAACGCTCACCTTCGCCCCTCGCCCCTCATTCGAGCTCTCCGCCGCTGTTTTCCTCTGATCTTTCCTTCTTTTCGTGCACTCTTCCTCCTTCTTTACTTCTTCTATCCTCTTCACATCCATCTTGTATCCAATGAAGCTTTCCTCCTCCCCACTAATGTGCATCCTCCTTTTAACTTGTTTTATCTGTATGATTCTGACACGTTGTTCAGTCACTCTCGGGCCCCCGATCGATGTTCGCGGCACCCACACCTTTCAAGCTCCATGCGACCCTCGTCGCCAGTCAGCTTTCTCGTTTATCTTCGGTTCTATCTCTATCCACATCGAACCATTCCAGGCCGCTTCAACACTGAGTTCATCCGGCCCCCGCTCCAAACAGCAAAATCTCGCCTCCCTCCATCAATGTCTCCTTCAAGTCTTGGTTTACGTGCATGCCACCTTTAACATCGAAATCTCGGACTCTGTATCCTCCTCAACTGCTTGAACTTTGATCAAGTCCCATTCAATCCAACCTCATTGTTGCACACCGACCGTCAGCGTCGTCAACAACTTATGGTTAGTCTTCTTCTTCAATATATTCGACTTTGATACGCTGCTAGTATTCCAGCCTTGCTGCCGAGTCGACGAATTCAAGTTCAGCACAAAACACAGTGCCGTTTCGGACCAACCTCTCAACAAACCTCTCCAGCATAGATACCTCGAACCTCTGTTTTTTCGACTGTTTAAACCTTGATTCAACTGCCACACTCACGGGCCCGCCCAGTCCACCAGCAAGTTCAATAACACCGGTTCTACTTCGAGTCATGCAACATAAAGTCTTTCTTTTCTCTTTCTACCTCCTTTCGTTTCTGTCAATCTTCTCGATTATTTCTGCCATGATGTCTATCTCGCTGTTTTATTTCCACAACACTTCAATATCAATGGTGAGCCATGCATGCTCGATTATTCTTTACTGACCCACTCATTCCTATCGTGATCATCCGAGTTCAACACTCTTCTCATGCGCCTCTCATTGCGGCAAGAATTCCTCACTTCTGCTTGAGCATCGCCGCAGCCATGCTGACCCCTTCTGTAACTCTTTCTCTTAATCCTCGAGTGTTGCTCCTGTGTCCGAAAGGCGTACTAGACCTGCGGCATTGAATCTGCAGTAGCTCGCTCTTCAACTGGCTCACATTGGCCAGGCTCGTGGATGCAGTGCGTGGAGAAGTCTCTCTCTTTTTTGTCCATAATCCAAAAATCCTCTAGGGGTCTCTTGCCGGATCTGGTAAACACTGTTTTGTTAATCCATCACCCTCTACCAATGGGAGTTGGTAATTGAAGCCACCTTGCTGATTAATCTCGACACTGTTTTGTTAATCGACTGATATTGCCCCGCTGCTCGCTGCTGTTTTGAACAGTGTTTTCCTAATCCTGGTCCAGAATCGCTGATTAAACCCCCGACTCTTCACCGTTGTCGGCATGAAGAAGTGACCAATTCATCGGTGGCCGGTCTCAATACCATTGTTCAAATAATCAGTGATTAAGTGGGATTTTGCGTTGAGACGGGAATTGTTTAAGCAAACTTCATATAGATTCTTGTCGAGATGCAGCTTCGCTTTGCGAGGAGTCGGCGCTTATATCCCGTCACTCTTCGCACATTTCCGAGCAAGAAACTTCTATCGAAAAAACACTCTACAGGATTTATTCTGAGCGACGGTCCCAGTTCAAAATATTTCTGGCCTTGTGCACTTCGTTGGCGAATTGCGATAGACTTGGAGCCACCAGCAGGCTTCTTGTCTGCACACCATCCCCCATCGGCAAGGGTTCAAGCGCACATCTATCCTGAATCTCTGGTTGAAACAGAGAAATCGTGTCTGACGGCGGAGCGAGCCAGTCCAAAGAACTCGAGACGAGACGCCTGTTGTAGACTTACTGAATTGAATTTCGACTGTGTCGTCTTTGCCAACGTTGGTGAGGGGTCAGAACGCAATCGCCTTCTCGAAGCCGGGTGAGTGAAGCGGATGACTGAGGTGAGACCGCAGTGGCGAGCTCTGGCACAGGGTGCATGAATCGTTCTCCGGAGACACCCATTCCATTTTTGAACGCGCCGATGCGCTTCCAGAAGTCGATGGGCAGAAGGCGGAGTACCGACAGTTTGGAGAGCGGACGCTTTGGACGCTCCCAGGTATCCGTGTGCACAGTCCCCCGAGTCTGGGCGCAAGATGCAAGAGTCGGACTTCAGATGGACCGATAATCGAAACACGAGTCTCGGGTTTAACAATCAACAATTCAGAGAGAACAAATCCACTAGATTATCTGGATCGGTTACATATATAGACGATGTCGTTGCTGTATCCATGGTGGAACAGTCAGCGGAGCTCCAGGTGCCGAAGCACGTAAAAGACAGTATCCATGATTGGAGGCGCATGAGCGGTGTCAAGGAGGATGGACCTGCTGGTCCTGGAAAGAAAGACACGGTGACGATCCTATCTTCACGGTCTTGTTCCTCGCCACCAGAGGGATAATGAGCGACGCTCGCAACAGACACAGGAAAGATGGTTCGCTTGGGTAATGGCCTGGCCACTCGGTGGCCCAGGGCGGAGAGAAACCAAGGAAGCACCGCTTGAGAATGGCGACGGCGGTAGGATGGACATGGTCGAAGTATGTCTCGTCATTGATCTGTGAAGGAGTGAATGGAAATGCGTTCGTCGAGGCTGAACGTATGCCACGTATCGTGGATAATTTCACAACGGTTGATTGGTGAGGGGCCTTCAGGGCAAGCCAACTTCCGAGCGGAGGGCCGAACTATATGGTTCCTCTAAACAAAGAAGGATCATTGGAGATTCTTCGTCGCCCGGGTATCGGGTGACTTGATAAAAGCAGGAATTGAGCGATGCGATAATTTGTACAGAGAGGCCGACAGGTGAGTTACAATCGGCGGAGTAGGATGGAGCGAAAGCTGAGATAAATGCGTCCACCAGTGCTCCCGGACTCAAGGACGACGGATCCTGAAAGAGGTAAAATTTGAAATGCTGGAGAAGTCCCATCCCCGCCGGATAGATTCGGGGTGGCCCATACATCGCATCGAGGGGCGCCGTAACCCGTCGCGCCCTTCCCGGATCTCGGAATCGCAGTTTCAGGACATTCCGAGAGTGCTACTTCCATCCCACGCGTAGAAGGCCACTGGCGAGATTTGTTGCGGAAAACCTTTCGTTTCAGTTACGAGGATCGACATGAAAGTTGTGGAAGAGAGGCATTATGTTTATGCATGTTACTCGAGTGATCGATCACTGCGGCTTGATCGCGGCACCCTTTTGGCGCCCTTCGTATTGAATCTGGCAAACCGATTGGCCTGAGGCAGTGCTGGTTGTATTCAAGAGCTTCATCCTAGAGGTGAGCGATCATCCCGATCTTAACACAGACCTCTTTGACAACCCCTCCAAAAGGGGAATCCCGAAGCCCATCAGCGATTTTCATAGGTTCCCTTGCCTGCCAAGGGCTGGGAGGTCATAATTCCATCAATCACCAACACCCGAATTTGACGTGATCCGATCATCCAATTCCGCTATTGCCGGGATAACCGCAAGGATAACCGCATGACACAAAACAGATTTGGAGCCAGCACCGAACTCACATCAATGGAATATGCACAGAGCTTCACCGACGTCAAGTTGAACTGCCTTGCAGTTGTACCATCCTAAACCTTAGTCTATGTCAACGACTTCACAGACGTTGTCGGAAATATTCAGTGGTTCATAGTGCAGAGTGAAACGGCAGGATATTCCAAACAAGGGATCTTCAATTCCAGCGAAACACAGAAACAGTCAATCAAACTGCGTTACGTCCTATTCCAGGTTGGTACACTGGTCTTACTATGCTCTTCCAGCACTAACGAAGCTCTGATCAAATCAGAAAGTCAATGGTGAGCCAAGCAAGTGCACATACCACCTCTGATACTCCAGAGACTAACAGCAATTTTTTTTTCATTCACAGCCAAAGAAGACATCGAGAGCATTGAGAAGTGGCCATTAACAATGAGAACGCTCGCAACGCAGCAACGGAATTGAAAAAGAACCACTGCATCATACCTCTTCCAGCTTATGACATCCACGGAAAACCTCATTCATCCAACTCAATACCGGGACACCCTGAAAGGTGCGGTAGTCCAGGTCACAGTGCTCCTTGAACACTGGAGTATTACTGCGAAAGACAATATAAACAGGAGAGACACCTACACCACAGACATCAAGAACCTGCACATCTTGGTGGCTGCCCCGAAATTTGCCAGTTCTCCTAAAGCCGCCCGAAAAATCGCACAAACGGACCCTGGAAGCCTGTCCAAGAAACAACAACACATCTGAAACCAAGGTACATTCATCACCCAAGTCTTCTGAATCTGTCTGAAAAACTTCCCAAGATGGTTCAACGAGACAGTGACCGCTGAGCACACCATACTGAGAAAATGAAACACGAAACAAGTTCATTAACAGATGTGCTTGTACTACAGAATTGCCATGCTCATTCTTGAATTCAGTGTATGTAAAAAAATGAGACCCCGTCAGGCAAGGGCTGTGCCGCCGAGGGCGGCGCTTCCTAGTCTCATCTCTGGATTTTTTACTGCGATCCCAAATATGACCCGATAGCTCTGCAATTTGGCAAACCCCCCCATTTTGGCATATAATACAACGATCTATCACTTCAGAATATTTTCTTTCTCCCAGAATCGAACACAGTAGATGTTGCAATGATTTTTTGATTCCTCTCGGCACATTTCGGCACAAAAACATTTATGACGTCGGTCTCTCTTGCGGTCCGAAGGCTCCGGAGAAAGTGTTTTCTCAGTACAAAACGATTACGTACCCCCCCCCCCCCTCTCTGACAACTGTCACTGAAAATCGGAGGTCTGTGTCAGGGATTTTAATGCCGCTTTTGTGTTTTGTTTTGGTGGAGGATTTTGATTTGAAAATCCGGGTCATGGACATGTGCTGATGGGATTTCATGGCAGGCTGTGCCTGCGAGGTGATAGAGGGACTGCTAAAGCCTACCCATGTACAATTTCAGGTCTGGGCACTTTTGCAGCCATCTATAACAAAGGTTCTACCCTCATGACTTGTGACACCACCACACATTTCCGTTTTTCGTATGTTTTCGACCTCTCATGCCGGCCGACGAATGGAGTGGGGATTTTTGAGCATATAGGATTGTTAATACTCCCTGTACGAGTACTATGAAAACAATTGGCTCAGTTCCGCCAAAACCGGGCCCATAAACCAATATTTTTTTCGCATCTGGGTCTTTTTCGGATCCGGGTTTCAACTCTGTATTAAATAGACGGATAGATGGTCGTACTTATCTTTCATATCGTAGAGATTCTATATCCAAATAGGCCGAACCTTCATTCAGTTTAACAAGCGGCTATACAGCCCTGGTTACACACATATATCCATCGTCCGCGCGATTACGGTATCCGCGTGCTCGACTGCCGTGGTAAAATCCAGTGATCCAGAGTCTGTGCTTGTTTACCTTGGCCACGGTGTTCCATTTTTGCTGAGACTGGTTTTTGCTAGCGGTCTATTGATATCTTATTCTCGGCGACTTGCTCAGTACCCCAGTTTCCCAAGGAATGGCATTTACTCGGTCCAATTTAGATCGAACAACCCGCGGTTGCCCTGTACCTTTAATTACAGACTCGAAAACAGTTCAGCCAACCGCCGCTGCTGATAGATAGCTGATCGAGTGGTTTGAACAAGTGTTCAACATCCGTTACATTCAACATGCCGCGGCAAGATGGGTATCAATGATCGCAGTTGCCTCAGCAACCCGGCCCGGAGTCGCCGTTTCACTTTTCCTCTCAAACGAGCACAAGGGCATAGCAGTGGCATAACCATGTTTCTTTCATTCCTCCGAAACCTGGCCTGTATGCCCTCGAATTATGCGGACTACGACCCATTGGGGACCATTGAGCCGTCAGCCTGGCCAGTTGCCAGCATCACGTGGACCTTGTCGCCCATTATGCGCTTGCCACCAGAGCTGGTGCATCTCATCATCTCTTGCGTCGATTCTACCATGCTTGCTACCTGCAGCCTGGTATGTACGCTCTGGATGCCCCATGCGCGCGCCCGCATGTTTCGGCGCCTCTCGATATCCGTGTCAAACGCCCATCGCTTCGGCCGCCTATTCGAGCCGCTCTCGTGTGTCAGCTTTGGCTCACATGTGCGCGAAATCGAGCTGGATGGCTCAATAATTTGCGATTTTTGGACGACCCAGGTTCTCCCCAAGTTCATCGTCGACTTTCCGCATCTAAACACCCTCACGCTCTTCGGGGCCGTCCCTCCACCTCTACCCAGTGCTTTTCAGGTCATCACTCATCTGGAAATCAACTATAGTGCTCTCGCCCCACGAATAACGTGCACTATTTCCCCGGTAGCAGGATTCGTATCGATGTTCCCTCGCTTGGAAGTATTGAAACTGACTCAGGAGAATGGAGCCTACCCGGATTTCGGCGGCCTCTCTGAGCCTATACACCCACCACCACCACATCTACGCCGAGTAGATCTCGACAATGCGGTCTTTCTTCCGTGGATTACTTCGGCCACCCATAAACCTCCAATCAGCGCTATCCGCTTGGATATTTCGCGTTCGGAGTCAATAAAGGCACTGGAGTCTCTTCGATGCCTCTCGACCTCTCTTCAGTCGTTGGAGCTCATCATATCTGACCTGGACGTTGGAGGTATTATTTTTTTCTACTCCCCACTCAGCTCAAAATCGATTCTTCTTCATCCAGCGTCCTTCCTGAAGCCCAACCGCCTGGACCCAACAACACAACTCCGCACACTGCGCATTCAAGCCGACTACTCGCAGGCAGCACACATCCTCCTCAAACTTTTCTCGTACATCGACACCTCCTGCCTCGCGGAAGTCTCGCTCTACTTCGCCATCCCCTACCTCGACAGCCCCGACCCGTCCCTTCTCCCGTGGAGCGACTTGGACGCGGCGTTGGCGGCCCTCCCGAGCCTGCGCCGCCTCACAGTCGTCCAAGTGCTCGTCAGCCCGCAGGGCTGGCGCTCGCGCATCAACCAGCGCATGCTGCTGCCGGACGCCGCGCATCGCATGCCGCTGTGTCATCGCGGCTTCGGCGTCGGGAAGAGCTCCGGGGCGGCGGACCTAGATTCGCGGCCGCCGAGTCGCGCGGCGGGCAGCCGGCGGTGGCTGTCTGATCTACATGCGTTCTGACGGCGCACCTGGCCCGTGTTAAGTTGAAGGTCGCTACCCCACAATTCCTTACTTACCTCGTGATTCTTGGATTCGGAGGTTCATACATGGCTCGACATTTACTTAAGCGATATATTTATTGATACGTTCGAAGTACTCATTCGGTACATCAACTAATGGATATAAATTATATTTCCTCTGCGGATGGATATGAATTCCTGCGTAATTGATGGGGGAAATGAGATTTAAGTGGACGGTTGAGATCCTCAGCGCTGGCCGGTTGGTTGATCGGGTGAGTACTGTAAATGGAAGCAAGCACGGACACCTCGATTTGGCATGTACCGAAGCTTTTGTGAGATGGTCCAGTGTGTCACAGATCGAGGATACGAATGTCAATTAAATGGTAGACAGAAAGTTCAAGACACGATGCCGGCATCATGCCGACTGTGATGTGATCTATGATCTGCACGTTCGATACCGGCAGTAATACCAGCTAGCAAACGGCCGATCGGCAGGGGGCGGCATCGCTGATCGACGTGATCCATCACCGCCTCAGTGAGGACCGGAGATTCTTGACAAAAATTTGAAGGTTGCCGAATTGTGTCAACTCCACGGTCCCAACCTCACAGGGGTCACGGAAAAAAAAGGGTATCATTTTTTGAGCGATATGCAATACGCATCACCTGCCGCTGTACCGATAACTATCACGTCTTTAGTGGATTCCCAACACATTATAGTACCCATATGTCCAAAATCCTCGGGTAGTCGAAGTATCGGCCCGTCAGTTCCGAGGATCTGAGAGCCCATCGCTGCAAGCCGACAGAACTCTGGAGTGTGTGGGGGCTCTGAGCCGTCCTTGTAGTCTTGCCCAGTGGCCGCGTCAAATGCCCGGGAGACAATCGCCTGGTCAACAGCATACCGAAGAACAAAATACTTGTCTTCAATGGCATACTGCATTGTTGGCCAATATATGTTACCTCCTTGGATATCAATTTGCTTCGTCAGGACAATATCCCCCTTCATCGCCTCTCTGATGGTTATTTCAAGGCCAAGAACATTGTCCATCTGCCGCTCCGAAACGTAACCACATAATATGGCCATATGTGCCCCATTGTTCGAAAAAGCTATCGCTCTGTATTCATGGTCAGGGTAGGCCAAGGGACCGAGCAAGTAGTCTCTGTTTGAAACACCCCACACAGTTAATGTGCTGTTCGTTATTGAAGCCAGTCTCAAACCGTCGGGTGAGAGTTTGATGGAAATAACTTCTTCCGAGTGTGTCAATGGTGCACCGTTCATCTGCCCGGTCTCTATATCCCAGAAATAAATGCTGCCATCTGTAGATGCCGAAACGAGGATTTTATCATCCGGGGAGATCTCAAGTGCGACTATCTCGGCTTTGTGCCCTTTCAGCGGGGAAAATACAGCACTTCCGTCGGATGTGTTCCACACAATTATTGTTGTGTCTCTTGACCCAGATGCAAAGTATTTCTGGTTGTGGCTCAGTGCAATACACTCAATTTCAGCTGCGTGTCTTGGTTGAACTGAAACTTGTCGATGCAGGTTGACTAGGCTCCAAATCCGAATCTGTGTATCCCTGGACCCGGAAATGATCGCCTTGTCATCAGGAGAAAATGCAAGGGCCAAGATGGGACCATGATGCAGGCAAAGTGGTGGCATAACTTCCTTGCCTGTTTTGCAATCCAAAATTCTGATATTATTGTCGTATGACCCGGTTGCAACGCGATCCCCTTTGTGCGAAAAAGCGACTGCCATTACATTTCCGCCGCCATTGTGGCAACAAGTGATGAGTGCTGCTCCAGTGGACACATCCCAGATCTTTGTGGTTCCATCTGTTGAGCCTGAAGCGATTTTGGAATCATCAGGTGAAAATGCGACAGCAAGAACTCCACGCAAATGCCCACGGAAAGTCATCTGATGAACACCAGCCCAAGACCACATCTGAACTGTGCTGTCATCTGAGCCTGAGATGACCAGTGGTTGATTGTGGGAGAATGCAAAAGCTGCCACTGCTTTCTGGTGTGCAACTAGAAGTGGAGACAGTGGAAGTTGGGATTCTATGTCCCACACCTGAACACAGCCATCACAAAACCCGCAAATAATTGTGTGGTCATCCGGGGCCAGAGCAGCACAATACAGATAGTCCTTCCCCTGTACTGTACGGACAGTCAAGATAGAAGTGACCTTCCCAGTAGTCAAGTCAAGAACACAAACTTCCCCTCGAACAAGTGCGTAGAAGAGTCGCATTCCGTCTGAGCAAAGTTGGATGGACATTGTGCCGTCTGTCAAATCATCTGGTGGTGCAGGTGTTGTGAAGATTTCCATGCCAGTGAAAGTGTTCCACACTTTTAAGGTGCCGTCTACACATCCAGCAGCAATGGTACCTCCAGATCGTGAAAGGGACAAGGACGAAAATTCCATAAATAATCCAGTCAGAGTCATCAGTGAAGGACTCCAGTCACCACAGAGGTATGCTGATGCAATGTGAGCATCCTGTTCAGGTGGAAACATTGCAGGGATAGCAGTGTTTTTTGGACAGAATGACAGAGCTGTTGTGTATATGAGAGCAGGGGATGCTTCAATGGTCATGGGAAAGGCCATGGAAAATCGCCAGGCATCGTAAAGTAGAATGGAAAATGGAGAATTCAATGTGGAGGCCTATGTAACCGTGTTAAATGGTCAATATTCGAGGGAGGATAAGGGCAGGAATATATACCTCGTCTAGTTTTGAATACCAATCTTGGAGTTGGTTGAGCCATGTGATTGCACTCCTAGACTGACCCATAATACCAAGTGCCTCCAGCCAGTGCATCAAATGCTTGGAGAAAAATGTGTATATTGTATGAGCAAGTTCAGCAGTTGGCTTGACACTGCAGACATGATGGGGCCATGAATTGCAGGCATATACAACTGCATCAGACAGAGCACTGTGGGACTTCTGGAGATGCAGCAGTGGGGTCATGTTCCTGCTCAATCTGCTATTCAGACAGTTGATGCAGTATGCTGCCATTATTCTATGTTCTTCTTCATTGTTGAGTGACCATGGGAGCCCAGGATCACACCTTCTTGTATCTACCAGATAATCATGCACTGAAGGATGAATAGCATGTACCATGCCATTTTGGTCTGTCCTGATGATGCTTTGGAGCCGCGAAATCATTTCTGATGTCCGTATATAAGTCATTTCAAGAAGTTCGCCAATGCAGTTGAGAGATTGTGGGTTCTGCGAAAAAATGATGATGGACAATACACTGTGCATATCCTTAGCGAATTTTGCTTGATTCCAGTTGCCAGCAGCGTGTATTGCAATGGTATATAGATTATCCAGTGATTCCTCTTGCACTTGGCGCTCCAACGGATTTGAAAGCAAAGTCTTGATATGCTCGGCTGGTTCATCTGCTTTGATGTATGCACATGCCACTGTGGCCCAGATAAAGAGTCCACAAGCATGCTTCACCAAAGAATCCACAGCCTCCATACCTGGCCATGTTGTGGGTAGATGAGGGTGTTCTCTCCGGATATCATCCATCTGCGCTAAGATGAATCTATGAATGTCATCGTCGATGTCTGGAACCTCATTGAGATCTAGGACCCGAAGATCTGGGACTTTGGAAAATGCATGCTGGATTTGAGGATATTTGCGACTTGTGATCAAGATGCGCACAAAATCTGGAAGTTGAGATAATCGGGAAAGAAGCTTCAGAAATGCCTCTTGATAATATCCTTGACCACCTTCGTCCAGAGCGTCAATGATGATAACCACACGCTCATCATTCTTGACCTGCATTAGGGGTTCAACCAGCAGTTCCTGGAATTGGACATGCATCGGCATGTTGTTGATGTGTGACCTTTTTCGCACACATCTGTGAATTCCATCCGCAATATCCTCTCGATGGCGGCTGAGCTGATAGGCAATGGTTCGTACCATGCGAGACGGTTCTGATCGCTCTTCAACATCTCGGTTGAAAAACACAAAACTGCCCAGCTGGCCCATGCCCTCAAAGATATTGGCCATAGTCATTGCAATGGTGGTTTTCCCGCTACCCGGATGGGCATGCATCCAGAGGACTTTGTCCGGGGATGACAGCCCCCACTGGGTAATTTCTGAAACCACCTTGGTACGAGTCCCGGGGAAGCAGACATCTCTGGTAGATGGAGGCACCATTTCCATGGACAATGGATTGAGCAACTTGAACAATTGCTTGTCTTTTGTGTCTTCAGCTACATGAAAACATGAGGAGTGACTCTTCTGCATGGTAGCTACTCAATAATCACCTAGGCCGAGTTCCAATTGGTCCTGAACCTTGCTAACATTCCAAGCCACACCGAGTGTCAAAGCCTGTGTCATCTGGATGTGCAGCTCGTCGAGCTCTTCCAGGAGCTTTCCAGCACGATGTTTATCATCGGAGATCAAGAGCATTGCTATAATACTGGATGAGAGAGAAACCAATCATCTCGACAATATGTACCTGGACTAGCTTGCTCCCGGCTAGATAAAAACAGAATGCAGCGCTCAATACACGAGAGAATGTTGTTAACAAGATCGGGGAATTTCCCGATTGCCGTAATGTGTTGGGTAAGTTCAACAAATTCAAGAACAGTGTGGATTCGATGGATCAACTTTGTAAGCTTCTTATTGGTGACCACATGATCCTTGATGGTCTGGGCAAATTCCGAATCAGATTAAAATGTCTACATGAACAAAACAAAACAAAAAAGAGCCTGTGCACCTGTGCGATGCCATTGGCCAGGAAATACACCGCATTGGCTATCGGGTTCAGCTTGCGCAATAGATCAAATAAATGTGAATCGTTGAATATGTTTAGTTGATTATTACCTGCGCAATCCCGGATGTAAAGCGTGTCAGACACTCCAGTCGGTAGAGCACTTGTTGGAACAGTTCATCAGAATTCGGAGATCCAATGTCACTCAAATAGAGATTTCCCAGTTGCGCTGATACACTGCCCACATCCAATTCGTGAATTCGAATTGAGAGGGTGAGCTGTGGAGAGACAACAACTGGTTTAAACGGTTTCATCGCCAACACCACGACTGAGAAATGAAAGTTAATCAGCATCTAATGAGAACCTGGTCTAGTAGTGTCTTACACCCCTGGTTGTTGCCAGCCATTTTTAGCATCTCCTCAATTGTGGTCTTAGTAGTGCCCAGGAGCTTGCTCTTGCGAAGCCGACACCGTTCTGTGATTTCAAGTTCGACAGGGGCGGATAAAGTCAGAAGTAAACTTGACCAGCCAGTTCAGTTTCTCATGTGTTCCAGCACGAAGGAATATCGAGCACATACAAGGGGAATGTCTCATTCCACTGTGCTATGCGAGAAACTGCGGTATCCAAGCGGTTCTTCTGGGCTGGGACTCGGATCGATGCAAACAACCGAGTGTTGCTGGGGACATCGGATGCTGCAACAACTAGAGTATTTGCGACCATGAGTAAACATCGATCCAAGAAAGTGGTAAAGCACGAACTGCAGAGCTGGACTCGTATTGTGTGGGCAGACATCAAAGACTTCAGAGTGGCCGTTGTCACAATGTCGAGGACTCGAGGAGAGAGTGGAGGAGATACAGCAGCTGTTCAGAGAGCTGATTCTTCTCACCTGGATACAGCATCGTCGGTCCGACCTGCCTGTGGGTGGTACCGAATCGCGAGGCCAGATGGCGGGAATATGGCGGCACAGGATCCAATAGCTACTAAACGCTGAAGTATTCTTGTAAGGAGTTGATTCCGGCTGGGAACCGTGACAGGTTCGAAAACCACAGGCCAACTTAGGCTCGTAGTGATTCGATTCCGGTATGCTGCTATGCTTGCCTGGCGATATTTGGGAGTAAAGTATATACCGACAGCTCTCTTCAAGTTATGAAAGCCTCGGCGTCAAACGTGAGAAAATGCCGCTCTTATATATACTTGCTGAGCGCTAAACTATGGCATGACACTAGCTGCGCCAGAATCGGCAGCTTTGAATACACGAGACAACAGCCGCCTCACACAGTACCAGGACCACTCGACCGGAAAGCCCGCAGGCCGTGGATAATGGATATCGCTGAAAGTGTCAGACAGCTGAATTCGATCTAATGAGCCCTGCTGCCAGTGTATTGAGGTCTGTAGCAATAG
Source organism: Mycena albidolilacea (assembly GCA_029282495.1). Classification (NCBI taxonomy): domain Eukaryota; kingdom Fungi; phylum Basidiomycota; class Agaricomycetes; order Agaricales; family Mycenaceae; genus Mycena; species Mycena albidolilacea. The sequence continues at coordinate 1,423,279 of JARIHO010000013.1, read as the reverse complement.
ACCAAAGGCGATAGAGCGGAGACCGGAAACACATGATCAATGTGTCCAAATTGAAATCTCGTTGAACATTCTGAACGCCCGGCAACAATCTGGCTAAAATAACTGTGTGATAAACGCCAGACCACAGCAAGGGCTGTGTTTTCGCACGATGGTTCCTCTGACCTCGCCCTCCCCCCTCCCTCATTCCCCAAATCCATTATCGTTGCCAAGCTGAGACGAGTAGGAAGCTGACCCTGCGGATCCAACCGGATCCAACATGGGTTCAGACCAGTCTGCTCGCAATATTGATGTGGGGTCACCCCAGACGATTTGCTTGCAGTTGGTCCTGTTCCTCAGTTTGGCCAGCGGAGTCCAATGGCTCCGCTAGATTGCCTACTAAAAGGTGTGTTGTTATTCAATTCTTTACTACCCTTCCCCACGACACTTACCGTTCGTATGTAGCATTATGAGCCACCAACACCTCTCAGCTCGCTCCACCTTGCGGTTTTCTCCGCCTCGAGGCGCCGCTCGGTCAAAGCATGCCAACCATTCAGCCCCTTCTTTGAAAATTCACTCTCAGTACGTCCGCATGGCCATTAGCAGTCAGCTGATTCGCATTAGTACCCACCCGCGGCTCATTCTGCTGCTGTGGAACGGGTGGCGCGTTTTTGATAATGCTCGGTGAGTCGGAATGAGGGAGACGGCGTTACATCAGGTCACACGTGTTACACGCATCACAGTCTGCAGCACCACAGATTTTTCTTCCTCGAGAGGTGAGTTATGGGTCAGTAATGGTGTGTTGGAAGTGGACTGACCAAAATTTCCCCCAGAATCAATTCCGTGAACCGATTCTACCCGTATTCCTCTTCCGGAGGCCAGTATACGTCAGTTGTAGCGCCGCCGCCACAGGCAAATGCCTTTGAAAGGCATATACAGGAGGATTTTGGGTCCGTATTAGGGGTACGGCTCTTTCCAGACCAGTGTGCACGCATATTTTTCGGCCCAGGGTGAGTGCATCGCCAGTCTCCATTCCTACAAATTTCGCCACGCGCTTCTCAGTAATTGTGCATAAAGATTGACCACATCTTACCAGATCGCATACAGTGCCATTTACGGCCGTCCGAGAGGGATACCCTTATCTATATCTCTTCTCCCTCGACCAGCTAGCGGAGCGGCGGCTGAATTCGGAGTATCGAAAGGTGAAGGTCGCGGGTCGCGCATATTGCGTCGTTTACAAAGCAGCCTGGGGTGCAGGAGGCCAAGCATATGCTAGCTCGATCGAGGGTGCGTCGTAAATTTGCGTGTTTGAAAGCGAGATCGCTGACGATGCACAGAGGTCTTTGCCCGGGTCCAGCAGTAGCTCCACATAGACGAGCCGCCACCTGTACGACCACACTGTAATTATCATTCCTGAATGAACGAGACGCTGCATGTATACGTCAGGGGGCGCCGGTTTTACGTCAGAGGCCGCTGCTGGCTTTGCGAGGTCTGAGTCCAGCTCTGGTTGCCCGAGCACCGAATCGTCGACGCAGTCGCCACATATGTACTCCACACGACGCCACATCCTCTAGAAATTTACAAGAAATTCGGCAGGTTCAGTTCCTTTTGCACATCCATCTGACAGATCTTGCGCAGCTTCAACCGTATTCCCACCCTCGTACACAAATTGCAAGGTCTTGGCCACACAAGCACAAGGTCTTTGCCACACATCTTCGCTGCGCCGGAGTTAAGTCGTATCCGCGGATATGCCACGTGATCGCGAAGAAAAGTTTTATTTTTGCAGACCAGACGAGAAATGAGTAGGGGGACGATGATTGAGGAGCAGGCAGCACATTTGGGAACGTTTTCTGACAGACGGGGAGCACAAGGCATCAAAGGTAGAATGACGCTTTGTCTTGAGTGCAAGGAACCTGTAATGCGTCGACATGTCGGGCGACAAGACCTGATCAAGCGCACGACTTGCCGAGGAGGGAGGACCACGAGTACGTGCGAGTCCAGTTGCGTGTTTATAAGCGCTGTTGAAGTGCCCCGAGCAGCTGGCAATATCCCCAAGGGCGATGGTAGCGCTTTGTCGGAACGCGTTACAGGTCGACATGGCGTGCGACATAGCGTACGACATAGCGTACGACCTGCCAGGGAGGGAGAACCAAGAGAGATTATGCGTCTCGGTGCGCGTTTATATGCACTGTTCAAGTTCCTGGAGCAGCGCGCAATATTCGCAATCTATTTCAAGCTCCGGGCCGATATCGTCGGTCGTGCACATACCGCACCCAGATAGCCGGAACGGGAGAGCGGCTCAGAATCCTCGAGCGTCTAGAAGTAGTCCACGCCCGCAACACGAGGTTCCAGACAGGCCACGGAATCGAGCCTTTCGAGATAGAGGGGCCAGCGGCAGAGAATGGGTCTTGATTTTTGTGCACGCGGTTGGAATTGTGACAAGAACAAGCTAAGAGAGAGCCAGTAATGACCCGAGCAGTATCGTATTCGTGCGATATCGGTCCTCGACGAGGCCCCCGCAACAACGAGCGCTCCGAAGAGCGAAGGAAGACGTCCACCTGGAGCAGGTCAGTGCTAACTTCGGAATGTCGGCGGCTTATATGGATGCTCACCTAGGAACCAGAGGAGCCTAGGAATAGTCCAGAACGCACCGACAATAGGGCCTGCACGATATATCGTCCCAACGCATATCGAGAGCCTGTGGGGTACGCTACGGTCACCTCGGTGGCAAGTCGACACGCGGCGGCCAACTCGAAGTAGACAGATCGTCCGTCATGATCCCCGAGGGCGAAAGCGACCAGGAAACGAGTGACCGAAGCTAGAGGCTAGATGTGGAGGAAGGTGAAAGCTCGGAGTAAAGGTGGGGGAGGTGCACACAAGCAAAGGGACAACGACAAACATCCGTCATCCTCCGCTCGTAGTAGCCTCATGCGGTAAATGTCGCGACAGTTCGTCCGAGAATTTATGTAAAGCTCTTCGGTTCCGGGCGATCTTCAGGTGCCAGAATCTTTTGTATCGAACTTCACGGGTGTGAATTTCGGAGTTATATGTGCGAAGGCGCTCGAGTCTCGAGAGAGCGGGATTGAGATGCTCAAACGAGAACAGATAATGTGGCACACCTGGGGTGGCCACAGCCGCGACGGAAGATTGCAGGGGACACAGGCGACCGGTCACTAGCGCTTAAATTACACCCCGACCATCTGATTATTGGCAGGTTAACCGTAACCGTTATGTGGCCAATATATTTGGACTCACACTTGAGCATTGCATAACCCTGCATAGCTCACAGAATTCGTTTTGGTTCCGTGCCCCGGAGAATACATGTGGCGTAGCGGAAATGAAGTCCTGAACTCCTGAAATGCTACCGTTACATGCACATGCCATGTCGTATTTTCTAGACCCGGCCAACGGAGACGGTCCGTCCGATCGACATTCATTTTTCAAAAGTTACGACGCACATCGCATCCAATCCTCGAAAGAAAATTAAACAACATTTGTCTGACCCGAATCAAGCTCGAACTACAATGTGTGGCGGTGCACTCTGTTGATGTCTGCTTGCTTCTGAAACCCAACTGCAGCCAACTGCATTTGCCATTTTTGTGGACCCCGGTGTGGTCTGGTCGAGCTGCTCCATGAGTTCAATGGTCCCGCATAAAACTTAAAAAGCTCTGGTCTCGTGTCTGAATCGCAAGCGACGTCCGAGACGACATGCCTAGTGAATTGCGCTTCAGCTGGTGACCATTCCAACCTCCGTTGGCTCAACCCTGGGCGACTACCCAATGAGGATGAACTCTGTGCCTCAACCGGAACCTCAGCCTGGCAACCCTGCATTCTCGACCGGTACTCACCATCGGTCCATCCAGTACGTATGCCTCCGACCTTCGTTCCTTATCTCACCCCAAGCTCCGTTGTAGTCATGTAGGAGCCTGTTTGGCGCTTCGTCTCGAGGACGCCTGGCCCATCTGAAAGGCCCTTTGCCGCTCCTCCCCTCTATTGCCCTTTTTTTTTCGGCTGCTCTGAGTCTGACCACACCGACACACACATCTCGACTCCAGCTGACCGGAGACTGGCCCGAGGAGAAGAAATTCATAGGAGCGCACGTGTAGATACGCCAGCGTGCTTCTTGCTTCATTCTCAAGACGTCCATCGTATACATCGAGTACGTGGCAACTTTTCAGCCCGATCTTCTCTAACCCTAACCCTACTCATCGCTGCAGACATGGCTCAATGTGATGCTTTCGCAATGACCGGATGGCTTGCCAACGTCCCGAGCTCACATCATCCCACAAGACGTCCGGAGGGTGAACCACCGGGAGTGTCTCGATCCTCGTTCTGCTGTGCTTGTGCATGATGAAGCCTGGCTTCCACTTTGGCCTACTCTCATGCTGAAGACGGACAAGGAGCCCAGATACATGCAGTCCCCGCTACCGCCCCCAGCCGCGACTCGGACCTTTAGCACTATCAAGCCACACCTAGCGTAGCGGACGGCGGAAGGCGCACATACACACGCCGCGCACAGCAGCACCGCCGCCGCCGCCCAATGGCGCGGGCTCGACATGCCCCGCGAGTCCGTCAAGTCAAATCTGCTCTACAGCGGCGCGGCGCGCACAACGGCATAGCTCTCCGGATTCCGAAGCCGCAGGGCCGGACATGCATGTAGCGCGTTTTCTGAGTGGGGCGTGGAGCACGCAGATACATACCCACTATCGCTCATGGAACCCACCTTCGCCCATGGACCTCTGACGTCGCCTGGTGCGTGAGCGTGAGTCCTGCATCTATCGAGTCCATCATTGGCTGAGTATTCGATAGTCTGCATACTCAAGAGCTGCATGCGAAAAGGTGGCATACGCGTCCCGCTGGCTTACTTCGCCGACCGGGACTTGTGAAATCTTCCTTGCCGGGAGGGAGAGAAAGGCTCGTTTCTCCCTCCCCTCTTCCTCCTTCCTTCCCACCACCGCTCCGCGACCTCAAATACTATCCCGCTTTACCGAACGGAGGTCCCGAAGCCGCGACGGGGCTGGATATACAGGGCACGGGCACGCTCGTTCGTCCGCGATCGCGATCGTCTTCAAGTCAGAACCGGACTTGGGGTTGAGGCAGTGGGGAGTGGGGGCGGGGTGCGGATCCCAGACGACTACGACCCCAAGTTTCAGTCGCAGGGGTATCATCTGCCTGCGGATGTATGGAAGACACATCCGGCGCCGTGCGATTAGTAAATGATGAGCTGAAGGACGAGATGCCAGATGCCATACTATACTGTACACGGCGCGCGCATGCTCGAAGCCCTCGATACCACGGGGTATACAGGATCGTATGTGCTACGTTCCGTTCCGCTCCTTCACCCGCTCACCTACGTCTTCGAACTCAGACTCAGCACAACTACGACGCACGTCTCCCTCCTCATCGACGACCGGTACCGCCTTGGATGTGGGAGCGCGAGTCGCCCATTCGGTCGCAGCGCAGTACTCGAGCATGGCTTCGTCCTCGGCGCGCGCCTCCCACTCCCACCTCCCTGCTCCGCTCTTCTTACCCCGCTCAGCGACCCGTCTCCTCGGTCGTGCATTCCGCCCCCCGTCCCTCCCTCCCAGCCACGGCACCCGCCCCGTTGGGGAGCGCGGCATTGCCACGCCGTCCTCCGTATCCGTAGCTCGCTCCGCGCACGTCGTGGAGCAATCTGCGGGATCATGCGCTGGCGGGATGTCCTCGAGACCAGCCCTCGCGTGAGGCGCGATGGACTGCCTCGGGAGCAGGCCGATATAGCACGGCAAGGTGTATTAGTCGCCGGGGCGCGAAAGGGAGACGGGAGCTCGATGCGGCGGGGCCGATGTCTCCAGGTGAAGGTGTGGTGTTGGCGGAGGTTAGACGTCGAGCGGATCTGTCGCCCGCCTAACGAGTCGCGAGCCCCACCGACGCACCGCGCCTGCATCACCCGCGGGCACCCATCTCGACGAGTTTCGCGCGCATCACCCGGACGAATGCATAGGCGTTTACCTGCACAGCCTCGGATGTAAAGCGCGTCAAGCGCTCCGGTCGTTGGGGCACTTGTCGAAAAAGCTCATCATGCCAACGAGCCTGTGATTTCCCAGCTGCGCTAGCGCTGATACACTGGCGGAGACATGTAGACCGGTTCATGCGGGCTCATCACCAGCATCGCGACTGGGGAAACTGATCAGACTTCAATGAGGAGGACGCCGTACATCGAGTCACTACTACATCCCTGCAGAAAGTCGCAGAACTGGACAGTGTCCGATAGTGGCGGCAGAGCACGCCATTGTGGATATTCAGTCATTCGAAATTACTGGGACATCAGAGTTAAAAGCGGGAGCCGGGTGTGAAAGACAGTCATCGGACGAACGCGTTCCTCAGCCTCCTCGCTCGCGAGCTGCTCAGGTGGGAGGCAAGAGCAAGTTTGAGATGCGGAGCTGGCAGATTTGCATCAGATCGGCACAGCCACATGTTGGTGCTTGCCCTCTCCACGCGATAGCATCTCAAAAATCCCACTTTCGCGTCTTTTCTGAGCGTTGATACGCGTCTTTTGTGCGCGATTACATTTGTAGATACTCATATTGAGGGGAAATAGCCCCTATCTGCTTCTTCTGCCCGTTTTCGACACCCGCCTCGCTGATCTTGGTTGGACCCTGCGTACCTCGAGACGGTTGTGAATCGATCTTTTTAGAGCTCCCAAGACCCCTGATATCTCGTTGGTTGATTAGTTTAACGACTGCGTTTGTGCAATTTCTCTTTCACGCCATGTCGCGCCTGTACGAAACTCCGAGTCTACACCTATGTTTGTTTCGCAAACTGTCTCTTGGACTTTGTTAACGTTTTCAACTAGCACAGGTACGATCTCGTTGAAGAAACTCCAGTCGAATTATAAGGAAAGGCTGCATTTGCTTCCCCACGTACGAAGGATCATACAATGCCGCCCGACTCCTGAGTCCTCCTGGCGTGCTCTTGACCTGTGATCATGATTAGGCATCAGGCCAACCCTGTACCTTTATCCCATCTGCTACCAGTTGGAGGTATTTATTGGAATTGACGCATGAGAATGGAGCCCACGTCGGGTTCTACAGCTGCTCCAAGCCTCCATGTATATGCCCACATCTGGACAATTCGGTCTTTCTCTGTTGGATTACTTCGGCCACCCATAAACCTTAGCGCTATGATAGCTATCCGCTTCGATGTCTCTCGAACTCTCTTGAGTCGTTGGAGCTCATTCTATCTGACCTGGACGTTGGAGGTGTCTTTCCCCCCTGCTTTCCTTCTCGTGGCTCAAATCAATTCTTCATCCAGCGTCCTTGCTGATGCACAACCACCGGCACAGCTCCGCACCCTCCGTATCTGAGGCGACCACTTGAATTCACAAGGCGACACTTAGCCTAGTCTACTTGTCATGTTAGCTTGAATGCAACCAAACTTTTAACATACGCAGAGACCCAAGTCAGACGTCAATAGTTGATTCTGAATGCATTGTCAAGTCCAGTCTGGTTCCTGAAGTTCGAAAAATCGAAGGAAAGGAATGAGCTGCTTGTTGTTTTCAACAGTGTTCGATCGCCGTTTTGAGCTTTTCCGTCTTACCGAAACGCTGGTTCAAATCCTTGTCATTTGGATTCAGTAATTATTACCAAGTTCTTGGCCAAATGTCGGTAATACGTTACTAACATTTCTGAGTGAACCCCATTTGAACGTATCGGTTGTCTGTCGATCGGGGTAGGGTATATATAGGCTGGCCACTCAGACAAAAGGACAAGAAACACACCTCACCAAATCATTCGAAATGTCCGCATACAAGTCTTTCGCTGTCGTTGGAGGCGGGACGGTGGGTTTGCCCATCGTCAACGCTCTCTCTGCCAAGAATGTTCCAGTTATTTTATTATCGCGGCCTGGCGCCGCCGCCAAAACTGTGCCGTCCAGCGTTCAGGTCGTCCACGTTGACTTCGGCGACGGGGCAGCAGTCGCTGCGGTGTTCAAGGAGCACAAGGTCGACGTCGCACTCCCGACAATCACTACGCTGGCGTCTGGGACACAGAAACCACTGGTGAACGCTGCGAAGCTCGCAGCAGTCAAACTGTTTGTGCCCTCCGAGTACGGACCCCCAACCGATGGTTACACAGAGACGGAGAGTCCCCTTGGAGCGAAGAGTGCGCTTACAGGTTAGAATATTTCTCATTCATATCCCATTCGAAATTCATTTTTCGGCCAGCGTACTTGAAATCCGTCAATCTGCCTTCAACCAGAATTCATGTCGTTTCAGAGTATCCGCTATATTCTCCCAGAGCACTGAATGTGTTTGCAGACCGGAACCTTCATTGAGTTTATCCCGTGGCTCGTCGACTATGGAAACGGAGGTAAAATCAAGGTCGTCGGCAAGGGCGAGACACCAGTTTCTTTTACCTCCATCACAGACATTGCTGGTGTGGGCATAGTCGATTTTGGGCCCTGTAATTGCTTTTAATGGCGGGTTTTATCGCGCACATCCTCACAACCGCTCCTCCCTCTGAGCTGGAGGACCGCATCCTGCGGCTGGAGGGCGATCCACCTTGAACGGCCTTGCCCCGCTATTCGGGACCTCTGTCGAGCACGTCGACCGTTTGACGGGGGGAGACGGATGAACTCCAGACTGCGTTGCAGATTTCCATGGACGCGGGTGCAGGAAGTACGGGCTCCCGGCTGGGATGGACTGAAAAAAGTTGAAGGAACGGGAAGTAGTGCGGCGGGCAGTGCGAATGCGTTGTGGCCGGGTCACCAGTGGCCGAGCATCCAGGTGCACAAGCTCTGATTCTTGTACATATTCTTTAATCCATGTAAACCTTCCAAAGCGGAGAGAATTCACACTCCGTCAGGGGGTGTGACGCGTGACCCAAAGTTCATTTCGACCTTCGACAGACACGCCGCGGGGCCGTGACACAGATGAAAATTTCGACACCCCGCCGAATTACTGCCGCGGCGACTCTGAGTTCGTTGTTAAGTATTGGAAACACACTGAAAAGTCAAGAACCGGTTTTTACACCCAAGGTTTTACATGTTCAATTTTGGCTCAGAAGTTATTCTCCGAGGTAGTTTCGAGAGGAAATTGTGTTGAATAGCACGCTTAGACCGCAGTGACCAGTGCCCAAGTTCAAATTTCGTCCCGACAGGCAGGGTGCGTGACCCGTGACCGACGAATTGAAAAATCTTACAGTATTCTATTCAAGAATCTGTCCTTCGTCATGGGGTTGAATCGTCTAGCAAAGCACTCGAAGATTGGTGGAGGAAAGCGGCCACTTCCATGGTGGAGTCGACATTGCGAAAAACAATGGAGACCCATTCACGGCAATAACTTGCTGCCAATGTTGTGGCCCCGTAGCGTTGAGCTCTTCGGGTTTGGTATTAGAATAATGGGTGTGCACACGGAGATTCTTTTTCTTCTTGTATTGTAGCCTAGGGGTCGTGGTGAGGGAGGGGAGGGCACACGCATATATTATAGTGATGCAGGTCTGCACCCGCATCACAATGATAATGGTACATAGGTATTATCGAGAAAACTTGTAGGATTGGGGAGCATAAGGGAAAAAATTCTATAAACGGGAGAAAAAAAAGAGAAGGAGATCTAGAGGAAGGTGGTAGATTTGGGGAGCAAAGCGACGAATTCTATGGAGGAAAGAGAAGAATTATCGGGTGGTAGGTGGAGAGCTGGGATAGTTTGTTTGAACATAGGCAATTCGGGGGTCGTCAAGTCTAGGCCCGCAGCACTCCGAGAGCCACCAGCGCATTCTTTGCCGCTTTTTCTCTGGCAGACCCGCTGGATCCCCCGATACCACGGCCGTATTCGATATTATTCACTGAAGATGTGATCAGAAGAAAGTGCCGACACGAGAGACATGAGCTTGAAGCAGGGGATATGGGACGGAAGTACAGCCATAATCACTCACAATAAACGGCGGACGTCCATCGCGGTCTGTGCTGGGATCCGCTCCACGACTCTTCGTACGAGACAACATATCCCCATTGTTGCGCCACGTTATTCAAATCAGTTCTATAGTGTTCTGCTTTTGATGCCTTAGTATGGAATCCGTCGGGAGAGATTGCCGAGAAGACGTACGAGCCATTGGTAAAGGTGGTGGCGAATACTGAGGAGAAGGCGAAGACAATCGGTGGTGAATGAATCCATGGTAAGTTCGACCGCCAATTTATATGTGAAGCAGTATATCAATGGACGTACCCCCGTCCGGGCGGCTGAGGTTAGAGAGCAGATCCATTGCTACGGACCTAACAGCTTGGGGAAAGCCATAGTCTGGAGGTTAGTCCCGAGTCATCGTGACGGATCGAATATTTCGATAGAGATCCCTTAATTGAGGACAGCGCTTATGTTATTGTTTTAGAAACGGATGCAGAGAACTGTATAAAGATATCTGAGGAAATGTTTAATTTGGCAAAAAGGTGCAGTATGTCATCACTGGATACTACAGCTCACCGCAGACCGCTGTTTCAACCACCTCTTTTTTCGCTATATGGTGGGGTATATTGGGGATTTACAGATGGAGAACGGATAAGTATGCAGTAGTTCCTCTGCCCAGAGTCCGCGGAAATCGGACAGTCTGAGATAATTGGGCGGCGGACTTGGAGCTGTGGGATACAGCACGTTTTTCTGCGCAAGAAAGGGTCCAGATACCTCCAAGGGAATGGCATTGGGGTGAAATGAGGAAGTGCCACCGCGGAATGGAGCCCACGATGTGGAAATTTAACCCAATGTGCACATCCGTACGTATATTTGCTTGGTTCAAAAATGAAGAATGGTGGTAAACCTTGTTTCGACAAAGAGTCAATTAAGTTGTCAACAGATAGGCGTGCATCAGATCACGACATACCTGGGAATTTCACCGTCGGCGTGAGCGTCTAGGGTGTTGTTGAACAAGTTATAGCGTCACAGCAACCAGAGCTTGAAACCGGGCATCTTGAACAACATGACGGAATTCAGATGTGGATTAAATCGGGTCGGGCGTCGGTATCGCGGGTCGCGCCCGGTAAACGAAATACCGCACGTACACAGCTGCAGTTGAACAAAACACGATATCTCCGAGATGGCCGAATCTCAACCCGGCGATTGAAATCCGTTGACCCTAGCTAAACATTTCAGGGCCGCAATGGAGTCTGGGGTCAACACCACGAGTGGAGGGCAGTGAGCTATTCGGCCGGCCTTCCTCGAATTGAGTCGACCATTGGTGGAAATCTACAGCCGATCGGTGTCGCAGTGGAGCGCAGCGGTCCAGTTGAACCAGAAAACGATATCTGCGAGATGTCCGAATCTCAACCGCCGGCTTGAAATCAGCAAAATAGTTCGATACCACAATGCCTTGCAGATGGAGAAAATAACGAATGAAGGCGGTGACCTATATTCGAGCTGCTCGCCCAGTTTTGATCGGGCTGTTTTTCCTTTTGACATCTAGGGTTGCTTCCCGCTGTACAAATTATTGGACGTCTACTTGCGGAATGACTCGCGATCAAAAAATGTCGGCCATGCGGTGAGCGCAGTAATAGAATCTCAGAACGGAAAAAAACACCAACAAATCGGTGTGTTGAGATGAGCACTGTAGTTTGGGAGAGAAAAAACGGCCGTTCTGGAAAGGAGTGAAGCGCAGCCAGACGGATGGATGACATCGGCACAGACAAGTCCCATTGTGGTATTTACAGCGCGCTTGGAATGAAATGCAAGGCCGCAGAATCCTTCGGCCGAAATGTCCGTAATAATACGGGCTGTTATCGGAGCAAAAAAAGGAGTTGTTGAACATGACTCGACTTGCTCTATTGCACCCCTTTGAAACAAATAATCTTGCTCCGCGGACACGAAAGAAGATGCGGTTCCAGAAATGACAGGCCGTGTGGCGGAGGGAGTGAAGCGACAGGGGCCGCAGCATTGAGGAAGAAAAGAAAAGAAGAAAAAGAGCAACGGAGTCAGAGTAGAGACCTCGAAAATACGGAGCTCCAGCCTCATTGTGATAGGAGCTGCACAGTAATCGGGAATGGACAGAAAATTGCTGAGGAATGTTTTTCGGAGGAGGCAGCGGAGTCGGAAGAGAGGCGAAGTAAAGAGGCGGGAACGAGGCAACATTGAAGAACTAGGTCTGAGTCAGCTCGATGGGGCTCGAAAGTTCAACTCGATTGTGATACGTGATAGTATGCAGTGGTTGAAGAATGCTAGTAAGACTGAGCCAGGAGGCTGTCACCTGCTCACGATCCGTGAATGGTGAATGGATGGAGTCCATATTTTTGTGAATGAGCTGTTAACGCGTGAATTGGAATATAATAGACAGGTTGTGCACAGCCGCATGCGGCTTTTGTGCATTGTGCAAAGCCGCATGATAGATCGAGGGTTTTATGAGTGTATCTATATTCATTTTGATGAATACTAGTAAATTAGGTGCTATACGGCATATTGAACCATTTACCAACCATGATGTGCAGCATTTTGACGTCATTTTTTGGCTTCTCCACAGCCGCTGTGCGGCTATGGCCGTGATGCTGCCAAAAAAAAGGCGATTTCCCACACTTGTTCCGCCCACCTGATGCCGGATCAGCACTCTATGGCATCTACACAAGGATCAAATTATGGCATCTACACAAGGATCAAATACATCATTAATAGGAAAAGAAAAGCCGCATGGTGCCGCATGCAGCTTTGCACAATGCACAAAAGCCGCATGCGGCCCATGCGGCTTTTGCACAACCTCTCTAATGTTTCTCGAAAATTGTACGGCAACACTACAATGTGAATATACCACCAATCAAGCATTCACCGAATTCACGGCAACCAGTGGATTTGTACTCCCAAGTTCAATGATTCACCCTACGCACCGGAATTCACCAATTCACCAATTCACCTGTCAGCTGTTCACACTATACATCAACACCTAGCTCACCAATTCACTGCATTCACCCAACTGAACCCCAAAATTCACCTGTATTAACCCAACCAAAGAGTTCACGAGTTCACCCAGGCCGTTCCCCCATGACCCATTCTTCCGTGTTGAAGATATGCCACCCAGTACATTTGCCAGGAAGTTTGAGCACCCAAGGATGGATGACACAACTCCGGCAGCAGGACAGAATTGCCACCGATAAAGAACTCGGCTGGGGGTGAGCAAATAAGCCTGATATTTAGCGAGGATGTAGCACCGATTTTATAGCCACGGGATGGAAACAAGGGGCTGGCAGGGCCTGGCGACTTAACATGGTGGTGAAAGAGAGGAAAGCAATGAGCACAGCCACTGATTGACACTGAATGATGAAGACGGTCGATCATTTTGATCTTGAGCAGCATGTGAAAGACTTCTTGCCTCTTCATTGAGCCCTCCAAGTATTGCAGGCTCTGTGTCTACGGCTATGTACGGACCGGACCACATAACCGCCACTGCGGTGGCTTGAAGACTGATCACCCTTTAGCACAGTGGCCGCCTGCCTGTCACGTACATCATCCCCGACCCATCAAGGCTTCCAGCAGGAAATCGCTGCCAATTAGCACTTGGTTGATGTTAAAGCAGTTTCAAGACAGGTACGTACCTTTTCTTGGTGGGAATCTAATTGACTTACAGTTATCAAAACAGGGAGAGGCATTGCAGCTGATAGTCAATCTGAGCTGTTCCGTAGTGGCACAGGGTGGAAGTATGTGAGCACAAGGGCAGCATCTGGTACGTGTTTTCTGGCAATGGTCTCAGAGTTGACTCCAGTATGTAAGTGCTTTTTTCGTTTGCATGACCGTAACCTGCATTGAACTGCCTTGACTTGAGATTGGAACATGTGACACTGGTCACTACAGGAATTCTGTTAACCCAGTGAATAAATGAATTGAGTTGCCACCTATTGGCGCGGTGAATCTGTGCATGTGCATTCACACATGAATTGGTGAGCAGGTTGAGACAGTGAACGGTCGATTCGGTGAATGCAGGTTAACAAGCTGATTGGTGAATGCGAGTCAATGATTGGGGTTGGCGGTATGGGTTGGATGAACTGCAGTGAATATGGTGAAACAGCCTGTATTCATGTAGCCGTACAAATGTATTGAAATATTGTATTTTATTCACCGGTTAACAGCTCATTCACAGAATTAGGGACTCCATCCATTCACCATTCATGGAACCTCCACTGGATTTATCAGGAGGGCCAAGGGTGCCACAACAGCTGCAGATTTAAATTTCAGCCAGCACCTACTGCTAAACTTGTAAAAAATGGTCCATCATATCCTCACCACCACCAGTCTGCTTGTGTATGTGCATTGCCGCCAAATCACCATTCACCATACCCTCCCACAATGTCCTTCACTCACTGCTGTTATACCGTCATGCATTTCATGCTCACTATTTCTTGGGACATCCATACATGCAGCAGCAGTACTATTGTATCATCATCATCCCTAATCCTGTGGCACTACCACCTTTGGAATGTGGGTGCACATTTGTGGCTGGTGCATCACTACCGAGTCCACCATCTTGATGTTGCATCATCATTCCTTTCTTGAGTGTATATGAATCTGCAGATGGATCACCGCTGCCATCATGATGTGTGCAGCAACACATTCATTCTTGTACTCTTCAGTTTGTGGCTACACCGCCAAAGTGCGGCCACGTTCGGCGCAGCTGGAACCCTCACCGCGGAGACAGCTGAAGCAAAAAATGTCCACACCTGGTCACTATATGGCCACCAGCTGCTCATTGCAGCCGGCTCTGCATCTGACCACCAGGTGGCGAGCCATGTGCGAGCCAGGTATGTGGGCCAGCTGCTGCCGACTTGAAAGAATTATTATATTTCAACGACCATACTACTCTGAATAATCTGAATCCGACCCAATATATATGTCTTCGTCGTCATCGGAGCTCTCCAGATATTCCTCCAACTCGCTGGCAGACTCTTCAGCCTCCTGTGCCACCCTCGCTTCTTCAGCGTCCTGTGCCGCCCTCGCCCGTGTGCTGGGTTGAGTTTTTCGCTTCGCTCGATTCGCAATCATAGAGTGTGCCGCAGGAAGAGCAGCAGCTTTTTTTGACCGCTTTCCTGCTGCCTTCTTCGACCGCGGGCCCCCGGGTCCCTTCTTTTGACGCTTTCGTGGTCTTTCTTCCACCTCAACCTCCTCGCCATTCTCGTTGTCCATCGCCGGCTGTTTCCGCTTTTTGGCCAGCGCAATTTCTCGACCGGCAACCTTCTCACGAAGCTGAGCGGCTAACTCAAAATGCTTGGCCTGCCGGTCGGGGAAGAGGAGAATGGGAGCGACGAGATCCCGCGGAAGAGTGGCGCGTAGGAGGTGAGAATTGTGAAATCCGTGCATATTGATGAAGAAGCGGTCAAGCGGTTCGTGAACGATATAGTGTTCAATCTGGTCAGACTCGACCCGTTCCTGCATGCGTAGCCGCTGTCCGGAAGCTTCGCACTTGGCAGAATTGCAGTTGTGCTGGACATTGAACTTGAACTTGATACTCTGAGTGGTTGGTGGTTCAGTGTTCAGGACAGAGTGATTTTGAACCATTGGGACAGTACCTTGGCTGGGACGATTGAAAACATTATTTCAGAGTCGCGCCGGACCAAAACTGGCATGCCGAAAATCTCGTCCCGCGAGGAGAGAATTTGGAAGAGCTCCAACACAACCAGCACCTCCTTCTCAGAATTCGCAAGAATATCGGAAATTCGGCCAGAAATGAGGGACGACTGCTGTTGGCAGCATTAATATCTTTTTATATTATTGTGGCGGACTCACCTCAGTGGTTGGAGATGTCGCAAACACCCATGAGCTCAGTAAGCACTCGTCGAGTGACTCACTGACTACAAATGAGCACTTGTTCCACATGGACTCTGGATCGTAGAGTCCATAGTTTACTGCGCAGGCAGCACTGGTTGATTTAAGAGTAAATGTTGGCCTTGGCCCTTCCCCTCGCTTGGCACTGACCAGTTTAAATTCACCTGTTGAATGTAGCAGGATAAGAGAACCCGGAATCGAACCCAATCATACCTGGCTTCATTGAGGTTGGCTCTGTCCATCCCAGGAGTTTTTGAAGAGTAGGATGGTCGGTCAGGAAATGTCTCACACCGCTACCTGCCCGTTCCCATTTTCCATCTTCTGTAACAGGCCACCATCCACCGGTGAGACGGTGTTTCAAACCCTCCTGATCCCCCAATTGCAGCGCAATATCTCGGCTCGGTGCTAGATGGTTCGACAAAATAGAGCAAAATCGGAAAACACCGTTGAAAGACTCAAAACCCTCTGTTATAACCCCGAGGAGCAGGCCAAACTGAACCACATCCTCATCTGGAGCGTGAACCAGTAGGTGATACTTGATCTTGGTAAGTATTTTCGAAGGGTCAATTGTTGCGAAAATGTCGAGAACGTTGGCCACCGCAACCTTGAGATCCTGCTAAAAGTACAAGTCAGCAACTCGGCTTTGTTGATCAAAGAAATAAATACACGATACTGCTGAAGGTCACGTATTTCAGGGACCCAAAGGAGCGCCGAGAGCTCGCCGGCCGCTTTCCAAGCGCTGAACTGATTGTCTGTAACGAGACCGTGAACATGGAAGACATTCGTCTGAGCCAAGGTTCTCAACTGCCGCCCGATCAGGGAGCCTGCATATTGCAGGATATACGCAGACCGAATCGGGTGAACAGAAAGTCCATCAATGTTTGTGGACTGGAGTCGCAAAGCGAAGGTTTTTTTCTGTTCAGCAGACCAAGGAGTGTGCGTGATATGCCAGATATATTTGACGATTCCGAGCAGGATGGTGTGCAATATTTCAATCGGTGTGTCTTTTGTGGGATCAAAACCTAAACGTCTCAACTATCAGTGTACACAAAATTCAAGGAAGAAGAACAACAACCTTTCGTAGTCAAGAAGCCACTGTAAATACTGTCTCGGTTCGCAACTGTCCATTGAACGAGTTCGTCCCGAATTTCATCGGACGAGCGATTGGGTTCGTCTTTCCGCATTTCCTTGAATCGCGATATGAGACCATCGATCCAGAATTGTGTGTACGCATCCTTGACTCCAGTATTGGTCTGTAGATCTTTGACTGGTTTGACGACCCCCGAGCATGCCAGTTTGACTTGTTTTTCGAGTTCGAGGATAATATTCTTTTGTTCGCAGGACACCAGCCTGGTACAGATTTAGTTTGTTATGAAAGTGAAGGCAGCAACTGACCTCGAAGAGTGCATGGTAACCCTCGTTTGTGGCCTTATCTTTCTAGCTCCCCCCAACCCGACATTTCCGACAAAAACAATTACCCTTTCCGCCGATGTGGGAGGCCACCTCACTCTGCATTGGATTGTCTGAAAATGCCATGTTGCAGTACATGCAAAAGCATGTTGCGTTTCCGAGCTCGTCCCGAACCTCCACTGGGTCATCGTGTGTTTTCCTGAGTTTTATTATTACTGTCATGCTGTCGGGACTTGAGAAACCAAGGACTCACTCAACTGCAGCCTTGAATTCAAGGTACTGCTCGGAAACACTTGCATTTTGGGAGGTTGAAACAAAATGGATGTGAAACTCCTGCTGCAGAACTTGCCGTGGTAAATTCTGGTGAGTCATGTATGCGTTCCAGTGTTTGTTCCAGGATTTGCTTCGATTTCCGGAAACATCGTCGGCGAAATAATTCACGAAGCTGGAATACATGGGACGGCCTTTGGCAATTTCTCGTTTGGGGTTTGGCATGCGGGCAGGGTGGCCTGCGGCGATGGTTGAAGCTATACAAAAATGTTAGTCTAAAGAGATGTTGAACGAGCAGTCCGAATTCACCTCCCCATTTAGGAATCTTACCCGCATGCTCGAGATCATAGTAGTTCTTTGCCAAATCCTCCGCACAAACAAAAACGAGGGAAGTGTCGTTAATCATGCCCAAGCTCTCAAGTTGAGTTCAATAGTCAGATTGGCAGCAGTGGAACACCGACAAACCTGATCATCCACTGTAACGGTGAATGCGTCAGCATAGACCCGACCACGGAACTTGATCCAACGAATGGAGACCACGAATCTAGCATCGCGAAGCTGGGCCAGCTCGTTTACATAGTAGTGGCTCACTCCGGCATCGTACATGGGGCTCAGAATGTCGAGATCCATATTCTTGCGCCACTTATCAGCATGCCAGATCTCACGAATAATACCGTCCTCTGGAATTTCTGGGTATATGTGAATTAGTTTTCGGGTCGCCGGATTGGACCAGTCCTTGATGAGCAATGCCGGTGAGTTCAGGAAGGGGTTCAATACCAGCGGAACGACGAACCTTGGCAATAATCGCTCTGGGATCATTCATAAAAAATATGTTCCCCATGGGAGACTTGCAAGGAATACTTGGAGTGCCGCACTGAGCACGCAGTTCTTTTTGAACCCGGCGGAGATGGTCAAAAGATGGCACGTCCTTGCATCCTGCTTCCTTCAGAAGCCACAGGAATACGCGCATCAGCGAGCTAGAAACTCGAAGCCGGGGAAGATTGTCCAGGACATCAAGGAGGAACATCTGGAATTAAAGGTCAGCGCCGTTATGAAGCCGTTGGAGAGTTTATACACCATTTTCGTCGGATACGGGAACCACTGCGTCTCGGGAGGAACTACTGTTCGGGTATTTTGAACATCTTGGGGTTCTGGGTCTAGAAAATCTGAGAGAAGGGTCAGCTGCGTATGAAAGCCAGTAAATGCAGACGCGGTTGGGCATCAAAAGCGAACAGGAGTACTTTACGCGCCGCATCACATCAATCATGTGATCGAGACGAACCAACTTCGCGACTCGGTGCTTTTCCCTTCCACCTCGAACAAACGCACAAGACTCACCAATATTCCCGATAACCTCTGCCAACCAATCGTCTTCGTCCTCCTCCTGTCCACTTTCTGCATTCTCTAACCCAAAGCCCAACTTGCTGGCCGTCGCCTCTGGATTCCACAAGCCAAAGATCTCGGCTTCCTTCCGCAACCGCTGCTCTTCCATCTCTGGCTTTTCGATGTTGTCCCCCGCGCTAAACTCTGCCCCGTTCATTCTATAATTTTCCCACATCTCTCGCTCGGCGTCGCTGACTTGTGCTGACGATGTGGCGCCAACTGGCCCCGGGAAGGATGGCGCGACAAACTGGATTTCACGCAGCCTGTCCGTCGCAGATGCAGCTGCTCTCTCCTCCTCGAGGCGAATCACTCTCATTTCTCTCTCCTTTGCTAATCTAACCGCTTGCAAGTGCGGGGCTTTTGTCAAGTGGGATGCACCGTTCTTGAGCAAAATCCAGCTCCGAAGCTCTTCAGCTATATGATCATTACAGACCCTGCACTGGACCTCGGTGCGATCCTCGTTGAATCGGAAGTCTGCAGCCCTCAAAATGTGAGTCCAAGAACTCGACCCTTGACAATGGGACAACGTACCCTCGTCGCGAAGTTTACTCGTTCCTTTCGGTGGCATCGGTCAAGAGGAAAACGAGGCGTTCCTTGGGCTTCAATCGGCTGCTACCTGCTCGGCATCTGAGGTTATTCGACCTCGCACAGCTGGAGACTATTGTAGCCGGTTTTTTCCCAGTTTGGAATCCGCAGATATATAACGCGCAGCTGGTGCCTTTTTCCCCCCAACTCCTGCTCCCTCCCCCAAGATGTCGAGCCGCCAAAGCACTCCGGTTGATTCCGACGATGAGATGATGAACGCTATGGCTCAGGAAACCCCGACTGCCCTCCGAACCAGTGCTGGCTTGAAACGCACCCATGCCGCCATGACCAGGGACGACAACACAGGCTCTGACAACGAGCATGGGCCCGCCTCTCTCCTCCCTTTTGCCGCTGCCTTGCCAAACCAAAATGTAGTAGCTATGGCGAAGCACTATGCGGACAAGCAGCGCATCCGCGGAGAGCAGGTTACAGAGCTCGACGTGTTCTTGAAGGTTAGCTGTCTGTCTCTACTTCCCCGCTAATCTTATTCTAATTTGCGGCAGGACCCTACCCTTCTCCGGGAGGCCAAGTTACTCATCAATATGTTTGCCTTGCGCAACCACTTCGACAAAATCATTGCATCCAACCCTGGGTTCGAGCTTTCTCCCGACCTTGAGGCGAGTCTTCTGTCTTTTCGACTCAACTCGTCCATGATCTGGAACTGTAGATGAACATTATGAAATATGCGCCCGCCATTATCCTGTCCGACAAGATCAGTACGTACAAGGGTGAAGGGCTGAAGACTGCTCTCCTTGTAAGTGTCCTTCCTTTCTTCCTCCCTTGTGGTACGATACTGACGGGGCCGCAGGAGGTCATGAAGAGGCTCCGATTTGGCATCCCTGTCGGCTTGGAGAAGATTCCCGCGGATTGGGCCAAGGTTGTCTCGTTCGCGGAGTATGCACTCACCCAGACACACTCCAAAACCAAGAAATCTGTCAGGGCTAATTTCATCTTCGACTTTCCCGCTTCCCGACACTGATGGCACTCAGATTCGCACCAGTTTCAAGCCCACGACCAACAAAGATACGAAAGTCACCACATACGCGCCGGATTCGGAGCATCAAAATATTTTCCAGCGCTGTCGTGAAAGGCAGCCAGTGCTCTGTCACCATTACGCTGTGCTCGCGTGTCGCTCTCATGGTATGTCAATACTCAATTAAACCCTATCTATCTAATCTATCTTAGCGCAAGGTATTCCTGAAACATCCAGGCCCAAATTTCTGGGACAAGCTTGATTTCAAGCTGGAAGAAATCCGTAACAAGGCGGGGGTAGATTCGAAGAAACTTGTCAGGTATGGGCGACTTTATCTATTCCCCTGGTGTTGCAAGCACTGATAAATCTTCCAGGGGTTTCCGCCACATCCTTGAGCAGGACCAGGAGAAGCACGGCCAGAAGACGTACACGGACTCCGACATCCCAGATAGGGTCGACGACTTCCAGCAGCAAGTCGACAACATCATCGACATCAACATCGGTGCGATGGATGTTGCAACGTCTGCTCAAGCCCAGCCCAGTGCAGTGTAGAGGGCCGGAAAGGCTTAGATAGATGAAATAGAGTGTGCGCACATGAATTGATATATTTTCTTGGGATTCTCGCTACCGAGCCCGGGGGGAGAAGGAGAGGGTGGGAACCACAGCTGGATGGGAACCGCAGCTGAAGCCCAGGCGCGCCGGGTGTCTGGCCGCCAGCTGGAAGTGGACACACAATGCAGCTATTTGCTGTTCAACATAGCGGCCAGTCCATCGGCACCTGTCCACCAGCCGGAGTCGGCATGTGCCGCACATGTTGGCTGCACATGGCGGCCAGGTGTCTGCCAAATGGCGGTGTACACTGCAAATAGGGGAGAATGTAAAGAGCCGAAATCCCTCTTGCCTATTTGGAACACACATGCTGGGGGATAATACTCAATAACTAGCTGCTTGTCAAGTACATATAAATAAATAGGATTTCCATTTTGAAGTAGGTACTTAGACTGCTTCTAGAGCTTTACATACAAGTTGTGAAAGCTCATACTACTTGCTTACCAAGACATCACCCAAATCCATCTACTCCTCATCTTTGGTGGAGGGAGTATTTTGGTAAGGGACATTGTATCCCACCAGATGGCCTATGTTCTCTTGGTAGTCTTCTAGAACATCACTGCCAACACAAGCAAGCCTTTCGTCAACACATTGGACCTCCTTTGCCTGAGATGACTGCTCAAAAAGCAATCTTGCTGTTTCCCAAAGTTCTCTTGCTTTCAGCATATCACTGTACTCATGAAATATGTCACCCAGTCTGCGCATACATTCTGCTTTGCTCTGGTGGATATCCATATAGGTGAACCCCACAAGGGTGACAGTGAACAAACTCATAGCAGTGTCCTTGTCCCCTTGTATGAGGAACATGTCCCCAAAGAACTGCAGGCCTTTGTAGACTTGCAGCTTTGCTTTCAACTTGAGAGAATATACAAGAAGTATGGTTACCCAGTTCAATATTGATTCATCTGCACCCCAAGAGTTGACATTGGCCAATCGTTCAAAACAGAACAACTTGATTTCACTGTTTTCTGGGGCTAATTTCAAAGACCTTTCAAAAAGTCTCTTTGCTGCTGGTAGGTCCTGTTCCCTGAGATGCAGATCTGCAAGCATCATATCACACCAGATTATGAATGATTTGTGACCCATAGTAGTGGATATTGACCGAGCATGATTAATATTCTGTTGTACATCATGTTTTGGAACACCTATCACCACCTCAATTTCAGAAACATTCAGCAATGCAAGAGCATGGTACTGGACATCTCGGTCCACAGAAATCTTGAGGATCCTGGTATAAATTTCCCTGGCCTCATTATATTCTGATTTACACTTGTGGACTGTGGCCTGGAGGTTCATGATGGCGAGATTGAGCTCGCTACCAGACATGCCGCACAGAGAAAGGAGACTTTGTGCCATGATACCCAAAGAGAGACTTTTTTTGTGGTGGCCAAGCTCTCGCCAGCACAGGGCTTGTATACGGACTGCTTCTGCTTCTCCATACAAACTCCCAGAAACCCTTCCCAATTTTTCGGCTTCATATGCGTAAATTTGGGCTACAGAGTACTTCCCAAGCTGAAAGTTAATCCATGCAAGCATACATAGTGCGTGACTGTGTCTTTTTCTGTTCCCAGTTATATTTGCCAAGGAAATGGTTTTTTTGCACAGATTAGCAGCCTCAACAA
Source organism: Mycena albidolilacea (assembly GCA_029282495.1). NCBI lineage: Eukaryota > Fungi > Basidiomycota > Agaricomycetes > Agaricales > Mycenaceae > Mycena > Mycena albidolilacea. The sequence continues at coordinate 1,400,694 of JARIHO010000013.1, read as the reverse complement.
GATCAGCTTTGAATTCCTGATAGTAATATACCATTCCGCCATAGAGTCTGCCTAGAAGATCCAGTGTTAGTTCTCATCAGCAATGTTTAAATGTAGAGCACACATTTAAGATCTGGATCATCAAAGTGCTTGAAGTGCTCCAAAACTTGGGAGGCCATAGCTTCAGGATCAGAGATGGGGTAAAATTGCCAGAGGAGGAATAACTCAATCAGAAAGTAAGCCTTGAGTCGATGATCATTGAGCTGGGGAAGGAGATCTTGGATTTGCCCCATTAAAGGAGTCTGTGTTTGCAGGTTGATCTGGCTGCACTGACTCAAATAACATACACAGTAGATGCTTCTTGATAGGGTCAGTTGTTTCTGCTTTAAACCCCATTGCAGGACATTCTGGATATTTGTGTAATTGGATTTTATTCGGGGGACCATGCTGGAACTTGACTGAGTTCCAGAGTACTCTTTGTAAAATTCAAGAATCTCCTCAAAATATTTGAGGAGGCTCCGAACAAGATGGTCTCCAGGAGGCTGGTATTGTTGCAGGTATTCTCGGATAGGCATCAGCACCTTCAATCTTTTATGCTCATCACTGTAGGCAAGAGCAGTGGATTTTAGTGCTATCTTGCATTTAAGAATATTTTCAAGTGGTAGTTTGCTTTGGATGAAATCTATATCTGCCAAACCATCTGGGAGCATTGACAAGAGGCTCAAAAGTTCTTGTGAATGAGGAAGCAATTTGACCCGAGGACTTGATAAGGACAGGGAAATGGACATATCCAGGTTGGATCTTTTGTCAAAGCCTTCTGATATCAGACAGGTCTTGTCCTTGTCCCAGTGGGACAAAACAGTGGAGCAGCCTTCAGTGTCAGCCAAATGAGCAAGGAGACTAATTGCAAGTGGCATGTTGTCTGTCAGAGAGAGGATTTGGTCAACCTCCTCCACATTGTGTCCACTATCTGCAATATCAGCAAATGTAAGATGAGCTGCCTCTTGATCCAATGGTTGCAAGGCTCTCAAAAAAGGTTTAGTCCATAGGACTTTGGCAGGTCGCTCCATTCCTCGCATGGTAATCTGAGATTGGGTAAGTTGGGAGTATAGTTCAAAAATCATTTAACTTGCCATCAGTGCAAGATGTTCCACACCTGTGAGCAGTGACAGCAATTCTTCAATGTCACCACGAGAACTCACTGGCTCCCACAAGGTCTCAAGTTCATCTAGAATCAAGAGACTTGATGGATTTTTTGAGAAATGCTGCAGCACAGATTGGATAAGAACCTTGCTAGGCTTCAGTCCCAGATGGGCTCCAATCAGGTTCACAAGGTCGAGTTTAGTTGCTGCAGAGTTGCAAGCAACAAAGAACCTATTCTGTGCACATCTGGTCTCAATGTCTGGGTGGTGCAAAAGAGCTCTTGCTAGGGAGGTTTTTCCCATACCACCTGCACCCAAAATTGCTATCCTCGGAGTGCCGGTGTTAAAGAGATGAAGAAGTTCTGCAAGCTTTGACTCCCGGCCATGGAAAATCTTTGGCTTTGATGGCAGCATTGAGATTGAGTTTGAGCTGAAAATTAACTCATAAAATGAGTATAATCTCTTAGAGAAGATGGATACTGTACCTATCAGAAGACCAAGAATAATGTCCGCTTATCTATTGGACAGTAGGTATATGTCTAGTGACACACAGTTGCATTACTTACTGTGGATGCTCTTTCTGAAGCAGTTGCTTGAGACAGTTTTTTAATCATCTTAAACACTTCTTCATGTCTCTGTTCTGCATCTTTCTGCATCTCCATGATATCTGGTAGAGCCTGAGGTCTTTCAATCTATCAAAGATATTCTATGAATTGCTGCTAGACAAACTTGAAAACAGACCTGAAAGAAGTCAAAGCTTTGTTGCAACCCAGCTTGACAGTCCTTGAGTAGTGTCCCAATTTCACCTTGGTGGAAGAAACTTTTCACTTTGTTACCTTTTGTTGGGCCTCCATGAAAGCATATATTTTGTGAAGGGTCCTGTTAGCATTGGTCAGTGTATAATGGATTTCCGAATAAAGAAGGAAAGCACTCTGTGAATCTTCCAACCTGGTTCAGAACCTCAGGAGGCATTTCTCCACCCACATCTGACTTGATATGAACAATCAGGATTGCATTCAGCAATTTATATATCTGCTCCAGAAGCTGAACACAGTCATTTTTGTGTTTGCTAATGGTCTAGCGAGTGGCTGCTTGATATCAATGAGAATTACTTCAACAAAACTCACCTGGATATTTTGCAAGATAGCTTGAGTTGTATTAATTATAGCACCTAGGAATGGAGTTTGCATGCTATCTGCAATGATTTGCAGGGTATCAGTGGTCATGGTCAAGCATATCACCACATTTTCTTGTCTATTCTTCTGGACAGTTGGTGGAGGCATGTTGGGAGTGCAGTTACCTTGTGAGGTCCTGGGCTTTTATGCTCCCATCCATGGGTTATCAGTGCCACTGGTTCTTCCATTCCATCACCAATCTGCCAAAGATCAAACACAAACATGATATTTCACACCATCTCCAAGATGGAGGTCCCCATGCTGACGAGATCTGCATCACATCTACATCACACATGGCAGGGCCTGGCAGGGTACTTATATCAAAGTTATCCAAGGAGGATGGCTGTTTGACAGATTGTGTTGTGCACTCTACTTGCAACCTCATTCTGAAGTCTGTTCATTACCACACCCTGATTGGACTTATTATGTAAGCATTTCGCTTTACCATCAGCCTATTTGTGATGCAGCCATCAGATGTCTACACTTGTTTGAGAGACAACAAAATGGTTCTTTTTGGTCTTCATGAGGGGAGGATCTGACAGAACCTGACCAGGACCTAACCAAGCCTGATATGCCTCCCTGCCCAACCTGATGAGGCCAGCTCATGTCTGATATGTAGTTAGGTCCCATCAGGACCTGATCAGAGATATTGGATTTTTCTGACACAGGAGCAGAATCATGAATAGCCGGGAATCCAATCTGTGTTGGATTAGAGGAATCCTACATACAGCAAACCTGATGGATCCTGTAGGCCCGAGAGTGGAGAGTGGTAGTACACAAGTACATGGTTTCAGCTTGATTATGCCAGCTTGCCGAATTTAGTCATGACAGCCTTTGGCAGCGTCTTCAAGATTTTTGCAAGTTTTCCTATTCTTTGTCCTCTTCCATCATGGCCAACAATCCTAACCAGCCCAACCCAGCATACATGCATCCATTAGATTTCGAAAGTGAAAGGGAAAGTGAGAGGGAAAGGTAGCGCATGCACACACATTCATGTTCAAGTTCAAATTCTCTTGGAATAAAAAAGAACTAGATCTAGCAACCCAATTTAACTCGTGAAATCCTTCTTTGCGGGGTACTCATTTCGACTTGGAATTGATGCTGCTAATGCCCACCGCGTTGGATATCGGCGATACCGGAAATAACCTCTACATACAACCTCGTGCCGCGCTGTGATTTGAACCAATGGTGGTTGAAATCTATGTGTCAGGTACAGTACAGTAATGCTCCGTTGCAGATGGTCGGTTGCCCAGATATATATATGTGTTTGGAGAACACACCATGGCCAAAGCTGTCCTCTCTTCTCGAAATAAATCAGCTTTAAAGGAGGTTGAAGCCTGAAGACAGCAATAGTGTACGGTGGGTGTTGAGGAACTGCGCATAGGTGTGCGTCGTGAGGCCACTGGTACCGGTACCGGACTAGGTGCGATTAAGCAGAGAAGACAGCCTTAATAAATCGGCCCGAGCTGTGGATAGTTGTGAGGTCCTGGCAACAGACTGGGAGCATCAGCAAATCATGATGTCTGCCGTATGAAGGTCCCCTTTACGTAGCAATACGTAGGAGTACGGAGGAATACGTATCTGGCTTTAAATACGTAGAAATATGTAGTGCTGTGTATCACTTAGCCGGATACGTATTGCCACGTATTGCTACGTAGACCTTCATATGGCAGAAATCATGGTTTGCTGATGAGAATGAAGCCTAAGGTGTCCAAGCCCAGGTTCCTACCCAGCCGCGGTTACGAGGTTCATCAGACAGAGCAGGGTATAATCTATTTATTGAGAGACCGGAAAAATCGGACCGTGTGACTGTGATGTTATATAGTCACAACTTGAGGGGATGAACCTCTCCACAGCGGCTGGAAGAAAATATTAGTAAACAACATAGCCACCCCACAACCACTATTTTTGAGAATTCCAGATAAAATCCTTCACATTCTTCCTCACTCACAATAAAATATGTGCTCATGTCAGGTGCACATTTGTACTCAGTATGAACTCTTGGAGAAATTTTCGTGCTCATGCCAAATCGTGATGAAGCTTACTGCCCCAAATATGTACAGAATTGCGGTTTGTCACTGATACTGTTGAAAGTAGCTGGAGAAAAAATATGCAAAGCCTCCGGGAGAACTTATGCAGTCATTTAAAAGGTGAATGATGCTCGAGAGTATTTTATTCCACCAAAGGGAGGGAAGATGAGAATATCAATTACACCAGATTCTCCAAGTTGTGGCTATGTTGTTTACAGATATTTTCTTCCAGCCGCTGTGGAGAGGTTCCTCCCCTCAAGTTGTGACTATGTAACATTACGGTCACACGGTCCGAATTTTCCGGATACTGATTTCTCTGTATCCAAGTGTAATCTCGCTACTCTGTCTGAGGAACCTCGCAACCGCGGCTGGGTAGGAACCTGGTCCAAGCCCGGCTTAGAAGACAGCACGATGACTCGACCGGACTCAGATGCTGTTGATTATCAGCGCTGCACATCGCTAGGCAACTGGCCTCGAGGGCGGACCTCAAGGCGGGTTGGGCCGAGTATAAATCTTAGCCTAAGCCAGCTAGGTGAGCCTAGGTCTAAAACGCTAGCTGAGCACACCCTAACGTGCACCCAAAAACGGGGATTGAAAAGACGAGAAAGAAGAGCAAGTGGGCCGACGGTCGCATCAAGACCCACGTGGCGCGACGGTCGCATCAGCCTGCCGCGTGGGGACTATTTGGCGTTGTTTTTCCCACCCACTGTTGTGCTCATCTACCGTATATTTAACGAAACGACGAGATTTTGTGGGTACATGTTTGTACTATCTCCTTTAGTCTATCCCCAGTGGGCCTCCTCTCGACGACAACTTACGACCGGCGAAGCAGTGGTCTGCGGACTGCGAGAAGCTGTTGGAGTCATGACTCATTGGCATTTCCCTGTGCAGCATTCTGCGGACCGCGGTAAGCTGTTGAAGGCATTGCCGGCCGCGCATCGATTTGCCGACGTCTTTATATTTATCCTTGAATGTCTGCTCGTAAGATTACCTTTCTCCTCCCGTTCACTTCACAATGACTGTACTCAACGCCCGGGGATCCCCCCCAACCGAAATCTGGACGATGTTTTTCACTGTCAAGGGTTCTTCCACTATCTAGCACTTGCATACTTATTCATTTCATTGGCGTCCCTGAGCCGGAGCGGAGCGCAGGCATATCTTGTCCTACACGTTATATTCGGCAGCGCAGTCAATCGCCTTTGTCGTTATCTATATCGACTTTCCTTTGCTACTTTGTCTCGGCGACTTGAAAGGCCTTTGTGTGGACGCACTACTTAAGCCGACGACGGGAGACTTGGGATTGCATTAGGAGTACCTCTGTGGCACAAAGACACCACCTTGGAATTGGAACCAATCGCCTCTCTGAGCCGACTCGCCTCCACCCCACACGCGCCTAGTACGACCGGCTCGTGCTTCCCCCGCGTCCTCCTAAACACCTCGGACCACAAACAAAACTCGAAGCAGTAGAGCAGAGCACGACGGGGACGTACCTCCCGCGCGCGATGGCGTCTGTCGTTGGTTCCCAGAAAGGTGTGTCCTTGGTCTTTTGCTTTGAATTTGGCTTCGTCTTTCTTTGGCATCTCTTCTGTATTTTTGATTTCTTGTGGGGAACAACTTCTGCATCTGGGGCGGGACGGGAAGTGATCGGAACGAACGCGGGCCCAGTTTAGTCTGTATGCGTTGGGTCGGCCTGGGCCGTTGTATCGCTCTGTGGAGGTGGCTCTGGGTCGGCCGTTGCCGGACTTTGGCCTCCGTTGCTGGGAGGCATATGGGCTTCTGGATGGGACGGAACGCTGTGATGAGAACGCGGGACTCTTGAGTGCGGGCGGGGCGGTGCGAGTCGGCGTCCACCTTGGGGCCGGTGGGGTCGCCCACCGGGAGTGGTGGGAATCCCCATCCCATCCCAACTGTTGATTAACCATCCTTCATCCTGTTTGTGCCGGACGGATGGACGGACGAACGGACAACTGCTCGTTCCTTCATTGATTCGGTGATTGGTGCTGCGTCTTGTTTCTGCGATGGTCGGTGGGTGGTGGTCGGTGGTCGGTGGTCTGTGGTGCGTGGAGTCGTGTCCGTGTCTGCGCCCCCTGCCGTACGCAATTCAGGTCGCGGGGGACATGGTGCGCGCGCCCAAATCCCAAATGAACTCGGTGCTCTTTTGGTCGGAGCGAGGAATCACGATGTAGGCGCGGTGACTTGGACATCGCCGCGGTCGCATAGCACGGCAAGTGCGCTGCCATCTGCGTCGCAGCAACTCACGCGGGGTGGTACGGCGTCTGGGCCGGGCGAGGGGCATAACAGTCGTGCGGCGGGGCACGAGCAGTGTGACGATGGCATGCAGGCTTCACTTGCGCAGCGACGCATGCTGGTGGTCGCGAGAGAGGTCGTGTGCGAAGTTGGAGGGAGGCGGGGACGGGCGGTGGGCGAGAAGAGCAGTGCGAGGCGGCTGCACGAGGGGCGGGGATCTAGACCATTGTTGCGGACATAGAACGACGTTTTCAGGCGGCCGAGGACACAGACTAGGGAGTGCGGGGGCAGAATGACTGCAAGGAGGGTTAGTATACGCAAGGAAAAGGATGGAAGGCGAAGAGGAAGGAGGGGAAAGAGAGGATAGGTGGTGGCCGCTCTGCTCATGTAGTAAAAGCTGTTATTCGACAGAGTCGCGTCGACGCGTGCGTAGTGTACTTGAGGCGTGGCAAAGGCAAGGGCATCAAATCTGCAAAATGGAGGTCGTTAGTTCGTGCTCAGTGGGTCAGGGCAGAGAATGGGAGGGACAGACATTGGAGGAAGGAGGGTAAGAGAGATGGAGTAGACGGAGGAAGGAATCAGGCGAGAAGGCGAAGCATCGGTGACTGGGCGGAGTCTTTGAGACGGCAAATAGGCATAGATGGGCTTATTCTTGAGGTAGAAGTGGGCAGTAAAGTGCAGCGTAGTAGCGGAGTGCAGCGCTGGAAAAGAACAGGGGGCGAGCGCAGCGGTCGCAGGAGACGGGAATACATGCCTCACGGCATATTGACTGAAGGCGAATTGCCGAGTGGGAAATGAAAACGCCACCGTCAGATAGCTGTACCGCCGTGTGATTAGAAGAAAGCGTTTGTATTTTGGTGTTTGGTACCAAATGAACAGACTGACAGTGAAGCCCACGCATGCATGCCTGATGTTCCGCAACACACCGCCGGAGTGAGATTTGCCGACGATAATGTCGGAAGGAGTCTACTGTATCTGTACGGAGGTTCCGAATGGGATCCACCTTCCCGCCGGGCCGCCTCGCCTTGTCCGCGTCCTCGGGGTGCGAGATAGGCGCCGATGGAAGCGCTAGGATAGAGACCGGAGCGAGCCGATATCGATGGTCCATGCCTTTACAGCAGTTTGGCGTGGACGTCTGACATATATAAGATCGACTTCCTGGCGTCCAAGCTTCTCGACCTTTCCCCTCGTAATCATGTCCGAGTTGAAAACAGTGTGAGTATCCCGAACCTCCTGTCGAGAGTACTGATTCAATCCATCTCTATTAATTAGCATCCAGCTTCAGAGTAAGCACCTATCTATGCTGATGCCGCTAAATCATACTCAGTCGATTCTCGCAGGTATCTGTGTCACTTCCTTGATTATCCCCCACAATGATCTTCCGGGTGACATGAAAATGTTTGCCCAGCTCATCATTGAGGGAAATATTTTCCTGCAAACCTTGCCGGTGGTACCGGAGCAGGATAAAATGAGTTGGAAACTTGGGTTTGGGTGTAACATGTGAGTGTGTGATGCCTTTGCAAAAGACACTGAGGATTCACTTCTTCTCAGCCCACCCCATGCTCCTACTTTCTCGGTGACCATCCTGCGTCAGAGTGAAGCTGAAGGAACACGACTTCTTGGCTACATTGAAATTGGGCGAAGCAAAGTTCTTGGATCTGTGGAATCGAATAGGTGTAGTAGGTAGCTTCCCCATCATCTGAACATCATCACTGAAGAATACAATTCAGCCCTCCAGCTCGAGTTCAATAAAGTGAATCTCGATGGCCCATGTCTCAAATTCAGTGCTGGTTTCACAGTTTCCGAGTTGCCGTACCAGGAGTTTCTCATTAGCATGGCGGAAAATACAAGTAAGATTTCCTACATATTGTCGGACCACTCCCTGAGTCATTTATAGTTGCCTCTGTCAAGGGTCATGAAATCGGAAGTGAGCTGCAGAAGATGTATAAAGACTCCAGGGAGAGCGAATTTTCTATGGATGCCTTGCAGCTTCGGGTGATCCACGAGAGGATTCTCCTGTGCTACCAAAGCAATGACAACAGGGCTCGGCTGCTTAAAATACTTGGGGATATTCTTTCACGGTGTTACCAGATATCTGGGGCTGGAGATACTCTGAACCAGGCAGTCTCTGCATACAATGATGCAGTGCGGGATAACCCAGGGTCTGTCAGCTATCTTGCAGATCTTGGGATGTCCTTGCTATGTCGCTTTGAGCGGCTTGATGATCTCAGTGACATCAACAGATCTGTCTTGATGCTTGAAGATGCTGTCCAGCTTACTCCACATGGCCACCCTGACATGCCTTCCAGATTGAACAGCCTTGGGAGTTCACTTTCCTGTCGCTTTGAGCGGCTTGGTGATCTCAGTGACATCAACAAGTCTGTCTTGACGTTTGAGGATGCTGTCCAGCTCACTCCAGAAGGCCACCCTGACAAGCCTTCCAGGTTGAACAACCTTGGGATTTCGCTTTCCCTTCGCTTTGAGCGGCTTGGCGATCTCAGTGACATGAACAAGTCTATCTTGATGTTTGAGAATGCTGTTCAACTCACTCCAGATGGCCACACTGACAAGCCTGGGAGGGTGAACAGCCTTGGCAATTCGCTTTTGGGCCGCTTTGAGCAGCTTGGTGATCTCAGTGACCTCAACAAGTCTGTCTTGATGTTTGAGAATGCTGTCCAACTCACTCCAGATGGCCACCCTGACAAGCCTGGGAGGTTGAATAGCCTTGGCAATTCGCTTTTGGGTCGCTTTAAGCAGCTTGGTGATCTCAGTGACCTCAACAAGTCTGTCTTGATGTTTGAGAATGCTGTCCAACTCACTCCAGATGGCCACCCAGACAAGCCTGCAAGGTTGAACAGCCTTGGCAATTCGCTTTTGGGTCACTTTGAGCGGCTTGGTGATCTCAGTGACCTCAACAAGTCTGTCTTGATGTTTGAGGATGCTGTCCAGCTCACCCCAGATGGCCACCCTGACAAGCCTGGAATGTTAAACAGCCTTGGGAATTCGCTTTTAGGTCGTTTTGAGCAGCTTGGTGATCTCAATGACATCAACAAGTCTGTCTTGATGTTTGAGAATGCTGTCCAGCTCACCCCAGATAGCCACCCTGACAAGCCTTCCATGTTGAACAGTCTTGGGAATTCGCTTTTGGGTCGCTTTGAGCAGCTTGGTGATCTCAGCGACATCAACAAGTCTGTTTTGATGTTTGAGGATGCTGTTGCTCTCACTCCAGATGGCCACCCAGATAAGCCTTCATGGCAGAATAACCTTGGGAAATCACTCATCAGGCGTTTTGAGCGGCTCCATGATCCCAAAGACTCTCAACAACTGCTACTTCACTACACTTCAGTGGCACACTCAGCAACAGGCCCTGCTAGCATACGATTTGATGCAGCCAAAAGGTGGGCAAAACATGCCCATATTCACCACCCATCATCCATACTTTACGCATATACTACTGCCATTGACCTTCTGCCTGAATTGGCATGGCTGGGGCTGTCTATACCCGATCGGTATCATCACCTCTCACAGGCAGGCCAAGTTGTAAGAGATGCTGCTTCAGCTGCAATTTCAGTGCATGACTACCAGAAGGCAGTGGAGTGGCTTGAACAGGGTCGTTCAGTTATCTGGGGTCAGCTTCTCAATCTGCGCACACCAGTAGATCAACTGAGGGAGAACCATCCTGACCTTGCTAATCGGCTTGTCTCTCTCTCTACTTCATTAGAAACTGCTGGCATCCAGAGCAATGCTGTTGCTGATCATACAAAGCCACAGTCACCTGAGTCCATTGCACAACAACCACATGCCCTTGCTCTTGAACGGGATCGCCTCCTGCAACAGATCAGAGGCTTAGACGGGTTTGAGAGGTTTCTCTTACCAAAGCCAGTTTCTGACCTCTCACAAGCTGCGAAGATGGGCCCAGTCGCTATTGTAAATATCAGTGACTATGGGTGTGATGCTCTGATCCTCCTACCAGGGCTTGCAGATGGGGTTGTCCATGTCCCACTCCCTGACTTTACACTGGTTGGGGCACAGCTCTTGACCAATTGTCTGGCATCAATTGTGGGAGGCCCTGGACATAGTGCTAGGTCATCTGGTTTCCCTGGCTTTCTGGCAGGAAATATTGCTCTAGATGATATCTTTTCCCATAGTCCCGGGCACAATACAATGTTCGATGGATCTCATGAGGTGGAGATGGCTCCAGATGATATCTTTTGCTTTGTTCTCTCTGAGCTCTGGTATAAAATTGTTCACCCAGTCCTGAAGGCACTCGGAATTACGGTAAGCTATCTTAATTAGCACATCTGATTCCCATCTTAATGATATCTATAGACTCCAGAAAGTCAAGATTTGAGACGTATATGGTGGTGTCCAACAGGGCCATTAGCATTTCTCCCTATCCATGCAGCAGGACTTTATGGTGAAAACCAAGACATTGGCTCCAAATTATCTGACTTCCTGATTTCATCCTATACACCTTCATTGACTGCCTTGATTGAAGGGTTTTGCCCACATTCTGAATTCCAGGGAGAACTTCAACTCCTTGCTGTCTCTCAACCGTCAGCCCGGGGACAATGTGATATTCTGGGCACTCAGGAAGAGATCAAATATATTCAGGAGCATGCCAAGGGAAAGGTTACTGTTCTTCCATTGAATCAAGATATGGCCACAATAGAAAATGTTCAGAAGGGCATGAAGGATTCCAGATGGGTCCATTTTGCCTGCCATGGTGTGCAAAGCACCTCTCCAGCTGAAAGTGCCCTCCTCCTTGCCGGAAGTTCACGGTTGACAGTCTCTGACATCATCCAGCTCAATCTCCCAAATGCTGATCTGGCATTCCTTTCTGCATGTCAAACTGCCACTGGCTCCACAAAGCTCCAAGACGAAGCAGTTCATCTCACTGCTGGCATGTTACTAGCAGGATACCGAGGTGTAATTGGGACAATGTGGTCTATCATGGACAATGATGCCCCACAAGTTGCCAGAGATGTTTATGCCCATTTATTGGAGAGATCACCTCCAGATCCAACAAGGGCAGCTGAGGCATTGCATCTCGCAGTTCGGAAGCTTCAAGAGCAGCCTGGAGGAAAGAAGTCATTTTTACACTGGGTGCCTTTTGTACATTTTGGGGTTTAACTTCAGGGATATAATAATTGTGCAGGATATGCATAGGTGTAGAAGTAGTTTGGTAGTAGTCCCTGTTTCTGTAGGACTGCTTCTGAATTTCAGTCTTGATTTGATTTGATGGTGTGTTAGAGGTTACAAGTTACCACTTCTACAAGAATCTTGACAAGTCCTATTTATATCATGTTCAACTCGATGTTTGTGAAGCTTAGTGACTGGAAGAACAGAATGTCAGAGACAGGAACTCAATGTCTGGGAGCAAAAGCAAGACTTGTGATACAAAACATTGAACTCAACTTGTCACTACACTCAACCGGAAATCAAGCCAATTGGGAACTTGAGACTCAAGCCAAAAAAAAATCACAGGCTACCAATTTTCAACCAAGTCAAGCAACATTTTTTCAAATTCACACCAAAGCAAGGTGAAAAAAATTTGACTCAAACTCTTGAGTAGATAGACCCACAACAATGCCAACCTTCCCAACTGTTAATATAATGCTCCATGACTGGTACACATCCCTGGTTTCGAAACTCTCCTCCTCAAGCTCAACATTGAAGGTTAATATTATGCCTCAAGCTCAAACATCCAACGGTGACATTTCAGAGACTCAAGCTGAAAATTGATGATTTATAATTGACTCTCAGGCTGAAGGTGATAATTCAGTGTTCAAATAGCCATTCTTCAAAAGAGTGCAAGTACTCATGGTTAATATTGAAGTGAGCACCTAGTCCCCTCGTTTAAAAAAACCATGCCAAATTCAAAATTACATTTCTGCAGGACCAGAAAGTGTTGCAGAGTTTTCAATGGGTTGGAGACCAGACATGTTGTTTGAAGCTATGTGCGAGACACGTGATTGCTGTTACTTTTGACTGTGTGCCAAGTGTCCTGCCATCATCACTGCTCCCTCAGGCTTGGCATCAATGTGCATTCTCACTGACCCATTTGTCTTTTGCACGTTGGTGGTAGGAGTGGTGCACATATCTCCGCTCCACTACATCACTCATGTTGTCTGGCTCCAGGGCATCTCCCTTGGGCACACCTCTGATCCTGGCCCACATTTGTGTGTCTGCCACTCCCGCCATCCTTTACTCTTACCAGCCCACACCTGCTGCTGACCCCATTGCAACATGCATCCCCTCTGCTCCCTTGTGCTACAATGAGTGTCTGTCCCACTGTCTGCACTCACTGATCTTGTGCTACAGCTTAGCCCTGTCCACACCTCCTATGCTCGCAAGTACAGTGCCACTGATCCTGTCAGCCCTACCCAATCAAGCCATGTCTACACTGTAGCAATGCCCATCCTGTACAGTCCTCCCTCATGTGTCCTCTAATGGACTCTGTTTGTCCCGCAAATCCCACTATCTCCCTATCCCTCAGCATGAGGTGTCTCGCCACTCCTGCAGATGCATCTGCTACTCTCGTCAGTGCTTGCACCCTTCTGCTGTCCATCCTTCCATGTCTGTGCCAGGGCCACAACACAGTGCTGAACCACTCCCATGCCAACCCTCCCCTTGCCCTGCTATGAGCTGCATTGTGTATTTGCCCTCATCCTCATTGGGTTCCGTGCCACTGGTACTCTCCCACTGCACCCGCTCTCGCTGTGAGTCCATGATGTGCATCACTCCTGCATCTCCTCCTCCTGAGCCCACTCTCACACTGTCACCCTTCTACACCGGTAGAGCATGGTCAACACAAGTCAAGTGAAATACCCCTGTGAATCTATATATATTTATTCTGGCAGGAAATTCTCAGCCTTGTGCTGGATGGCTTGTGGCATCTGATTAGTGCTGTCTTCATGCACTTGGACCTTTGTCGTTATCATCATCTTTGAATGCTACATCCTCACAATTTGACTCTGTGCTCTCTGTTTTGACTGTGCATGCCATGGCCACATCTCCCATGCCTGTGTCTGATGCGCCCCCGCATCTGTGATCGCTGGACACTTGTGCCCTTCAGCTTGGAGCACTTTTATTTGTACCTCATATTACTTCTGTTTGCAAAATAGTTGGCAGTCACGTGTTTTGATCACAAAATGCCACTTGAGAACCCCCAATTCAGGAGAGCCATATCTCAACAACTACTGCTCGGATACCTGCAAACCTATATACCATTTGAATTGTCTCATCGAGCTCTAGAGCCCCCCAGCATCAGGATTTCGATTTGGTGGCTTCATCGTCAACTCAGTTCCACCAAATGTTTTACGTGTGTGTGTGCCACAGAGACAAAGCAATGGCGCAGATATGCAGTCTAAGTGAACAAGATGAATTTTAAGGGTGGCTGAGAGGTGCCACCATACATTTGGGCATGGTACGCATCCGCAATCCTGCACACAATTTCGCAAATTTTATTGGCTTCATTTTGGGGCTGCTCTTCGCATAAATATGAGACTTAGTGGTCAGAAACTTGTCTGACATTCAGACTTGCTTTGAGTGAGGTATAAGGGTACCCATAGATAGCATCCCATGTGGAATACAAGTCGTGTTCATATGGTACTTTACGAGACATTGTGCTGCTCATACGAGCTGCAAAATCAGAGTGCGGGGTGAATCTGAGGATAAAGGAACATTACTGAAGGTCTCCTCTGATGTTGTCCCTGGTTGGTTACAGTTGAGACCGGTCAGAATTGGCCCAAAGACTGGTGCACAGATCTGGTGAAATGTCAGGAAGTGTGATCAGACATGCTAGTAAGCACATACTATCTCAAATGGGTGGAGCACCCTCAAGTTAAACAAGTAGATGCATCCAGTACCCTCAGACAACATATATATCCTGTTTCTTCTTTGGCAGAGCTCGTGTACACAGAAAAGAGGCACTTGGTGTAAGGAGTTGATGAAGTGGTCTATACAAAACTGATGCTGGGGCGCTCTAGAGCTCGATGAGATGATTCAAATGGTATATAGGTTTGCAGATATCCAAGTAGTGGTTGTTGAGATATGGTGCTCATGAGTTGGGTTTTGCGAGTGGTGTTTTGTGATCAAAACCGTGTGACTGCCAACTATTTTGCAAATAGCAATAATTAAGCAGATGACTCAACTCATATGCACTTCTTTGTCTTTCCCAAGTGAACTTGCCCTGTTTGTCACCTTCTGCTCACCAATGCAGGCAGCCCCAGTTTCCATTGACCATCCCTGGATTTGCTGCCAACTTGAGTGATCAAATTAATCAAAGATTGCCCTGGGAGTGAGGTGATTTATGAATGGTGTTCTATTCTGAACCTTGTTCAAAGGCAGCTCCTCTTTGACCACTTGACCTCTTCTCTATGCCCATTGTCTCCTCCCTGGTCCTAAATTCTAAAGCCCTGTTTGTTGTGTTTGGTTCTTGCACACTGCCAGACTAATCTCAGGCATGCATGTATGGGCTATATACTGTAAATAACTGCTGAACCTTTAGGTTTGGCTACCCAGGAGAAGATAGATTTCGGCCTGATTTTTGCTACAAGTACAAACAACTCTTTGTCATACAACATTGGTCGTCCCAGAAATAAATTGGAAAGTAAGTGAGGGAAGGCACAAATGACACTGGGGGCAAACATGGACACATACAGACCATGTATGCATATGTATCAAATGCATGTGGTCTGCATGTGGTCACCCCATGTCACAAAGGTGCCATTCACCTTTGTGGCACCTTTGTTCTTTGGGGGCAACTGAAAGCAAAACAAATGTGCCACAAAGGTGACTGGCACCTTTGTGACATGGGGTAACTGCATGCAGACCACATGCATTTGACGCTGTGAGGTGAGACTGGCTGTATCGTGCTGGAGGCAGTGTGCAGCAGCCAGATGAAATCGTCCTCTGGGAGGAAAGAGGGATTGGTGTAGCAGGTCTGGAGATGATAGGGACGGAGTATAGGGCCAGGGAAGAGGAGATGTTCAGGGAACTGGAGCTCTTAGATGTGCAAAAGTGGGGGGTCAATTAACTGTCTAAAAAGCGAACATTGCAGGGTATTTATACTGTTTCCAATGGTCCTGGGTAAGCTCTGGCCTGTATAGCAACAAGCTCTGGCCTACACAGCACCCTGAGACGTGTTCCACATGCTCCATGTTCCATTTTGGGATGAGGAGACAGGGTATCTTGTTGAGACAGGTCATCTCTTCTGAGCTACATTGCCTTGTCTTATTGTGTGATTGGGAAGGTGGTTCTCTCCTCTCTTTGGATCGTTCAAGGCACTTTGGAGGCCCAGGAGAGCAATAGTTTGATATGCTGTGGAGGGAGATCAGTGGTCTCGTGTTCCTGGGGGAGAAGCGAGGAGTCTCATTGTAGAGATGAGCAGTCTCGTTGTAGAGATGAGCAGTCTCGTTGTAGAGATGAGCAGTCTCGTTGTAAAGACAAGTGGTTTCGTTGTAGAGACGAGTGATCTCGTCGAAGAGAGGGGTTGTTGGTGAGGAGACAGATGATCTCGTTGTCTCAGGGAATGAAGAATATGTTTGTGCAAGGCCAATGAAGTTGTTTGTAGGGGCTATGAGGCGGTGTACCATGCCTAGCATGTTCACCAACCTCACAACGCATACATGGTCTGCATGCATCCATGTTTGCCCCCGGTGTGAGTGATCTGAGTGTGAGCATATTTATTCAGCTTTCTTACCTGTCATGAATCAGCTTTTTCATTTACTTTTAGAACCCAAACAACCCGAACAACCTGATCAGTTGATCGGTTGATCAGATCAACTATCTGATCAATTGAACTAGGAATACCCTTTTGGGATTCCAATCGGTTTCAATCAGTTCCCCGACCTACCAGGTTATTAATTGACTCCTCTATGCTCATATACCCCTGCATTTACTCTTCATTTATCTTGTCTGTTGTCATTGGACGCTGTACCTTGGTTACAACCCTTAGGGACTTCAGTATATAAACTATACAGAGTCGAAACCCGGATCAGAAAAAAATAATGTTTGCTTGTATTTTTCAACGGCAATGTCAACTCTTGTACTTGAGAGTTGGTGAATGTGATACTATTATCTTGTAGTCCATGTACACATATTTTTGGATTTTCTGGCTCATGGTCATGAAGTGTGAGCTCATCTCTTTTGTGACCTATTTTGATGGAGGACCCCGATCCGAAAAATCAGGTCATGTACACATATTGATTTCACCCTCAAGATAATCTGTGGCTCCGAGGAGTTAGAGGCACCACTGAAGCCCCCCCATGTACGATCTCAGGGCAGGAGAATGTAGCAGACATGCACAATAATCATTCTCTCCTTGGGACTTCTGGCATAGCCACAAAATTCCATTTTTCGCATATCTTTGATCTTCTGCACTAGCTGACGATTGGCATGGGGCTTTTTGAATAGCTAGGATTGTTCATGATTCTTATAAGGCTTCCACCAAAAAAGCCGGGACTAACCACCTCAAAACTCAGCCTATAATTCTGTATTTTTCGGATCTGGGTCTTTTTCGGATCTGGGTTTCAACTCTGTAGCCACTTTCCTGTACTTTACACTATTCTAGTCTAAACTCCAGATTTATTTGTTTGATCTCTTCTTGCTTCAGTCACCCTCATCATTGTCAGCAATGGCCTCTGGGTCAGCTAAACAGTGAATACCCTGAAGAGAACCCCAACCAGGAGAAACCCAGCAGACACTAGTAGCTCGTGTGTTCCCTGAGCAGTAAGACCAACCGTAAAGTGTCCTCCCTAGGAGACCATATGTCGTAGGTTGGGATGTGAGGCAGAACCCAGAACAAGTTGAAGAGGGTGTGATATCCACTCAGGTATAGAACCTGAGGTGTGGACACAACTCACAATACAATGGATAGGAAGTGGGGCAGGGTGGCGAGAATGCCTATGTCAAGCCAAAGCAGAAGCCTGAGATTAGACAAGGTAGAATCTACCGTACATGAAGATTCTACCAAGCTTATATAGGCTTCAAATAAATTAAAGGCAATCACAGTCTGTCGTGATCAGTTCCTATACTGCAGCATTAAAGAGTGTTAATGCTGATACTCCTGCACTCCTCTGTGTTGGTCTCCATGGTGTCAGAGGACTAGGGGGCCCGCCTGTATGGGTTACCTAATCCTTAATGTTGTTCCGTATCCAGTGGTTGAAACCCCAATCAGTTTACAATCATTCATGCCACTCTTGGACATCTGTGTCAGCCCCTCTGGCATCAGGGGGCTAGGGTCCATCTGTACAGGTTCCCTAGCCCCCAGTGTCTTCTGGTATCTAGTGGCCAAGACCCCGATATACCATAACAGGTAATCATGAGGCATCATAGCGGCTGGAGCCAAAGGTCACCAG
The DNA here is from genome assembly GCA_029282495.1 of Mycena albidolilacea. Classification (NCBI taxonomy): domain Eukaryota; kingdom Fungi; phylum Basidiomycota; class Agaricomycetes; order Agaricales; family Mycenaceae; genus Mycena; species Mycena albidolilacea. The sequence continues at coordinate 1,382,758 of JARIHO010000013.1, read as the reverse complement.
CTAACTGGCCTCAACGAGGAATGGTCTGCAGACCAATGCTTCAAATGTCTTGTGAATTTCCGACTGATGCTGATCTTATTCCTTGCCATATCCTACTTGTTTGGCCAGCCATAATTGTTGGGAAGGACATGTTGTGATGGTGGAGAGTCTCAGAACCGAGTCACTGGCTGAGGACGCTATTGAGAACAAGCAGGGCTGACTGTAGGGAATACATACCACAATTAACCACTCACTGGGCTTTATAATAGATAATCACAATGTTGCTTGATTCGCAGAACAAACAGGTCAGTGGTTGGAAGCCTAGAACCCGAGAGTCGAAAGACTTCAGACGTACAAGGTCAATATTGTGTCCTTGGAGTGTTTCGGGTACACAAGTACATGATGCGAGTTTAAGGACCAAAATTATTGTCCATAGTAGGACAGCATGTACAAGAACAAATCAAGCGGGGGTTGACTTGGTTCAGAAAGAAATACCTTGTTTATGCATTAATTGGGTTAGATGTAGTACATTGCATTATATAAAAAACCAGAGGGTCTGGCCGTAAACGGGATGGCACCGGGCAGATCTTGGGCAGAATGGGTACAGATTTGGAAGGTGGGTCCAGGGGTGTGGTATGTACCTACTTGCCTAAGATGGGGCCGGTGCCGATTTTCACACTGTTCTGAGGTTCTTAGTGTGGCTATTTCAGGACAGGATAGACAGTCATAGTCTGGAGGCCCAGGAGAGGATGCCGGACTTAGGGCTCGAGCGTGGAATATTTATACGAGGACAAAGCTGCACAGAGATCGTGCGGAAGCGTCGAAGCCCCAGAACATGGGCACCGTCTCAAGATGCCAGTTGATTGAGAACCCGGAAAATATAAGAAGGAAACTTACCTCGGGCCGGAGGTTGGAGGAATGAATGTGATTCAAGGGGATAATCAATTATGAAATGGACGGTTCCGTGCTCGGACGGGAACTTCAAGGATATAAATGACTGTAGATTATTAGCTGCATTAAAAACAGGACGAACCCGGAAATACGCCTCAATAAATGAAGTCCGTACCTCTGTTGTTGAAGGATGGTTCTCAGGCCTGAGGATTAGCGAGTCCGCGCCGCGGATGAACTGCAAGAAGTCAGGTGAACTGAACTTGAGCTCGATTCGAAGCAAAAGACAAAGAATCACCCCTGGTTGAAATACTCAAGAAATGTCGGGCCCGAGTCTCCCAGAAAGATAATAACACTGTGTCGATGGGAGCTGGAGGTTCGAGTAAATGAAATCGAATTATCCCGCAGACGAACACAATGAGTCAGTACCTCAATCTGAGATATCTGGTAAAGGAAAGTGATTGACCGAGAATCCAGAGCTATGTTGGGGAATTACTACAATCTCCACATTTCTAAGCGAGTGAGAAAAGATCGAGGCCGAGTTGAAATAATTTTATTTGATGTGAACACGTCGCCCGCAACAAGGGGTTGAAGCTTGCAATTCGTAAAACAGGTCCAGGCCAGATACGAGGGTGCGTCGCGGTGAGGTATCCACGTTTTGACAAAGTAATTGCTGCCTGAATAGCCTTGTCTCGGGGTCGCGGAGGACAGAACGGGCATCGCAAGTAGATAGAAGGTATACACGCATTTCCGAAACGACAGCCGAAAGCCGAAAACTTTCTTAAACTAAGAACCGGACATTCCAAGTAAAGTCGCGGTGAGGCATCTGCCTTTTCACGAAAGAATTGCCGCCCGAATATCCTAGTCTTAGTTGTGGAGGATACAAGAGGATCCACAAGCGTAAAGAAAGTACAGTCGTTGCCTAGTGACAGCAGGGCTAAAGCCAGGAACGGAAGAGCACGAAAGCAAAGTTGATAATCCAAGTCATGACGCGCACAAAGACCCAATTTCAAGGGTAAGTAGTCGGTTGGTGGCCGGTGAGGCAAGTATAAAAAAAGGCTAGTACGATGAATGAGCAGAGAGACCCATCAGGTTTCATGGAGGCACACGGAAGATTTATAATAGGCCAGTAAAGCAAATTGGCACGAGGCGCTCGTTGTTGTGGCGGGAAGGAAGGGAGTGGCTGTGTAGACGGATCAAATTGCCGATTTCCTTTTCCTCTTGGTCGCCGACGACCTCGACCCTCGACCAGACAGTCCATAGCCGTAAAATCACACTCGTGCACCCGCTCCCGATGTTCCTTACGCTGAAACTCGACCACTTGTTGCGTTCCTCCCGTTCTCGACGACTGTCCTCGGGCTGCAATGGGCACGGCTTGACGCATTGAATGTGGTGTGTCTGTCCACTCTTCAATTTCGAAACGATATACTCATTCTTTTTTCTAGTCCGCTATGCGCTCTTCTCGTTCCGGCCCTTCAAATGACACGGACTTTTAGAAGCGCTAACGCTTGCCTAGATATACTCCACTTCGCATTGATGCATCCTCCGCCTCAACGCCAACGCCACTTGCTCCTTCTACCTTCCTGTGCTGACTGCGCTCCGCCGCCACCTCGATGTCGCCTCGCCTCTCATTCCCCGTCACCCGCCTTCGGATCGTCGTGAGTCTCCACCCGACACCCTCGTTCACCGCCCACCCCAAGGCTTGTCGACCCTTCTACCCTCCCCGCTCGCCGCCTCGAGCTCCCTCCCTGCCATCTGCCCGATGCCCTCTGTTCTCCCTCCGCCCACGCCACCTTCACACGCATCGATTCACGGGCGAGACTTCGTCGGCAGTATGCAACCGCGGTGCGAAGCGCTCGGGCACATTCGCTCCCACCCGTCCGCTTCCCGTCCGTCCACGCCCCCCGTACTCCCATCCTAGCCGCAGAAGTGAAATCGAAGCCCACGACGCGCCACTGGCACTCGAGCTTGGAGCATCGCCTTGACCCGTGACAGAACGACCGGAAGTCGACACAGATGTATCGAGGCGCGCATTCGGATTGACGCCCAAGATCGTGGCTTGTCGCCGCCGGCCTCCGATTCGCGCCCAGGTCTTCGCTCCTCCGCAAGACAGTCATTAGCTGCCTCTTTGCAAGAGGAGTCAGTGATCGATGCGCGAGCGCGCTCCGCTGGCCGAAGGTCGCGCACGACTCGCTTGCCTTCACTTGGACGCGACGCCTCCGCGCCAACTTCCCTCCCCCAATATCCGCAGTCGTCGCCCGCATCGTGCATCCACGCAGTGGTGCCACTGACGGGCCATTGTTCCTGTCTAGGTCGACACCGCCCTTCTCCCGCCCCTGCTTCAGCCACGACGGCTGCCCTCCATTCGTCGCTCGGTGCTCCGCGTATACGTCGGCCTCCGTCTCCTACTGCCCGTCTCCTACTGCCCGTCCCCTGCTCGGTGCTCCCCGTCCACGGCACATTCACGACCGCCCTTCTCCCACCCCTCCGCCTCAGCCACGACGCCTGCCCTCCATCCGTCGCTCGGTGCTCCGTGTATACGTCGGCCTCCGTCTCCTACTGCCCGTCCCCTGCTCGGTGCTCCCCGTACACGGCACATTCACCACCGTTTCCCCACTACAGCGGCAAGCTGCACGAGGACTCTCCACCGAGCGCTCCCACCGCAAGTGCGTCGGGGACGGGAAGGCCGGGAGGGCTACGGTGGCTGTCCGTGCGCCAAACTAGCGGGAGGGTGGGAGGAGGGCTCGCTGCACACCGCACGAGGCGCGATGTCGTGCCGCGGGGCGAGAATGATGCAAGACGGGGAGACGCATGGTCTGCGTGCGTCCATTTTCTTGTCGACGGTACATCTCAAGACTTCACGGTCGTCGCGGGAGGGTGCAGCTCGGGCGCGTGGGCGTGGGCGTGCCGCAGCTGCACCGCGTGAGGACGACGCAGAAGGGGAGACGCGCTACTGTGTCCGTATCCAGCCCCTTGTCCTCAGTGGTAGCATATCTCTGTCGCGCGATGACTGGCAAAACCTGAGGAGGGACAAGCACTACGGGACAACGACGATTCCCGATTTGTATCCCAATACTCCCCTTCCGCATCACTGCGCCGCCTTCCCTTTCCGCTGCGGGTGCGCCGCGTCCACCCACATTCTCGACCTCCCACTGCTCCGCCTCCCCGCACCCTATCTGCATACGCGATCGTTGCCACCTACCGTCTCAGCTGCTTGGGCCCCCGCCATCCCACGCATGGTTATAGCGTTTCGAATCCAGAATATGGATGAGGCCCAGATGGATCGGGAGATGTGGGATGGCTCTGTGTGCGTGCAGGCCCTCGCTCGCCGCGATGGGAGAAGCAGGAAGAAAATCGGGGTGGGGAGAGGAGCGGTGGAAGCCGGCGGGACGCTCCGGTGCCGAGCCGCGTAGGACTGGTGTGTCGCGCGTGGAGTGGCGGATGCGGAGTGTATATACGTATATCTGGTACACACTCCTGATCGTCCCCACTGCTTACTTGCACACCGCTCACCCTTTTAAAAACCTACTCCCTCTTCAAATACGTACATCTCCGCCTGTGCTCCTCTTTTCTCATGGATTTTCATTCGCGTTTATTGTACGAGTTGACTCGCTCTTCTTGTTTCCACGCGGATCTTTTCGATGAACCACTCTAGTCTTTCGACCCCCTACAAATCAGAAGCAATGACACTGATGTGGATCCGAATATTGAGCTGATTTTATGTTGGGTTCGGAGCATCTCGAGCGAGAGGGAGAAACGGAGAAAGACGGAGGGGAGGCAAGATCCTGAGATTGAATAACTTCTCCGCTCAGCGAGGGACGAAAATAAAAATCTTCAACGTATGATTGGTAGACTCGGGGGTAGGGGGCCCACAGTATATACGGTAATACGGTGACGGTTATACGAGTACCATACCGTAACCGTACAAGCGGCTGCTCGGCCGCTTCGCGGGCTCGCATCCACTTCCTCACAGTCCATGGCGAGAAATTACGTGGTACCTTTGAGCGCTAAGATACCGGTCAGTTACTAGTAGTATTAGTCCACCGAGTGCCCTAATTGACGGGCGCCTCCAGAGTTTCGTGCCCAAATGTCCCAGAGCGGAGTTTAAAGGCTTCGGACAGGCTCAATGTTATAAAGAGAGAGACATCGTCGACGGTCGGTCACATAGCCGGCTGCTGGAGCCGTCGGGTCTGCCATGTGCGATGACCAGTTGCTACCGGGCCTCCCATCAGCTGGAGATTGGCAGACAGAGTAAATGGGTCTAGCGTGGACCCAGCTTTCCTGGAAGCCAGCTGGCGAGTCAGCCTGTGTGTGACTGAGACACCAAAATTAATACTGAGCCAGCAGTGACGCCCATCCTTATTGTGCTATTCAGGCCAAAGGAATGTATGAAAACATCTATCACAACTACAGACGTACAGTGCAGCGAGCTACGACGAAAAGCGCAGTGCATAAAATCCTTGCAAAAGCTGGACGATATGCAGACGGACATGCAGCAGCGGCAAACGCAGGCCAGCGGGGCGTACGGAGGATGATATACACACTGTCAATGCTCGTCTGTTACCGTGTATACACCTGCGCGACTTGTAAATAGAATGGGAAAACCAAGAGAGGCTATGAACGTACCCGAATCTAAGTAATTAGTTAGAGTCCACATCGTAACGAGATGCCGAATCTCGTGTGCGAGCGTTGTTGCACGCACTCAACGAACGAACAGCACATCCACATCCACGGCCATTGATGCGTACAAGCATCTTGCGGGATCCCGAGTGAAGTGGTGAGGATGAGCTTGGGGAGCTTGAGACTTAGCTTGAGACTTTGAAGCAGGCTTGGCATGGGGCTTGAGGTTGAGGGCACTTGAGGGGGAATGCTTGGAAGCGAGAAAGAGACTCAAGATGACTTGGAGAGCTTCGGATCTTGAAGGGATTGCGAGACTTGAGTGGCTTGGTGTCTCGTAAGTGGGGGAGAGAGCTCGGAAAGTTTTGCAGAACGCCGATGTGGGTGTACTGGCGGCGCTGATGAAAGGTGGAGAGAGTGGCGAGGAGGGTGGGAGAAGGAGAGATCGGAAAGAGGTCCGTCAATCACGCGTGACGTTATTGATGGATCGGAGCTTGATAATTGATTCGGACTTGTCGGAGTCTTTTCTCCATCTCGCTTATAACGCGTCCGCCTTCCTCAAGACTTCGTGCCCGGCTTGCACGCATGGTACTTATACTGCATTCACAAACTTGAGCCAGGAAATTTCCCCAAAGAAACTGCCCCTCCGAAGCATGGCTATACATATACCATTCCATCTCAGATCTGTCCCTGGCATCGGGCATCCGGCGTCGAACGCCAACCAACAGCCTATTATAATTATCTTCACGCCACTTGCATTCAGGCTTTCAGATGCTGTGACTACCCGTGACCTCGAGGCGTCGCACCCTGTACTAAAAACGGACTATGCTACCTGTCCCTCCCAGTAACACGTTCAAGCCTCATCCCACCTGAACTCCACCTCCTCTTCGCGCAGGACACATGTCTACGATTGCGATGTCGCCCCTTGCGCCCGTGCCCCCACCTCTGCCGTCTCGGCGTCCCTTTGTCGTCGCCGATGGACCCGAACCCGTGCCTGCACCTGCACCGGAACCGGCGCCCCCACGATCTGTGTCCCCAGACCCAGAACCTGTGTCCCCAGCTGTTTCTGACGAGCCGTCACCTGCACCTGTGCCGCAGTCTCTAGCCCACTCCTCTGAGGCGTACTCGACGGGGAGATCTCACATTGAGTTGCGCGAAGTGATGTCGGTCGAGACTACAGAGATGGACGAGCCCACAGACATGGACGACCCCGCAGATATGGACGAGCCTGCAGATATGGATGAGCCCACAGACATGGACGAGCCCGACATGGACGAGCCCGCAGATATGGATGAGCCCACAGACATGGACGAGCCCACAGAGACGGACGAGCCCACAGAGATAGATGAGCCCGCCGTAGAGTCGGACGCAACCATCCAAGGGTCCAATTTCCGGGACCGTGGCTGGATCGCATGGCCAACGTATTACGAGCATCGTACGCTGCGCACTACGACGGATGCGGATCTGCGCGATGCTCGGGTGCTAGAGAGGGTATCCCGTGTCCTCGGGTCTAGCAATACAAGCGGGGCGGGGATGGGGACGGGCATGGAGCTGTGGTTGACGGAGAGTCAGGGGAAGGATGGGAATAAGAAACTTGCCCGGTGGCAGGTCGACCATGTGAATCGGAAGATGTCCAACGAGGAGGGGGATGCCGAGGACCGTGAGTATTCATGTTAACGCGCGTTTGCACCGGCTGTTATTAATGAATGATGCAGCCTTGGACATGCAGTGCCGGTACTGGGAGTTTGTGGAGTCCCATTCCGCGCACCTATGTCTTCCCGCTGCGCGCCTGGACGCCGTGATTGACTTTTCGTGGGCATGCTTGGGCGCGTTTATGTTTTGCTTTCCCTTTCATTGTTGCTCATGAAGTTGGTTGAGATGTTAGATCAAGCCTTTCTCTCAGAGTCACACTCTCTGCCTCCCCCATTCGCAGGAAACGACCCTCGAGACCTCTTGCATGTGATGCGCTCGTTTAAAAGTGGGTCATTTTCGTTGTGCATTGTCGATAGTTTTTCAATGATGATAATGTCTTTTCGAGCCCCCCGTCGCGTTCAAGGTGAGCTGCTCCAGCTCACTTCTCGAATTCTGCTACGAGCCTGTGCGTTATTTCCGCATCCTGTTCCTCCCCTTCAAGCTAATTAGACATTTAGCTCAATGGCAGCGCGAACAACAGTCGCGGTTCCACGAGCCTCCTACAGTGCAGCCCACGGAAACATCGCCTCCGCCGCTCCGCTCAACTGGATTAGGGGGAAAGGCTGTTGATGTCCTCTCATGTCTCCTCGGGCCAGGGTATCACCAGGGTACATCCGCGGGCGGCGTCGGAGCCGGCAAGCGGAGCATGCTCTCAATCCTGTCCGTCCGCGCGTGCAACTCCCTGCTGGTGAGTTTCCTCCTACTCCCCGTGCCTGGCATCCGCCTTCCCTTTCCCCAGTCTTGTGCGTGCTGTTGTTAATCCCGTTTGCAAGGCGGCGTTCCTACTCAACGCCTCAGTGACGTTCTTGTCGTTGCTAGGGCTGCCTGGCGTTGCGCGCGTGGTTGCGTTCTTCGTTGTCCTACTCTCAGTGGGTGTCATGGCTTCTGGCCTTGTCGCTCTGTTTCAATATAATGGAGAGATCGTGGAGGCGGCGGTACAACTACTCAAACACGATGGTAGGAAGGACAATGTTCCTCTTGGTGCGTTCTTATTCGTATTTTGCTGAATCAATGCTGATTTGATTCATCCGCGCAATATAGACGCGAAGTCACTGTGATGGAATATGGTTACTTTGAGCACCGCCATCAATATGTTGCTGCTATTTGCGGAACATAAGGCGCGGGCAGTTTTTTTCCGTTTTGGGCAGTTTTTTTATCTCAGATTTCTTCACCGGAGTTTGAGCGGAATATTTATCAGCGGATATGTTGCGGATGCAGCCTGTATCTGCAGAATATCAACCAAATATTTGCAAAATAGCACCGTGCGGATATTCTTGTGGGATTCCCTGTACTCGCAATACCAGCAGAATATCAGCAACATATCAGCCACATATCAATAATATGATATTGATGCTTAATTTCCAGATCCCTTGCCAGCGCATTCAATTGCAAATAGATGCTCAAATTCAATAATTGGAGATTCCACGCTTCATTCAAATGGCTCATCTCAAGTACATTGGTATATGTAATGCCACTGCATGCTGTATGCACCACCTTTCGTCCGCCGTGCGACATGCACTCGAGGAATAATCGCGAGGCGTCTGAATCCTTGTGCTGCTCGAGCGCGTGGTCGAGGCCTGCGATGTCACCCGGTTCGGGAAGATGTGCCTGAGGGTGGGTGGTTAGCCAGAGGTGAAGATGCGAGGTGGAGGGAGACAGACATTTCGTACTCATGCGCAGCGATGTACAGTGATAGAACAAGAGATGAGCTCTTGATGGCGCATGTCTGTGCGCTCGCCATGAGGTCTGCACCAGTGACGTGCATGACAGCGTCATTCCAGCGTGTCGAGCAGGGTGTCGTCGCACACCATGAGCTTTTGCGGTGAGAACAGACCTATCCACCGCATGCCAGAGACGATCCACACGCTCTCTGAGTCGGAGGGGAATGCACACACCTCCTTGATGCAGGTTACGAGTGCACTGTGAAAGAGTGTCAGTCCGCTTGTTAAATATTTATAAGACACCCGCGACGCACTCCTCGTCACTGGCACTCGCGCCAACCGCCCGCTGCGTTGCCTCGCGCCACTCCAGCCCATCTACCAGCCACTCCTTTATGTCCGCAGCGAGCCACCCGGTCTTCCCTAGCACCACCATGAACGCCGTGAAGCCCACGTATTGCAGCGTCCCACGCACGATGACCGTGCACCTATAGATACCAAATCCCAGCTCCTGTTAGAGGGGCGATATCAAGGTGACTGTCCGCACTAGTTAGAGGCAGATACCGTAAATCCTCCCATGCTGCAAAATATGCTGCCAATATGCTGCCAATGTTGCTGCTGATATATGCTGCAAACATGCTGCTGGGGACTTAGACATTTTCTGGCCATGCCTTACATAACGCCGACGCGCCGCCACGCCGACACGGCAGGCGTCGGGCGGTGCCATTACCAAAAAAGGAAATAGTCGTTTTTTTGTAATATCAAGATGTAAAAATACAGATAGTTCGCCCAAAAAAAAAGAGCCGGCCGCCTACTCGTCATCAGCCCCGCCACGCACGCCACCATCCACCCCCAGCAGGGATATTCAATACAGAAGCCCCGACACCGCCTGGTCACCCGCCTCGTCTCCCTCGTCATTGCTGCCCTGCGCCTGTGGATCGCGAGGCTCTACCATTCCAGGTGCCAGCTCATCATCCACATCCATCTCGTCCTCCCCATCCTCGCCTGCCAACTCCGTGCGTAGCTCCCGCAGCCGCTCCTGTAGATCACGACGCTCCACCGCGACACCACATCTGAGTGACCCAGTAAATCCCGGCATTCTTGCCAGCTCGTGGAACCTCTTCAGATGTCCTGCATCGAAGCGCCCGCGCCGCTGGCGATACAACCGCACCTGCACGGCCATGTACCCATCCGTCTCCTTCTCTACGTCTGACTTGCCTTCTCCATCGGACAGAATGCGCTCCATCTTGTGCAAAAAGCGATTTTCGTCGCGGATCCAGGTAACGACTCGAGGGATCTCCACATTGAGGCGCTTGATTTCCTCGCACGCGCGCAGAATCTTGAAGTAACGGTCCATGGCCAGCCGATAGGGAGGACGTGTCCACGGCTTCGACTGGACCTCGGCGCGCGTATCCCGTAGGATGTCGAAGTCTGCCAAGAACGCGTACTCCACCACCTGCTCCCAGGTGATGCTTGGCATGGGTGGATTGAGTGCGCCGGCGGCCTCGTTGTATCGATCTATCGCAGCTCTGACGGCCTTCGAGCGTGCCTGCAACGCCTTTGCAATGTGCTTGCGCATCTTGTACCCTGTGCCTCTGTCAGTACCACATTTTTTTCAATCCTTGCCGACCTACCTGTCTGCGACTGATTCATTTTCGTCAGCTCGAAAATCCGCTCCACAATCAGCAGTTCTAGCGCGTCAAGCGCGACCGCGTACTTTCGCCTCTTGATCTCCTCCACGGTTGCCCCCCACTTTGCAGACTCCGTCGTCCAGCGCTCCACGACATCCAGCGCCTCCTCCAGCTCCTCCACGCGCTCCAAGTCCTTCTCGACCTTCTCCTGCGCGCGCCGCCGCGCCCTATCCTCCTTCGAAACTCCTGGCGTGTACGTCCCATCGGCTCCTCTGGCGTGTCGAGCTTCCGCTGCCGCAACCCGATACCTCGCCCTACAAGGTCCATAGCCGTCAGCGCCAGACCACGCCGCATCAGTTTCAAAGACGACTTACTGGCTCGCACTCAGGTTTACCAATTTTTGCACGTACTCCATCTCCAGAGTCTCCTCGTTGGTCTTGGCGGCGTCCTTCAAGCCCTCGAGGTACGACCTCTCCTCCGTCAACCATTCGTGGAAGCGATCCACACTGTCGACCCCCTCATGTTGCATCCACGTCTGGAGTGCCCCCTCCGTCTTCAGGATCGTCAACGCCTGTTGATAGTTGCTGCACAAGAATTTACCTGGTCAACGTCAGTCTCAGTTCTTATCTGGAGCCTGTAAGCGCCACCTACTCAAGTTCGCGTACGTCTCAAAGCTGTCGAAATGCTTTGCATACGTAGAAATCTCCTGCTGGCGGTGGAAACGGCTCGCGTAACGACACGATTTCGCCAGTCCATTTGAGCGGGAGAAAAACCTTTCGCACCCCTCAAGGTCCTCGAGCCCCATCCCCTCCACATACATTGCCAGAAACCGCAGTTGGCAGAGGCGGTTGTGCGCGTGGCCGTGGAACGAGCCGACCAAGCACTTCAGATTCTTCTCCCGCGCCTCGTCACCCAGACTGCTGTTCGCAACAGTTGCCCCGAAATGGCATCCGACATCGTAACCCACCCCGAGGTTCATCCCAAACGCGTCGAGCAGCTCCTCAACCACGGCGAGCGGATATTTGGCGCTGAAAAAACAAAAAGGTCAGTCCGCGCTGTCCGATATTCTGAGGCCGACTCACAGCTCCCCACTCCTTATCATATCCGCAATTACCAACACGAACCCGTGGCAACAAAGCGCCAGGAAGATCCCCGTCTCGTCGAAGATTCCCCACATCTTCGACGTGACGTCGTTGATCATGTTCTTCCAGCGATTGGCGCAGGGATTATCCTCCTCCTGAACAGCGTTAGACGGCAGCATAGGCCTAGACAGAGCACGTACCTTGCCTGCCGCCTGCATCGGCAGCCTGTCGGCCACTCTATCTTTCGCCCACTTCTCCACCCGCTCCCGCAACGAAAAATACCTGTCCCCCACGTCTCTGTTATCCACGCGCTCACTGGACTTCCCCAGCACTGGCTCCCCCGTCTCGCTGTCGCCCATTGCCACCTTGTCCCGCCGCAGCACTCGCTTTAGCGAGTCGTTGCCGTCGAAACATGTGAGCATGTCGAAGATCAGGGCATCCTCGCCCTCCAGCTTGTACGTGCACGCGGGGCACGCGTGCTTCAGTCGCCATTTGGAGTCCCGCCCCAGCGCCTGCATAACGTGCTCATCCGTCCAACGGCGCAGGTTGAGGTACAGGTCGTACGCAATGGAGAATTGTTGGCACAGGTACGGTCGATAAGGCACCTAACGTGAAGGTTAGCTCCTACCTCAGATGGACAACACCTAAGGCACGCACCCCATGGAGGTCGCACAGCGACTTAACGAATGATTGAATGGCCAGTTGTGGGCAGTGGACATGGGCGACGCGGTACACCTCGAGCACGCGAACCTTCACGGCCACTGTTGGGCGATCCGGAGCACACGGGATCATCTCCGCGAGGATCAGGGCAGGAACAACACCATTGCCCCGAGGATCTAGCTTCACATCCACGCTGGCCGTCTCTAGACTAATGATGAGAAGTAGAAATATTGGGGGCGCTCGCGAGCTTACCAAACATGTCCACGACTTGAATCTCATAGACCTCCTCTACTGTTACTCTGCTCTCTGAACGAGGCCGCGCTGGCATTTCTGATTCCGCGCACATCCGTATATACGCAGACACCATCTCAGGCATCTGGCTCAGAAACGCGTGGTTGCGGAGTTCTGTACGGTCCCGGTGAGTCCGCCAATCCTCGCGTTTCCTATCACCCCGTTAGTCCTAATCCAACCCATATCAACCCTCCATTTCACTTACCTCGGTGTCTCATCCTCCCAATCCCCCTCGATGTCTTCCTCCAGTGATGCAAACTCCCCCCCCCGCGTGGCTCAATTCCGCCCGCTCCGTGCCCATGAGTATGTCGCCTACGTTCACCACTTCTGGGAAATTTGGCATGTCCCCGGCATGGAAGTCGTCGTCCTCGGCCAAAGATTGGAGATGCTCGAAGTCTGCACAGTTGTCATCCTCCATGGCTGTCGCATTTTTTCAATATTCTTCCCCACCCCGCTTGTTCAAACCTACCGTTCAAGCGTTCGCACAAAGCCTCTTCGCCTCTTCGGCGATATTCATCCACCCCACGCCGTGAGAGAGTGACCTTCTTGAGAGGGGCTCGGCCTGGTATGTGGGCCACCTTGTGTTCGCTGCCGAGCATGTGCAAACGGCTGGAGGATGTGCCGCCCTTCCGTATGGAATGCATCTTGGGCTTTGATGTGCCGTCACACAGTGACCCAACGCGTTTGGGCATCTGCACATGCTCATACATACACAGTACAGTGGCAGTCACACAGTGACCCAACGCGTTTCCGCATCTGCACGTGCTCACACACGCGCTTGTCGACAAACCACACACGGCGGGGTCCCTCCAATGCGTAAGTCAGCCTTCCCTCATACATAGCCTGCAGAGATCCGCCCCTGGAACTCAAACGGCCCCCCCTCCTCCCCTTTTATCTTCTCCGCCCTGATCCACCACACAGCTGCCCCCGCGCTCCCCCGCCGGACCCTTTGTTCTGGCAAGGAATTTTCAGCATTCGACCTTGCGCTTGGCCGTGCATTCCAACCTGCAGCCGACTTCGACGTCGCGCAGCGTATCCAGCAGCGCCTTGCTGAGGAAGATGCTGCGGAAGAGGCAGGTCTTTCTGAGGAGGACGAAGCCGACGATCTGGAGCTTAACCTCGGCCTCGACCTCGACCTCGCCCTCGACAACGTGGAACCCGAGCCCTCCCAGTTGCCACCTGCTCAGCCGCCTGCCCTGCCAGCAGCCCCCACAAACACCTCGCTCTCCGCCAAGCAGCACAACAAAGTCAAGTCGTGCGCGCGTCGTGACAGGAAGAGGGACGAGGCACGCCAGGCCTCCAGCAATCCGGCTGTGAAAACAATTAACCAAAAGCACGTCCAGGAGGGCAAAGCAAACCACCTCCCTGCCAGCGTCGACATTGCCGACCTTCCCCACTCGCAGCCTGCATGGGTGGGTCTTTGCCAAGCGCAAGACCGCCCGTTTGAGTTCACTGACGCCCCTCCTGATCCCACTCCCGACTCCGGTGATGGACTCGGCGGCATTTACTACACCCAGGAGGAGGTGGATGCGCTCAGCGGCACGAAGGGGTTCATGTACCTCCGGTGGCTTGGACTGTACGTCTTCGCGCTCCTGTTTTCCGTGGCATTCCATTGACTTCCCCTCACCTCAGCCTTACAATGCCTATCATTGATCGGCAGCGCCGCGTCATCGCTGTGCTTGGCGGTACCCCACGCGACGTGGTGGAGTGGAAACGCATTACCGACGGCGCGGCGCGCATGCTGCGTGAACACCTCCCCCGCATACGGCTACCACCCGAGCGCCTACATCACCGCCGCGCCCAGGAGTCCTTTGCTGCCATCGCACGAGGGCCATCTCATGGCGGTGGCCAAACGGTCGGTGACTCCCCTCTCTCTCTCGGGCACGGGTGAAGTCAACGTACCACTGCAGGAGCTCGGGGAGCTTCAAAATAACGTCGCCAATACGCAGCTCACGGATGAGCTGCTGGCCAGCGAATATTTTCTCCGTATTGCACATTTCGCCAGCAGTGAGCAACCCATCTCTTTTTCTGTACGCCCCCTAATAGCTTTCATTGCCAGTCCTTTTCGCGGCCTGGGCCCCGCTGATGTTTGCCTATTACACCGCGCAAATGGCACTCCTCGCACTTTGGAAACCGCTACAGCGCAACTTCCCCGGAAGTATCTTTGCGGCGTGCACTTTCAATTTTGGCCCGCGCGCCGTCTGCACGTCTCACATCGACTTCGCGAACCTGGCCTGGGGCTGGTGTGCAATCACCGCGCTCGGTGATTTTGACCCGGATCGAGGTGGCCACCTCATTCTTTGGGATCTCCGCCTTGTCATTCGCTTTCCCCCAGGCTCGACCATCCTCATCCCCTCCGCCCTTATCTGCCATTCCAACGTTCCTATCCAAGACTATGAATATCGAGGCTCTTTTGTTCAGTATACCGCCGGCGGGCTCTTCCGGTGGGTGCGAAACGGCTTCCGGACGGCCGAGGCATGGGTCAAGACTGCATCGCCGGGACAAAAAACGGCGCGGGCAGCGGACGACGCGCGACGGTGGGAGGAAGGGGTTAAGATGTACAGCTGCATTGACGATTTGTGAACGAATACCTACGATTGTTTTTTATATACTGTATATATTTGCTTTATGAACACCGCATTTGTGACCCAACTCGTCTTGAATGATTATCGCCAACTTTGGGACTTGGTTATAGTGTCGATAGCTTCGGCCAACATTTCCGATATTACGAACACGTAGAAATTGTGAACGTTGTCGAGGGAATATAAAATCGCAGGCGTACCGGGTGACTCCAGAAACTTCGCTATGCCTTTGTAGACAGGGCCCACGCAACATATATTTTTTGCTGCACGCATTTCCAACTGTGATGAAACGGACACGGACCTGGGCTGAGAAGTGCTCTATGTCCACATACGGAAGTCAATCTGGCTTCCTACCACCACTACTATCAACACTCTTTCCAACCGTTCCCCGCAACATCTCCGCACAATGGCTTCCGATATCACCAAGCGTCGGTCTCATGCAGAGGCACAACGCCGCTACCGGGAGAAGTCAATTTTTTCAGTATCACCGGACTTACACTCATTTGACCTTCCAGAAATGTGGAGGCCACACGCGAGAAGGCCCGGGAGCGTATGCAACTGTACGTTACCCAATTTGTAGGTCTGACCCGCTCTGACCAGCCTCAGGAAGCGAGCAAGCAGAAGTGTTGAGGAGGTGGCAGCCGCGGCAGAGAAATGGCGGGAGGGGGACGCAGACTACAATGAATAGTGAGCTACACCCCCAAATTCTCTCTCTAGCTGTTGCTGACCCTCCTTTTCCCCTTTCCTTTTCCATTGGTTGCAGTCGCCGCTGCCGGTACGTTCCGTGCCTTCGACTTTGGATGGCTGCAGTCCTGACTTTCGACCAGTAAATTCGTACAGAAATTTGGGCAGCAAAATTTTATGGAGCATTATTTCCCCCTTTATGAGGAGCAAGGCACGAAGCATCTCCCCGGCGTCAAAATCCTCGCTGTCGAAAAGAGTTTGGAACGCAAGGTCAATATATGCGCGCATAGGCGCAAATGATTCGATATCAAATGTATTGTATACATATACTATCTATATCTACGGTGCCCGTGTGTGTGACTTTGCTGCCAAAAGAGTTTTAGGCGTGCTTGACGTGGGACGCAATGCCGACAGCGACTTCCATGGGCGCTGTGATTTTTGGGGTGGCGGTGCAAGTCGACTGTTTTTGGTAATCTCTCTCTTTCTCTTTCGCTTCAATGGTTTGCGACTTGCCGCTCGTATCGCACCACAACTACAAGAACGACGAGGATCACGACCAGAATACGCGCAAGTACTGGTTCATAGTTTTTGGGGTCGGGCTCTTCACTGCCCAGTGCGTGTTTTGTTTTTTTCGGTGGGGAGGCAAGGAACTGAGGTGTGTGTCGTCTCAAGAAAAGATGCCCTACAGGCGGCCGGGAACAAAGAAGACAGGGTCCACGTTTTCATCACGCGCAATCAGGCCACTCGCGCATGGGCGAGGCATTGCCGCAGATGCCATATGACGGGCTGCCACAAAACACGGGACCCCAAGGCGCACCCCAGCGACGCGGACAGCGACACTGACAGCGACACAGAGCCGCCTCACGCTCGTGCGCGTCGTCAACTCGCCGCTGGTGCGAAGCGCGGCCAGACCACTGTTGGGGTGAAGGAGGAGAAGAAGTCGGTGAAGCGCCCCTCCACCACGTGTGCCGCCTCGGTCCCTGTCAAACGCGCAGCACAAGGCGCGGCACACACACCTGCCCCCAAAGTCCCTGTCAAACGCGTGCGCAAGGTGGGGCTGCCCTCCCCTGAGAAAAAAGTGTCGCTGTACGTGGATGTCGAGGACGACAACCTTTTCAAGTCGGATTCCAGCACGGACGTCCCGCTGGCCAAGACCCTCGCGGCGTCGCGCGTCGCCTCGCGTGCCACCTCGCGCGCCAGGTCTGCCCTGTCTGCCCTGGAAGAGGACGAGGATGTGCCCATGCCCCGCCACCATCGCGATTCCCGCTGCTGCTCCGGATTTGCCCACCGTGTCGTCTGTGTCGTTGCTCTCCACAACGTCTGCCTCACTGTCGGCCTTCTCCTCCGTTTCGGGGCCACCGCGCACGTCGGCCTTCTCCTCCATTTCGGGGCCACCGCGCGCCAGAGCTGCGGCCGGACCGTCCGCCTTGTCCCAGCACTTGCTCTTCAATCGGAAGACCCTGGTCCTCTACGACGATGCGTAAGTCTGTTCCTGAGCGGCGGTGGTGCAAAAGCTGATTTTTTGTTTCATTTGTTTTTTTTTCTTTTTTGGGGTGGGCCGGGGTAGCAAGACCGCTGTCGCAGAAAGAAAGGTCGGCGAATCAATGGAGGTGGTGGATGCGGGGCAGGTTCTGTCGTGGGTTACGACCTTGGGCACGTCTGCCAACATGCTGTACAACAGGAGGACTCGGATCCTCTACGACGATCTGTGAGTGTATTTTGTGTGTGGTCTGGGCTGGCCAATGCTGAATTCTTGTGTGGGTAGCAATGCCGCTGTCGAGGAGAGGAAGCCCGGGGAATCGATGCAGGTGGTGGAGCCTGAAGAGGTGGTGGAATGGATCAGCACGTTGGGCAGGTAGAGGATGACATTTGTACGCGGCGGATTTGGACGCGGCGGATTTCTGGGGGAATTTTGGATCAATTGAGCGGAAGTTTGTACATACCTGTATTTCGGATAAAATGAAATAGTTTGAGTTTGCATCCTGCTGGGTATGATAGGAAAGAGAGAATGGACGCCTTGTACTTGCCCAAAAAGAAATGTCGAAATAATTCCAAAAATAATACCAAGTGGTGCACAGGTCCCAGGGTCGAACCAGGGGCCTCTCGGGCTACTCCTTGCTCTCGATCTGAGACCAGAACCTCTGTACGATTTGGTACTGAGGCTCTGGTCTCAGATTGATGGTTATAGGTGTACGTCCACCTGCTGTCATATATGGGAGAATCTCCATTATCTCGGCACTTCTGTCAACCTCCCATTAATAGCACCGTACCGTAAGTATCGTAACACGGTTTGCCACAGTCTATCTGCCAGTGATGCTTGTTCTCTGCTTGTCTGGTTTTCTGCCTTGCCTTGGACGATGTACTCGGCGCGTGTACCTATTTGAACTGTATCTACAGATCGCCGGCACGTGCTCTGGTCAACAAACAGACCACCAAAACTTTGCTTTTTACCTCCTCTGTGCTCGGCTTCTTGGGACAGACCTCGCGACAACATGGCTGGGGACAACGACGACAACCACCGACGCGACGACATGGCCGGGGACGACAATGACGACGATCCACACGACAACGACCCACATGACAACGACCGCGACCCCAACGAGTCCGACTCCCCGGACGCTCCGCCGCGAAAGCGCCGCGTAGTCGATGTCACCGTCGATGACCCGGATTGGGAGGATGAGGTGGAGGGCACTTTGCCCGGATTGGGCACAACGACGCACCGTAGTCGTAACCCTCACCTGCCAGTCAACCCTCGTCGTAAGATGCGGCACCGCGTTGTGGCCGGTCCGAACGTGCGCGCTACTGCAGCAAGGCGGCGAAAGGAGGGCCTCAAGTGCCTGGACGCGCTGGCGGCGGACCTGGACGCTTGGGAAGTCGAGCGCGAGGAACGCGTGCACGAGCTGGCGGAAAAGCACGGCATGAAGCCGAAGGAGGTCCGCCGCCGCATGCTGTCGCTGTCCACGTATGGTGCGCGGCGCAGGCCTAGCACCTACAATGCGAAAATCTCGCGCATTATGGCGGACCTGAATGAGTGTGAGTGAAACGAGATGTTATAAGGACAGCATTAACTTGACCTCTCTAGCCCGGGGTGCGGGGGAGCGCTATACCATGCCCGAGGTCAAACTGATGGTCGCGGAGGACCCCTCGATGCTGGAAGGATTTTCGAAGGAGGAGGAGAAGGAGATGGTCAAGGCGATCCTCACCAAACGCGAGAGGAAGACACGAGGAACGCACGCCAACAATCTGGCTGCCGCCGTTGACGCCAAGCGGACGATGGACCGCTTGATGATAGAGGTAGGCTCATTGCGTTCATGGAGGAGAATATTACTGACACTGACAGCAGATAACGAGTTTGGTGGAACGCGTGGGGATGATAGGTTTTGCTATGTTCTCGCGCGCCCACGTCCACAATAAAAGTCTTCCCGTCACCATCCAATCGTGGGGCGCGCTCAATTTTTTTCTGGAGGTCCTGAAGAGAGATCCTGCGGACGTCTCCGCCCTATTCGAGCTCTGGGCCGTGAGCCGCGAGCGAGGTATGTGGGGTTCAAATAAATGTCTGGTTTTCGTACTGACCCCAGTGTCGATCAGGGAAGACGAATAAGAATAAGCTGCTGGCAAAGCAGCAGGAGGCCATGGCGATTATCACAACGGGGCTGCGTATGTTACAATTTTATTGGGAAATAGAGTGAGGCTGATGAAGGGAACAGAAAAAATACTCGGCGTCACGAAGGGCGCAATGACTTACGAGGGCTACATCGAGAAGCTGGTTCGCGGGAAGGGCGTCGGATTGGTGAATTGGCCCCAGGGGGTAGACTTCAAGCGCATGTCGCTGCAGTCGGCTGTCGGCCCACTGGAGAAGCTGCTGGACTCCCTCAAGTGCGGGACAACGCGGTGGAAGGTGTTGACGGCCGGGGAGAAGCAGAAGCTCATCGAGCAGTACGAGGAGATGGTAGAGCGGGGAGAGGTCAAGGCAAAGTTGGGGAAGAGGAGGAAGGCAAAGTCGAGGAAGGCGGCGAAGGGACCAATCGTTGAGGACGACAACGAGGAGGAGGGGGACGGCGACGACGAACCGCCCGCGCGCAAGACAGCCACGAAGCGCAAGCGGTCCACACGCACACGCAACGAGGAGGCCGGGGAGGACGACAACGATGAAGCTCCCGCACGACGGCCGCAAAACCCAAGCGCCGCAGCAAGCCGTCTGCGCGCAACGACGACAATGGACCTCCCGTGCCCAAGGCAGCCGCCAAGCCCAGGCGTCCTGCCGAGCCATCCGCGCGCGACGATGAGAGCGGCGAGGACGACGACGACGAACCGCCCACGTGGAAGACAGCCGCAAAGGCCAAGCGCCGCACCAAGCAGCCCGTGCCCGCCGAGGATAGCGGTGAGGATGACGAGGACGAGCTGCCCGCGCAGAAGACGGTTGCAAAGCGCAAGCGCCCCTCCCTGCCATCCGCATACGACGACGAGAGCGGCGAGGAGTCTGACAAAAAGCTGCCCCCGCCCAAGGCAGTCGTGAAGCGGGCCCGCACTGCTGCCAACTCGTCTGCACAAGTCAAGGCCACGGCAAAGTCCAAGGGCCCGAGGCGTGCGAAGTCGAAGCCTAGCACTGTGCGGGACAAGCTACGAGCTCTCGTGGAAAAAGGGTGGGACGCAAACGACAGGGCCTTGGGAATGCGCAAGGGCGGGATGGAGAACAACACGGGGGGTGGGAGCAAGAAGAAAGGCGCACCAGAGGAGGAGGATGGGGAGCCTGTGGACAGCACATCGCACGAACGCCCGAGGCCGAAGCCACTCTACAACAGAAAGACGACAGCACCCGCTCGCACCTCCTCCGACGAGGGCGCCTCACACGACATGCACGGGCCACCCCGCTTGGTCTCTACGAGCGCCGGCACCACACCATCCGTCGCCGGGAGCGCCTCAAATACTGTGCGAGGGAAAAAAGGTGCAGGACCGCCGGGGATTAGAGCGTCATAGTACGCGGTGTCGGTGCCTGGGTCGGACTTTGGGTTGCACCTATAGATACCAAATCCCAGCTCCTGTTAGAGGGGCGATACGTGTACCTTAGGGTTTTTTTTTTTGGTGAATATTCTGTATTTTTCGGACTGGGTACTACAAAAAATACGATAATTTCCTTTTCTGGTAATGGCGACGCGCCGACACGCCGACGCGCGTCGGCGTTATGTAAGGCATGGCCAGAAAATGTCTAAGTCCCCAGCAGCATGTTTGCAGCATATATCAGCAGCAACATTGGCAGCATATTGGCAGCATATTTTGCAGCATGGGAGGATTTACGGTATCTGCCTCTAACTAGTGCGGACAGTCACCTCGATATCGCCTCTCTAACAGGAGCTGGGATTTGGTATCTATAGGTGTGACCGTGTGTGCCTCGGGAATGCGATAGAACGCGCAGAACGGCACAGAATCGTGGTTTGGGAACACCTCGAGTGCGGGCGCAAACGATGTGATGGCACACGGCTGTGCACTCGCCATGAGGTCCTAGGGATCCCCACTGTAACCGTATAAAACCGTAATACGGTTACAGTTATACGGTTACAGTACCGTACCGTACGACCTCTCAGAGAGATCTTTTACGGTACGGTTGTGACTGTACCGTATACCATAATGACCCGTATATATACGGCCGTATACGGGTCTTTACGACCATAAATTGGCCTGACACGGCCGAGTTGCATGTTGACGCGTACACCGCCCCGGTGACGCGTGCATCAAGCCGGACCATTATGTAATCTCCTCGCCGTATCTGACGCATCTCTGATTGAGACTCACACATCCACAATGCATCAAGATGCCTGCATCAGCCTCAACTAGTACCGTTACTTGCTACATTGTTGGCGAGACTTTTGTCGGAAATCTCAAGTGATGAACTCTTGAAGCCAACTTGAAGTTTAGACCATCTGGGCTCAAGACTGACTTGGGTTCAACACTGTCGAACATCGAGCTGCACCACATCAAGAATCTCACGCGCCTCCCAATTTTGCGCGCTTTATGTCGGCCGATGATTCAACGTATAAAACTCAAGTGCAAAACCCTCGAGAATCTGGTCAAAGATGACAAGGCAGCTTGAAAAGCGTAGGTATGGACATCTAGTTCATTATTACATTTTATGTCAATTTATACGACCGTATACGGCCGTAATAACCGTACCGTAACTGTAACCGTACCGTACAAGCCCTTATGAGAGTGAATACGGTTACGGTTACAGCCGGTCAGAACCCGTAATGACCCGTAATTCATACGGTTGTAGCCGTATACGGTACAGTGGGGATCCCTATGAGGTCCGCACCAGTGACGTGCGTGACGGTGCCGTTCGCGAGGAAGGACACTGAGTTGAGGAGCACGAGGAGCCTGCCACGCAGGGACCAGGAGAACTTGTACCTGAGGGGGTTGTCCGCGCAGTCGGGCATAGGCAGGGCACCTCAATGCAGGTGGAGCTCCTTGACCTGTTGCCAATGCAATGTGCCAGTCAGCCTCTGGAAGCTGTGCTAGTGGTAGGACTCACCTTGCGCCCTTGGCGTGCACACCATCGATGAGTTTGATAGCAGAGAGGTGGTCGATCCCGAGGTTGAGCCCGGTCTCGTTCATTGAGCACGACGATGCCCGCACCGTGCACTGCGCCATTGAGGGCGTGCAGTGCGGGGGAGATGTACTATGTTGTGACAACATGCATCTTGCCCATGATCACGGCCTGCACAACGGGCAGCGTGTTGCGTGTACGGGACGAGCGAGAAGACGAGGTCGTGTGCGGCGACAGCAACCTCGAGCGCAGTGGGGTCCGCTGTGGCAATGTTGAGCACAAGGGTGATGCCCACGCGAGGGGTGTGCAGAGTGTGGAGGCAGAGCTGACTCTTGTTCCACCTGCGTTTGGTGTCAGTCAAGAAGAAAAAGGACCCGCACGACGCACCTTGGCGTATTCTTCATTGGGGAAAATTAGCATGCAGATATGTGACCTTCAGTAGGTGATGAAAGCGAAGCATGGCAATACCTGGTATCCAATGTAGCGCATGGCGCATCAATCGGAGTCGTCGGAGGCTCCAGGGCTTCGCCGAGGTCCTGCAAGAGCAAAAGGGTGATTTGGTAAGTACGTTGGATCAATCTGCGAGATGTGTTGTGGACGGGGGCAGACCTGCTTCAGTATAAGGTGAGTGGGCATTCATTTTAAATGGATGATGTCGCACCGGCATCCCAAGTGATCCACAAGCGGTTTGCGAGGAGATGGAAGGTGTACACTAACTCAGCAAAAGAAATGTTACCTAGCTTTTTTTGCAATTTACAGGGCATTATAGCAGATTTCTGTCCAGACTCAAGTGTAGGGGTTGTGAGCTAGTTGAGACCGACATTCCAGTACATTTAATGCCATCAAATTCTGGTGATATGCTATCACACCGGCCAAAATTGGCAAATGCCGATTTTTTGGCCACAGAGGTAATTCCTCCCAGGACATTTTGAACCACCCAAATTGAAGTTCAACATGTCCCGTATTATGCTATGCTTTGAATCATATAAAAACATACAGGCAATAAGGTGTTGTGTTGCCTGCAAAATGGCCATTTTGGCCAAAAATGGGCCAAAATAGCGGAAAATGGGCCAAAATGGCTGTTTTCTAGGCCTCATAGCTCGTTATTGCCTGTGTAATTTTATAGGATTCAAATTGGAGGATGAGTGCAGACATCTTTGGCTTTGATTTAGGCGGTTTAGATTTCTTTGAAAAAAATCCCCTGTTGAGTCAGAAGAACACCGATTTCTTGTTTTTTCCACCTGATGGCGCATCAATAACATTTGATGTCATCGATGATGTTAAAATGTCGGCCTCAACCTCCTTGAGCCACCTGTACTTGATTTTGGATGTCTGGTAGGAGCCAAGAAATCACAAAAAATACAGGTCACATTTCTTTTGCAGAGTTAGTGTAGCAAACCCTAGGAGCGGCCTGCAAAGATTCTGAGATGATACAAGCAAAATTGGAGAGGGAGGGGACTGGCTTTGTGGAAGATGTAAATGTCGTCAGCATTGGTGCAATTCCGATTTTTTTACTCCAAAACTTGGGCTACAGGTGGTACAGAGCAATATAACAGTGTCGCCAGAGTTTTGGGTATCATTGCGCTTGATGTACTGGTGCTGGAGCTTGTGCTGTCGTGGAAGGAGGTAAAGGGCAAGCCGAATAAGCGCCCACGTGATCAGAACACGTCTCTTCTCTCTCTCCCATTCCACTTTTTCCTCTTCCCATATCCCCCATCCTCGTGTATTATTGCCTTGAATCTACTCCCAATGTCGTCCCGGAAGGGGCCTCCTCCATCCAGGACCGAAAGAACACGTCCACCACATCCTGTCGCACACCATTTGGCGCAACCTAACTGTAGCAAAAACCCAGCTCTTTCAGGCCAGCGCAAAAAACAAAGGTTGGAGTCTACATCCAATTTTTTTTAGATCTGTTCATGTCTTCAGAAACCCTGCCAAAACCCAGCCCTTGGAAGAATTACCTCCGAATCTCTATAGGCAATTGCTCAAAAGTGAAATGACATATGTCTACACACCGACTCTGAGTGTATCCCAGCTCGAAGCGCAGACTAGTAGTGCAGGCCTGGCCCCATCCAGTCATACCTTTCACTTATTTCTGCTCGATCCCACTCTCCGTGATTCTACACCTTCATCTGACTTCCCTAACAATAATGAGGCCGGTCTGTCAAATGCTATGGTTGTTAACCCGACTCCGACTCTACCCCCGTGACCACCGCATCATCAGAAGCCTGTATCAGGCGCCTCTTCACGCTCCACTGCTCCAATTTCTTCCATTGAATCTGATACTTCACCCCTTGCCATTTGACATTCTACTCCAACCATGCCTCATCTGTCCACATAAATGCTGCACCAATTGCTGCCCCACGATTCTCTACCCCTCATGTGTCTAACTCTGCTGTCCACCATCCCCAAGCGCCTATGGCAATCCCTGAAGCTGTTACCGACAAAATTGTGCATCAGGAAACACGTATCATGGGTCTCGAGGCTCGGATAGATCAAGATGGTCGTCTGATTGCTGCATTGCAGATGTCGGAGGCGCGACTTCAGCATGAGATTGACGACCTGGAAAAAGAGAACACCCAGCTCTTGCGGAAATTACAAAGTGTTGAAACTGTACTCGACCAGCAGACCAGGGACATTGACCGTCTATTCTCGCTTCTTGAATAGAAACCATCCGTGCAGGCTCCCCCTGATGCCGATAACACCAAAAAACCACGCAACAATGTTTTCAATGTGAGCGCTGCATTCACAACTATTTGACAATATTGCTCCCTCGCTTATTTCAAAGACTGCTGTGTGGAAACTATTTCTCCTCGCAATGCAACTTGGCAAAAAAGGATCAACGCTCAAGGATGCAGCTCTGCTAAAACCATCGACTACTGGTGGAGATTACATCCGTGACACGGAGACCTCCAATGGCAAGCTCTTGTGTCCAGACTGGAATGTAACCTTTATGGACAATTCGGTGCGGCATTCACAGACGGTAAAGTGGGTGCGGCAAACTATGAAAACTCAATTTCCTGCCGCCATGATTGATGAAAAGTCCGATGATGCTATACTTGACCGCTTTCAACTGTTTTTCTCAATATTGTCCAGGCGTACAACATCCTGCAAAGGGAGTCGAAGGCCAAGAAGAATGCGAAAGATCCCACAGTACCCAAAGACAATGGTGATTTACCTGCTGACAACAAAATGCCTGACGATGCTGCTGCAAGGTGTGCGGGTCATCGTAAATCGCGTAAAACCCGGGTACGTTCAGTCCTTGCTTCGGTATATTCCAGTTTAATTAATACTTTCACAGAAATGCGATGAACGAATAATGGTTCTGCAAAATTGTGGGATTCAACTCCACCCTCATTACGCATTCTTTCTTCAACCAGCATACCAATCTACGGATGAGCCGGACCAATTGGACATTATCAATCCCAACACCGACACTGAGAAAGCTGATGAAGTGCCACCAAGGAAAGTAACCATATTGCAATGCGGTGGGCCGCTATCATGAGCCATGTTGCAATGTTGTGGGAGTATGGCCATCCGATGGCTGTCCAACCATAATGCAATGTGGCAGTCTGCCAGGAAATAAAAGAGGTAATAGCAGGGATTGAACACAAGACCCCGTGTTAGCTTAGGTAATAAACCCAAACCAACATCATAACCAACTGAGCTAAGAAGGAGTACTGGTACTGCAAGATATTAGGGATATACTATGTTCACCCAAACACATAATTAGCCTTTCTACCATCTACACTGGCCCGCATAGGGCCCTGGTTAGGTTGGTTAGGGTTAGGGTTAGCTGGTTAGCTGGTTAGGCCCAGGGATCATATAAGTTCTTAGGTTAGGTAGGTTAGGTTGGTTAGGGTTGAAAATACCCCCAAACACAGAATAAACAGTGCCAAACATTTTTCGAAGACCTAGGGCAGCTTGCCTGCCCTAGGTGTGGGTATGAGCAGTGACAGGTAGGGTAAGCCCAGGCTTACCCTGGGTGGGAAGGACAATGTCTTCTATATAGGCAGTTTGGTGGTTATGAGCTCAGACAAACAGGCTTATATAATGTTACCTGAGGTCTGTAGTTCAAGCCTCCCTTTTGCCAGTTATTTCTTTTAATATTTGCAGAGGACCACAATGCAATGTGGCATGGACCTGGCCATATGGCCAGGGATCCACCACATTGCAATATGGCTCTGGATAGCGGCCTGCAACATTGCAATACAGGTACAGTCTCTATATCAAGATCAGAGGTCCCTATATCCAATTTTCAGCACACACGAAATTTCCGATACTGTCGCTGATGAATTATGCCCTTTTGTGATTTCTCAATGGCCAACAAAGCCTGTAGTCATATGTATTATTCCATAATGATTTTCCACCCCTCGTCACTGTTTACCCCAAGGTTCTGAACATCACTCCATCCATGGCTAGGCTGTATAAGCGAATGGTGCAGGCAGTGATCACTTTCCAAGTGGCTCACCACTGCTCTGACCTTCTGTGCTATGAACAGCTGCAGCTTCTTTATCAACACAATGAAGGCTCTACTAGTATTGAGCAATTTTTCAACATATAATATATGAACACACCAAAGTGGCTTCACTGCTAATTTTCAGCACTCGGTGAAGATGGCATTGTACCATTTTAACACCTTTGGCAAAAGGTCCAACACGAAAAGGAGACCATAATCTCAACAAGATTTCCAGGCTGAATCATTGAACGAGAAACATTATTCAGCAGACAATGAAAAGCTGTCACTCAAAGTGCAGGCTGCTTTAGCCATGCACAATGCAGTGCCTGAAGAGGACCACCCAGCCGAGACAGTCATTGACACAAGAATGCCTCTTCCTATCAATTAAAACACATTTGTAACAACTATTAACAATAAAATTACTGACCACATATAAAGGTAGAGTAGGGGACCGGTGCTTGCCGCCGCTACCAATGATATAAATTCGGGGGGAAATAATCCACTCACTTGTAGGATGCATACACTCCTCTACCTGTACATACTTGACTGTGCATATGTGCTTAGGGCAAAAAGGGCTCAGCTGGCCCAGTACCCAGTCTCAGATAATATATTCACGATCATTTGTTTCCTTGCTTAAACGTCTAGGTGATGTTGGTGTTCTGTCTTGCTTTCGCTGGTGTCCCTTTGGTTGGTTGTTAGACATGAAAGTACAGATCTTGTTGTTGCAGTGCAACTAGCACTGCATTCCGAGGTCCCGTAGACAGACCCGGTTTACATGAGCCGACATCAGTCTACATCAGTCATCTGAGTAAACAGAGTCTGTCTATCCCATGTAGACTATTCTTGGTCTACCTGGGCCTATGGCTGGTCTACCTCTGTTGACCCAGGGTAGACCATGTCTGTCTACCACTGCCCCTACACCCAGGGATTTCCCGCTGCCCTCTGCTACCTGTTCTGGCATCCCGGTTGATCTTGGGCTGTGTGTGTTGCTACCAATTAATAGTATACATATCATCCCTGCAGTGATTTCTTGTTTTGAAGGCTTCTCCTATCTGCCCTGCAGATCCTACTCATGCACTGGCATGATTCAGTGGCTCTCCCTCATTTCTCTCTCTCTATTTCAGTCTTTCTTTGAGTCTCAATGAGCTGCCAAACTGGGCTGTCGCACAGTGCGAGGCTTGTGCAAGAATAAGTGGAGACAGTGGTGATCACGTGTCAAACATCAGAGATCACATCATGATCAACTGTCAAGCATCAGCAGCAACATTTCAGTCGACACAGCTCGACACAGGTTCTGCAAACAAGGCTGAGAAACACAACCCGCCAGCAAGGTGTGTCAGCACATGTAGACAAGGCTGATCTAGCTTGAAGTCTGTCTATGTCTATCTACAGGGGTAGACTAACTCTGGGTCTACTGGGTCTACGGACCCTTGGAACACAGTGACTGCAATGTCAATGAGATGGCACGAGAAGATGCAGAGGATTGAGACTAATAACTTCCAGAGCAGAGGAAATGAGAAGAATGGCATGTTGTCGTCATAAGCACTGGTACTGATGAAGCTGTGTCTCGGCACTGCACAGACGTGCTGTGGAGTTAGTTGCCTGAGGGAAAAGGTAACACCATAGCTAGAATTGGTAAGGCTGTTGAGTCTATGTCAATGGCTGAGCCTAAATGAGTGAAGGCTGATGGGGAATAAAAACTCATGAAGTGCCAAATAGATGGAACATGAGGTGCATATTGGGTGAGAGAACATCAAGAACACGGGCCCGTGTTGCAGCTTGCCACAAAAAAAAAAAGACAGAGGAGTGACTGAGTGTCGCAGAAAGAGGACATCCAGTATGTTCCCCTTCGGAAAATTAGGCCTGCGCAACAGTAGAAGTGAAGAGTGATACTAATATTATAAAGGGGAGACGAGTCAGCACGAAGGCTGTGGATGTGCCAACGGACATACCTGGATGCAAATTCACACCGATTGAGAAGGTATCTCATTTGGGTTGGGCCATGGAAAGAGACTTGGCTTATGGTTTATGTCTGTTGTTACGGCGAGGAATTCAAGTTGAGAAAAGAGAAAAAAAGAGGGAAAAAGAGAGAGAATTTGTTAGACTTACCTGGACCCAAATCTGAGGTTTTTTTGCGGTCTGCCGGCTCCAGTGAGCAGAGAAAGAACAAAGGATAAGAAATCAAGTTGATTTATTGAAGCGCCGGCACTGCGATTCAAGTCTATCCCTCGGGGATAAAACCGAATCGAGTTAAACAGCCAGCGAATCAAAATCAAGATATTGAGATCCGACCGAAACCGATCATCCGAAAAGTCCGATCTCGTGCCCATTTTGGGTCGCATTTGATGGCTTTTTTATTTTCCCTCTATCCTCAATTCTTATTCGTTGGCTTCAAAACAAAGTGCAATCGACTTTTTTAGTATTTTAATGCAGTGTGTAGGCTATTCGGTATATTTTTATTCATTGTGGCCTGATCGCTATTCCAAATTAGCTAATCTTCACCCATCCTCTTGCTGTAGGGATTACGAGTGCTCTGGAACCTCTGCGAGGTTATTACAGTAGTCCTATATACATATAATACTTCACTAAATACTTTGATCTTGGGGAAATCACCGGTAAACCTTGAAACGAGAGCAAAAACTGCAGATCGGCCAGAAAAAGTGTAAAAAAAGTGTAGACCCTTGAAGAAGAGCAAGTTGCCCGGGAGGCGGATTCTGGAAGAGGGTCGGTGGCCAGTCGTTTTTAGAGTAAGGGGAATGGGTAGTGTCCCGGGGGATTGACACGAGGGTAGGCTGAATAATGCGAGTGTGAAGAGAGTATCGGTAGGCTGCTAAAGTGGTTGTATGTGTGTGTGTGCATAAAAACGATGATTCGAGACGAATAGAACGCTGAAGTGCGTCCTGCGTGATTTTATAGTTCGATCTTGGCGACGTAAAAGACACGTTAATTGGGCGCTAGCCCGCACTGGCTCGCAAAAATGAGCGTAAGACGTGGGATTGTTGTTTGCTGGCACCGTTGGTGCGTATTTACAGTACAAAAAATTATGTAACTAATAATAAAGGTAGCAGGATGGTAGAGCCGAAACCAGCATGTGGGTGGGTTTCCACATGCCGGCCATACGACCCCTCCACACCCTATGACACAGGGACACATAGTCGGGGAGAGCCAGTATCTAGTCCCAGGCATCTTCGGAGTTCATAAAGATGCACTGTATGGTTTTATAGGCCGCCAGATGGAACCTTGG
Organism: Mycena albidolilacea; assembly: GCA_029282495.1. Taxonomy (NCBI): domain Eukaryota; kingdom Fungi; phylum Basidiomycota; class Agaricomycetes; order Agaricales; family Mycenaceae; genus Mycena; species Mycena albidolilacea. Next base: position 1,352,753 of record JARIHO010000013.1, on the reverse strand, counting down.
AATGCGGCCTACAAATCTGCATTAGCCTCGGAATCACACTTTTCATACCTTTTTGTCAACACACCCTCTTTTTATGTTTTCCTTTCGTTTTTATTCTTCTCTTCTCCTTGTTTCATTTTTTCGATGCCACTGAGAGCAGCAAGCAGACTCGAACTGTTTGATTTATTTTGTACTTAGTGTATGTCCCAGTTGTGCATTACCCTCTTTTCTGGAGCACTTCGGACCCGTTTCTGACGTGTTTTCATGTTCAGCAGGATATTTAGTGCCTCATCCATCTTAACAAGACTTTTCTGGGGTGTCTCCGCGCCACAACTCCGGTAATTGTGCACCATACCAGTAAAAGCAAAATATCAAAGCCCCTACAAAGGGGAAGCCGAAAGGTCTATTCTAAATTGGTTGAAATGCATGCAAGTGTGTTATCCCAAGAATTCATGCCGTTCTAACAAGATTCGAAGTTTCCAGGTCAGTTTCAAGGTACTGATGGCGCCATACACTAGATGACCGGAATTTTAATATTTTCCTCTGCTCATTTATATGAATAATTACCTACGAATCAGCACAAAAAAATGCGCCATCTCCGACCTCAATCGGTACAGAATTGGGCAAGATACGAACCATTCTTTCCAAAGGATCAAAAAAGTGCCCAAAACTGAAAAAAAAAAAAAACCAACCATGTGTGCCTTCGCTGCTGCAATAATGAATTAGCTGTAATGTGGGACCCTTTGGTTGGCTTCATGAGGTTTATGCTTTCATACTTTCTACCTGCGCGATGCAATGAAATATTTACCGCCCGCCAAAACTTACTTCTGTCAAACGTCAGCCTCACGGCATGTCACAACAGCCATCATGATTCAGGGATGGCGGCCCGCGTTTATGTCGTGTTTAACCCAATCGGGTTAAACTTGACAACAGACATGCTCCATGAGCCAGAGAATTTGGCTCGCGAGCTTCAAAGGTCCCAAAAGATGCCGATCAAAGACCACCTATCCTCGCTTGTCCTCGGCCATAATAAACGAGATGTGTCCGGCGTGCATGTAAAGATCGGAAGTGCTGTCGTTGATAGGTTTGGCGAATCCTACGTCCAACTTTTTGCCGAACATGGAGCCTGCAATGGCGGCCGCAGGTTGGAAAATGAGGCCAAAGGGGGCTCATAGCGGCTGAGGGGCTGCCTGCTGATGAATTCCGGAATCAGAAGATTTTAATGCGATGTATGGCAAGGTCTCCAATGAGACCGAACGATGCATCGGATTTTTGCTCTCATGGGAGGAGGCGATGCATCGCTCTGCCAGCATCGGGTGTGCATGTCGAGCCCAACTGCGTTAAACGCATGTAGTCTACATGTCAAATTTCAATCACCTTTACGCCTTTGTACACGATCGATCTGCGCCGGACTCCGGATCAAGGCCGTGCACTATAATTAAGCAATGCGTGGCCCGTGCGTGGTAGCCAACTTATCTATAGTACCCCATTGTTCCTCCACTTCCACGTTGACTACGCGAGATCCACCTAGTGTACACTGTGGTCTCTGGTAGTCAGGAGACCAACGATGTCTCGCCCAAAGGCTACAGTTAATCACTTCTCCATCTCCGGTGCGTAGCGCTGCGCACAATATCAATAAGATTATTTATCCTCCCAGGCGGCACCGGGGGCAATGGTGGAGCAGGTGGAGAACAAGGTGGTGGTGGGGGTGCCGGAGGGGGTCCTACGATCAATCTCGGGGCCTCACAATCGGTGGTGAATAATTTGTACGTATATTCAGCCCTTTCCCTTCATCCAATTGTGTTGCTTACAACACAAGTAATTTCAACATCTCCCCGGAACAACAAATGACTTGTGAGTCTTGATAGATACAGATTGTGCTGATCCGTGAACCTTCCGCTGCAGCAATTGAAAAGGCAAATACTTGCCCCCCTCCATCAAAAATGTTCCGGGGCAGACATGATATCCTCAGCAAAATGCGTCGATTTTTCACTACCAAGAAGGGAAAACAACACATTTATGTGCTGTATGGACTCGGAGGTGCAGGGAAGACACAGATTGCCTATAAATTCATAAATGACTCATCCTCTTTGTAAGTTTCAAACCAAAAAAAAACCAACATAATTCACTTTCTTATCTTTACAGCTTCTCTGACATCTTTCTCATTGATGCAAGCTCCAGTGACAAGATTTATGCTGGCTTGAAGAAGATAGCCCTGATGAAGAAGATAGGAGACTCTCCTGAACAGGCATTGGAATGGCTTACCAGCAAGCATGAAGAGTGGCTCCTTTTCTTTGATAATGCAGACAACCCCGACATCAATCTGACCCAATTCCTTCCTCAATGTGATCACGGGAACATGATTATCACTACCCAGAATCATGGCCTCCGTTCTTATGGGTCAAATTCTGCTGTCTCAGATCTGGCAAAGGCAGATGCAGTGGCATTGTTACTTAAAAGTGCTCAGCAAAAGAACTCTCCTCGTAACCAGCAAATTGCCACTGAGATTGTGAAGGTAGGATTATGATTTTCTGTCTATCCATTTGGTGTAACATTATTTCTAAAGGCATTGGGATATCATGCCCTTGCAATTGTTCAGGCTGGTGCATTCACACTGAAGTCCACTGTCTTTGACAGTTACTTGGATCTTTATTCAAAGAATTGGGCAGAATTACTCAGCAAGAAGCCTGCTCAGTCTCCTGAAAATCATTCCTGGGCAGTCTACACGACATGGAAAATGAGCTTTGACCGGCTCCAGCCCCCAGCTGCTATGTTTTTGCAACTGTGCTCATTTATTCATAACAAAGGAATCTCAGAGCAGATTTTCCGTGATGCATCAATGTACAACTTTGCGGCATCTGGTCCGTCTAAAGAAGAGTTGCAGATGCCATTGAAATTTCTGTCATGTTTCCTTGGGCCTAGTGGTGAATGGGAGTCACTCCGCTTTGTGGATATTACCAATGATATCAGGGCATATTCCTTGATTGACTTTGATGATAACAAAAAAATGTTTACCATCCATCCTATGGTCCATGCCTGGAGTCGAACCATGATCAAGAACCCAGTGTTATATCAGGCTGCTGCGGAGTCCATACTTGGTATGGCTATTTCAGGAATTCAAAAAGGCAATGTGCTTGCTTGTCTCAGACTGCTTCCACATGTTGAATCTTTCCAGCTGGTGGCAACAGAGGGTATTGCAAATTTTGGTGCACAATATGGACGGATATTTTTCGAGACTGGTAACTACGAGAAAGCTGAGAAGCTACAATTCACAGTGCTTGAACAGAGGAAGCTTCTTGGTGATGGCCATCCGGACACTCTGGCAGCCATGGAGGATCTGGCATTGACCTACTCCATGCTCCAAAAGTTCAGGAAGGCAGAAGAACTTGAGGTTGCAGTGCTGGAAAAGCGGAAGCAGCTTTTGGGTGACACTCATCCAGACACCCTGTGTGCTCTGAGTGCTCTGGCATCAACATATTTCAACCTCCAAGACTTCAAGAAGGCAGAAGAACTCGAGGTTGTTGTTCTTGAGAAACGTAACCAGTTTCTTGGTACTAATCATATTGACACTTTATATTCCATGGGCCGGCTGGCAGGAACATACTCATGCTTACAAGAGTTGAAGAAGGCACGGGACATGGGGGTTGCTGTTTGGGAAAAACGAACACAGCTTTTTGATGATAACCATCCAGACACACTAGTTGTCATGGCCAATCTGGGACAAACATTGTCTGTCTTGCAAGAGTTCAAAAAAGCAGCAGAGTTTCAGATTGATGTGCTACGAAAACGGGAGCAGCTTCTGGGTGAAAATCATCCAGACACCCTGCGTGCAATGGGGAATTTGGCATCAACTTACAGACAATCAGCCGAGCTGAATAAGGCAGAAGAGCTTGAGGTTGTTGTCCTAGAGAGGCGGAAAAAGTTCCTGGGTGAAAATCATCCAGACACTCTGGTTACTATGGGGAATTTGGCATCGACATACTCAAAGTTAGGCGCATTCAAGAAAGCAGAGGGGCTTGCAATTGTTGTGCTGGAGAAGCGACAACAGCTCAATGGTGACAATCACCCATATACTCTGCTTGCTGTGAAGAATCTTGCCTCTTACCGTAAACTGGGAAAAGTTAAGGAGGCAGAGAACCTCAAGAAACTTATGGAGCAGAAGGCCAACTAGCTCTTTTATATCGTAGGTTGTTCCAATATCCTCCAAAATATTGATGTTGATTCATTAAAATTTGCTAATGTTTCAGACATTTTTTTGATGTTCTCATGCATGGGGTGGGAAAGTGAATGCAGTAAGTATGTACGTACTTTAGTTGTGAAATGTTGTCTGATAGAGAATATGACTGTGTTCCCTTATCTGTCAATTTTCTCCACAACACCCTCCTTGAATTGCCAGACCTCAAATCAATGACAGGTAAATCTTGAGACTGAGTTGAAACCTGACAGAAAAAATAGATCAGGTGAAAGTTGCAATTGGCAAGTAAGTATCTGAGCCATAGTAACTAGGCATGGGTGATCATCAATGATAATGGGCACATTGAGACCTACGACAATGACCACTGGAAGATGTGTCATATTTTAGGCTATGTTGTTGGGCATGCACTCACTGTCCACACTCCAGCAGTAGCCATATGAAGTTCAATCAAACAATCCATGTCTCAATGGAAAATCAAGTTTGATGCTCAATTGTCTAATCACATGAAAAGGGACAGGGAGGGGGCCAGGGGCATTGGTGAGGTACTGAGTGTAAGGGCAACCTTAAGCTTGGCACAGGACACAGCAACTGGCAGGGGAATTCAAAGTATAAATAAAGGTACTAAGTACAGGAGCTGGAATACTACACACCTAGTGGGGGAATCCAAAGAGAAGACAGGATGAGGATTCCCATGCTAGGTGAGACCTTATATACTATTAGGGGACTACCCAGTAGCACGTGTTCATAAGTATCTCCAATGATCATGGGCTTGGTCGCATAACACATGCCAGTGCAAGCAGCAGAACCAGATGGGAGCTGAGGGTGTTGGAGCCAAGCCAGATGCCGGAGTGGACAGGTCTGAGGATGGAGGTGTTGGAGCTGAGAAAGGGTGCAACAATGATAAGCCAGTAAATGGGCCAGATACACATCATTTTGCGTGTTTCTGATCAGACTCATAACTGAAACTGTTGTTTCTATATGACAGTACTGGTTCCTGGTAGCTGTCAGGTGAACCACAGAGAAATGGGTGGATGCTCTAAGGAATTAGAATGTCCATTGGCAAGTCTCACCCTGAAAACGGTAAGGGAGATGTGCAGCCAAGTAACAAGTCAAGGAACTTCGTTTGACTTGTTTCCACCATCCACTTATAAACATGAAAACAGGTCAAAGGGACTGGAGTTGGGCAATGTATTATGTTGTTTTGAGACGTCTAGAGGTCGTGTTAGGTCACGAGCGGGAGTTGGGTACTGGCATTTCTGGTTTCTATCAAATGTGGATACACTGAAACAGGTCATCGGCTATTTGAAGGTCTAGATCACAACTCCAGAAATGTTCACAGGCTCTTTTCCAAGAACCCTTTCTGGGAAGCTCCTCAAAAACAGGTATCTCCTGAGAGCTACAAAGGAGTACTATCAAGTTCTGCATTGGAAATAGAGGGTAGAGTTGAGCAGAAGGCAGAAACATGTTGAGCAAGTGCAGTGTCGATCTATCGGTGATCTGCACACCCTCTGAATAATACAGGGGTGTCGCTGATGAGTTCGTGCTGTGTATTTGTCAAGGGAGCATGGTGTGCTCACACTTAGGAGCCAATGGGAGTGACACTTGGAAACATATCTGACAGAAACATGGTTGAATGGGTGGATAAACGGACAATTGACTCACTGGGATTGTGTTTTGGGTTTGTAATTGTGGTCTTGGCATTTGTATAAGTATCTGGAGGTATTTTGACAATGGGCACAGCATCCTCTCACTGTTAGTACATGTTTCTGTGTACACTTAGGCACAATCTGACCAGTATCCATGTGTCAGTATTGTTGTTCTACCATGCAGTAAGTGTGTGCTTGGGTGTGGATCTGCGACCCTCAATTGAGCACACTCTCATAAGAGTAGCATTGTAATGAGATCTTGTTTTGTTTCTGAATCATATATTATTCTGGAAAAGCACTTGGACTTTTGGTCTGGAATTATTGGACTGTTGGTTTCGGTTGGATTCTGTTAAAAACTGGAAATGTTAAAGAGAACACGGAAAGTTGTTAATGAAACGTTAAAGGAATATCTGTGGAGCAGGATTCAGAAAGTATCTGCTGGGGAAACATCTGGAAAGGTGTCTTTTGTGCGTGTTTTGGAAAGTACCATCTTGGGAAACATCTGGAAACATATCTTGTGCGTGTTTCAGAAAATACCTTCAGGGAAAGATCTGGAAATGTAATTGCCTGTTGAGAAACAAGCTTCATTTGAGTCCACTGGACTATAAACTTGTTAGATGGGCCTTTATATTGTCCCCTGCACATCTGCTGAGAAGCCTTGTATCTAAATCTTGCCTGGGAAACTCTGTTTTCATGTGTCTTGGAACATGTATTACTTGCACTTTGCTCTGATCTCTGTTTCTAAGATCTGAAACTTCCTCCTACAACCTTGACAAGGCCCTGTACTAGGGGCTGTAACTTGTTGGGATCTCAGAAACGTGCATCTAAGATCGCTTGGATGGCTTATCAGTTGTTTCTGGCAGTCATAGTACTGTTTCTACACCATGTAACCTAAAAGTGATTGATTAGTTCATGTTTCTAGCATAGGTCCTGAGCACACAAATCAACAAGTCTTTCAACTATGGCTTCAAATCACCCATTTTGGGAGATTATTCTGGGCAGAAATGGATCCATGTTTGAAGAGTTAACTATTCGACAGAATTTATTCATGCCTTACACTCCTTTGGGTGACCAGTGTTACAATGACAAAAGCCCCAGTGTCCACAAGTCGGTAAGATGACAAGGGATTGGGTGGTGCAAGGTATTAGCTGTTTGTCAATGAAGTTGAACAAAACACTAGGAGAGATACAGAATAAACTACGACTAGACTACGGCTATATACTGTTCATTGTATCTAATCGAACTGTATGAACAGCCTTCCCAATAGGTGACTGTTATGATCCAAGCATAAAGCTTCGGCGTGGTAAATGTTTTTAAGTAATGCTATGCTACTATATATGACTAAAATGAACTGTCTATGCATTGCTTCCATCTGTTGCAAGCGTGTTATTACCAAGAACATGCCTTAGTCCGCAAGGCTATTAGTAAACACTATATGTATTTAATGTGTCCATGTAAATATAACTGTTCATGCGTATAGCATGTGTTCCAACTCGATCGTACCAACTGATCATCCCTGTATAATTATCCTAACACGATTCCTTAGTAACTTCCTCAATTGTCAGGAGGCAAGTTGATGGCGGTGTCACATGGGAGGCGCAATCATGTGGTGATGGTAAAAAGTGCTCGAATCGTGACAACCACCCATACAAATGTTCCGGGCCTCAAGTGCAAGCCGAAGGCACTCAGCCTGCGATGGAGTGTCATGGTGTCGCCCTTTTATTAACATTATGTGTGTCTGTCTGTCCGAAGCCATTTTAAACTCCGCCATCTTTGCCATCAGCTCTGGCATCACTTGCCGAGAAACCACAGGATCAGTTACCTCAACTGAAGTGGGTGGTCACAAAGTGGCCCCCTGCACTCTTGTAACTCAACAAGTTGCAGATGCTTATGATGATCCAATTGGTGAACAGTGTTTTTGTTCTGTTCAAACATAACATGAACAGTTTCCACATTGTTAAACAGAAGAGGGGAATGTCTGGATTATGGGTTCAATAAAAGGGTTGGTGATCTGATAGATGGTAGAATAGATTTCATATATAAAATGTTGAAGGAGGATTTGTAAGAAGGATTTTTGAGGTGTTGGTGGCTAAAGAGCCCACTGGAGGCATTCCAAAGAGGAGGGGGCAAGGAGCATGATGCTGCCTCTGGGTGCTTGCCCGGCACTAGCCATGATGATCATGGTACAAGTGTAGGATTCAATGATGTGCCACTGTTTTCAATACAAATAGATGGGGTAAGGTAAAATAGGGCCAAACATAAAATATAATTATATGAATTAAAACACAACAAAAAGAGATTTCCACAAAGCCTGACTCTGCCACAACATGATCATTTAATTATCTACAATTAACAGCCCTTGATTAGACAGAACCTCTGTGTCTGGGGAACCCTTGCTCTGCCACTTTCAGCTCCATCCTCGGGCCCATCCTTGGCTCTGGCACCTTTCGCAGTCACAGGGGAAGCCCTAAAGTCCTCCAGACCTCCCATTTGACTATGGGTCCCATTACCATGAGGTAGGAGCATATTGCACCTTATGCTGCAATGCAGCAGCAGAGGGGCAACACAAGATTTTGCCACCACCGAAAAGATGGTGGTAAGAAGTTGTGAGGCCCCCCCTAATCACAGACTTTAATCAGCCGAGATATGACATCCTAATCCCTGGTTTCTGCTGTATCCTTACATAGCTATACACAGCACTATGGTGCAGATCAGCAAGTTTTATTGCACCTCAACGCATGGCTTCTACCTCTATTCTTATAGCCAAAACACTCCAATTAGATGGCAGAGTAATGTCAGCAATGGCCTCTGGGTCAGCTAAACAGCAAGTAACCCAGCAAGAACCCCAACCAGGAGAAACCCAGAAGACACTAGTAGTTTGTGTGTTCCCCAAGCAGTAAGACCAACCTTCTGGTATCCTCCCTAGGAGACTGTATGTCATAGGTCAGGTACAAGGTGGAACCCAAAACGAGTCAAAGGAGGTGTGATATCCACTCAGGTATAATGGTGGTGGGCACTGACCGCATCAGTGATGGGGAGGTTATGTCAGCTAATGGCTCTGATCCAGCCATGAGAAATGGTCCGCACTTTTTCGGGGCAGGCATTCGACCTGCCAGCAGAGGCTTGGTGGGGAGGCAAACTATGTAACTATACCTAAAACTTAAAAGAGCCCTTTTTTGTTTAATATTCCTTTTTGCCACTGCCAGTGTATGGATATGATAATTAATTGGCCTAAATCGAGAATCAGGCTCTTTTAAGCCGAAGTTTAGACCCAAAATCACATCCAGACCACTTCATTGTCATGTGATAGTGCACCAATCAGACCAAAAACTGCCCAAATCATTTCACTGCCAATGTCCTTAATTAGGTGTGTGACAGAGCGCATCATCACACATCAGTTCCATCACCTCGTGCTTTTCGCGTCGCGTCGCCCCTCAAACAAGACAGTAGGCCTCCCAAGAAGGTACCGCAAGCTTCCTTTTAATCACATCTATATTTCTATACTCATATCTTTTATAAATTCAGGGAATTCTTTCAATGGCTGGGCTAAAACAGTGATATCATATGCAAAAGATGCGTGATGCGCGTGTTGTGCCCAAGAACACCGGAAAGGAGAATGAACCCAACTCTCAATCCTCTCTCAGCCCCAAGTCTTGTGCCATCCAGAACCACAAATGCAGAGCCGATGCAGCAGAAATCTCGGAGAAGAAGCTAATCCAGGAGAATGAGCAGCTGAAATGGGAGCAAAAAAATTCAGCAAAACATGAAAAGTGGCAGAGACAGAGGATTCACAAGCTCAAGCATCGCATAAAAGAGGCTGAGGACAAGTTGCAGAAGGCCACTGCTCATGGGAGGCACAGGTGTGGAAAGTATTGAAGCAGAAGGCAGAGGACGAGAATGGATGGCAGCGGCGACTTGTGGTGTGATAAGCACTGTGGTGTCGGTATCAAAATATATGTGATTCAAATTCGACTTCGTTTGTCCTCTAGAGGGGAAAGTATAGTTGAATGATAGTGGGGAAGGTCGGTGCACGAATCTGGTGTGTGTGTATCAGGTGTGTATGTGCATGTGTGAACGGTGATTCGTGGAGACCGTTTGTCTCCTGAGTACAAGCGAGTGTGGCAGACCTGCTATCAGCCGAAATGTGATAGGAAGAGGGAATATAGTAGACCTGGTCCCTTGTACAAGAGTACTGGAACCCTAAATGTGTTGCCCTGCCTGCTTTCCTTGGTGTGCTCTTCCCCTTAGAACCAGCCCCAGAGGTACGATGGATATTGCACAGGCAATGACACAATGGTCTCCCTCCGCTAGTCAATACGTCGGTGAAGTGGGGGAGAAGGCAGTGTCAGGATAAGTTCTGGCTTGTCTGCTGGATCAGTGTCAGGCACAGGCTAGGCCCGGCACAGCACAAGAGATCGTCTGGAAACGGTGACAGGGAAGGTCATCCACGTGTTCCGCCACAGGAGGGGACAGTTGTATTGTGTCAATGATTATCGGTGAAGCGTGTCATCTGTGTCGGTAAGGAGAGCGTTGGTCCCGTTCATCGGAGATGTATATACGGAAGGTTGCTTGCCGCCTACACATCGTAGGGGGGGAGCTGCACCCAGTGTGTACTGCTGACAATGGTACGGGAACAAGTTCGAGTGACCAGTCAGTGTTCCAGATGGTGGGGAGAGTGTTGGTCTCGCTCGGAAGCTGATTCCGGTAACATAGAATCCCGTTATGGAAGATCCGTCGCGTATGTCCGAGTTCGTCCCATCACTCATGCAGATGGTTTGCAGGGGCCATGAGGCGACGAGCAGTGCATAGCACGCTCGGAGACCTCATAGCGGATGCTGAAAGGTGTCTCGGCCATGCAGAGAAGTGCAGGGCTCGAACGACCGAGGAACTGAAGACCAAAATTGTTGCTCTTGCACAGCTTCAAGCTGTCCCACGACTGGCACGGCATCAAATTGGATACCAAAAATCCATACGTGAGTGGAGCAAAAATGGGTCTCACACGCCAAAATATATACTTTGTATGTGTGCCGAGTGTGGTTGTGCATACAAGATGGAGCTGCATGCAATTGCACGTGTTCTTGTTTCAAGCGGCTGCAAGGAGGGAAAGGTCAGTGATTTGATGCAAGACATCACCCATATCTTCGGCGTTGATCTGGACCGTGCCATGAGCCAACAGACAGTATGGCACGCTGGTCTCAAGGACCTGGTTGCATCACAGGTCCAGTTGGGAGTTGAGATGAAGTACTCGGACAGTGATTCTGCAAAATATTCAGTATTTCAGTCACTAATAATGTTCATAGACATTACCATGAGCAGCGACAGCACGTCGCACTACAAAATGAACCACCAGTCTCACCACATCCACATGCACGTACCTGTGAAGAGCACAGATGGATCAGTCACCTTATCTACCGATCCCAAAATTCGCTTCCTCAGTGTTGCGTCCACCACAGTATGGCAACCTCGAAAGCGATGTGGCTTACAATTTATAACGACATCATTTCGACGTACAATGCCAGCTCACTTGGAATGCACCTCGGGACACTAGATCTCCAGATGATCCGTCGCGTGCTTTGCAGGATGTGCAGCGACCATGCAAATAATGAGAAGGCCCTCTCGGAGGTGTGGAAGGAGCTCAAGCACAACTTATTTCTGCAGGAACTGGGGGGGAAGCACCTCCAGCAGCTCAGCGAACAGATCAACGAGTTGCGAGAACTCAAGCAGCGCTGGGTAGCAAAGAACCTTGATGATCCCGTCAGGTTTGAGGCGTACATGAAGCTTTCACTTGACGAGAGAGCTGCATGCAATTTGGTCTGTGTTCACGTGATGACACAGGAGCTTGGGGCTGAGGCATTGAATGAGCTCAATGATACAGATCATCACTTGCTCACTGTTTGGATCTGGATCGGCTGCTGCATGCACAAGGATCAGAATAGTTTCAAGGGCGGCAATACCCAAATGACGACGTACTGGAAGGAGCTGGGAATTGCTGAACCTATCCCACTCGCAAACAAGGAATCGGCTGCTGCAGTTCGATGTTTTCTCCACCCCAAAGGTGGTGACAAGCCTCCATCCAAAGACAACCTTGAACACGTCGAGAACACGTTGTTTGGAGATGCGAAAGCGGTTGTGCTGGCTGGTGCGATCTTTGGGAACGCCGTTGAGAAGCAGGGGCAAGGCAACATGGTGGAGCTATTCTTGCAATCCACACTGGATGCAGGCGAGCCGATCAAGCAGTTCCTGAAGATGAACCAGACGTGGTCCGGCAGCCACGGAGACACTGCTTGTGAGCTCATCGTGGGGCGGGACATCTACTGCGAATTCCTCGAGGCCATAAAGGACCTAAAATTGTGCCCCGGCTGGGTCGAGGACGAGAGGAGTGTGCATGATGCGTTGAACAACGGGCCAACACTTACTGAGCTCGCTGTCCTTTCCATCTACCACCTTTTCATCGCCATCCCCTATACACATTGTGTTCGTGAACCCAAAGAAGTCGTGCTTAATGCCATCTCCCTTGGTCCACTCCACGCTGAGATACAAGACCACCGTGCGATGCTTCTCGAGAGCCCAGAGTTTCTGTTGGACTTTGATGACAAGCGGTACCGAATTGCTATGTTCGATAGACAGCCAGTGGTGCGGGGCGAGGTCATGGTAGAGATCCAGAAGCTGTACGACAGTGGGAAACTGCCGTACCTCTGGGAGATGTTTGTCTGCCAAATCAACCTGGATTCGGTTCTCCTCAGAATTTGTGCCTGGAGGGTTGATTGATGGGTTGAATGATGCTAAGAAGGGCCATATTTGGCTCCCAGCAACCAACGACTGGAATGAAGGTGCCCTCAGATCCTTCATTGTTTACATGCGAGGGAATCCAATGGCAGTGCTTGCGACACACAATGGACTGGCAATGTTGAAGCGCACTCAGACCCAGGGCTTGATGGATATGTGGTTCTCCCCGAGGATCACCAGTACACGATGCGCACAGTGCAAAATCTTGATGCTTCCAGGCTGGAATGCAAGAGAAAAGAATTGCAGATCGAGTACAACTATCGCATTCTTTGCTGAGAAAGCCCAGAAGGTCGCTGATGCAGCAGTGAAGGCAGCCGAAATTCGGGATCGGTTGGACGCAACTGTCCTGATTTCGAGTGTCGAAGACATATATAGGAAAAGTATGACCAGGGACAGGCTTCAAGATCAGCTTGGAAAATTACGGCCACTGTGGAACATGAAAACACATGAAAGGATTAAAGGATTGTGATTCCGAAGTGTCACAGGACTCAAATGATTCAAACACTGGAAACCAGAAGACATTAGGACTTAGGGAACCTGTACAGTTGGGTCCTCTAACCCCCAGACGCTATGGTGATATACACAGAGGAGTCCAGGAGGATCAACATCAGGAGTCCGTAATGCTGAGGAGTATCAGCATTAAGGCTCCTTAATGTTGCAGTTGTGGACCTGATCGCGACAGAGGGTGATCACCTTTAAAATAGTTCAAAGTGTATATACGCTAGGTAAAATCTCCATGTACATTAGATTCTACCTCATATAATCTCAGGCTTTTGCTTGATTGTTTGGCTTGACATAGGCATTATCTTCTGCCCTGCTTCCTATCCACTTTACTGCGGGTTGCGTCCACACCCTGGGTTTTGTACCTGAGTGGATACCACACATCCTTCAACTTGTTCCAGGTTCTGTCAGGAAATGCCCCGCTTACATCATTGCTGCCCATCATCAGTGCCCCTCCAACCCAAGGCAACTTGTTTAGTTGCCTATGTACCATCCATCAGTCCCGAGGTACATGGACAGTGTACATAGGCAACTAGACTATTCTCCGGTCATATGACCTCCCAGGAGGTGCTGGGTTCTAACCCCAGCACTGGCGACCTTTATTATTTGCATCTCGGCTCCTTCTGGTATCATGGTTCGTGATCTACTATATATAATTCTGTTACCTAGCATGGGAATCCTCAGAGTATCTTCTCTTTGGATTCGCCCTCGCTAGGTGCATATTTACCTTTCCAGTATTTAGTAGCTTTATTTATCTCTTTGGATTCTCTCTCGCTAGGACTCTGAGCACTTGCTGGACCATGGGGCTGCCCTTACAGGTTCTGTCTTGCATCCTGACCTACAATATACGGTCTTCTAGGGAGGACACTGTATGGTTGGTCTTACTGATTGGGGAACACATCAGCTACTAGTGTCTGCTGGGCTATCCTGGTTGGGGTTCTTATCGGGTTACTCACTGTTTAGCCAACCCAGAAGTCATTGCTGACAGCAATCCCCTCAAGAGGGATTTCTTATTGCCCCAGAAAATTGTCCATCAAATTTTTCATTGTGGCAATTTGGAAATTATTGATGCAACCAATTAATCAATCATGTGTTATGATGGATATGACTACCTAAGAGATGAGCAATTTTCGGATCTTGGCAAACATTTCCATGACCCTACCTACCTCCCAAAAAAGGAAAGTGTTTGGCAGGACAAGCAGCAGTGATCACTTCCATCAATCCATCATTTTTGTTTATCCACGTCAACACATTGTGGCGCATCTCAAATGCAAGTCCTTCACACAAACCCATAGCACGAACTCTGGAAACAACATGGGCTCTTTCCCCTTTAAATAATGCACATACCTCTTTGACCGCAGACCTGGCTGGCACTGCACATGCAGTGGTGCTCATTAAATGTGCACACCAGTGTTGACCACATTGGTGCAGCCTGGAGACTCCAGACAACTTATAAACATGAAATATGACTAAATATAAGATGTATTGACACTTTTCCAATTTTCCAAGTATGGCAACTCCTCCACATTCATGGCTTTTCTAAGCCTCTGAAAATTGCCTTTTTTGGAGGTGATTGTGGGAAGAAACTGAGTACAGACCACCTGTTTGGAAACTCACATGGGCACATAAGCCACATGTGTTTCCGGAATCTACTGTGTTAACGATGCTCTCTTAGGAGATGATATTGAAGTGGGTGATGGCTTGGGTTAAATAGCAAAGATGTTTGGCAAGCACCAAGTATAGGTTCCGGCTAGTGTACAGACCTTAGGTACAAATAGAGCAAGGTAGTCTGTCTCCTCTCTAAAGCCATATGATTCCAGAGTTTTGTTGTTCTCTAATACCTTACCTGAGTACAGTTGCGTCTAGATTAGTCTCTGTAACAGATACTCTATATTGATGATGAACAAGTATCAATATAAATTCTGTTAGCAAACACAACCATCTTGTTGGCTGATCCATCAATATTTTGTGACCTTGCTTTCAGACACCTTCTCAGGCAATAATTCTGCAAATATTTGAGCATGTAGAGGTCCTTCTGATGAGACAAACCTTCCCTCACACCTAAGCGATTGGTGCAACTATTGTGATGATATCGGATAGATTTGTGAACAACAGATTATCTAATCATTTTTTTGCTTGATCATGGACTGAAGGATTGGGTAGCCGAAACACTTAGTTCTTGCTGGAGGGTATCATTCATTTCACTTCATGAAGCTGCACAGATTGTTTTACATTCATTCATGTTGTATTCATTGTGGTATGACGGAAAGAAACACCTGTGGGCACAGCCACCTGATTGTGTAATCAGGCAGCCGCCCAACAATCAGACCTGATTGCTACGAGACTAGGTCTAGATGAATGAGGGTTTGCAAGATATAATGCTCAACTTGCCGGAAAAGATAATTTTCTGTGAACTAGGCACATGACCTCGTGATTGTTCGATTTTTGCTCTTGATAGTCCAATAAGATCTGTCAGCTCAACAACAATCTGCGAAGCAATCAATGAGAACAGATTCAAGTTGTTGGCGAAGGATGAAAATAACCTCGCAGATATACTTCAGATGCGACCTTATTGAGATCTTATTATGGTCAAAAAAACCGGAAAACACGCGAAGAGTGACCAGTGCAGAGGCGAAAAGAAGAATGACTCTGTGGCTTTACAGATGGGATTGTCACACTTTAACCATGTGCCGGAGTCAGAAGACTGGGAAGAGAGATAAAGGTAAAAGATAGCAATGTGTTTCATGCCGAGTGGAAGTATAAAGGCGACTGGCTGTGTTTGGCACACACTCTCTGGCTGGTGATGTTTTCTGGTTGAACAGCTGTACAGCGTGTCGCACTCCAACCAGCTGCCACATTCGCGAGCCTGAAAGCCACTCATTTGATACATAAAATAAATAAAATGTGTTATCCGACCTAATGCTTCCTGGTGCCGGCGGGGTGGACACACCGACCACAGGAATCGCCATTAAGGTTGGACACGGGTCAACCCACAGGTACTAAACACCCAACCCGTACCTGTACCCGGCATTTCCGTACCCGGTGCGGGTTGGGTCCGTACCCGTACGGGTCTACCTGCGGGCGGTGACCTACCCGCAGGTTTTCAAACCCGTATGGGTTACCCGTCCTTAACTCGTGAAAAGCGATTCAAATTCACAATGATATACCATTGAACACAAAAATTAGCACAAGTTTAAGTTAGCTGACGACTTTAACACTCTCATCATGAGTGGAAATTCTTTTCCGCTTCTTGGGAATGCACGCTGCGACCAAGTATTTGATCTCGAAGTAGCCCACAATGGCCTCAGGAGCCCAAACAGAGCTGGCGGCGGAATGAAATAGAGCTCATGCGATTATGGGTGAAGTTCAGGAGAATATTCGCCACAGGAGTCTAGTGGAAATGAGACATAAACTCTGCCAAAGTAAGTAAGAAAACATGTACTTTAATGTTATCTTCACGGTTCATAGCCATACGGTTCGAGTATGCTTTGTATTATTGCTCGCGAAGCATATTTTCAGTTTACGACATCCAGTCTGTATCAAAGCCGTTGGTTCTATAGTGCTCCAACTTGGAGCTTGGGTGAAGAACTGTTCATTGAATGAGTTAAATGAACAGAACAGTATCAGAAACCCGAACCAAGGGCCAGACGGTATATATCAGAAGTGTTGGTCTTTTCATAGTAGCGTTGCAGCGTTGCACGGCCAAGGGTAATTGCCCGGAGCACAGCAGGTTGGAGTTTGCGGTCGCCTCGGGACTGTAGAATGTCGTCGACGGTGTCCATGGTCGAAATTACGTTGGAAATAGTGCCGATAGCATCGCTTGAGAAGAACATTGTAGCCGTATTGAAAACCTGTCGAAGAATAAGAGAAGAAAGCTTTAAAACCCGTGGAAACCCGCAGGTATACGGGTCGGGTACACGGAAATGGCGCGGGTTGGGAAATACCAACCCGTACCCGTACCCGTGAGAACCCGTGAGCCAAACCCGCGGGTAGATCCGGTACCCGTGTCCAACCCTAATCGCCATCGATCCTTGTAATGGGCGCTCAATTTCTCATCATGTGACAAAGAGTTATCAATATTATCACCATGTATAGCCAGATTGCTGTTGAATCTCTTCTCTCTCTTTATAAAATCACACCTGTCCGAAGCCATTTCGAACTCCGCCCATCGATTAACCGGCGCTTATCGATTGCGCGCTAATTCGGGTGGCCATATCTCAGCCGAAGGCGTGGGCCGCGAAAGAGGTAGTGACTCCATTTGGCAACCTACGGCTTCCGCGCGACTCGGGTCCCGCTTCCGATCCCCGTATAATCACACCAAATAAAGCAAAATTTCAATGCCCATGGAAACTCGAATAGATTTCCTAAGAATCTATGTGCAAATCAGTCCTACTGAGATTGTGAAAACAAGCTGCATGGAAACTCGACTAGAAAGCGGAAAATCCAATACCAGAATCAGCTATAAAGAAACAAAGCATTTTGATTGCATTGAAAGGGTCTTTGAATCTTCTGAAATCAGTGCGCATTTCAGCAGCGCTGAAGTTCTGAGCCATTTTTGCCATTGGCTGGCTTCCTCCAATGGCAGGAATCCCTCAGGATTTCAGCGCAGCTGAAATGCGTGCTGATTTTATGACTTTCAAAGAGCATTTCAATGCCACTAGAGTCCTTTGTTTCAATACAGTTGATGCTCATGCAGATTCTTACTATTTCTCTTTGAGAATCTATGTGCCTTAGTTTCACGATCTCAGTGGCATTGATATGCGAATAGATTCGTCGGAAATCTATTTGAGTTTCCATGGGCATTGAAATTTTGCTTTATTTGGTGTGAATGCGTACCCAGTGCTGTGACACAGCACCACAGTGGCACGCGGCGTGATGACAGCGCCGCCGTCACCGTGGCGGCTACTAGACCTACTGACCTCCAGCTTGCTGGAATTCAAGACCAGAGACTCCAAATTAGCAGGGAACCCGTTGCAAACGCGGTGGGGAATTCTTCACTATCTACACGACATAAGTACTACTGTAGCGTTTCGACCAAAGGTTCAGGTGACGGGTGACACAGGCCTGTGAACTGAACAATTTTGGTGTAGGTGACGGTGACGGCGCGATTTTTAAGCCCAAATAGGCTCAAAAACATCAAATCTTTCAGTCTGGCATTTGCCGAATTGCCATTTATGGTAATTTTTCCATGATTGCCGAGAAATGAACATCTAACCCAGTGAACAATTGAGGTGACGGGTGACACCCCGTGAACCTTTGGTCGAAACGCTACAGTACTCTACAGTAATTAAGGTACAAATTTAGCCTGTCAACAATAATTCGAAGGGTGGTATGAACAATGGAACCTGGTAACAAATTGCGGCGCAGGGGCAGTGCGTGCCCATCACTCGTTACCTCCAACACAGCCGCGGGTCAGGCAGCTGGAATGAACCAGTCCTTGCCTCATGGGACATGCGTAGCAGTCCAGGCAATAGCTTTTAAGCCAGGAAGATGGGCAGTTTGAGGTTGTCGAATCTCTTTTTCCGACACTCCCATCTCCATTTAGCACGTTCCTCTGTTCAGTGCACTGTCTACCGATACTCATCCGTATGAACAGAACACGGATCGGCAAAGGCCATGGCCAACGTATTCTCGTCGGGCGACGGCACCGGAGCCGTTTTTGCGCTCATTATAGGCATCGATAAGGCGCGAAACTCATTCCATGTATACGCGGCTTGAAGCTCATCCTGTTCCCGCCAGTATATAACGGGGGCATATCGCCGTCTCGAAGGGGCTGTCAACGATGCGCAAGCGTTTGAGAAATACCTCCGGGACCCTCGTGCAAATAAGGGCCTCGAGGTTCCCGAGTCAAACATCCTGATCCTCACGAATGCGACGGCCACCCGCGCTAACATCGTGTCGGCCATCAAATCTCACTTTCTCGACAACCCGAACATCCCCGACCACGGCAAGGCTACGATGATCTTGTTCTACGCGGGACACGGAAACCGCATCGCGACTATGAACAACATCATTTCCACCGATGGCAAGGTCGAGGCTATCGCCCCAGTCGATGAGGGGACCACCGATGCTCACGGGAACTACGTGTACGCCATCCCCGATTATGTTTTGGGATGGCTCCTTCGCGAAATTTCGGAGAAGAAAGGCCCAAATATGGTGCGCTGTCTTTTCCATCCTGAATCTGATTCTTGCTCACATTTGCGACCTCACAGACCCTGATCTTCGACTCTTGTTTTTCCGGCGGCATAGGAAGGGATGTCGGTACAGCCCGCAATGGCAATTCGGTGGCACTTCCCGTCCCCCTGGAACTCGACGATTACCTGTGGAAAGGCAAGAGTCAGACCGACACGGAGATGTCCTACAGCGCGTGGTCCCCATCCGCGACATCGCATGTCCTGCTGGCTGCGTGTGGTCAGAATGAGGCGGCGTGCGAGTTCAAGTACTACGACAATAACTTGATTCATGGGCGCTTCACGAAGGAACTCATCAGCTGGCTGCGCCGCGTGCCGCTCGAGAACACGACATACACAGAGCTACTGAATCACCTCCCGGTGTGGCCAGGGCAGACCCCACAATGCGGTGGCTCCAACAAAGATGAGCTGGTCTTCAAAAGGAACTACCCATTGACCGGACGACGGGCTCTAGCGCTGACGCCACAGATGTCGGACGCAGGAATCCCAGGATCATTCCGAGTAAACATTGGGACCGTGGAGGGTATTGTTCCCGGGACCGAGTTCGCCGTCCGTGCCAGTAACAACAGTTTCTTGTGCACACTCGTCGCGCATTCCGTCCAAATCGAGTGTGCAACCCTCATTCCGAAGCACATGCCCGTCACTATTCCCGAAGGCTCGCGGGCGGTGGTGTCAGCTTGGAAGAACAACGCGATGGTTCTGCACCTCTACCTTCACCCAAACTTCCCTTACACGTCTTATCTGTTCCCGACGACCAAGATCACCTACCAGCCCACGTGGCGCAGGTATGTGCAGGCCCAGTCGCTCGCGACAGCGGATATCCTGGTCCGTGCGGAGTGCCAGGAGGTCGTTATCGAGCGCCTGACAAGCACGATGATCGTGTGCCAACGTGAGACGCGGTTCTCGCTGAACGGAAACACTGCGCACCTCCCCACGGTTATTGACGGTATTGCACACTTCAACTATTTTCTCGAACGTCACAACAGAAGCTACCTGCTTGAAGGTGTCGCGCTCGAGATGCACCGCCTGATGGGTTGGTACCCAGGGCGCATGCCGGATCTCACGGTTGGCAACATGGTAGTCAACAACGAGGTGCGCTTTTCTGCGCAGGCTGACGCCAGGTACGGCTTCACAATACGAAATCCGTCCCCCGAAGATCTGTTTCCGTATCTTTTCTTTTTCGATCCTGATGTCTATACGATGAAGGTGAGTAATATATTGTAGTCCTGGAATTCGCGTACTTATTGACGTTCAGTGCTGGTATTCCCCTGCCAGCATGCACAGTGCAGCCCCGCTCAAGAGAAACAGTGTATTGACCATTGGCATGGGTAGCGAGCCCGCATTCCTGTTTCCTGAAGCCCTTCCGCCGGGTGTGTCCTCCAGCTTCGGCTTCCTCAAGCTCTTTGTGTCCACGCAGCCTCTCGACCTCGGGTGGATTCAACAGAAGACACCCTTTGACCCCAAGTTTGATGGTCCTGAGCGGTCATCTGTACGTGGAGAGGTGTTGCCATTTGAGTCGACATGGTGTGCTCTCAAAGTGGTCATGAAAATGACTGCGTAAAGAGTTAGGACATTATTCTACATATTGCGGTCCAGGCGGCCTTAGTGTATTATATGTAATATGATATGGATGCTGCCTATGGGGCAAAGGGATTTTGCCGCTCTGCCGCATGCTGTGGTAATCCTACGGCAGTCTGCAGCAGTCAGTTTTGCAGCACAGGTTCGAACTCCCTGTGAACGAATGATCTTCTACCGGTTTCTGTGTAGGGGTAGAGCATGAGGATGAATACATTATGCTACCATAGTTTGGACCTCAATAGCTCATTGTGGGCGACGTTAGAGTGTTGTTCGAGGGGGTGTCAACTTTCGAAAATTGGATATCGGGTCAAAAAGATATTTTCAATCTCGAGCTGATCCCCCTCCCCCTCTTCTTCCATATTGGGAAGGTGATTCCCATCCCTATAGCCGGGCTGAGCTGACAATGTATATTTATTCCCATCCCCTCCTTCAACTGGTGATAGTCTGCACCTGAAGTAAAAGTACCAGTCAAGGCCATGGCAGAGGAGGGCACAATGATCCCCGGCACCGACACAGGCACTGAGTGGGAGTTGTGGATTATCCTGATTTTAAAGCTGGGCGGGATGCAGGCATTGGAGCTGCTGAAACAATGGAAGGCGACAGAAGTGACAGAAATGGCAGAGACAAGGTGGGTGAGGCAGAGATTCCCCTGACAGACACACATGACCTGTTTATAGTGAGTATCTTGATGAGTTGAATACTATTCCAACCATCAGGGTTGTCACTGTTACCTGAGATGCTCAGTGGATGAAATGCTCATTCCTCGGCAGTGATGAGGAAATGACTATAAATGGTAGCAGAAATTTCCGCATTTTTAGGCCTGCGTGATATGCGCACCCTCCTACTCACGAGCAGGCTCCCCAAATCTTTCTGGGGCTTTGTCGTCATGTACATCGTCTGGCTTCGCAAGCGCACGCTGATGAAAAAGACCGCACCAAAATCACCATATGAAGTCATGACAGGCAAGAAGCCCGCCCTGAGTCATCCACAGAAATTTGGTTGCAGGGTCTGGGTACACGTGTACAGTGGCTCGAAACTTGACGAGCATGGAGTGGAGGCAAAGTGGGTTGGGCCAAGCATGGAGACCCCCGACAGCCACAAGGTCTACTGGCCACAGAAAGGCACAGTAACCATCGAGCAAAATGTTCGCTTTGACAAGGAGACTGACTTCGCAGGAGAGAAAGACAAGAGCAATGTCTCCATCCCGAGTAGCGAGGAGAAAGAGAAAATAGTGCAGAAAGGAAGTGCACGTGCCTCCGAGTCAAATACTACCTCCACCCCACCTCCTCCAGCTTCACCTGAGTGACGCGTCCTACAACCCCGCCGAGTGAAACTCAGCTGGCCCACGCCTCCCCCACTATGATTTCCCAAAAAGGAAGTCTCGCCCGGTACATTGATCCTATCCGTCATGCTTCAATGTCTCTTGTCGGCGGTTTAGTGTAGTGGTTACGATCCCTAACATGGCTCGCGTAACATTTTGTGTCTCAGCGTTCGATTCTCTTAGGATGCGACATTCTTTTTCACTGTTTCACTGTGTCCCCAGGACGACTGCGCCCCGGTTTCGAGGAGGTAGGGCAAGCGCAGTGCGCCCTAACTCCGGGTATCTGCTTTGTGCCCCGCCTCGGCTGGTTAGGGTTTGGGTTAGGAGGTTAGTGGTTAGTGGTTAGAAGGTTAGCAGTTAGAAGGTTAGTGGTTAGGGTTAGAGGTTGGGTTTGGGTAAGGGATCTATTGGTGCTGAAGGAAAACAAGTAAAGCACTTAATTATACAGGAAATATCTCAAAAACTACACATGAGAAGTGGAACGTAAACAGTTTCCCCAAAAGGAAATCATAGTGGGGGAGGGCAAGGGCACTTGTGAAACTCTGACCTTCACAGCGGATGACATCGCCCAAGATGACCTCAATGCAGACATTGCCTCTGAGGCTGTGAGCAATGTGGGGGAGCGGCCTAGTCGTCGTTTTCGCAAACCATCGGAGTATATGCACCGCTTGCAAGGTGGAGAGGGCATAACTGGTGGAGCCAGAAAGTATGCCCAGGGCCTTCAAGTCCCAGACAAAAGCACAAAGCCATGCGCATCCGTTGCATACACAGCTGCTGTCATCCCGTGTTCATTTCAACAAGCCCAGAGGAGTGAGATATAGCCAGATTGGGACACTGCTATGAAGCAGGAAGTGAGTGGACTTGAGAGTCATAACACTTACAGCATCATCACGCGTGATAAAGCGGGCGATACTCCTGTTCTCCCGCTCAAGTGGGTGTTCGCAAACAAGACGGACAAATCTGGCGACATCAAACTACACAAGGCACACATCTGTGTCTGCAGTGACCTTCAAAAAGGTTTTGATTTTCATGTGGAACTTGTGCACCTGTCCTAAAAGCCACCTCCTGCAACATCCTACTTGCCATTGCCACCCACCATCGCTGGCATGTTCGCCAATGAAATTTCAAAGGTGCCTACCTCAATGGCCTCCTTCCCAAGCCAGTTTTCGTCGAACAGCCTGAAGGATTCGATTTGCCGGAAGTGCCGTGCGCAACCCATATATGGCAACTTCACAAAGTGCTATATGGACTTCCCGAGGCTGGACGCATCTGGTACCTTACCGTCAGCGCATTTCTTGTTGACGAATTCAGCTTCACCTGCAGTGAAGCTGGCCACGCAGTGTTCCTTCACAATATGGACACTGAATGAACTTTTGTAGGGATCCACGTTGATGACCCAATTACTACAGGCAACAACCTCGAAGCCCTTGTCAAGCTCAAGGAGGATCTGAACTGAAAACTTCCACTCAAAATCAACGGCGATGCGATGCACTATTTGGGTACAACTATCCACCAAGATCACATCGCCGGCACCATCTCCCTCTCACAGGTATCCTATATCGGAGAGCTTGTGTCTCTCACAGGCAAAGCCCGCTCACCCCCGGTGCATGACTGAGTCATGAGTTCTGCCCGACCTCAGACAAGGAAAGAGGATGTGCACAATGTCCCATACCGCACCGTCATGGGATCACTCCTGTGGCTCACGAACAACACCCGCCCGGATAGTATTCTCTCACAGGTACTTGCAAACCCGGGCCATGTCCACTAGGAGACAGCCAAATGTGTCATCTGTTACCTCAAGGGTACTGGAGATGCATGGCTGGTTTTTATTTTATTTTTATTTTTAATCATGCAATTTGCCCTTCGCCGCGAACGGCATGTTGGGCATATACCTCGACTATAACAAAACTGTGTACTTAAAAGTAGGAGAATAAACGACTTGCATGGGGTGTCCCTCGATAACATGTCCGACCGCTGACATTAGGTAAGACGGACGGTGGCGGTTAAAAGAATCGCCCGAAGCCCTGGAAGTAGAGTAAGTGGGCTGGGGCGTAGGGTGGTTGGGGTGTAGGCCCCCCGAGGGTGGGCACTGGTAGATAAGGTACAAAGGGGTGAACACCGGTAGAGGGATCTGGGACAAACAACCGAGTGCGCGGGTGCATACATGTGTAGGACTAGGCACAGTTCATGCTGCTTTTGAACTGAAGCGGGGTTTGGCTGTGTAATGCGACACCCGGCATCGCGAGCCAAAGAGCAGAGCTCCATGCTCCACCAAGAATTCTGCTTCGGCCATGGAAATCAAGGACACGTGATAGGGTACAGTGCCCTTGGTGGAGAGGGTCTCCTTGCTGTACAAGGGTGTGATACGTTGGACTGTGCCCTCGTAGCCACCTTGTCGAAGCCAATCCTCAGCGGCAGACTCTGCAGAGGAGGTGGCAGTGGGAACAGGGACATTGTGAACAATTACTGAGGGCCACGGGCCACCGAGGTCGACACGTGGGAGAGGGGTGCTTTTTAGATACTTCAGGGTCCGTCGAATAGCTCCCCACATGGCGGGGAGACGACCCTCAGCTTCGCTAGTGGTGACTGCCCCTGAGGTGAAGCAAATGCCCAGATTCCCGTTTCGTGACCAGTGCGTGCTGTCAAAATCTATTTGCCCTGTGACCACGGTTTTATTAAGAGCATCCAAAAGCATGGCTGGTGAGAGTCGACCCGCCGGGGGCTCCGAAATCCCATCATCGAATCGGAAAACAAGATGGGGACGGGGACGAGAGGGCCTGTGCTGGGGTGAGGCCTGTGAGGGCAATGGGGACCGGGCTTTCGAGGGCGAGAGCGATGGCGAGGGAGAGAGAGAAAGTGAGGGCGGATGCTGCACTTCATTCGCATGGGGTTTCAGAACTTTCGGAACGATGTCCACTTTTGGCGCTGTGGTGTGATCCGCAGCAGCATCCGCTGCTGCCTTGGCATACGTGGCAGCGTCTGTGTTTGTGGGCGGTGTGGGGCATTTTGGTGCAGGTGTGGTAGCTGCTGGGCATGCTAGAAGGGTGGCGTGTCGACACAAGGCCCGAAGTACCTTAGTCATATGGGGCGTGAAAATGGTGGCAGCAGTTAACGGTGCAGTGTCATGAATAAGGGCAAGTGCTGCAAGGGCAGAGTCAAGTGAAGACTCGAGGCGAAGACGATGGAGGGAGGCTAGGTCTGTAGAGGGCAAGCAGTCAACAAGAAGTGGCTGAGGCACAAGAGGAGCAGTTGGGAGCGCCAGGGAGGATTCTGGCGCTGGCCGGTCATGGTGGTTGCAGTGTGAGAGCATCCTCGCATGGCTGGCTTTTGGTGGCTCGCATGTCGGCCTTTGTGGCTTCTCAGACTCCAGCTGGGGTTCAGAAGTTCTCAATTGGTGTTCGATGTCGGGCTACGCCTTCACGCTATTCGGCGGGGCGATCTGCGGGAGTGCAAAGAAGGAGTCCATAGTCGCACTCTCCACTGCTGAAGCTGAGTACATTGCGATGATACATGCGACGAAGGAGGCCATCTAGATTCGTCAATTTATGGGGGAGTTATTTGGTGATTTCATTGACCCTACTGTTTTCCGTGTCGATAACCAGTCCGCAATTGTGATGGCCAAGAACGATTCATTTCACTCATGTACCAACCACATTGTGCTCCCTTATCATTTCATTCGCCACACCATTGCATGCTCCATCATCTCTCATGGATCCTGTCTGATGCCAACCTCGCTGACCTCTTCACCAAAGGTCTCGATTCCGTAAAGATATCCCGTCTCTCTCAAAGCCCTGGGCCGACGGCCTGAGGGGAAGCGTCAGTGATAATACCCTATCCACCTACCTCATACGTACATTCATTCATCCCATCATCCCAACATTCACTCCTTCATAATTTTACGTGACAGTACACAGCCTCAGTTACTTCTTGCTCCGTAACTGAGGTGTACATGGATATGTTTTCCCCTTAATACTTACTTTACTGACCATCCTGTAGACTACGCTAACAGGTACTAGATATATTAATAGAGTTACTTCTTGCTCTGTAACTGAGGCACTACACTAACATGTGGCATTCTGAAGAGTTTTGTACTGTTGGCACCCAGTGCCGATGTTTGTGCCCACCAAGCAATTTCCTGTTTAGGTAGGTAGGATTGTAGTAAGGTTAATCATGCCGATCAAGCACCTCCTCTGTGCAGGCATGAGGAAAGCATGAGGGGGGCATGAGGGGGGCTTAAGGGGGGTGGGGGCGCAGCTGAGTGGGTGCCGAATATTGCCGGGTATCGGCATCGGATAATTATGCGCATTTGTGCCGCCTCATGAATCTCATCCCCTTGGGTAGGCTGCATGACGGCGGGTCACTACTGTAGAGTTTCCTTCAATTCGGATGTCACGCATCACAGGGCTGAAAATTTCAGAAATTTTTCGAACCTGTCACAGGTCACCGAGGGGATTTTCGAATGTGCCAAAAAAGTCACCAAATCCGCGAAAATGGCCGAAAAATCGAATTTGCAGATGCACATAGCGCTTTGTTGCTTCCGAATGTTGAGGAGCTCTCACAAAATGTCGTTTTGATGAGATTGGGGCCAAATCCGCTTTTACTTCCGTCTAAGTACCTCGGCCAACCTTCACTTCCCTATCGTCGTCTATGGCATGTTGAGAAGCAGCAATAGTGAAATATTAAACAGGTGGGCTGAACTACTTGAAGACTCCAGAGTGACGGAAATGATCAAAAAAAGTATAAGGAAATTATGTCATCAATTGATATTGATACAGCCCCCTTCGGGTTAGTTTGTCTTGGCAGAACATCCTACGCTCCTTCTTGGCAAAAGTAGCACCTTTCCGCAAGGTCTGAGAGGGGAACCCGCCAATTTCTGGTGGATTTTCGAAAATTTTTAAGGTGTCACATGTCTCTCAACCCATTTTCGAAAACTCAGGTTCGAAAGTCGTGGTCACAGGTCACACCCCCATTCAAATTGATTGAAACTCTACAGTATATGATTGGTGGCGGTCTCCCCAGTCTCATTTCTTCAGCGAGTCCCATTGTTGATGGCATCAACAATGGGACCTGCTTCCCGAAAAAAGAAATGGCCGAGTCCCACGCCCATTGTTCTAGTATAGACTCGATATTTTGACAGGTTTATGTAAGAATACTCACCAAAGCTCCTTGAATTATTCTGCATTTTCTGGTAAGTGTCAACCCCCCTCATAATATGTCTCATTCTTTTTCAGAGGAATGTTGAACATCAGTTACCATTTTCGGTCGTCGCCAACATCCGGGTCTGGGCCTTAACTTGATTCCTAGAGTTTTCGTAAAGAATTTCCAATCCTCCACAACGGGACAGCGACAGGACAGATGTTTTGAAACCAAAAATCCATCGGCCCCTGCTGTGCCATCAGGTCTTTTATGCTGTACACTCGAAAGCACCAACACATATATGTTGGGACCCATCACCTGTTGACTGCCGGGGACAGGTGACGGGTCTACCCCTCCTGTACCTGTCTGTCACAAAGCGAGATCTCATTGTTTGTCGGATGGGTCCTGTCACCATCACTGATGGTGACGGGTCGGAGCCCTAATTTTTAGAGGCCTTCACTGCATTCAGACCTCCCCCTCCCTCCCCCCATAGGCACAAATGTGCCTACATTTGTAGATCTCTGCCGAGGTGCCACTATCTGGGTCTATATTGGTCTATGTAGTCTAGCACGTCTGCCTATGCAAGGCCTGTCCATGTTGACAAATCTGGGCCAACAGCGGTGTGCCTATCATGGCCAACCCTGGCTGACCTGAGTCCAGGTAGGTGGTTGTTGAAATGAGGTCACGGATTTGCCTCATTTGTATTGGTAGTGCACTGATAGCCAGGTCCATCGGTCTAGGTGTGCCTATTCCGGCCAGAATACGTAGACCAACCTCGGCAGGAATCGGCAGATGGTTCGGCAAAGGACTTCACACTGGTCTGCCTACACATATGCCTACTGGGATTTGGCAAACCTGTGCCTACGGGGGGGGCCTGAATGCAGTGCTTCCCTGGTGTCGTTTGAGTGTACTGTACCATTTCGACCCTAGGTCCAGCCTATGGGACCTTCGACCCCTTAGGTTCAGCTTTTCTTGGGGGTTCAAACAGACCCAGGACATGTGATCTACTTTTTTTAGTTCAATTCAAGTTCAGTTGTTCAAATCTCAGCCCGAAATCCGAGTCATTGGTTGCACACTGGCACCATGATTTGAACCATTAGGAGCCATTCAAAGGCAGTACTCACTCTCAGAGGTACCGAAAAATGGGGGCATCCAACAAAGCACAGCAAGAATGGGACTGCAAAAAAAAAAAAACTCAATTTTTTTCATCCTGCAAGGGCAGAAATGTGTCACCTGGTTCAACCACGCCGATGACCTGTGACCAGAATTAATTAGGTTCAGTTCACCAGGCTTGTGATCTGTGACCTAAACCTACGGTCAAAATGGTACAGTACTTGAAGCTGAGGGAATACGTATGTAGTGAGTTCGCTGCAATGTGTTGAACAGCCATCCTCATTGGATAACTTCGATGTAAGTAACCTGCCAGGCCCTGCCTTGCGTGATGTAGATCCGATATGCACGATTTGATGCCCTAGCCTTTGGGAGTGTCTTCAAGACCTAATTTCTTCAAGTTTTCCCATTCTTTTTCCTCTCCCATCATGTCCAATGATCCTAACCAGCCCAACCCAGCATACCTGCATTCATTTGAAAGGGAAAGGTAGAGCATGCACACCCAATCGAGTTCAAGTTCAACTTCTCTTGAAATAAAAAAGAACTAGATCTAGCAACCCAATTCAACTCGCGAAATTCTTCTTCGTGGGGTGCTCATTCCGACTTGAACTGATGCTGCTAATGCCCACCGCATTGGATATCAGCGATACCGGAAATAGCCTCTACACACAACCTCGCGCCGTGCTGTGATTTGAACCGATGGTGGTTGAAATCTATGTATCAAGTATAGTACAGTAATGCTCCATTGCAAACGGTCAGTTGCCCAAAAATATATCTGTGCTTGGAGAAAACGGCACACCCATGGGCCAAGCCAAAGCCGTCCTCTCCTCTCAAAATAAATCGGCTTTAAAGTAGGTTGAAGACAGCAATAGTGTATGATGGGCGCTGAGGACCTGCACATAGGTGTGCGTCGTGAGGCCACCGGTACCGGTACATACCGGACTGGGTGCGATCAAACGGAGAAGACAGCACTCACTGCATTTCGGTGGTTTCTCGAACCAAGGCTGCGCCAAGGTTCCTCGGCAGACTCGGACACACCTTGGCCTTGGCAGACCTTTGCCAAGGTTCACTCAAGGTGCCTGGTATCAAAAGCTCTTACAGCACAGCTCTTAAGACTTAGCCATGCAGTGGTGGGGGTAGCCATCAGTTTTCACAGTCTTCAAACCAACAAAATATAAATAGACTGACAGGAGAATAGCTGATTTCAGATCAAGTTGCGTGTATAATATTAATACCACCTAAAAGTTAATGGGAATTAAATGGTTAACAGTGCCTAGTACAGGGACTAGCTAGAAATAAGAGATTGAGGGAAACAGAACTGTCTGCCACGGCCGAAGTCCTGTAACTGTCGGGTAATCACAGCGGGCCATGACTCCGCACCTAGCAACCCCCCTTAGCCGACTCAATGTATATCCAACACCTCAAACACACCCCTCCTGCTGGCTGGGTGGCCTTTCACGTGCTATGCAGCGAAAGAAACCAGTTTTGGTGTGGGGTGGATTGAGGAGACTCGGAGCATCTCGAGACAGTGGTGTGAGGCAGCCTCGCACGCACCTCAGCAAAGCTGGGCACAGCCTTGCCCGGCAAACCCCGCCGAGGTGTCTAGACCAACCTCAGCTAAGGCTCGCCAAACCTGGACCCATGTGCGTCCAGGAGCTGCCGGAATGCAGTGACTAATAAATTGGCCTGAGTTGCGGATAGTTGTGAGGTCCTGGCAACGGACTGGGAGAATGAAGCCTAAGGCATCCAAGCTCGGCTCAGAAGACAGCATGATGACTTGACCGGACTCAGATGCTGTTGATTATCAGTGCTGCACATTGCTAGGCAACTGGCCTCGAGGGCGGACCTCGAGGCGGGTTGGGCTGAGTATAAATCCTGGCCGGCCAGGTGTGCCTAGGTCTAAAACACCAGCTGAGTGTGCCCAAACGTGTGCCAGCAAAGAAAATCGAGAAGACAAGAAGAGAGCAAGGCAAGTGGGTGACAGTCGCATCCAGACCCACATGGCCTGCCATCGACTTCCCAAGCAGGGTAAATCATTGTGGATGGAAAATTGATAAATACTATAGGTGGATTTGTACTGGAAATGTAACAGAAGCGCAAAGTCCATTCGCTTGAGCTCATTTTTCGTCTTATCACGTTATAAAGTTGCTCGGACTGAACGGAGAGCCTGAGATGTGTATATCTATGGTGTAAAAAATTTTCAAGAAAACACATGAGAAATGACTGAGATTCTGTTTTGAGCGTGAAAATTTCCCGACGCTGGTGCAACATTTGATGCACTGTAGTACGCAGTTGACCTATTTTTCATGATACTTTGTGGAGGTAGTAAAATCGACTGAAGCACTGCCCACGATTTTCTTGGGTCAAAATTGAGGTGGGACGGAACCTGCGAACGATTCAAAGGGACTGTAACACCGGAGTCACATAGGCTTTACATTGTACAGATGTACGGTGGCTGCACCGTCCCAATTTTGGCGCAAGAAAGTTGTAAACAATGCTTCTGTCGCCCATACAACTGCCCCACCAAGTTCCATACAAATTGATTGCCTACATGTTGCAGTACATTAGGTTTGTGCTAGTGTCAAGGGATGTCTGTGCTTAAGGCGGATTTTAGGTTAGTTGTCCTCGAAGTTTTTTAATCTCCTGAGAGAATACACCTGCTAGCCAAATCCAAGCCGCTTACAAAGGGGACTGGACAAGAATTGAACTCAAGTGAGTGCATTTTACTTTTGGTTTTGCACTACAAATCCGATTATATCTTTCAAGCCACACAACGGTGCTCACGTGGCCGAATTGAGACCTTCGTTTGCATGCCCAGACTTAGGTTCGGAACAAGCCGCCTTCTCAGCATCACATGACATTCACGTGCTTCGCAGGGCATTCTGAGAAGTGCCTTGTGCCAAGATGCCGAAAAAGGGCAATGTGTTCAAACTGCTCTCCTGCCTCAGAAAGTGCCCGGATCCCTTTGCTCCAAGTTGATAGTTTGTACTTTGAAAGCGCGGAATTGATTTGGCCTACTCAGCAATCCCACAAAGTCCTCGAGAGTCTCAGAAAACCCTCCGTAACTGAGGCTTGTTCACAAATGAGGAAAGACTAAATTGCTTCCACCAAACTACAGTGATGTACCACCATTTGAGACGATACCACCACTTGGGACGATGGCAATTTTCAGCCTCCCCACTTGTGTTTTGTCCTCGGAGTTTTTTCCAATGCAAAGTGATATGTCTTAGGTATACTGTAGTATAGTTTGAGGATTATCGAGGGAACAGATCCCATTGAAATTCAGCATCACCATCAAAAGTGCCGAAAACATGAAATGATTTGATGTGCATTTTCGGATTTGTGCAGGCAATTATTCAATCAAAGGTCTGTAAGTTGGTATACTTCAGCTTCCAATGTACATCCTCCACCTGGGACAATTTCAACATGACCAAGTGCTTCTATCTATTACAAACGGTGGATTTCGCTGGGGAACTCTATATGGGGTATGTCACATCACATTCCCAATTTGGTCTACCACCGACGCGCACAAATTATCTCGTCGCGCACCTGCCGTCCCTCTACTCCAGCCCAGCCATGCCCGGACACGCCAAGTCGGACTGTGCGAAGGACAGGGCTCATGGAGACCTCCGGGAGCACTATCTCCAGCACGCGATCCGAATTTTTGCCGAAGGACAAGGCTCTTCACAAGCACAACCAAGTCTCGACGATGCGTGTAGGCAGGCGGAGAGTGAATGCCTTGCTAAAAAGAAGAAGATTATCAAGCTCTCAAAGTCAACTCTGCACCAACGTGTCAATGGAGGCCGAGGCATGCGTGAAGCTCACGTAGAGCACAGATGGCTTAACAACGAGGAGGAAAACATCGTGATTGCAATGGCTATTGATTGTGCCAACCGCGGTTTCCCCCTAAGCCATCGTTGGCTCAAGGAACATGTGGATGAGATTGCGAGGGCACGTTGGGGTGACGAGTTTCCGGTAGCCAGTGTCGGCAAGCAATGGACACATCGATTTGTATCCGACCACAAGGAGCTGAGTACCTACTGGTCGGCTCCATTGGACAAGTCGCGTGCGCATGCCGTCAACCCCATAACGAAGGAGCACTACTTTGATCTTCTGGAACGAATTATCGAGGGGAAGGGAGGTGACAATCAAATCCCACCTGAATTGATTTACGGAGCTGACGAGTCTGGATTTCAAAAGGGACTGGGTCAGAAGGAACGGTCATTGGTGGAAGTGGTAAAAAGCGGCAGCACCAGCAGCGCAGATCGGGAGAACATTACGGTGCTGGTGAATATATGTGGTGATGGGACGTCTGGCCCACCGTTCGCCATCTACAAAGGAGAGGCATTCCAGGCGAGCTGGAAGCAGGATAACCCACTGAATGCTTCGTGAGTACCAAGCACTGAGATTTGAGCCTTGACTGACCTATGAAAAGACTCGGATACTCGAAAAAGGGCTATATTGATGGCGAGATCAGTGTTGACTGGCTTAACGACTGGGATGCGTACACTCGGGCCAAGGCTGCACGCCGCTGATTGATGTGCTCTGAACCTATCAAGAAAACACCAACCAAAACCAAACCTACACACAGGAGTGCATCGGAACGGAACGGAAGTGCTCGAGACGTGCACAGACGAGTATCAGACACTGGTACAGGGCCTTATAAAAGGTTGCAGGGAATGGTATAGACCTCAGAAATGAGGAGAGAGCGTTGTATTGTTTATAGAAGTCCTTGGAACAAAGTCCAAGTACTTGAGCCTTGATCTGAGTGAACCGGAATGGAACCGGAACAGACAGGAAAGCTAGTAGAACACAACGAGAGTGTCGATGCGAGTGGAACCCTTGCTGTGCAAGTGTTCAGGCTAGATCTGAGTGAACAAGGGTAGACCCGGAACAGACAGGAAGCACAGAGCGCGATGATGTAAAGCTTCTCAGCAATGAAAAAAACAAGAACGGGGTGCTGGGGTTCTCCAAAGCGAGGTGGATGCCAATTCCAAGCATGAAACAGTAACAACAGTAGTGGGTTCTGATCCCAAGCGCTCCAGACAGTGGTGGGTTCCGAACCCAAGCTCTTTAACAGTAGTGGGTTCCGATCCCAAGCTCTTTACAACACAACCCAAACAACAAGTGCGTACTCAGCACAATCCCAACAGTTCCAGTCACTTTCAGACTATTCCAGACGAACGGCAAAGTCGGATCCCAAGGATACCGATCACAAAAGAAAAGATCCCAAGCCAAGATGAATTCCAAGAGACACCTTGTTCGAACTCCCCGGTATCTGCCCAATTCGCAAGTGTTTCCGCCTACTAGCCATGGGGTGATTCCCTGAGGTTGCCCAAGATGCCCCTGCAACTAAATACAAAGACCTGAAACACATGGAAACGTCTGAGAATAAGTAAGTATGAGTAAAATAGTCCGTTTATCCTTCCGACTTCTGTGTATCCGCCATAAGAATGGGTATCTGAGTCTTTCCATTGGCTGCCCATGTTGAGCACGGCATCCTGGTGCGATCCTGTGCACATGTGCAATCGGTCGGACTGTGCCTAAGCCATCACAACCGATCCC
This sequence comes from Mycena albidolilacea, assembly GCA_029282495.1. Taxonomy (NCBI): domain Eukaryota; kingdom Fungi; phylum Basidiomycota; class Agaricomycetes; order Agaricales; family Mycenaceae; genus Mycena; species Mycena albidolilacea. The sequence continues at coordinate 1,318,745 of JARIHO010000013.1, read as the reverse complement.
CTATGTCGATCCTGAATGTATATGCTGTTCCTCCCAATGCCCATGCCTTCCCATCTACCGGAACGTCTGGAACCGAAGCTCCCAGTCTGTAGCTTTTCAGGGATACCGCATTCAAAGTATTTCCCAGTATGGGTACTTGCTCCAGGAGCCGACGGGTGTAGGTCCAAGTGATTGCACCCTGACTTAGTGACCATCCCTATCCAGAATGCCTGGGACGGCGTGGAACCATCAAGATGTGATGTTCCCAGGCCCTTCCAGTGATCATCTGATCAGAACGCGTTACGTGTCCAACGTCCAACACACCACAACAGGATTCCAGTCCGTCCCCATCTAGTTCTGTGAGCAGGAATAGAGTAGATTTCGCGTTCCACTTGATCGTTGGGCTACTCATCTCCTACAGGTTTCGGAGCGAGCACATGCCAATGGTTCCAGAGTGTTCCTCCCCGTTCCCATCCGTTACTCAGTGGTTCCTGCCCTGCCAGCTACTTGGGAACCTCAGTACTGACGCTTCTGGAGCGTAGCCCAGCACATGTCTTGCCATGAAAACGCGAAAAAGCGAAGATTTCATGGGTGGACAAATCCCGTGCTTATCACCGCCGTCGACTTCTCCTTGTCGACGGACACATCTCCCACTATTCACTTGCATTCCTTCCATGTGCGCAGGCAAATAACATCGAGGTGATTGGATATTCCTCTCACAGCATGCACATTTACCAGGGCCTCGACATGGTCGTTTTTGCGAGGTTCAAGGCCAACTGGAGCGATGTTCGTGATCGCTACGAGCACGAGGGACACGTTGTCCCGAAGTCGAATTTTCTTGCCATCTAGGCCGAAGCTCACACAAAAACACTCACTGAGTCGAATATCAAGGCAGCCTTCCGCAAAAAGGGTGTAACTCCACTGAACCGCAACGTTGTTACAGCAGACATGATGGCTCCTAGCCTCAAATCATCGTCGCGCGGCTCCCTCCCCATCTGACAGCCCAGCCCCATCAGAGTAATGGCAGGGATGATCACCGACTACCTTGACTATCAGCACCTCCAGACAATGCCCATGGATATGGACATACCTTGTACCAGCCAGGGAACGTCTTCCGCCACCCCGTTGTTCATGCATGCAGCCGTCGACAGCCTGTCAACAACATCAGCATCATTCCTCACATCATCATCCCCACTGAAGTCGATGTCTGCTCCCCCTGCATTCAAACCCTACACCATCTCACCTATCAAGGCTGAGTCCCGGTACTCGGGCCTCTTCCATCACACACCTCGAACAGCGCAGGAGGCGGAGCTGCTTGAGGCGTTGCAGGAGAGCGAAAACCGGGATATGGGCTGCAAACGGTCGATGCTGGAGATGCAAGCATTGACCGTGGTTGCTGGGATTTATAACTCCAAGGCGCAGTCCCAGCTCCAAGCAGCCGAGCAGCGGAAACGCCACAAGACAGGAAGCAGGAAGATGGGTGATGGGAAGGCCAAGTACTTCTCGGGTGACGCGTTCTTCGAGATGTGTGAGGCTGATGAGCAGAAGAAACTCGATGAAGCAGTGGAGAAGGAGAGGAGGCTGGCGGAAAGGGAGGTCCAGACAGGGAGGATTTGGACTTGGCAAGACGCCAACAAAGTGATCCGAAGTCGCAATGTGGACAGGCGAGCCAAGTATGCCGTGGGAGTCACAGCGTGGAAGGTTGAGAAGACAGCTGCCAAGGTGGAGAAATGCTGGACCGGGTGGTTGAAACCAAAGCTTGCGGACTACGAGATTGAGGCACTGCTGCCCAGACCCAAAAAAAAACACACAAGACGAGCAGGACGAGGACGAGGAGAACAGCGTCCATGGGTCCCAAAGTGGAAGTGAATTAGCCGATGATTAAATCAAATAGATGATGATTGTGACGCCGTCCCAAGTGGTGATATATGATTGATAAGAGAATTTTTGCTTGATTCTGCTCGATATCGGCCAGTCCCGCCCAATTTTCTCAGAATTGTTATACAGAACACAGATTCAGTACCAAAGATGTGTTTGGCCAGGTCAAATTGGCTGCCGGAGCCCGCCTCAATTACTCCGAGATCAATCTTTATTTGGCCGTCCCAAAAGGTGGTACATCACTGTATCCTCTGGGTGAATATAATGAATGTGAGTAGACAGTTTGATTCAATCTGTGTCGTAGATGGCGAATTCACTTTTAGCTAGCTACATAGGTGATATGAGGATCGTGGGGGTCGAGGATAAGGAAAGTGGGTATATTTGAGCTGACCTGGGATCTACACCTGGGATCTTTGCTTGACTCTGAATTTCAGATACAGGGATAATAGGATTCAACATTGTCCCAAAACATCTACTGGCTATTTTTCTACTCTTTATCTGACCAGTTCAACTGTATGCAAGGCTCGAGTCACACATGTCACGCACCATCACACTCATCACAAAAGAATAAAATTATATTTCCTGCATGAATGAAGCAGTTCTGGGGATAGAAATTGCTCGGCGACCTGCTGTAAATCATTGCTCAAGTTCATCAAGCCCATAAAATCAGGGAATTTCTGTGAAATGTACTTTTGTTTGCTGGGTATGCAAAGTGATGATGCCTCGTCAAAGTTCGAGTCTAGTGGGTGCGCCTCGCTATATAATTTAAATCTCATTTGATAGGATTACAGACAGGTATCCAAAGAACAAATCATGTCTTTACTCTGAATGAATTTGACAGGAAACGGGCGAGCAATTTGTGTTTCAACACATGCCATGTTTTTGGCAGTTTGTAACAAGCCTCTCTCCGAGGATCACCGGCTCGCCGATGCGGAGACAGGCTTGCTCCGAACCTAGCCCAGACTAAGATTTGAGGAGTGGTTCTCACCGCAGTGGCCTATGGGTCATGTACGACAACCAGCATGAGAAAACTGGTTGAAATGAGAAATTGATTGTGCACTGCCTACAATACATCTGTCATGATCTGGAGAACAGCGAGTCTGAATGCGGAGCAATGAGGCAGGAAAGGTGAAATTTTGATAATGAAAGTGGCACACTCTGCCACTACAACGGGGAGGTATTACACCACACGGAGGAGGGGACACAACACTCAGTCATAGAGCAAAGATTATATCAGAGTGTGCTCTGAGTGTCTCCCTCTTCTAGGCGAACACACATGTAGGAACAGCGCAGGACAGTGTTCCGTTGGCAGGCAGTGACTGTGTGCGAATTCAGTGCGAGTCGATGATACGTCGCATGAAAAGCAAGGCAGCACCATTGCATGTCATATTGCAGCATCGCTTCCCCTGCGGCAGAAGGGAAAGCCCTCAATGTCGATTCAGGGAGTTATATTCAAGGTAAGTGTCAATAAAACTTGAAAGAATTTAAGACACACTGGATAAAGGGAGGCAGGCTGTTCCTGACATCTACAGCAATTTCCTTCAAAGACAATCATTTTGGTGGCCAATCGACAATGGCAAAGGGTCTAGATGAGAATGAAGAGAGCACAAAAGGCGGCTCCAGTCTTGCTGAAGAGGATATAACGGAGTTGGGGCTACAGAGACAACCACAGAAGAAGGATCCAGAGTGTACAGTGCAACCAGGTACATGAAAAGAACAAAAAGCTCAAGTGAGTGCCTAGCCAGGTCAGGAGCTGAGTTTGGGGGCTGAATTTGGGGAAAGGAGCCTCGAGGAGGGCACTGCGGGAAGACAATGTGGTGGAAAGTTGAAGTGCCACGTCTGTGAGTCAGTGACAGTGACATATGCCCCTTTCTGGTATTCCACAATGAGAAAACCAATGTTTGCTTTGCTTTGGTCGCTCAAAACCTATTGTAACCTCCAAGGGAGGTTCTTACCATGTGAATCCATCCCCACCATAAAAAAAAAACACCTGGACATATGGAGTGATCTGTATGCTTTCAGATGTGCTCAGACACCACCTGAACCCAGACTAAACAATCCCGCCTTCCGTTCCAATCAGCCTGAGAAAGTTGTCCAAAAAATCCCGACTTCATCGACTCAGGTCAACTAAGGTCGACTTCGAGTGACTTCAACACAACCAAGTTGAGTTGAGTTGAGTCAAATTGTGTTCGGAGTCGACTTGTTGAGTTGTGACTCGACTTTTGGAGTCACGGCAACACTAATTCCAAACGGTGGGTGTCCAGAAATATGTGCAGTGTACCCAAAGTGAAGCTTGTGGATTTTGCCCAGCATGGGAATCTTCATTCTTTTTTCTCTTTGGGTTCACCCGCTAGGTGTGCTCCTGTATTCTAGTGCCTATATTTATACTTCGGATTCCCTAGCTAGTTTCCACGCCCTGCACCAAGCTTAAGGTTGCCCTTAGAAGAGCAGCCTAATTGAAGTGCGTTTTTTTATGCATGAGTTGGGGCAAGTCGTCTGAATTCTAGATCAAGAATTATCAAGTGTTGGTCATTGTACCACATAGCGAGTAGAAAAAAATATCAACATATTGAATGGGATGCTGCTTTACAGTATTTCCAGGCACCAACATATATATTAACTCTCACATGGCCGCTTGCTCATTGTCTGTCCCCTCTGTGGATTGAATCAGTGTGGACTCAGGATACTAGAATTAATATACTCACCTGATGTCATGGAATCAGAATTGGACCCTATATCCTCCATTTCCCTGGCACCATTCTCATTGAGTATTTGAACAATGTTATTGAGGCACTGGGTGAACCGTTCTGGGGATCTCAAGTCGCCATATGGCATCCTCTTCTGGAACTTGCTAAACAAAGCTGCAACAAGTGCATTGCCATGTTCTCCACCCTGTGCATTCACATTAGCACCTTGCTCAATGAGCAACTGGACAAGGTCTTCATGCCCTCTAAGGGATGCAGCCTGCAATGCATTGCCATACTTTCCACCCTGCACATTGACATTGGCACCTTGCCGAATGAGCAACTTGATTATGTTTATGTACCCACTGTAGGATGCAGCCTGCAATGCACTGCCAAACTCTCCACATTGCACATTCACATTGGCGCCTTGCTCAGGGAGCAACTGGACAATGCCTTCATGCCCATAGAAGGATGCAGCCTGCAATGCATTGCCATACCTTCCTCCCTGTCCATTTACATCGGCACCTTGCTCAATGAGCAACTGGACGATGTTTTTGTGCCCAGGTGAGGATGCAGCCTGTAATGCATTGCCAAAGTGTACACCCTTTGCATTTACATCTGCACCTCGCTCAATGAGTAACTGGACAATGTTTTTGTACCCATGTGAGGATGCAGTCTGCAATGCAGCCAAAGTGTGCACTGTTTGCATTTCCATCAGCACCTTGCTCAATGAGCAACTCGACAATGTTTTCATGGCCCTTATAGGACGCAGCCTGCAATGTGGTGTCATAATATCCTCCCCCTGCATTCACATTGGCACCTTGCTCAATAAGCCACTGGACAATTTTTTGGTGGCCCCTCAAGGATGCACCCTGCAATGCACTGCCATACTTTCCTCCCTGTGCATTCACATCAGTCCCATGCTCAATGAGCAACTGGACAATGCTTTCACACCCCTCGATGGATGCAGCCTGCAATGCATTCCCGTACGTTCCTCCCCGTGCATCCACATCAGCCCCGTGCTCAATGAGCAACTGGGCAGTGCTTTCATGCCCCTCGATGGATGCAGCCTGCAATGCATTACCGTATGTTCCTCCCTGTGCATTCACATCCGCCCCGTGCTCAATGAGCAACTGGACAATGCTTTCACGCCCCTCGATGGATGCAGCTTGCAATACGTCGCCATTGTATCCACCCACTGCATTCACATTGGCACCTCGCTCAATGAGCAACTGGACAATGTTTTTGTGCTCTTCGAACAACGCAGCTTGTAATGCATTGCCCAGGTGTCCTCCCTGCCCATTCACGTCAGCTCCATGCTCAATGAGCAATTGCACAATGTTTTCATGCCCCTGGGAAGATGCAGCCTGTAATGGGGAGCCATAGAATTCATCTGTGGCATTCACATCGACACCATACTCCATCAATAATTGTACCATGCAATGGTGATCATAATATGATGCTACAACGATTTCTGGGTTCCCTGAATTCTGCGGGGATGCTGCCCCTTTGAGAAGGAATTTCGCAGTTTCCACAAGGTTTGCTGCTGCAGAAATCCACAATGCAGAGGGCCGTGATGGCCACCCCCAAAATTTCCAAGGAGGTAAGCACCATTTCCCCATCCTGTGATCCATCCAATGAGCAGGCCGATCCAGAAGCTCCAGCAGCATGTCCCTCAATGCTATTTCGGAAGGACCAGCAGCATGTACTAGGCAGTATTGTGAATATTCAAAGAGAGGGAGGTCGGCTTCTGGAACAGTATCCAAATGGTCTGGGAAATCATCAAATGCCACATATGTGAGCAGGGTGCGGGTGATTTCTGTTTGTGCATCCGGGAATCGCTGGGGCTGAATATTGTCCAAGTACTCTTGGGTGGTATAGTGAACAAGTCGCACGACCGACAGTTGTTCATCAACAATGACTAGGCCAGCACAGACAGAGAGAATAATCTTGATGGGCACAACACTAGTGCTGTCAAGCGACTTTGTGTCAGGCTCAATGGCTAGAGCTGTTTGTAATTCTAGAGTCGTGAGTGGCCTCTGCGCATTGGCAACCCAAGTGAGAGTTGAATTGGCCAACACCCCTATATTCCTCATCCTGTTCATCAATGCGCTTCATAGCCTCATCATAGCCAGCATTGATGGTCTTTGGTAGGGCTTTCAGTGCTTGCCGAACAGCCTTCACACTACATTATCTGCTGAGGCATTCAATGTGAAGCTTAGCAGGTAGGAACCTGGATGTGGATTATTTCTGGTGCTTCTGATGGTAGACTGATTGATCAACACTTACATCCCATCTACAATCCGAGTAATTTCCGAATGGATTTCCTTTCGCAAATTGCTTTCCGCTTGAATGTGTATCGAGAGGGGCTCATACATTAAGTGGGCATTCACATATGCCCGAATGTCGGCCTCGCTTGCGCGGATTTCCACAATGCGGGGATTCGGTAGGGATCGGAAGGAATCTGTAGTAATGTGAGGCCGGGAGGTTATCATCAGGTTTGCTGTGGGTCCCATCATCGCGAGATGCTGGAGCAAGATTCGTCGTTCATACTCTGGGTACTCATCCACGGCATCAATCACGATGTCAACCTTGGAATAATTTTGGATGGCATGGAGGAGAACTTGAGTAATGTCATCGGCCGTGGGCGAGGTGTGTTTCTCCTTGTGCTGCAAATATAGATCCTTTGCGAGGGAGCCAACTCCTTTGTTAAGGACCAACTGTCTCCAGAGACCAGAGAGCAGTTTAGCCGGAGTTTGGTCCTTGGCTTCCTTGTGGTTCAAATACATACAGGCCACGCCGATATCTTGGTTCCGGTATGTTGTGAAATGGTCAACAACCATCGATCTAAAACTCCTAAGAATTAGTTCACTCAGAATAATGAAGGAATGGGCCGCACGCGAGCACAGTTTTTCCCGCACCGGCTGTACATTTCAGAATTGATTAGAGTGGGAGACGGATGAGAATGAGAACTACAGACGAATTCTGTGGCACCAAAGAGTTCTTCCGGAGCCAAATTCCCATTCTTTGAAGTGTTGATCTTCAAGCAACCACCCTCCAGTTCCATGCTGCCCCGCTCGCGAAATATCGCGTTGTCGCAGAAAGAAATTAATGGGTGCAAGCCACTCGATGAGTTGAGTGCGCTCCGTAGCTACGGGAGGTTCAAAACTCATCGGTCTACCACCAATTCAATACTCACAGTTCACTGCGCTAACATCTATCTTCGTGGCTGCAACTAGTATACCAGGAATTTGAGTTGAGCCCACACATAGAGGAGTTCGTATCAACCAGCCTGATCGATTCCATTCTGTTGGATCATATCCCTAGTGCCAGATTTGAATCAGTCTGGATGAGCAGAAACCCCTGTAAACACACCAGATATCCAGTGACAACCATGTGTGCAGCTTGGACTCAAACTGCTGGAACTTCACCAGATATTCATTAGCCTCCTTCTTATTCCCCAGCGACCATTTGACCCGTTTCCAGAATCGTAACAATCGCCCGTTGGCCGGTTTCAGCTTCTCGATAAACTCTTCCATTGTCGCTTTGAAGTCCACTAATGGACTGTTCATTTTCTGTAGGTTTGCTTTGGAAGGGTTCCCTCTGATGCGGATTTGAAGATCGATGAGAAGCGGTCGGAGGTTGTCCATTTCCGAGAGGAGCTTCTGCTGCTCCTGTGGTGCATGGCGGAAGCATTCGATGTAGTCGCGGGCGTTCAGCGTGGCTTCGACAAGCTGGAGGACGCCGGTGACGATTCCCAGTGCTTCGGCCATGAGGGAAGGGGACGAAGTGCGTCTGTGGGAGGTTTCACTTGGCAGGCATTGCCTCGATCTGATCCTACTCACACCTGTTCCTCCCACCAGAGCACGGTAGTTACCACGGTATAAATATGTGATATCCCGCGGTAACTACTGGCGTTTTGAGCGGTTTCACGCGCACGCGTTAAATACGTTTAAATAGCTAAAGATCTTACCGTTATTAACGATAGCTCGTGGATATGATTGTACAGTGCCAAGCTGGTCTTTCTTTGGCAATTTCGATGCAGAACAGTAAGGGGGAGTGTTCTGTATTGTGCTGCCTCGCCTGGATTGAATGGCAGCGCGGTGATTATGATGCTGCTCAGAAATACGCATCCGACTCCCGAAGGGTCGCCGTCGTTTCCGCAAATTTCCTTGGGGAAGTACAAGCACTACAGATGGAAGCTATGTGCTGCATTGTGATGGGCAGTTACCCACGAGCCATCTCATTGTGCACGAGGGCGGAAAATTTGTTGACTCTTCTCGGTGTCTGTGGTGGATTGAGACATTACATCTTGATCCTGAAGGCACAAGTTCACATGCTCAAATCAGAATACACAGCAGCTTCCAGCATTCATACCGAGCTTGTTGAAAACACAGCCTCAGATAAAGATTCTTACCTTCATAAGAGATCTGGCGCCGTTATCTTAGAAATGATCGCGATCATAGGTGTGTTACCATCAGCGACGCGCCCGCCATCAGCTCCATTATTCTCTGCCAATGGTCTTTCTTTGGCGATTTCGACCCAGAATAGTAAGGGGGAGTGTTCTGCATTGTGCTGCCTCGCCTGGATTGAATGGCAGCACAGTGATTATGGTGCTGCTCATAAATATGCATCCGACTCCTGAAGGGTCACCCTCATCGAAGACATAGCCTCGGATAAAGATGCTTACCTTCATGCTGTTGCCTTGAACAACCGTGCTCATATCTACCTGGAAATTGAACGACCGGTGGATGATGTTCAGAAGGATATCAGTGCGTCCCGAACAATATTTTATGAGATAGGCCGGACCAGTGGTCTACTCTGGTGTGATGTGCTCCAGGCACGGCTCAAGCTGAAAGCCGGAGATATTCTAAGCGCCAGAAAAATGTTGCAGGACAGCCTCACCATGTCGTGGGGGAAGGAGCCGCAAACTGTAGTGAGCTGTTTGGAGGCCCTGGGGAAAACAGATAATTGGACAGTATCAAGCCTCTCATCCAGCTGGACAATTGTATTCCTCGTTTATTCCTCACTGTCGAATGAGAGCCTAGGAACATACAAAGGTTTGCAATTCCTTGGGGATTCTGTCCTCAGCGAGGGTGACGGTGGTACTGCCATGAAATTGTTTCATGTTGCTTTGGCGGGATTCGCGCGCATGGGTGTTCATCGCAGCAGTGGTGAATGCTTACTCCGACTCGGAGATATTGCAGAAGAACAGAATCTCCGTTCCAGGGCAATCGCGCTCTGGAATGCTGCCAGACCACTCTTCGAACGATCAATGCAAGCTCGACAGGTGGAGAATATTGACAGGAGGCTGGCTGTTGCAGCAGCGACTTCGAAAGCTTTCTGAAGATCTGAAGGCTTATTCGAGCGTCATTTACTGTTAAGAGTGATTCGGGATTGGTATCCTTCGTTTTCTCGTCTGTAATTAAGTGCAGAATATATGGCGCTTCCAATATGCCCGGGTATTGGCCTATTCGGAGCGACATGAAATCAAGGTGCGGGTCACCGTGCACGTCCTGAATTCGACATGGTTAAGCTAAACCACACATGGGCCGTGTAAGCCGAATTGAAGCCTGAGACGGGATCACTGATGGCCGTACTGACCTACCGGCGGCATTGGCGGCCCGAGCTGCGGATAGGTGTGTGTTGTGAGGTCAACGGGCTCGGAGAATGCAGGCGTCCAAGCTCGAAGACAGCATGGATTCGGACATGCGCACAACATAAATAAAACAAACCGCGGGACGCCAGTTCCATTCGAACTTGAGAAGAGCTGACCCTGGAGCCCCGTATCGATGCAGCATAGCACTTTCGCGAGCGTCGTGCTGTGATTTGGGTCGCAGACCCCGAACGGATGGTGGTGGAAATCTAGGTTGAGTACAGTACAGTAAAGCTCCGTTGCAAACGGTCGGTTGCCAGAAATATATACGTGTTTGGAGAACACATTGACACCCATGGCCAGGCCAAAGCTGTCCTCTCCTCGAAATAAATCGGCTTTAAAGTAGGTTGAAGCCCGAAGACAGCAATAGTAGTGTACGGTGGGCGTTGAGGACCTGCGCACAGGTGCGTCGTGAGGCCAGCGGTACCGGACTGGGTACCGGAGACAGCGACAAATTGGTCGAGGTGGTATAACTTTGCAAGTATACTGGCGGCCCGAGCTGCGGATAGGTGTGTGTTGTGAGGTCAACGGGCTCGGAGAATGTACATGTAGGCATCCAAGCTCGAAGACAGCACGGAGTCCAGTTCCAATCGAATTTGAGAGGACTGATCCTGGAGCCCCGTATCGAAGCAGCATAGCACGCACTTTCGCGAGCGCCGCGTTGTGATTTGAACGGATGGTCGTTGAAGTCGAAGTCGATATCTATGTGTCAAGTACAGTACAGTAATGCTCCGTTGCAGACGGTCGGTTGCCCAGAAATATATACGTGCTTGGAGAACATGGCACACCCATGGGCCAGGCCAAAGCTGTCCTCTCCTCAAAGTAGGTTGAAGCCCGAAGACAGCAATAGTGTACGGTGGGCGTCGAGGACCTGCGCATAGGTGTGCTTCGTGAGGCCACCGGTACCGGTACATACCGGACTGGGTGCGATCAAGCAGAGAAGACAGCACTAATAAATCGGCCCGAGCTGCGGATAGTTGTGCGGTCCTGGCAACGGACTGGGAGAATGAAGCCTAAGGCGTCCAAGCGCAGCTTGGGAGACAGCACGATGACTCGACCGGACTCAGATGCTGTTGATTATCAGTGCTGCACATCGCTAGGCAACTGGCCTCGAGGGCGGACCTCGAGGCGGATTGGGCCGAGTATAAATCCTAGCGGGCTAGGTGAGGCTGGGTCTAAAACGCTAGCTGACCCTAACGTGCACCTAAAAACGGGGATCGAGGGGACGAGAAAGAAGAGCAAGTGGGCCGACGGTCGCATCAGGACGCACGTGGCGCGACGGTCGCATCAGCCCGCCGCGTAGAGTATTTGGTGTTGTTTTTTCTACCCGCTGTTGTGCTCATCCTACACGTTATATTCGGCAGCGCAACTGTCGTTATCTATCTCGGCTTTCCTTTGCTGCTTTGTCTCGTCGACCCAGGAACCATTCAAAGACCTTTGTGTCGACGCACTACTTAAGCCGACGACGGGACACTTGGCATTGCATTAGGAGCACCTGTGGCACAAAGACACCCACCTTGGAATTCGATCTCTGAGCCGACTCGCCTCTACCTCACACGCGCCTAGTACGACCGGCTCGTGCTTCCCCGCGTCCTCCTAAACACCTCGGACTACAAACAAAACTCGAGCAGAGCACGACGGGGACGTACCTCTCACGCGCGATGGCCTCTGTCGTTGGTTCCAAGAAAGGTGTGTCCTTGGTCTTTGGCTTCGACTTTCACTTTGGCTTCGTCTTTCTTTGGCATCTCTTCTGTATTTTTGGTTTCTTGTGGGGAACAACTTCTGCATCGACGGCAAGTGATCGGAACGAACACGGGCCCAGTTTAATGTGCTGTGCATTGGGTCGGCCTGGGCCTGGATGCATGTATTGCTTTGTGGAGGTGGCCCTGGGTCGGCCGCGGCCAGGCTTTGGCCTGCGTTGCTGGGAGCGGGGCGGAGTGCTGTGGCGAGAACGCGGGCCTCTTGAGTACGGGCAGGGCGGTGCGGGTCGGTGTTCACCGTGGGGTCGGTGGGGTCGCCCACCGGGAGTGGTGGGAGGATCGCGATCCCCATCCCCTACATCCCGTGTCGTGGTCCATTTCACCGCCCTCATCACCCCTGCGCCCCTCCACCGCGTCCTCCACCCTCCCTACTTCCGCCGCATCAGCACCGACACCAGCAACTCCAGAACCGCACCCAGGCCCACCCACCCCTCCACCACCGACTACACCCTTGCCGAAGCCGCGCACAACGCGCACGTCAGGAATTTGCGCACCGTCCTCCTCCTCGTCTTTAAGAACGTCGTGCGCCGCCTCATTGTCGAGTGCGCGTTGGTCGCCGCGGACGCAGATGCTGCCGTTGAGGCTGGGCTCAGCGCCAGTCGGAAACGGCTCGACCCGCCATGCGCGCGGCGCGGATGAGTCTTGCGGACGTGGTGCAGCAGCTGAGGGAGGAGGGGGAGGAGTGGTTTGATGGATTGGAGTGTGAAGGGGCGGAATGCAAGGGCAGGAGCGCGAGCGGGAGCGGGAGCGGGAGAAGGAGAGGGAACGCGGACACGGCGCGGAGGGGTGCGACGACTCGTATGCGGGGATGCCGCGCACGAGCGATACGAGCCCCGTGCTCTCGAGGTCGACGCTCGGGACGACGCTGAGTCCGCCCCCGCTTGGCGAGCGCGAGCACGAGGAGAGGCAGCGGAAGGAAAAGTACGCCGCCACGCGGGTGGAGGAGAGGAGATCAAGCCAATAATCCCAGTGTCGCCTGTGCTTAATCATCCGTGCCTTCTCAGGCCGATTTCCTATATCCCTGAGACGATTGCGCACTTGCCGCCGTATAGTTTGGATGAGATCAAGGCGGTGTGTATTCCCTTCCCCGTTTTTCTTAGACACGTCGCTAATGTGCGCTATAAGTCTGGCGCGAAGCTTGCGCGCCATTATATCACTGCCGGTGCACCGTCTGTGAGCGCGCGATGACGGCGCAGCAGAGGGCGCAGGGCGGGAACGTGAGCAAGGCCGCCACCAGCCCCGCCACTACGACGACATCCGTCCCACCAGCTCCCACCCCCGCTGCGAAGGAGAATGAGGAAACGCAACGCGAGAAGGATAGCGATGGCAGCCCATGGGTGATGCACATGGCGAGACTGCTGCGGGCGCTGAGAGCGTCATCAAGCTCGTTGAGGAGTCCGGCATGTACCAGCGGAGCGGCGGCGGCGGCGGCGGGAAAGGCCCTGAGGAGCTGACCCCACAGGAGCTGTATTGGTTGTAGGTCGAGGAGGACGAGGGTCCTGGCGCGCGGGAGCGCGAGATGGAGCTGGTGGACGAGATGGTGAGCGGGAAGCTGAAGACGCCGTACAGTGTGGACGGGGCGGTCTTGATGGCAGGGAGGAGTACGAGGACGGCGATGAGGAGGAGGAGCGGGGGGCGTTCCCGCTGGCGGCGGTGCGCGCGGGGTGGACGCCAACGGGCACGGGGCGCAACCGTTCGGTCGACGAGCTGGACGGGGAGCCGCAACGCGGAGGGACGCCTCCCAAGCGCGCACGTACGGTGGAGCCGCCTAGCCCGCGACTCGCGAAGCGGCGCTCGAACTCAGCGGAGCTGGACGGTGTGGAAACCGCCAGTACTGGGTCGGCGCTTAAGCGCGCGTGCCTCTACAACGCCGAGGGCCCTGCAGACTCGAGCACGCCTGCCACCACCACCAGCGAGGACTCGTACGATCCCGATCGACCCACCTTGCGGCACCCTGTCCTCAACAGCAAGTAGGCTTGGCGCCGCACCAAAAAAAAAGTCGTCCGTGTCCACAGACACGTGGACGCACGTATTCCCTTTCATTTCTACTTGCAGAGTTTTCTGTTCTTCGTCTTTTCCTCGTCGTGTATTTCCTCCCCTCGCATGCCTGCCTGCTTTCCTTCTACTGCCAAGAATGAATTACGATACGTGCAATGCGTCCGTGTAGCAAATTGTATACATTTTTCTTTGGATACATACAATATTCTATCATGAGTGCAATAAATGCGTAGAGAGCGACTTTGAAATTATTTTATGTGACGTCCAAATAAGGCAATTCCTGGCTTCCTTGCGACGATGTCGACGACTTCGGGTCCTTCCGGTTCCGACGCAAATTCGTTATGCGCGATCCACAGGCTAGGCTCGGGTGCATTGGTGACAGCAATCTGGCTGAAAATGACCCTGACAGACGTCGATGCTGCGGCACAAATTGGCCAATTTCGACCAGTACATGTCCAAGGAGCCAAACCTCCCTCCGGACGTGGAGCGCGAGATATTCGAGCTTGCGGCAGCTTGACATTCTTCATCGATACCTACTCTCTTGTCGGTGTGCCATCGTGTCCATTCATGGTAATATTGAAGTCACCGCGATCTGACTCGAATAGACTCGAACCTCTGCTCTATAAAGTTCTGCGCCTCGACAAACCGGGGGCTGTCGAGCGCATGCTGCAGACCAATGCAACAGGTGTCTCGAGGAACGTCAGACACATCCTCTTCACGCTGCCGTCGACGAATACCCCCGCCTTGGATCGAATTTCCCCGATTCTTCGCATCAATCCTGTGGATGCCTACTTTTGCCAGACGGGCCGGTATTCCCTCTAAAATGCGCCCACAACGACTCACGCTACAATTTAACCGGGACGACGGGCGGGACGCCTATTTAACGGACTCTCTCTTCTCCTGTGTCACCCATCTCACCATCCTCCACATCAACCGACGGACCATTCACATTCACAGAGACGTGGGCCCGCTGGTCGCACCTCGCCGCACTTCCCGCCCTCACCCACCTCTGTTTCACCGAAGACATGGCCAAGGGTACCCTCCTCACCGTCCTCCAAAAGTGTCTTCAACTCCAGGCTGTCGTGGAGGGGAGCTCAATTTGCGCGCAGTTCTCGAAAGAGAATCCGTCCCATGCCCTGGCCACGTATCCAAAAGGGCGCTAGAGAATGAGCTGAAAAGGGATTTAAGTTGGGGCTCCACAGCATGACCAGTTCTTGTAGCAACTCTAATTCACGCCGGCCACGCTCGTATAGAAAACTAGCGACAAATCGGAGGAAAGTCCAGCCTGCTAGATATCAAACGGAACTTGCGGACAAAACCCAACTTGGATCACAAGAGAGAAAATTCGAGCTTATTTCTCGGTAGGTTCGATGTATCCAACGGTTACGGTAGAGTCTTCAAATTGAAGATGGCGGAGATGAAACGCGCAACACTGAAGGAATGCGTGATTCGGGAGTGGACCGCATAACAAGAGACGCCGCTGCCACTCAAGTTATGCAGCCTCGGGGGAATCTCTGGTTGGGACACAGTGGTTGCGTCGAGGGTGATTTCGAGCGATTTGAGGTAAAGACAATGCTGGGAAAGCGCCTTGAGTACTCGGAGAGTGACGCGAGAGGGACGATGCTGAATGTCCCAGACGAATGTAAGCTCGGAGATCCATGGCCAGGACCGTGCCGTATCAGAAAGCATGGCACGGCATCGTCGGGGTCGAACCCACAAGCACATTGATCGATACGACCCGGAGGTCGCGGAAGCATAACAACGGGCTGAGCGAATCTCCAGGGTGCCAAGGGTGGGTAGTCGGTCCGGATGCACGAACGCTGCGACATTCAGGTCGCCGACTTGGAGCCACTGTAGCGAAGTGAAAGTGCGAACGAAGCTGGAACACTCTTCGGTTGTCACGGAGCCATGATGCAAAGAGATCATCACGGCGGCAGAATATCTACGCGCGAACGTGGAGAGTAAAGCTCGGGATCTGTTGATAGTATCCGTTTTGGAAGGCCACTCGCCCGGCTTAAAAAGGGTTCAATGGAAGAGAGGATTGCTGGACGAGAGGAAAAGCACGAAAGGTCCCCCAAGTTAGGGAGTAGATATCCGTCCGGTGTTGGCAAGCAGCGCAGGATAGACTCCAGCAACATTGGAGACGATGGAGGCGCAGGATAGGTACGCCGGGACGCGATGCGAGTATTTAAAGACCCATTCCTAGTCCGACCAGATAATGGGGCGGGTGGTACGCTATAAAGGGGATTATACGAGCAGGTAACCCAGGTTATTAGCTCAAGAAACGAATCGGTGTAACGCACCACAGCAGACCGCATTACGCTGTTGACCACCACGTCGTATATTTCCTAAAGATCGTTCGGTATACATTGCATCAAAGATAAAATGAAACTTAAGTAAATCCAGCATCGACGCAGCGTAAGTACGAACAGACGGAATGCAAAATCTCTGAAATTTGCAAGGTACGGTGCATATGTGGGGGAGCGGAGCGGTCGCCAAGCACTAAGGTATCAGACATCTACGCCAGTTGGTTCTTTAGTGCGGGACCAGTGTTCCGCGACCAGTGAGGAAGGGAGAGCGAAAAGTTACGTACAGACTTGGTACAGACTCAGTGATCGCGCAAATGATGCGCGCCGTCATGATACCAGTCAGAACCCTAACCTTAGTATTTCTCCTTGACCTCCACGACCTGTAGCTCACACTGGAATCCATGGCCAACATTCAACCGAAGCTGTGCGGAACTTGAGCATATCATCTTCGAAACCGCTACCCGCTCTCGATCCCTCACATACTCAATGGTCCCAGTGGTGGTGGCGCAGCGTTTCAGGTCAAGTATCAGGTATTTGAAGGATTAGCTCTCAAGGTACTGGCTTCTCGCGAGGGGATGAGCAGGGCCTAACCGCTGCTATACCTCGTCGATTGGGTCTCCGACACGCCGCCAATCCACAACGTCCCCGCTTTACCATTGCGAATGCAGTCCCCTTCGGCAGTCCGAAATGTGGTATTTACCCCATCATGCCTTAAGTTTGGGCAACTTGGCTTGATCAGAGTTTTTTCCATATCTCCAGAGTTCTGAAGTTGGTTGAAATACGATATTCAAAGTGTCCTCGATTCCCGTGTTCAGTCCAGTTCGTTTTCGGGCGAAAGTCAATGCACTGAATTGTTTCTGGATCTTTGGTTAACGTGGAATATTCTATTGCGTTGGGGTTCGCAATTCTTGCCTGACTGGCTCAAGACTCCACTCTCTTCTGCTGCAAATCTATTCACGGAGCGTGGATAGATTCTCTTGCTCTGCTTGGTTGTTGTCGTGGCTGCCAACGTACGGACAGCTCTAGTCCCGCGGCCCATCACCTAGCTTTGAACTCCCCATCAGCTGCGACCTCACGCTTCATTTTTTGGGCCTCTTTCTTGCAGGTGAGGTTCGGCCTACTCGGAAACGATACTGAGTACGAAAATGTGCAAACCACGAGGCACAATGTTCTTGTTCCCGCATTTCAGATTTTTTCTCGCTGGGCGGAAGGATTTCCCGTTTTTTACCTCTGCCTGCTGCAACTCGGCCTGGAATCTTCTATGATGTTGGCGTTGGTGATTCTTCCGACTCGATGCTACTTATTTAGCAAGTACTTGAACGTCTAGCGCGTTTGCAATAGCTGCTATTCCTGAGAATATACTGGTTGAGGGCGGTCCGACCAGGCATATTTCTCTCACCTTTTCTGATCGTTGCGCATCATACATAATATCACTCATATGAAAAAATCCAGACGGAGAACCAGTACAGCACTGCCCACGACTTCAGCTCGTGCGCACTGGTGTCTCTGAATTTCGTGCACTGGAGAAGTGTAACCAAGTTACCAGGTTCTCCTGCTCTTCGCGAATGAAACAAACCATCTCCAAATGGTCTCTGCACCGCCTGCCTCCCCTTGTTCCCTGGCGGCCTGTCGATTTATCTCTGGCGTTGCATCTCGGATCTCCCTAGCCTGGATACCATTGTCTCTGTAACTTATCTGTCTTTACGTCTCGCCGATCGGATCCCTCTCGCTCAAAAATACCTCCGCCCCGCGGACTATCTGGTACTGCTACAGTGCCTTGTCCCCAACTTACTGAATTGAAATTGACACCGCTCGCCAAAATTGACATGATCCTTCCCATGGAACGTCCTTGAGGCTCGTGCCGGAGGGTATTTTGAGACCCCGCGGCGGCCGCATCAGGCTGAGTGTCGTACACGAAGAATGCCGGGAACAATGAGGACAAGAACAGAACAAGAGTACCACGTACACCTACGTACACCCACGGCCGCCTACATAGGAGGACTAGGAGGTCGCTCTGTTTCCATCTCTCTATCCCTCTTCGATGTTTAACAAAGCTTCACGTTTTCAGATTAATGGCGGATACTTTTACAATGTGGAGGGCGACTTCATTCCGCCCTCCAATCACGTCAATGCGCCGCCGGGAGTGGAATTTGGCTTGGGTCAGGGCTCGGATTACCAGAGGATCGAACCGGAAGGAACGGAAAGAGACGGAAGCGCAGGCCGGCCTGCTCATGGTGCGTCTACAGTTTGCTCACGGTATACTGAGCTCAAAGAATTACTAGATAACTTACAGCTCGAATATCAGCACCGGTCGGCCGTCGAAATTCCTGATTCTCGACCAACGTACCGTGACGGCAGACACTCGCATCCATCCGATTTGCGCTCCTTGTTGGCTCCGGCCTTGCACTCTTCTGTGCAAGATTCTCCCCTCTATATGGCCCGCTATTTCTCCCACTCACGGACTCCCGTTGAAACTACGACTCCTCTCCGTGAACTCCATCCTGCCTCGAGGTCGACGGGTCCAAACCAACAACACTCGTACAATGTCCGACGGCACTCGGAATCCCATCCAACGATCCACATCAATCCGGTGTTCCCGTGGAACGGTCCGGATGGACCCCCGACAAACATCAGTGGCGGGACATTTATCAGTCATAATGTGAATAATATCCAACAACGCGGCGAGACGGGTGAGTTCTGCTGTTGTCGTGGTTATAGAATGAACCTCAATTCCAAGAAGGCATCCATATTCTTCATCGCGCCATAGCCGGGGACGCATTTCACGACTCCGCAGACAGATTCCCCTTGCCACGCTGCCATCCGGAGACACGCACAAAGTTACTCGACAGTTTGTGCAAGTGGAGCCGCGGGGTCCAACCACCGCGAAGGTGGACGTCTGACTCATCCGAGGAACATGAAGATAATGATGGCCCAAGCAGCGCTATCCTTTGGCTGCACGGCCCCGCAGGCTCCGGAAAGTCAGCGGTCGCACAGTCGTTTTGCCAGCACCTCCAGAATGACGGACGTCTTGGCGGCAGCTTCTTCTCCAAGCGTGGCCACCCATCTCGCGGCAATGCGAACAAATTATTCCCTACCATCGCTTCTCAGCTCGCCCGCCTTCCGCAATGTCGCCAGTCCATCTCACAGATTGTCGAGAATGACCCCTCTATCGTCGATCGGTCGTTGGTTAACCAGCTTCACGAGCTGATTGTCGTGCCATGTCGCCAGAGTCGTCTGCCGCACCCGGTCGTGATCGTTATTGACGGGCTGGACGAATGCGCTGGGAACGATGTTCAGCAGGAACTTTTGTGGTTAATTGGCAATGCAGTATCACGAGAACGTCTTCCCATCCTCTTTCTTATCGCCAGCCGACCGGAAGCGCACATCAGTGAGACCCTCGCCGACCCACCACTCGACACAACACATCGGCCGTTGGACATCGAGCAGTCCTTCGAGGACGTGCGCATATATTTGCAGGCCGAATTTTCTCGCATTCATCGACAGCATCGGACCATGGACACAGTCCGTTATCCCTGGCCTTCATCCCAAATCGTTCAACACCTTGTGGAAAAGTCGTCCGGATACTTCATCTATGCGGCTACCGTCATCAAGTTCATAGACGATAGACAATTTGACCCGTGTCAACGTCTCAATATCATAATGGGCAGCATGGAGGACCGTTATTCCGAATTGCCATTTGCGCCTCTCGATCAGCTTTACCTTCAAATCCTCTCCAGTGTTCCCATACGGTTTCATCGTTCCCTCCTCCAAATCCTCGTAGCAATCCATGCACAACTTGCGTTGACCGTTTCCGACCTCGAGCCGCTTCTGGAACTTGACGAGGGCGATGTTGAATTAACTCTCCGAAGGCTCCATTCAGTCATCTCGGCGGAAAACAAGCACAGTTCTCAGGTTACTGTGTATCACGCCTCATTCCTGGACTTCCTCGAGGATTCGTCGCGGTCTGGCCCATTCCACGTTGGCAGTTCTCAGTGCCGCACAAATTTGAGTCTTCACCTCCTCAAGGCATTCTCATGTAGGAATGGTGACCCGTCCTTCAACCGGCAAGAGAAGCTTGCATGGTAAAGTCCTCAATTCAAATCTTGTGTGAAATTTAATCAATCTCGTGCGCAGGAGCATCGGGGGAGCTCCCTTCGAATACATCATTTGCGCAGAACCATCTCCCGACCTCCTGCCTGGCGTGCGGTCCCTAAATCCGGATTTCATCTTCGCTTTTAAAAACCCAAGTGGGACGGTCATCGATCTTCTGCATTGGCTGGAGGTGCGTTTTAGATCCACCGTCTTCCGTCTGCATCTAACCCGATTTCAGAAAATTAACCCGATGGACGAAGCCCTGATACGCCTTTGGGAGGACTACTCCTTCATGTCACTGTGTGACGAGGCTTGGGATCCAACTCCTCAAGATGACGACCAGGAATGGAACACCCCCTGCGACGACACTTTGCTGCAATTATCTCCACAGCTGCTACGAATCCTCTATGCGTCTAAAGCTTTGCCCGACATTTGCGAGCAGCGTTGTCTAGCGAGGATTCGTTTCTTGTTAGGCCTCTCATGGGACGACCTGAGGAAAGCTATCTGTCCTCTGCGAGAAATTTTCGGTGACGATTTGGAAGGGCTACAAGAGTTGCGAACCTGTACTTTTGATGAAGCCTTTTCGGCAGGGCTGGAGGCCAGTGTCGTTTTGTCGCATCTGGCACACCGTGCTGTGCGTATCATCGGAGAGATCGTAAATGATGAGGTGCAGTGTCGGATTCCTGAGTGAGTTTCGCGCGGTGCAGGTTTCTTCAACCTAACCTCGAGAGTTTAGGGGGATAGTTCACGGATGGGGATTTTTCTTAAGGTCCTGTCCTGCCTCGCCCGATCTTCTACAGGGTCTAGCAGAAGTCGAAAATGGCCATCGCTGTGCAGAGCCCGAAGATCTCCACAATGTTGTCCAATGGCTCAAGGTGACCCTTTCCTTTTAATCGATGCTTGTAAGATGTTGACGCGACCATCCGCCCAATTCAGACTTGCAATTCGTCTCCGGATTTGATGGCACGTTACGAGCACCTTTTGGATAGATGTATCAAAGTAAAGAGTTGGAGGGGCATTGATTACAGTTTCAAGTACCTCGAGAGCCGCTGGTTGGAGTGGTGGGAGCGTGTAAAGAGCACCTGAAGGATTTACGGCCGTGCGATCCACAAGCTACCGTTTGCTTCATATATTCTAAGCCCTGAACTTCTCGACGAGGACGAATGGATCATGGCTGCCACATTTGGAGGTATGAATAATGCCATTGATACCAGGACATTGTTTGTATAAGTAAGTGGGACCATGACATATTCACCGTGCGGGAACTACTGGTGGCGGCAAGAGGTGATCGTCCGTAAAATTTCGGACACAAGGTCAGAAAAGTGAACTAAGGCCCTCTAGACCCTCCCTCCCTCTTAGCCGAGCACAGCCACCTCCCAAATCCGGCAATTTTCGGTTTCAACTAAGATAGGCGTCAATAGGAACCAGCACGTGTTATGTAAGCGTCACACGTGACCCCGACGCCGACGAAGATCACGGCCGCCCCTCGACCAAAATTCAAAATTTGCCTTGGTAGAGTGTTAAAGGACGGCATTTGGGAGCCCTCTACCAGAGCAGAATTTTAATATCTGTCCTCATTCTCAGGTGATGTCAACCTGAAAAAAAATATGTGACATTTTTTCTTTTTTGTTTCTATGGTCTTTTCTTGTCGATTGGAACAACTTTGCTTTTTTTGCATCTCGAATTTGACCCTTACGGCATAATTGATGGCTTCCATATATGATAAGAGGCGGTGCTCGGCCACCTGCCAGATATCGGGCTGAGTGAAATGGAACCTTTCTGATTGCACTATTCACATCTGTGTGAAATCTTGTTGAAAAGATGTATTTTGAAATTTTAGGGACGTCTTCCAGGCTTCAAACAAAGGGTCAAAAAACCAAAAATTTCTCCACCGAGGCGGATTTGACCCTTTACGTCACATTACATAATTGCTTATATAAGGGTGCTGGTTCCTATTGACGCCTATCTTACACATTTCGGTCACTATATGTGCTGCATCATCAATTGTCTCGAGAGTTCTTTCTGATAAGCTACCCAGTGATCCTTCGCCTCTTTCTGACTCTTCCACTGGCATCTTCACAGCAGTTATCATTGCAAAACCACTCAATGGTGGTGAGCTCTGTCAGCTTGAGCCCAGCACAACAAAGGTGAATCTGCAAGGGAGGAGATTCAGCATTTTTCAAGCAATGGATAGGTTGAAAGTCTTTGCCTGAGTACTGCAAGCCGGCCCCAGACATGTCACCATTGGTTTGCTGCTGGTGATTGTGCAACCTGAAATGGAACAACCCTCCTCTTCATCTTCTTCGTCGGATGAAACAACAGTTCGCCTCCGAGAGACGCACGCAGAGCTTCTAGTGAGTGGAAGATCTGGAACTACAGCAAAAAACACCTGTTCTAATCGAATTTGAGAGGACCACCCTGGAGCGCCGTATCGATGCAGCATAGCACTCTCGCGAGCGCCGTGCTGTGATTTGAACGGATGGTGGTTGAAGTCAATATCTATGTATGAGGTACAGTACAGTAATGCTCCGTTGCAGACGGTCGGTTGCCCAGAAATAAATACGTGCTTGGAGAACACACCCATGGCTACAGCTGTCCTCTCCTCAAAATAGGTTGAAGCCCGAAGACAGCAATAGTGTACGGTGGGCGCTGAGGACCTGCGCATAGGTGTGCGTCGTGAGGCCACCGGTATGTACCGGTACCGGACTGGGTGCGATCAAGCAGAGAAGACAGCATTAATAAATCGGCCCGAGCTGCGGATAGTTGTGCGGTCCTGGCAACGGACTGGGGGAATGAAACCTAAGGCGTCCAAGCTCAGCTTGGGAGACAGCACGATGACTCAGATGCTGTTGATTATCAGTGCTGCACATCGCTAGGCAACTGGCCTCGAGGGCGGACCTCGAGGCGGGTTGGGCCGAGTATAAATCCTAGCCGGCCGAGCGAGCCTGGGTCTAAAACGCTAGCTGAGCGCACCCGGACGTGCACTAAAAACAAAAACCGAAAAGAGAGCAAGTGGGCGACGGTCGCATCAGGACGCACGTGGCGCGACTAAGGCTCCAATCATTTAGTTTTTGTGTAGTCATCCAGGTAAATTAAACGGAAACGATTTCTAAACTGTTTAAAACCGTTTTAAACTGTTTATAAATGGTATTTTTGGGGGGGCAGCTGTCCTCAAAGCTGCCGCATCTATTATATTCTCTCTGGATTGCCTCCGTCCTTCCAGTATTGCCCATGGTAACTTCTAGGTATGAAAATATCACATACCTGCACCCTATGGTCACCACATATCACAATTGAAAAGGCTCAACTCAAAGAAGTGGAAGCCAAGTTGAAACCTTCAAAGAATTTGAACTCCATGGTTCATGGGCTTTCTGGGGTGGGAATGGTCCAATTCATTAGTGAGTTTATATAGTTAATCCGGGATACCTTGTAGTTCAGAATAGGGGAGGAGCAAAAAGACAAGGTATCATGTTGGTTGAATTTGAGGCTGCCGAATGCCGGTGTCCCAATCCCGAACCATCAATCAGTTGAACAATTACCATATTTGGAATGCATTCCGGCCGTCGAGCACTACGTGGTGAGCACCAGGCAGTGCTGGCGTATGGATCCATTTAAAGAGACAATATAGTGCTGGAAAGACATTCTTGAGTGCAATGCTTGTTCAGATTAGCACTGGCATTACTCTGTGAGTGCTGAGGATTTCCTCAACCGTTTAACCATTTAAAAAACAGTTTCCAAACCGTTTGAGCCCTCAGCCAAATTAAATGGAAATGAAAACGGTTAAAACCATGTATAAACGTTTATACACGGAAACAGTTGGAGCCTTAGGCGCGACGGTCGCATCAGCCCGCCGCGTGGACTATTTGGGGTTGTTTTTTCGACCCACTGTTGTGCTCATTCCTACACGTTATACTTATTCGGCAGCGCAGTTGTCCTTATCTATCTCGGCTTTCCTTTGCTGCTTTGTCTCGTCGACCCAGGAACGATTGAAAGGCCTTTGTGTTGACGCACTGCTTAAGCCGACGACGGGAGACTTGAGATTGCATTACTTAAGTCTTATTATATTGTCTGATTTGACTCATTCAATCTGGTAGAATCAACTTGATTTATTCGGGGCACTACGTCGGAGAAAAACACGTCTATTCAAGTTGTTACAGCCATTGAAGCTTCGATAAATTACATGAGTCCCGAAAGGGATGAGTATACCGGGCTCCGAAGACCTGTATGACTCTTGGCTGGGATCAGTCGGAGTGGAAGAAATGGGAGGGGGGAGCAGAGGGGTGGGAAGGCGCGCGCTCACAGGAAGGAGTGAAATCCTCGGCATCGCATGAAACATACGATATACACATCTGAGTGCTGAATATCACGCTGCATTTTTGAGGTGATGGGCAAAAGTAGGTGCATACTGATTCGTGACGTCTGCTTAATATACGAGATACGTGCTTATGAACTGACTAGAGAAACTTAGTATGACTCGTGCTCGTCTGAGCTCGCTCAATCTCAAAGTTATGGCAATGGGTACCAGTTTCCTCGCATGGTTCGACCTAATGTCGGAAAAATCATTGTTGGCATATCAGGTCTGAAACCTTCCGATGACCTGATATGATCTGATATTGCCAGTGCGAGCACAATATCAGGTCTGGTAAGGTCATATATGATCAGATATTGTGCGCCTCTACCCATCAATTTTTTTTTGGCTCTAAATTGGTAGTGTACCCGTATCATGCATGTTGAACCGTCTTCCCAGGTCAACTTCTGATTTGTCATGTGCTCAGGAATTTTTGATTCTAAGTATCGTGAGCTGTGGAGCTGCTGTGGGGCCTCGACCAGATGTCTGGGACAAGGTACATAACTCAGGTCACGACCTTCCAATTTTTACTTGCACATGTATGTGTGCCTGCGCAGGCAATGAGTGATTGTTAGATAGTTCTTATGATATTGGCGCCCAACTACTTACTTACTTACTGATCGATTGACTGACTTAGTGGCCTCACTCACTTCAAGTTGAAATTACTTCTGAGTGCCTTCCCTTCAAAAATCAAAGGGAAGGCAAGAGAGTTTTCTTTCTTCCGCCGGAACAATCTAATCAGGCCTGATATTGTGCATTCCCCCAGATATTGCGTCCTCAGCCTGATATTGCTCTTTAGGTCTGATATTGTCTGATATCTGAAAAAGGTACATTCCTGAAAAAAATATGGCACCCATTGGTCTAACGGCCTGATATTCTCATATTTTCCCATATATTCAAATACCAGGCAACAAAGATTTTTCTGACAAAGATGTCTTCCCAAGTTCGGATGACGGCTAGAGGCGGTTCTAGAAAAGCCTTTGAACCCGGGGAAGGAAGATGAGAGTCAATTCCAACCCGATCCACGTTACGAGGGACTCACTCTGAGCCATGAGATGAAATGCCTGAGCTGGTAGGCGTCAGGAGTTGCGAAGGTGGGATGGCGGAAATCCTGCAACAACTCGGGACATTTTGGGCATGAGTCTGCGATCAGTTCGCCCCATCGTATGCCTTCAAGCCTGTAGAGTCAAGGAGTAATTAATTCCCATGCACCCAGCGAACAAAGTCCTTTCACTTACATCCGTGGGGGCTGCTTACCGTTGTTGATTTCTTTTAGTAACCGCAAACATCCGTGGCCGAGGTCCGTGCATATTAATGGACACTGTTCTGCCGCGTAGACAGCTGTGAAGAAGCTTTGTACCTCTGCACGGTTCTCTTCAAGTGGGCGAATGAATGCGCGCCGCATGTCGCTCCATGAAATATCCAACAGAAAGCGGATAGAACAGAGGCTAGGTGGACGATGTCTGAACGAGGGAGTCTAGCACATCCACCATGCCTGGAGGACTTTTAGCATTTGAGGAAACCGCATAAACATGTCGTTGGATACAAATGACACCGGGTCAATGGGCTCTTGGAGTTCGACCTTCATAAAATGTTGATATATTTTCTGATCCCATAGATGGAGGACTCGATAATCTTCCCACAGAGCAACTAGATCCTCACTAGCAGCCGTCGGTTCCATCTTCTGGGTTGAATGTAAATCAAAATCCAGCGGAAATTAATATGTTGACTTACTTTCAACCAATCCGTCATTTCCCGCAGCATTTCATCTTCAGAAAATAAAGGACCGGGGTTGAACAAGAAATCTGGGTCGATGGACCGAACGAGGGGAACAAGATCCGCAACGGGTGGGACGGAAGAAGGGAGATAGCGGATGCCGCTGCAGGCAAGCCTCCTACAAATAACATAATTCATTATAAGAAAATCGATGGGGAAAATAGCTGCATACCCGTCGGGACTTGACTGGTACATCGAATCTTTGTATCTACGGGAAAGGGCCTTGAGAACTGAGCGCGCCAGCTCCATGCGTCGCTGTAGAGTCCTGACACAGAATTCCCCTGACCGGGTTGGATCGCCAAGGAAATCCCGAATTGAAGCATGGTACACGGAAATGTCACCATTTGAAGGTACATTAAAAATGGAGTGAAGGCGACGGAGGGACAATCTAGCATCACCCGGATTAAGCTGAAGCAAGTGATCAATCTCGCGCAAAGAAATATCTGGGAAGTTATCAAGGACACATAAGATGCGAATGAGACGGGACCGGGCGGGAGCAGCACAGAGAATCTGTGCATACAACTGGTCCAGAGCCTCAAATGGCCGATCAGAATATATCGGGAGGTTTTGCCAGTGGATAACATCCGCCAAGCGCTCCGTAGGACGAAAATCCTTGTCGTCGATGAACTTGATGACCGTTGACGCGTAGATGAAATAACCAGATGACTTTTCAATCAACAAGTCGAGAATGTTCCACGAAGGTCAAGGGGTCGCAATTCCTCCCATGGTCTCGCGGTGTTCGTGATGAATACGGGAAAATTCATCCTTCAGATATTTTTCAACATCTGCGAATGCCCTCGCGATAATGAGATTGCGGGAAAACGGTTTGGCAAACGGTCGCTCGAAAATCTCGCGGATGTGTGGTTCCGGTCGGCTCGCGATGAGAATTCTCAGCATCCGAGGATTCTGGAGGACGGCGTCGCCGATTAGCCGCAAGAGTTCCTGTTGTATATTCTGGCCTTCGCATTCGTCCAGGCCGTCGATGAGAAAAATTAGAGGCTTGAAATTTTCTACAAAGTGGGATAGTTGAATAGTTGGTGGCCTAGTCCGAAGGAATTGGCATGGCTCAACGATAAGCTCCTGTAATTGGACGTCCAGGGATCGCCCTATGACAGATGGACAATCCTCCACAGCCTGCGAAATCGGGTCTTTGAAAATTTGATTCTGAAGTGCAAGCTGGTAGGCGAGCGTCGCGAACTGCACTTTTGCGTTCCCGCGAGTGGTATGGGCCCGCTTGAAAAAGAAGCTTCCTCCAAGACGACGACTATGGTCTAATCTCCGGCACAGTGTCTGCATGATGGCTGACTTGCCCGCCCCAGCAGGCCCGTACAGCCAAAAAATCGAGGAGGTGAAATCCTGTCCAACTGCCCACGTATATAGGTCATCGAGTATTTCGGCACGAGTTTCGGGATGGCATTTGGGCTGCGGAAAACTCTCCGCGGAGTCGTAAAGTGCCTCCAGTGCTGCTGCACGATGCAGGATATCCATACCCCTCTCCCCCGCAGGGTAATTGTGGTTCACATTCTGTGCAGTAATATATGTTCCACCTTGAACGGATTGCGCGGGCACCCCTTGGAAATGGCAGGGTATGAAAGCAAATGTTCTGGGGAGTCACGGCTCGAGCTGGGATCGGGATTACCACGGGCAGATGTAAAGTCGGACGGGGAAGGATGAGAGGATGGGTGATCTGAGATCGGCAGGGTAGAGAAATCGGTGTGGGCCGGTGGTCGAGCGGCATGTAGAGGATGCTGTGGGCCAGCGGGAGGGTGAGACGTCGAAGTGGAAATCGCAAGGGATTCACATATACGCTTCGAGTGAGAACTGGGATCAGAGCTTGGACGGCGCGAAGACGACGGGATGATGGCGTTCGAGTTCGCGAATAACGGTGGGCGATCTTCCTGGTCGGACAGGGGACTTCTTGCTAAGATGTGTCGGCGAGAGGCCATATCTACAGATATGAGAAGGAGTAAAGCATCGACGCAAACCAAACGCACCATAAGGACCCGGCCCCGCGGTCGAAGTATGGCGGCGGTGTCTCACAACTCCCGATAATTCACGGCCCGATCCTTCTGCCTCCCAGCCATCTTCCAGCGCCAAGGTCACCGAGCTCGGTGGTGCTGCCTGAAGAGCCTCAGGATTCAGGGTCTTGTCTTGAATTGTAAGGCGCTGGTGGGTGTGGAGGTTCACGTCGCCAGACTGGACGTCGTAGAAATTTCCGCCATAAATTTGAAACCCAACGCCGTTGCTGAACATTCGAGATTCGTTTCGGACCCCAAATAGAGAGGCAGACGAGTTGGCACTAAAAGACGACGGGGATCCAGTGAGGATGAGATACGAGCTTCAGACAAAACTGCAGAGGGCTGTCGCGGTGTATATTGCTAACACGTGGAAGCCATGTGGTACAACTGTGCCACGGCTGTGAGGCCGTGCGGCCATTCTAATGACAGTTCCAACAGCTCGTTGACAGACAGCACGAAGTTCAAAATGCAATAAGTAGGAGCACCTGTGGCACAAACACACCCACCTTGGAATTGGAAAGTCAGTCCAATTGACCCAGCGCCTTGTCAGTGGCCCTGAGACAGTCCTAGCATCTTCTGGTTAATCTAGTGGTTAGCGTACTGATTGTTAAGTTTTGTTTTGATTGGGTGGGCGCCGGATCGATTCTCCCGGCGAACATCTACTTTGACTTTTTCACCCCCACCTACTCTCGTCCCTAATTTCCGCCATCGTTGCGGCTTGCAAAGAAGTAGCTGCGCACTGATTTATCCTTAACTGCCCTGCTTTCGTTTGAACTTTTACTATCCGGGAAATATTCCGGAAAATACATTTGCAGGAAATTCGGGAATTGGCGACACCGGCAAAGCCACCGGCGGCATGATCGGCCATCTCATCGGAGTTTGAACTAGCTTTGACAGATATGCTCGACAAGCCCCTCCGCTTGCGCCTGCCCGCACCCAATATATCGCTAGACGTAGTAAAAACCTTTTTCCTGATGTACAGTAACTGCACTACCAACGAATCCGCCGAGTCCTCAATCGAATATTACATCAACCCGTGTTTCCTCCACTATCGAGTCATCTTAGAAGGAGATAAGAAAAAGTGGCAGAAATACAATGGCGATACGTACCAGCTAATTCGATGTGACTGGGGTGAAGGGACTCAAGGCCATTGATAATTGCCCGGACACGCGCCAAGGTTGGTGTGGAATCGGCAGAGGATGCCAATTTGTCTGCATGGGCTATGAATGCTCTTTTGATCGTTTCACACGCGTCCGAATTTTCGAGCCACGGAATGCGTTCGTCGGGACGTGGTGGAAAGAATATCCAGGCGCTCTTCGGTTTCACTCCTGCATACAGGTCGAACATCTTCTTCTCGATCACTGCAGTCGCTAGGTCCTCACCCGAACTTGCGAATGAATGTCGGATGGCTAGAGCAAGTCTGATTTGGTGGGCTTCGTGAACCTGTCCGCAGGGAGATTCATCGTAAATTCTTTTAACGGTCTCGGTAGCTTTCCACTGGAGGGGATCGGATATACAAGATTCAAGGAACTCGGCGAGGAGATGGATAGATGCTTCCGCAACTCGATGATGCATTTTGGAGTCCTGCGTGGTCTCGTCGGAGGGAAGCATAACCGCTGTCTCGGCTGGCAAGACCGGATGGGGCGAAGCCCCTGCAAAGTTGTGTTTCATCAGCGCACGCAAAAAGCAACTTTTTATCATAGCCATGACAGACGGCAAGAAGGAAGAAGGGCCGGTGTTTGAAACTGCGTCCATGAGGGGTTGGTACCCAGACAAGTCAATGTAGTTATGGGTCTCCAGGTACCCAGCCTCAGGGTAGTACTGAACGGTGCATGAGCCGAGGCGCCATAGAGCGGTCATTAATTGATCTGCTGTGATTTCAGTGTCTTCGTCGTCATCACCGATTGTTTGCACCATCAATGGGTGTTTGTGGAAAGGATCAATGAGTGTTTGTGGAAAGGCCCTCCACAAGTATCTGGTGATATGGGACAAGGTTTGCCCAATCGCAAAGTCCGAGTTGCGTTCATTGAGATATCGTATCAGACTCGTGGGTATAGGAACTGTGGGGTCTTCAGGCCGCCAGAAGGGGCACAAATGCCGCATAAGTTCATCCATCCATACCCATCCTGTGATATTGAACTTGTTGAGCTGAGTGGATACAACATGATTCAGGGCGCGCTCGAGGCCCCTCTGTATATCGAAGAACGGACTGGACGGGCATCGAATGAGATTGATAGTTTCAGTCCAACGATAGGGCAAGGAGTCCATTTGTGCTGCCCGCGAAAAATATTCGAACAGGATGGGGTGAGGGACTTTCTCACAAAGGCTGTTGATGATGTTGGAAAATTTCACGAAGCGGTCAGCTGGTCCTGGCGGTTGATCGAAATAACTTGCATCAGGGATTATCCAGTGATAATAGTCATGCTTCCGCAGTAGATCCAAGTAAGATGTGATCGGAGTCCAATCGGGTTCATTCCCACTTTCAATACTTTCTCCGCATTTGATCAAGTGTTGTTCGAGGTCGATGAGGCGGGAGTGGGCGGCACTGAATATTTTCCACGCGATCATCGCACGAGCAGATGCGGCATAATGCGAGATCTCAAGCACGTTGTTGAAGAACCGCCATGGCGGAAATTGGAAGCTAGGTTCTGTGGAATCGAACAAGCTGCCAATCGCCCATATGGCCTTGTAGCAAGCGATCTGCCGGCGTTTCTTGACCTCGGATGACAGAAATCCCGTCTCACAAGAATCAAGGAGACCCTGTATCCGCCCGTACAATTGAACATCAGGATGATTGACCAATGCTCGGAAATGATCCGCATACGCGTCGCGGCGCTGGTCACGGACGGGACCCCACAATACATCAGAGATCGCCTCGACGAATGGCTCCAGTTCCTCGTCGTCGGACAATGACTGGATGGTCCAGGCGAGGGCTCGACCATCTCTGGCAGCCCGGTGTTCGGATGGTACCCTGGCCTGTTCTAACATGGCTTCAACCATGGTTTCAATCTGAGTGTGATCGGGTTTCGTGCTTGTTTCGGAGCTACGACGCCGCCACAAGGTCTCGAAATTTTGCGAGAGCCGCCAGAAGGCTCCGGATAGTGGTGTGTGATATGGACAATCAAGGTATTTCAGTGGAAGGAATGTGAGGACACAATATGTTCCAACGACAATGACCAAGATTAAGGCAGTAATCACCGTCATCGTGAGATTGACTGGGATGAGGAATGCGACCAACCCGGCAAAGAACAGGAGCAGGGATGCATGTAGCAGCAGAGGAATGACTTCGACCACCGTGTGCATGTTGAATCGCTTGAGCCCGTAATACAGAAAGGAGAATATTCGGGCTCGAATGGCGGGGGTGGAGCGAATTTCGGAACGGTGAAGGAAATCTCGTGCCCATTGTTCGAGAAGAGTTGCAATGAGAGCACAACTCAGACTGAGGCCAAGACTGAGGAACCATAGGGAATTGCACACGAGCGACGATGCCGACGGAGTGAATGGGGGAGATGTGGGTATGGAAAATGTGGTTCCGTTTGCGGATGCGGCAAGCTGCTGCGATATTTGAGATAAGAGTTGCACAGTGGTATCCCCCAAGTCGCGATTGAGAGTCTTGTAGCTCTCGATGAGGAATGCTGTCAAGCTTGCTGAGAACAAACCCGCCTGAGGGTTTCGCATCAAGGCTGTACCAAAAGACCATGAAGCACATTCACAAATATCAGCATGCCCGCCATATCACTTTTCCATCTCTCTACCAGGCCTTTGTCGTACTTCTCGGCCTCCCCTACGTACACGGCCCACATCTTGGCCGCCGCTGCCTCGGTACCCGGATCATCGACTGTAATGAGTTTAGAGAGGAAGGATGCAATGAAAAGCACCCAATACCTTTGGGCTCTCCTATGCCTCCTTTTTCGACATCCATGGTGGCAAGTGAGCGTTGGTAAGCGTCTAAAGAAGCCGCAGAGACACGAGTTGGACACGAGGTTTCCTAATTGGGAAAATCGGTGGCTTTATTTCGCCGGAATGGCCTCAGATTGCCGAGCGTTTTGTCGCTCAGCAGGTTCGATTTTACTGGGATAATTCTATTTGGCAATCCCCGTTCTTTGGCACCACGGGGTTGCAACTATTTAGCAACCCCATGATTTCCAAGCCAGTTTCTATGGCGGCTGATGGCGCTTGATGGCGGCGATGGCGGACCGAGGCGGGTCACGTTCATGACATTCCCGAGAGCCAAAATGGCCTCCAATATTTCTGAAAAATTTAGAGCATCACGGATTCTATGGTCCTTGCCCTGACTTTTTTCCTAGAGGCAAGTGTCACCTTGGATCGGCAATATTTGCATTTATAGTGCTTTTTGTTACAGAAACAGCGAAAAAAAAACGCATTTTACAGCTGTTTGCAAAATTGGTGACAGTCGGTGTGAAAAAAATAAAAACAAACTTTTGATCCCGCCTGTTTGCATCGCCATTTCCCATCTTCTGAACCATTTTTCGAGATTTCTGATGGTACAGGAGTTGTTTTTACCAACTAATCCCTCATTCCCCGAGCTCAAATGGTCACAAACCATTCCCTAGAAGTTTCGCAGCTTTGCAATGGACCCCTGAAAGCTGGTCAGCACAGGTGAACTCGGACTGACAAATGGTTCAACTTACCTGGACTTCTGGTTGAACACCCTCTCTCGGACATCGATTTGCACCTTCTATTACCCACACGATTCATAGGCACTCTTTTCGGCGCTAAACTATGGGCCTCGGTCTGGGCCACACAATACATGCAAACACGGCCCGTGTCTTTCTCGCTTCCACCTCTCGCTCTTCTATGCTTGCCAATGGCAAACTTCCGCACCTCCAGGAGGGTCTCCAAGCCCAGCGCTCGTGCTCGCGCTGCTTCCAATATGCCTCCCAGCCCCGCTACGTCCGTGAAAACCACCTCTGAATGTGATAGTACCATCGTAATCTCGGATGATGACTCTTTGCCTGCTCCAAGTCGTAAAAACCGATGCCACACCTCTTCTACAAAATCTACGGCTTCCGAGACTGAATGTGACGATGACCTGGTCGATAATGATTTTGACGAGAGGAAGGAACTGGAATGTGGCAATGAAGAAGAGAGTGAGGAGACGGAAAGTGAGGTAGAACGACCTGCTAAACGCCAGAAGCGCGTGTCAAATGGTTCAATTTATCGCTTTCTGCTCCTTGTTCCTGCACGCAACTAACACCAGATGACAAAGCGGAACCCAAGCCCGTTGAAATCACCGTTAATATCTCGCTCTTCTGGTCCAAAGAATTTGCAAAAGACGCAAAGAAACGGAGCGCCACCGCGTCTGGAATTATGACTTCCCAGAGCAATGATTCATATAGAAAGTTTGAACACAGTTTTTTAGCCAAGGTCGCACACTTGGCACAGCTGGTTATTCCTCCTGACAACGACAAAGTACAAGTTCAGTTTCAAGTTCCTTGCCATGTCAAAAAAATTTGTCGAGCTTTTTGATGATGATGACTACAAGACCATGGTCCGAAATGCCACCAAATGCAAAGACCCGACTGTCACTATTGCTGTTACTGTCGCCCAAGTAAGTGTGTCTGTTCATCTCCCTCGATACATAACTCACATGCAAATAGGAAGATTCTAGCAAGAAAGCTGTGTCCGACGAGGAAGTGGGTGTGAAAAAGAAGGGTAGTGTCAGCAACGGCCCTTAGGTCAGCTGGACCGCGTCCACACCAGACACAACAGCAGCCATCCCTAGGTGTTGAGAGAGAATCCGTCACTGCTCGAATAGCGCATGACCGTGCGTCGAGGAGGATGTGGCCAACCAGGCCAGCATCCATAGGTGGTGAGCAATCCATGCGGAAGAACCCGAAGATATTGCAGCGAGAGTACTGCAACTATGCACCAGACCCTAGTGAGAGGAACCCGCTCCGGGTGTCTCAAATAGGGGCTTCGGGTTCTGGATAGGGGGTTGGGGTTGCGTCCCAAGAACCCGAGAGGAGGAACCCGACTCAGGGGTACTCCAAACAGGGGTTCCAACTGGATCCAAGACCGAGGGGTGCCTGAAGGGAACTTCAGGTGAACCAGTCTCTGTACAACCCTGCCAGGGAACTAGTGTGGTGATCTCTTCCCCTTGGTAGGTAAGTGTCTCTCCTTGCCACTACCTAACGGGCCAGATCCAACACTGCTAGGTCAATATCCCAAGGCAAGAGACAAAGAGTAGGAGTTCTAGTGTTGCCGAGCGAAAGGGGAGTGAAGGCAAGACCAGAACAACAAGATGAGGACAAGAGCACTCCAGGCTCAAGTCCAAGAACCAAGCAATCCAGCCAAAGTAGGGCCTGAGTATAGACGAGGTAGAATCTACTGTACAGGGGAGATTCTGCCGAGTTTATATACCTTTCTACATAAATTAAATACAATCGCAATCGGTTACTGTATCCAGCATTAAGGAACATTAATGCTGATGCTCCTAGTCCCTATGTGTTATCACCACAGCATCTAGGGGTCACCAAGGAGTCATGAGCATAAAGGAGTCGACAGGTGACACCCAGGGGACACCTGTCGCCATTCAGGAGTGTAGTCGTCTTGGCAGGGATATCAGGAGTGAATATCCACCAGCATAAAGGAGTATAGTCATGACCCATTGGATATGGTCATCAGCTCAAAGGAGTCCGGGTTGCTAGCGCACAGAACCCGGGTTGCATGTGTATGGCATCATGCCATCGTCGTATAGAGTCCCGGGTTACTGCGATAAGAACCTGGGTGGTGAAGTGGTGAGGAATCCATGTCTGCAGGGATGTTCATGTCCCTGAGGGTCGAGTGAGTGTTGTGGGCCAGGGAATAACCCAATCAAGGACGGGTTATTCCCAAAAAAGAATGTGGTAGAATCCAAAAAAGGATATCTGCGATGCTGAGTCAGGGTGATTCATGACAGGTAGAAAGTCCAAAGTGAGTTATCCATCAGACAAGAGAGTCTTTTGTCATTTGGAATGATCCAGGTTCCGTCTGAAAATGACATTTCACCCGCCAATTCCGAGATCAACCAAAAGATTGCTGTGCTACGCACTAAATACACCTGCCACGGCAATCATGGCAGCGATTTTTGCTGGGTATCGGGCGAGGAGAAGGAGCACATTTTAATGGGACACTCACATTTCAACATGTGGGCCGCCGCATGGGTATGATCACGATTACTGTAAAATTTCGTTCAAATCGACAGGGGGTGTGACGCGTGACCCATTTTACCTATTCGACATTTCGGCAGCTGCCGATTTTTTGCGTGACACCTCGAAAATTTCGGCACTTGAACCGGAAATTTTGCCTTTGTTGCCTTTTTTTTTTTTTTTTCATTTGGGGCCTGTGTGACCACTTGGAGGTTCGACAGAGGCCCGAGTGACACGTGACATCGACCAAAGTTCGTGATCGACAGGGGGGTGCATGACGTGTGACTGCTGATTTGAACGAAATTGTGCAGTATATTGTTTGATCTTCACTGACATGAATCTGGCTGTAGTCTCAGGGCGCGTGTGACGACAATAATCCACCGAATCATTACATATTCAAAAGCAAGAAGAAGGACAACACGAATCAGCTCGTGCCCCCGACACTTTTACAGCGCCGCATTGCTGGGAACCAAACAGCTGCAGCTCAGTCCATACCCGGTGTGTATGAAATATCCTTCCGCGTCGGATGGTGTGATTACGTAACATGTTAATTACATTTCTCAAATTGAAGGTCCCCTGAGGCATGTAATTAATGTGTTAAGAAGGGCGCCTCGGCTAGCCCACTGTGGCGGATGAGATGGTGGCAGGAAGCAAGCAGGGATGTGGCGATGCATGATCATCAACCTGGCAAGATCCGAATTCTCTTCTCCTTTCACCACGACTTGATCATGATTGAGCTCAGCAACAGGCCACCAGCAAATGTACTGTTTGGGCCTCCCTGGCACCAACTCATTCACTTTATCAATGCACGCGATCTGGACTGTCCTGCTTAAATGACCGGTAGATCTAGCTCCATATGCGATGAAGACGCGGGTTTTGCCAGCTCGTCGTCTTCCTCTGTCGTCTCTTTGGAGTTGCGCGTTCGCGTTTGGTGCCATGCCGACAGTTCGGCAATTCGCCGCCGCCGTTCACATATACACCGTCGTTGGTGCGTTCATCCAACTCGTTTCATACTCCGTCTCTATGGATGCATTCCATTCGGCGCTCCCAAATTTATTCAAACCGTACTTGCTCGGATGCCCTGGCGAGGGTATCCGGCCTTCCACTTCTCGAGATACTTACATCCATTGCGTACTTCCGAGTCTGCCCCGCATCCAGCGGTTCACCCCTCTGAGTACTGACCTTCAGGCGTTTCCGAAGCACGTAAATTCTCTCCTTCGATCCCGCCGTCTGCCATTTGCAATTGCCTCACTGCCAGTGGTAAGCAGGAATAACAGGAACAAGATGTCCCGTGCCTCATAACGCGATGTCTTATGCATCTGGTGAGGCTTGCGCTCAAATACAGCAAAATTCTGCTCACATCAAGGTGACTTCGCTCGGACGGGTCGGAAATCGCAGCACCTGACGAACGGTAAGTGCGTGGTGCGTCTCGCTTCATCCTTCGCTTCATCCTTCCCTCCTTACCTCTTCTCTTTCCTTTTTCGAGGTCCTGGGCGTGTTATATTACGCGCGCCTTTTCCCATCCCATCTGGATCGAATGTTTCATTTTCGGTCAGAGTCGCAAATCAACGCGCCTGAGAATGCCGGGTTGCCTTCATATCATCCCCGTATCCATTGGATGGAACCTGATTGTTTAGTTCACCTCCCGACTGTATATCCCCCAATTCAAGGCAAGTCTGACGAGTCTCGTCTCGTATTTCCACAATGGCCAGATGTGCCGCGTGTGCGTCAGATTCTATTCGTTGTTTGTCTGCCTGTGCTTTTCTTTCCTTTCGGACACCGTGGGCACAAGATCCAGACAGCCAACCTTTCCCGCTTGTGGTTCTGCCGGCGGCCACATGATGTGAATTTAATCATATTACGAGTTCTGGAAGTAGAGCCCGGCACACTTCATCTCGGTTACGCCGGGCGATTCTTGCCACGCGGGCGCCAATTGCTGATACATCGTGTATGTGGTCTTCCTCACGCCTATATATCCTGCTTTGTCCCCTGATCTCGACCTGGTTACACGTTCCAAGCCGCAAGCAGCAATCAGCGAGATACAATCACAGCGCCTACAATCTCTACTGTCTTTTACGATGCAAGAATTATCGAAGGCGTACCTTTCAGTCGACATAAAGTCTGTCTGGTCAAAGGTTTTCGCTACACGGGCCGGAATCTTACCACCTTTTCTACAGCCCTACCGCATATCGGAGATTTCCATCGTCCGAGAAGAAGCGTGTGATAGCGGGGCG
This sequence comes from Mycena albidolilacea, assembly GCA_029282495.1. Taxonomy (NCBI): domain Eukaryota; kingdom Fungi; phylum Basidiomycota; class Agaricomycetes; order Agaricales; family Mycenaceae; genus Mycena; species Mycena albidolilacea. Next base: position 1,280,862 of record JARIHO010000013.1, on the reverse strand, counting down.
CCGGCAGACACGGGCACCGTGGAAACACGCATTGAAAGCATCAGCGCTCATAATTCGGTTCTCTCCACTGTCCCAAGTACACCTGCCGAGATCCTCTGCGAGATATTCCGTTGGACGTTGCCTGCTATCGATCTCTCACAGGGGGCAAAAGATGCCGCACTTGTCATAGCGGCATCCGGGGGGGGGCATCCGTGGGGCATCTGGAGTGCATGTACAAGGCATGCGCTGGGCATGCTGGGCACTAGGGTTAGGCTTACCGCGCCCTCTGTGCGTGTTTGACAAGCAGTGATATGATTCTCGTAAGTCCGATCAATCAATCTCGGCGTTGTTTCTTGCTTCTTGCTCTCTTCCACCTCCATTCTCTGTATCCCTCCTCCTGGCTTGACCTGGGCTGGCACGCTACAAGGTGGGTTTACTTTGTCCCAGTTGATTTTCTGTTGTTAAAATTCATTCTGCAGTTCTTTTGCATCATAATCAGTCCTTGTGAGTCCATTGTAGACTGCTGTGGAATCACTGCGGCTCTGAAGCCGCATCTGCAGCATCCATGTCAATGGACATCTGGTCACTGTATGTGCGGCTACACTGCATGGATTGGATTGCAAGCTGAACCGACTGTGCCAGTATAACAACGAGATTGGAAGCTGCTGATCAAGCCACGATGCTGATTACAAAAGTATATTTCCTCTGAAACTCTCTTTGTCTTCTCGCTTTCTTCATACCACCACAGTGAATTTGTATGCACACACTAAACTTCAAGAAAACTCTCCTCTCATCAATCTCTTCCTATACCCACCATTGTGGATCAGCCATGAAATGTAAATCCAGCAGTTCCAATGCCTGCACTTCGAGTACAACGAAATCATGCCGTACAGCGCGTAGAACGGGGTCAACTGTGCCTGCCGGAAATGCTACTGCCAGTGGTAGTGGTACTGGCAGAGCGGCCGGCAGCGGCTCGGGAGTCGGCTCGGGAGGCAATACAGGTAGTGGTAGCGAGGGAGGACGGCACAGGAATCCGCATGGCATAGCTCCAGACGATGTCGATGAGAAGGCAAAGCCTACTCAGGTGTGTACCCCATTTTTGTTTCTCAAACATCGGCTCGCAATTCATAATTATAGCGGGCTTTCCAGCGCTACATCCGAATGGCATGTGGTCTGCTTACCGCAGATGCTGTCCTTGGACCTGCAGACAACTACATTGACCACTATGACAAACGGTTCGATGATATCAACGACATGGAAGCCCATATGCAGGCTGTCGTTGTGGAGGTGAAGAAACCGAACAAGGATGTGCACAAACGTGCGGAGAGACTCATCCAAGAGGCAAAGGTTATTGCGAAGGGGGAGGGAGGCAAGCCTGGCCTCTATGGCCAGATTGCGAAAGACATCGCCATGATTCCAGCTGAGCATATTGCTCTTGTCTTCGCTGCAGTCACTCGAGCCGGTCTCAAAATGTTTCACCCTGATGTTTTTGGTCCCACTCACTCGACATACAATCAGCTTCACCGACACCTTGCTGTCTCCACCTTTCAATACATTGTGGTGTGGTACGGGTACACTGCACGTAATGCTTCCATCCACATCTCGCAGGATTTTCACCTGCTTTGTGAGATGTACAATAACTTCATGTTCGGCACCATCAAGACCAACAGTCACAAGGAGTTTAACGCTCCCGAGAGTCTTTCGAAAGCCCTTGATCAATCTGGCACTGAGAAGCGGCATGCTCGAGTGCGTATCAGCTCGATTCTCTTCGTTTTTATTCATTAACGCTGTCGCAGCTTTGTGACCGACGTTACAAAGAAGTGAAGTCATTGCACTATCGAAAACCAATTCTTTGAATACTCAAGACTGAGGCCATCGATGAGCGGCCCGAGGGTGGGGATGCACAGAAGAACAGAGGGCTGCTCATCTCCATGAAAGCTGATCACAATCCAATCCTCACCGCATTTGTTCGTGAACAGGATACAAAAGTCTTGAAGCGGCTGGAGTGCAGTTCATCTGGAAGGAAGAAGTATGATTTTTTTCACCTTATATTACTGTTTAACTTATGATTTCCAGTAAACCTGAAATTTGTGTGGAGACCAACACACCTACACCTGCTTCCTCCTTGTCGAAGATTCTTCCGGAGGGTGTTCCCATCGACTTTTGGGACCCCAAATTTTATAACGAGGAGCTGGAGGAGCAACTTGGAAGACAAACCACATAATGGACACAGCAATCCATCCAAATGGGTGGGAGAAGAAATTCTAGGAAGGAAGAGGAAGAAGGCAGAAAAGGATGACGGTGTGATGAGTGACAAGAAGCCTAAGATTTGGTTAACGTGAAGCAGCCAAACATGGAAAACGTCCAGCTCCTCCGTGTAATGTGGTGCAATGACTTCAGGGTGAATATGGGATTTGCTGAATGTCATAAAGACGTTGAATTTTGAAAGAAACCAATTTAAAACTGGCATGTGGCCCACCAAAAATTAAATATTGATTCGGTCCAGAAATGACTGACCTTGATGCAAGGAACAACAAAGGCAAGGAGAAAGACAAGGATAATGTTTGATTCAGACACAGGGATTCGAGCCCCAAACTGCCAGCGGGAACTGAGCCCAAGGTAGTGGTGCATTGTGTGCACAGTCTGATTTTCCAAAGTGGGGTGGAGTTTAGACACAATTTTATGCTGAGGCAGTGGCCAGGTAGGGTCATGCATCGAGAATAGTGCATTACACACAGGTGAATGAGAAGTGATTGAACTAGAATGAAAGTGAACATTAGTGTTGATTGCAGGCTCAAAAAATGCAGACAGACAGCGGAATATTGGGATTCAACAAAAGCCGGGGACACCAATGGACCCGCAAAGCTTTACAAGAGGCGAATCAGTAGAGAGGTTGCAGTGAGCCACCGGGAGCCACCCGGGCTCTACTTTTTCGTGTGATGCATCCGTATGGATACAGACACATCTTAGCGGCACGGGACTCTCATGATGCCACCACGTGACCTTCTCACGGTTGAAACCCGGCCTCGGATTCTAAAGCCGCAGACTCAGGGAGTCTGCGCCACGGGATAAAGAAGACGTTAGGGACTAGGAACCCGTACAGACTGACTCTAGTCCCTGGACACACCAAGGGCTGACATAGAAGAGTACACAAAGTACAGGAGTGGTTGCAAACCCGATTGGGGTTTGAACCACTGGATACGATGACACTTAGGATTAGGATAGGAAACCCGAACGTCGGGTCTCCTAGGTCCACTGACGCCACGGAAACCAACACAGAGGAGTCCAGGAGCATCAGCATTAATGCTCCTTAATGCTACGGTACAGGAACTGATCGCGATTGACCGCAATCACTTTAATTTATTAGAAGCCTATATAAGCACGGTAGAATCTCCATGTACAGTAGATTCTACCTCGTCTAATCTCAGGCTTCTACCTTGGCTTGACATAGGCATTGTCTCCACCCTGCCCCACTTCTCTCGCACCGTACTACGGGTTATATCCACACCCCAGGTTGTATACCTGAGTGGATATCACACCCTTTTCGACTTGTTCCGGGTTCCACCTCGCATCCCGACCTACGACATACGGCCTCCTAGGGAGGACACCATACGACTGGTCCTACTGCTCGGGGAACACACGAGCTACTAGTGTCTATCGGGTTTATCCTGGTTGGGGTTCTCGTCGGGTTACTCATTGTTTAGCCGACCCAGAGGCCGTTGCTGACACGGTGGCTCTGACGGCATGCAGTGCGGAGTGGCTACCGCATTTGGTGGCTGATCTGGTGGCTGCTTGGGTGTCCTCAATATATATGTCTAAGCTATCTTGGAGGCTTGAATGCAATTCACTAGTCTGCTAAGGGCATTTCTTTGGTGTTGGGTGAATATATCAACGATTCAAGTGTCTACAGCCGGCTCTTTTGCTCTCGTAGATCATGCCTGCACAGGCATGGGTCTGCATGGGTGTGAAGTAGATAGAAGTGAAGAAAAACAAGTGTTTTGGCATCATATATTCAGCCACCACCAAATGCAGTAGCCACTCCCCACCGGGCCCAGTGGCTCTGGTGGCTCACCGCAACCTCTCTAATCTGGGCTCGAAAATCCTGGATACGAAAGGATTCATGAGGTAGTGGGTGATTAGTATACATCCAAGAAACGGAACTGACAGGTCAGAACACACCATATCTGATAGGACCGAGGTTGATTAGGCTGATGTTGAAGCCACTTCACATGGGTGAGGTGAGAGGACAAGAATAGACGTAGGACGACCAAAGGTTACGCCGAGGAAAGGGGGGGTAGGGTTCACAAGAGGCACGCACTGTGGTGAGCGTGTGATTTTCCACGACTGGGCTTGAAATTTTGCACCAAGCCAGGGGTGAGTGAGGCAGTGGCCAATGGGTTGTGAGTCAAACCAATCAAGGTCGCATTGGATTTCGCCGGAAGTGAACTTGAGACATCGTCAGAGCAACAAAAAAAAAAACATACAAATAGCTTCAAGGCCGATTCAAGTATTGAGGTTCAACCCCGGTAAAGAAATAGACCTGGTTTGAGCATTGGCAGATTGGCATCAGCTGCGGAGAGAGAGACAGGATGCACAATAGGATAAATTTCTCCACATACATATCGGAGACAAGGGACTTTATGAGTGCCTGACATAATGCGTCAAGCATGAGCATGAATGTTTAGGGAGAGAAGAGGGAGTGAAATGAATTTTTGAACGCACTTTGTGAAAGCCCCATCTTGGATAAAGCTATTGCTCAAGGGCTTGACTGGGTCATAAGCAGCAATACAGCCCCATTTTGTCACCGCACGCCAGTCAAAATCCACACAGTGCTACCTGCAAATAACAGCAACTTTCGTATCTCATACGGCATCAACTATCCACATTCTGGCAAAAATTTGAGTGTGAGATCGTCTCAGTTTCGCACTTTACAGAGGATGTCCCGGACCGAATTTTTATTTTGGTTCTCAATGCTTTCATAATGCCCCTCACCCGAATTTTGCCAAATTCAGTTGGTCCATCATACGGCGTCAACCATCCACATTCTAGCCAAAATCTGAGTGTGAGATCGTCTCAGTTTCGCATTTTACAGAGAATGTCTTGGACCAAATTTTTATTTTGGCTCTCAATGCTTTGCATGTATAATGTGTTTTTTGTGTTCATTTTTTAACAAAGGTTCTAAGAACAAATTTGAAAATGTGCGTGGGACATTCCCTGAAGATTGATTTTATCAGCTCATTGCATTTTAGTTTAGGGCGAACAGTACATTGGATGTGCTATAATGGACCAAAGAATTCTCTGTGAAACAGCAGAGGTGATTGCATCAGACACATCCACCTGAGGGTCGATTTGTGGTTTATGGCACTATTTGGGGCTTTGAAACATGGAAGATACCTTTATTGCCCTATTATGAGTGTAAAAGATGCCTCGGACGACTTGAATCAATGCTTGGGAGTCTTTGGTCGATGTGGAGGCAATTTGCCATCGAAATCTGCCATTTGGCAGGTGGTGTAAACAAGTGCAAAGGGACATTTGATGCCCGCCAGTTGCCTGTCACCACTAAGACGTGTCTGTATTCATAGAGACACGTTGCATGAAAAATAGAACCCAGGTGATTCATGACAGGCAGCTTACAAAGTCTCTTCCACCCAGTTGTCCGCCCTCATGTCTTCTCTCCAATCCAACAACGCGCTGCCACTATAATTTTTTTCCACTTTTTTTAGCGCTTTTCGCCGCCTTTGCCGATTCGCAAAGGCCTTCGCCCATATCATCTCTTGGACTGGCACATCCCCCAGGTGTATCTTCATGTCTTGAAACTCTGTATAATCATCCTACTATCTTGCTGAACCCATATCATTACTGTATTCCCACCGTACATGCTGTATTCCTACTGTACATCCTTCTTGTGGTACCTATTTTTTGTGATCCTGTATACACAGCTGTATACAGTAGTTTCTTGTATATTTCAGCTAATGTAAATATGTGATCTTTTGTAAATTGCCAGCGAGCCCGGAATACGTGGTGACGAAGGCGACGAAGGCTGGCACGAGGAGACGAAGCTCCTTACCGATTAGGCTAGTGACGAAGGCTGGCGCGAGGAGACGAAGCTCTTTCCCGATTAGGAAAGGTCAGACTTGACTAATTTGACTAACAGAAGCGCAAAGCCTTCGCCTTCGAGGGCCCTCTTAGGCAGCTTATGCTACTACACTTTAACCTACCTAACAGGCCTTGTGCATAACGGAAACGTAGGTGCCTTAGGTGGACCGATGAGGGTTGAAATCTGTGCCATTCCAAACGGTGGTTATCCAGAAATACGTGCAGTACAGAGCACCCAAGCGAGGCTGGCGGAGTAAATCGGGTGTACAGACGGCGCTGAGCAACTGAGCAGAGCATATTAGGTGTGTCGTGCGGGCAGTAAGTACTAGTGCAGGTTGTCCATGGGGACCCGGGCTGCGCATAGGTGTGCGTCGTGCGTAGTGAGGCCATCGGTACCGGACTGGGCAATGCGACCAGCCACCGGAGACGGCGATAAATTGGTCGGGGTGGTGTAACTTTGCAAGTATGCTGGCAGCCTGAGCTGCGGATAGGTGTGTGTCGTGAGGTCAACGAGCTCGGAGAGGTGTGTGTTGTGAGGTCAACAGGCTCGGAGAATGTACATGCAGGCGCACAAGATAAATAAATAAAACCGCGGGACGTCAGAAATTCCAATCGAATTTGAGAAGACCTGACCCTGGAGCCCCGTATCGATGCAAAGACACTTTCGCGAGCGCCGGCCGCGCTGTGACTTGAACCGATGGTGGTCGAAATCTATGTATCAGGTACAGCACAGTAATGCTCCGTTGCAGACGGTCGGTTGCCCAGAAGTATATACGTGCTTGGAGAACACACCCATGGCCAAAGCTGTCCTCTCCTCTCGAAATAAATCGGCTTTAAAGATAGCAATAGTGTACGGTGGGCGTTAAGGACCTGCGCATAGGTGTGCGTCGTGAGGCCACCGGTATGTACTGGTACCGGACTGGGTGCGATCAAGCAGAGAAGACAGCACTAATAAATCGGCCCGAGCTGCGGATAGTTGTGCGGTCCTGGCAACGGACTGGGAGAATGCAGCCTAAGGCGTCCAAGCGCAGCTTGGGAGACAGCACGATGACTCGACCGGACTCAGATGCTGTTGATTATCAGTGCTGCACATCGCTAGGCAACTGGCCTCGAGGGCGGACCTCGAGGCGGGTTAGGCCGAGTATAAATCCTAGCGGGCTAGGTGAGGCTAGGTCTAAAACGCTAGCTGACCCTAACGTGCACCTAAAAACGGGGATCGAAAAGACGAGAAAGAAGAGCAAGTGGGCCGACGGTCGCATCAGGAGCCACGTGGCGCGACGGTCGCATCAGCCCGCCGCGTGCAATATTTGGCGTTGTTTTTCCCAGCCACTGTTGTGCTCATCCTACACGTTATATTCGGCAGCGCAGCTGTCGTTATCTATCTCGGCTTTCCTTTGCTGCTTTGTCTCGTCGACCCAGGAACCATTCAAAGACCTTTGTGTGGACGCACTACTTAAGCCGACGACGGGACACTTGGCATTGCATTAGGAGCACCTGGGGCACAAAGACACCCACCTTGGAATTCGATCTCTGAGCCGACTCGCCTCTACCTCACACGCGCCTAGTACGACCGGCTCGTGCTTCCCCGCGTCCTCCTAAACACCTCGGACTACAAACAAAACTCGAGCAGAGCACGACGGGGACGTACCTCTCGCGCGCGATGGCGTCTGTCGTTGGTTCTAAGAAAGGTGTGTCTTTAGTCTTTGGACTCGACTTTGACTTTGGCTTCGTCTTTCTTTGGCATCTCTTCTGTATTTTTGGTTGCTTGTGGGGAACAACTTCTGCATCTGGGGCGGGGGCAAGTGATCGGAACGGACGCGGGCCCAGTTTAATGTGCTGTGCGTTGGGTCGGCCTGGGCCGGATGCGTGTATTGCGCTGTGGAGGCGGCCCTGGGTCGGCCGCGGCTGGGCTTCGGCCTGTGTTGCTGGGAGGCATGGGCTTCTGGACGGGGCGGAACGCTGTGGCGAGAACACGTCTCGAGTGCGGGCAGGGCGGTGCGGGTCGGCGTTCGCCGTGGGGTCGGTGGGGTGGCCTACCGGGAGTGGTGGGAGGATCGCGATCCACATCCCATCCCCTATCTTCCGTTGATCATAACTGTTGATTAACCGTCCTTCATCCTGTTTATGTCGGTCGGATGGACGGACGAACGGACAACTGCTCGTTCCTTCATTGATTCGGTGATTGGTGCTGCGTATTGTTTCCGCGATGCGGGGAAGATTCCGTTTTTTCTGTGGAAGAGCGACTGCGGGCCGTGGTCGGTGGTCTGTGGTGCGTGGTGCGCGGAGTCGTGTGCGTGTCTGCGCCCCCTGCCGTGCGCGATTCAGATCGCGGGGGCCATGGCGCGCGCGCCAAATGAACCTCAGTGCTCTTTTGGTCGGAGCGGGGAATCACGATGATCATCCCACCGCATCCAATCTCCTTCGTATTTGACTGTTGATCCTGTCTGTGGCGTTCATTTGGCGTGCGTACATAGATGCATGCAGTACGGGAACGCATACGGATACATATAGTCAGACGGAAGTTCGGTGATTAGATTCGCACCGAGTCGCTGTCGCCGTTGCCATTGCTGTGGCGACGGGCGACGGCGACCTCCACGTCTGCCTTCCTTCTTCCTTCCTTCTTCCACGCCCTACTTACCTCGTTCGCACTCCCTCCAATCTCTACAAATCCAAAATACCCCTTTACTCACGGCGCCTGTCTCCCTCCCACAGAGCCTCCATCCTCATCCACCACCTCCCCCACCTCGCCCGCGACCTCTAAATCGGGCCCCCCTCCCTCAAACACCTCAAACTCAAACTCTACCTCTACCTCGACACTCACAAACGCACACGCACACCCGCATCATCCATCGCTCTCGCTGACGATCGACACCCCGCCGAGCGCGTCGCCGTTCCCGAGCCCGAGCTCGAGCTTTCTGCCCCCGCCGATACCGGGCGCGCACGAGTTTGCGATGCGCGCGGTGCCGCCTGGGAAGCGCGTTGCGGGGAAGAGCAGTGGAGGGAACGTAGGCGCAAGTGGAGGGAATGGGAATGGGACAAATGGAGGGAACGCAAACACGAATGGAGGAGGGCATGTGCGCAGCGCCAGTGGGAGCGGGAGTGGTGGGGTCGGCGCAGGTGCAGGGAAGCATGCGCGGAGCACAAGTGCAGGAGGGACTGGGGGTGTCAACGGTCTGAGGGAGAGCGACGTCGACATCGAGGCGGGGCCTGCGACGCCGCGCGCTGTGCCTGCCACCGACCAGAGCAATACGAGCACGCTGGCACCCTCGTCGTCGCCGTCGACGGGGAACAGCGGAGCGTCCGCAGTACCAGCGCCGACGTCCATACTCACAGCGGCGTCCCCGCTAACACCGACCCCTGCCGTCATAACGCCCACGACGCCCACCCCGTCCGCAACCTCGACAGCTACGCCCAGCGCCAAGAAACGCGTCTCCTTCCCGCCCCCCACCGTCTCTGCCTCCGCGTCCATGAACACGAACAACTCGGGCTCGGGCTCGGGCTCCGGCTCGGGCTCCGCGAACCCCACCCCCGTCTCCACGCCCATCACCTCCGCGTTCCTCATCGCCGCCGCCTCCGCGCGCCTGGGGCTCGGCGACGAGGACCCCGGCACGCCGATGCCGAGCAGCTCGCGCCCCGCGCCGCCGTCGCCCGCGCTGTCGCGCCGCACGTCGATGGCGCAGCGCGAGAGCCGGCGCAACTCGGCGCAGCAGCTTGCGCACTCGCCGTCGCGCGGCGGCAGCCCGCGCGGGAGCCCGCGCGCGTCGCGCGTACTGGCGGCGGGCGTCCTGGGCGCAGCCGCGGCGGGCGCCGCGGCTGGTGCAGGCGCGAGCCCGAGCGCGCGCCACCGCCTGAGCCGGAGCATCAGCGCCGCGGAGGTGGAGGAGCAGCAGGAGCAGCACCAGCAGGCGTTCGCGGACGCGGTGGAGACGGAGTCGCCGCCGCCCGAGGCCGCTGCGTCCACCTCCGCAGAACCCGCAGGCACCAAAGACAAGGGCAAGGCCGCCCGCGCGCCGATCGTCGTGCGCGACTTTGCGTACGCGGCGGCGGACGCGCGCTTCGCGGGCCTGGGGCCGGAAGTCCCCGCGCCGAACGACCCCGCGCGCCTGGCGCGCCGGCTGCGCGGGGTCGCGCGGCTGTCGGATTACGGCGCGGGGGCGCCGGAGTCGGACGCGGACGAGGACGAGGACGAGGACGAGAACGGGTGGGGCGGGGGCGGGTTCGTGTGGGGGCGGGGGCGGATGGCGTTTGGCGGCGCGGCGCGGGACGACGGGGTGGGCGCGGACGACTTCGCGCGGAATTTCGGGGACGCGGGGGACGACGGGGGGGAGGGCGGGTACGGCGAGTACGAGGAGGGCGAGGGGAACTCGGAGGACTTGTACTACGCCGAGACGTACGCGGACGTCCCGCCCGGGTTGTACCGCGCGCAGTTTGCGTTTGTGGGGATCGACGCGGCGGAGATGGACCTGGAGGAGGGGCAGCTGATACATGTTCTCGGGAGCGGGGCCACCGCCGCGCCCGAGGATGGCGAGGGGCAGGCGGAGGGAGAAGGGGACGGCGGGGGCGGCGCCGGGTGGGCGGTGGCGCGGGATCGCGACCCGCCGCTTATATTGCCGGATGTCGGCCTGCTGGACGTGAACGCCATGGTGGGCGCGCGGACGGACGCGGGGGCGGTGTGGGGCGAGCTATGGGCGGCCGCCGCCACCGCCGCCGCTCCTGCTGCTGGGGGTGCGAATGCCGCGCCTGCACCCCCGCCCGAGCGCCGAGCGTTGGTGCCGGACAGCTATATCGTGCTGGTGCGCGGGGAGGGCGAGCGCGAGGCAGACGCGCATGCGCGGCTGGTGCGGTATCTCGATTGGGTGGAGGTCGAGCGGCTGCGGCAGCTGGAGGACGAGGAGGAGAAGGCGCGGCTCGCGGCCGCCGGCGGGGCAGAGTCGCCGGACTCGAGCGAAGAGGGCGAGTACGAGGATGCGCAGGCGGGCGACGAGCGTGGACAGCTGGTGCAGTAGCGCTCCAATCCATTCATCCATCCACCCAACCGACATTCACACTCACACGCACACTCACTCACCCGTCGACTCATACTTGGTTTTTTTCATATCTACATACATACCGTTCTCCTTTCTTTCTTGCTTGACATCCTCATTCATGCTTTTTTGTCGGTAATTATTACCTTATATTTCTATTTTCTCTCTCATCACGCATGCATCTGCAGCAAACGTATCATATCGTATCTGTGTTTTGTATCTGTCTGCGTACCGTATCTATATCCACACTGTTTTTTCCTCTCTCCATTTCCGCGCTGTTGTGGCTTGTTTTCTAGCTGTAAACGCGCCGAATGCTCGCGTGACCATATCTGAGTCCTTTCTCTCAGTGTCTCACTTTCATACTTCGCTGATGACAATCTTCGTTTCTCTCTGCTGCTCACCTCGACCTTCGGTCTCTCACGGGTAATCTGGCCGACCTTGCAGTATGAATATTCTCCGCTTCAAGTTTGGAAGGTGTACATGGATTAAAGAATATGTACAAGAATCAGAGCTTGTGCACATCCTGGATGCTCAACCACTGGTGACCCGGCCACAACGCGTTCCCACTGCCCGCCGCGTTGCTCCCCGTTCCTTCAACTTTTTTCAGTCCATCCCAGCCCGTACTTCCTGCACCCGCGTCCATGGAAATCTGCAACGCAGTCTGGAATTCACCCATCTCCCCCGTCAAACGATCGACGTGCTCGAGAGAGGTCCCGAATAGCGGGGCAAGTCCGTTCAAGGTGGACCGTGCGCCCTCCAGCCGCAGGATGCGGTCCTCCAGTTCAGACGGAGGAGCGGTTGTGAGGATGTGCGCGACAAAACCTGGTTTTCCGCCGTCAAAAACAATTACAGGGCCCAAAATCGACTATGCACAGACCAGCAATGTCTGTGATGGAGGTAAAAGAAACTGGTGTCTCGCCCTTGCCGACGACCTTGATTTTGCCACCGTTTCCATAGTCGACGAGTCACGGGATAAAATCAATGAAGGTTCCGGTCTGCAAACACATTCAGTGCTCTGGGAGAATATAGCGGATACTCTGAACCGACATAAATTCTGGTTGAAGACAGATTGACGGATTTCAAGTACGCTGGCCGAAAGGTGAGTTTCGAATGGGATATGAATGAGAAGTATTCTAACCTGCAAGCGCACTCTTCGCTCCAAGGGAACCCTCCTTCTCTGTGTAACCATCGGTCGGGAGTCCGTACTCAGAGGGCACAAACAGTTTGACTGCTGCGAGCTTCGCGGCGTCCACCAGTGGTTTCTGTGTCCCAGACGCTAGCGTAGTGATGGTCGAGAGTACAACGTCAACCTTGTGCTCCTTGAACACCGCAGCGACTGCTGCCGCGTCGCCGAAGTCAACGTGGACGACCCGAACGCTGGACGGCAGAGTTTTGGCGGCGGCGCCAGGCCGCGACAATAAAATAACTGGAACATTCTTGGCAGCGAGAGCGTTGACGATGGGCAAACCCACCGTCCCGCCTCCAACGACAGCGAAAGACTTGTATGCGGACATTTCGAATGATTTGGCGAGGTGTGTTTCTTGTCCTTTTGTCTGAGTGGTCAGCCTCTATATACCCTACCCCGATCGACAGACAACCGATACGTTCAAATGGGGTTCACTCAGAAATGTTAGTAACGTATTACCGACATTTGACCAAGAACTTGGTAATAACTACCGAATCCAGATGACAAGGAGTTAAATCAGCATTTCGGTAAGACTGAAAAGCTCAAAACGGCCCAGTGATCGATCGAACGCTGTTGAAAACAATGAGCGACAGCTAATTTCTTTCCTTCGATTTTTCGAACTTCAGGAACCAGACTAGACTTGACAACGCATTCAGAATCGACTATAACGAACGTTAACGTCTGACTTCCGTCTCCGCGTATACTAAAAATTTGGTTGCATTTAAACTAATATGGCAAATAGACTCTAGGTTGAGTGCCTTGTGAATTCTGAATTCACTCGCATCCCGAAAGTTACACAGGCTGTTTACGGCGGCGGACTTCAACTTTCGACTGAATTTCTGTCGCAGGATAATCGGGAGGAGGCTCGTCTCTGTCTCCGAAGGCGTAATTGTTCACCCTCGGGTACAATGGACTCCGCGAACCTGGAGTTGGAACCTCTGACGACGCGAGTCTAAGTGTAGGGCTGTGAGCAGTGGATCTCAAATACTGGGAGGTAGGTGGGGAAGACGGCGCGTCGGCGAACTGTAAGTTCGACATATTTATGCAAGGAGTCATTTTAGTGCCGGTGAAGGAACTGTCGTCGGACTCGGAGACAGGTTGGGATCGCGACCTGCGCCGCCATAGAATGACCCCGACCACGATTACACCGATCAAGAACACCCGCCGATAACCGATCCGATTCTGGACTTTTTGTGTGGAGATGGCGAAGATGAAGGCGAAGGTGAGCTGGAAGGAGCAGTCGCTGGTGAGGAGGTGTTGCTCGAGGAGGTGGACTCGACATTTATCGCATTGATGAGAACTCGAATTGCAGTGGTTTGATTCGTCGGGGAGAAGCTCAATGATGGGGTCCGTTCCATGTAGAAGCATAAATGTTACTGCCGGTCGGCGTACCGGGATCGATAACGGCGGTGAACTGTAAGGAAACCATTAGGGGAAGTCAGAGTACTGAATTCCGAGTCGATTCTGGTGTCGATTCTGATTTCGATTCTGGTCCACTTCGGAGTCCGGCATCGAGCCGGGGTTGGTTTTTGTTGGGACTGAGAATCGAAATCATCGATTCTGGAGTCGATTCTGATGTTGTTCCTCCTTCGGAGGAGGACCAATCGGGGCAGTCAAAGTTGATTTCGATTGTTGCGTGATTCTCATTTCAGAATCGGCCGTAATCGGAAACAGAATCGATCGTCGAATCGAGCGCTTTGACTTCCCCTAATGATTCTGTTTCGATTCTCGGTTGATTCTGGTATCAGAATCGGTTCAGAATCGATTTCAGAATCGTTTCAGAATCGACACTGAATCGCCAACTCTGACTTCCCCTATTAAGACCAATGGGCAGAAGTCCAGGGTAGCTGATACGAACTTGAACGCCCAAATAAGCATCAATATATGACTGCAAAGCGGGTGTGGTCGCATTCCGAGATTTCACGGTGGCGAGAGCACGAGGTAACATTATATCTTCCGTTTGTAAGGCTGCTATTGCATTAGATTATAACAAAATTGAAAAGGAAACCCGTGCCCACCTCTATCTGCAATGATTCCATTACTCCCTTGCCATTTTGAATATTGAATCGCGGCGGTCACAAGATACTTGATCCTGCCAGAAGAACTTGACATAGATAAAGCACAAGGTTGGCTCACAGGGCATAGATGAAGGTATCCTGCGTCGAACCCTTTACAAGATTTTCCCCTCCTCAAGATTTTCTTTTCCGGAGGGTGCAAGCTCTAACTCTGGAGAATTTCAAATTCGGGATAAACCGACACTCAACAACTAAAAACTTCGACATTACTCGCAATCCAAGGAGGGAGACTGCCGAAGGCCGTCGAGCACCTTGTGATTGAATAAAGAATGGCCAACCCCTTGATCATCGCGCCCGAGTTGTACGAGACTTCTACGATACCCTGATCAGGAATCATAATCGAGATTTGACTTACTTCCGTCACAAATGGCTCTTAATGTGAAGTTCTTCCGAGGTATGACGCCGCCACCTATCTGAGGTTGCGACAGGGTGTACGTGAGCCCCCGTCGGTTACTCTGATCTCACTGCAGGAAGAGAATATTTTGACCAGAAATGCTGGCCCGTCACTGTGTGCAAGTAGACCATGAGCCAAGATGTAACAATAAGTTTCTACCTGTGTACGCGAGTTCCAGACAACAAAATTCATCAAGACTTGGTGCAAGTTTAGCCTCTGAAAAATAACATCAATTTAGGGTTCACAGCCGATGAAAAAGACTCACGTCAGACAGCCATAGTCTGGAATAAGAGCACACGGAACTCGGCCATCATCTCAATGCTGGCCGCAGTGTATATACGGTAGGCGAGACGGTTCTGGTTCGATTTTGACAGCGGTTGTGAAATTGAGTTGATTTTGACAGCGCTTAAGTACCGGCCCGTCTGCCGAGGAGCATTGCAGGTGTAATATTGATGGGGACAGAGAATATATAGAGTACATTAGTGAGCTTCAAGTATGCTAGATATCTTGAAACTTCTGCAGGATATTTTCAGACAGTGATTTAGTGTTTAGCACTGGTTGGGAGATTCAAGATTTTCAGCACAATTTATGGTGAAAAATGTTGTTTGTTTTTCAGACATTTTTCACCGAAAAAGGTAGTGAAAAACTCAAAACATTCTCACTATTTTGTGAGTTCAAGGTGAAAATTTCAAAAGAAAGCTCAAAAGAGGTGAAAAAGATTTGAATTTTTCACCACTTTTTTCAGTGGAAAATGTTTGAAAAACAAACAAAAACATTTTTCACCATAAATTGTGCTGAAAATCTTGAATCTCCCAACCAGTGTATAATTGATCTCAATTCTCAATTGAAAGACTTGAAAGACAGACACCTTTGCAACCAGGAAAGCACCTCCAAATGTGAAGCTTTTGTCAGAAGCTCAACCGGGATCTCTGCGCAAGTCGGTGTCAGCAACAACCTCTGGGTCGGCTAAACGGTGAGCAACCCGGCGAGAACCCCAACCAGGATAAACCCGATAGACACTAATAGCTCGTGTGTTCCCTGAGCAGTAGGACCAGTTGTACAGTGTCCTCCCTAGGAGGCCATATGTTGTAGGTCGGGATGCGAGGCAGAACCCAGAACGAGTCAAAGAGGGCATGATATCCACTCAGGTATATAACCCAGGGTGTGGATACAACCCGTAGTACGATGTGGAGGAAGCGGGACAGGGTGGAGACAATGCCTATGTCAAGCCAAGGTAGAAGCCTGAGATTAGACGAGGTAGAATCTATTGTACATGGAGATTCTACCGTGCTTATATAGGCTTCTAGTAAATTAAAGCGATCACAGTCAATCGCAATCAGTTCCTGTACCGCAGCATTAAGGAGAATGCTGATACTCCTAGACTCCTTTGTGTTGGTTTCCATGGTGTCAGCGGACTTAGGAGACCTGATGTTCGGGTTTCCTAATCCTGAGTGTCATCGTATCCAGTGGTTCAAACCCCAATCGGTTTGCAACCACTCATGTACTTCGTGTACACTTCTGTGTCAGCCGTTGGTGCATCTGGGGACTAGGATCCATCTGTATGGGTTCCTAGTCTCTAACATCTTATCCCGTAGCGCAGACTCCCCAAGTCTGCAGCTTTTAGAGTCTGAGGCCAGGTTTCAACCGTGAGAAGGTCATGTGGTGGCATCATGAGAGTCCCATGCTGCTAAGATGTGTCTGTATCTGTACGGATGCGTCACGCGAAAAAGTAGAACCCAGGTGATTCATGACAGTTGGGTAGGGATAATTAGAGAAGTAGTCCGGAGAAGTAGTCCAGTGCTTTCAATGCTATATTTTGTCCAGTTGCACCCCCCAAATTGGAGAACTTTACAATGGATTCTGCACAAGATTGAGCTGAAGTCAAGCCAAAGTTCAAGATGATAAGATAATACTGGGGTTTTTCATTCAAATCAACAGTCATGCATCATGCACCCCCTGTCGATCACGAATTTTGGTCGCAGTCACGCGTTACTCGAGCCTTCCAAATTGTCATGCTGGCCTGAAAACTGCTTGAAAACTGCAAAAAGGCGAAATTTTTGGTGAATGTCGAAACTTTTGAAGGTGTCACACGAAAATTTGGCCGCTGTCGGAAATGTCAAATAGGTAAATTGAGTCACGCATCACGCCCCCTGTCAATTTGAATGAAAAACCCCAGTAATGTGAATGATTCACCTTGAGTGTTGTTCATTAGGGTGGAATATGAGCCCAAACCTGCTCTGAATTGGTTAAAGATGCCTCCCATCAGCCTTGACATGCTTTCTGTGAGCCTGAAAATTTTAGGACGCCTCAAAAATTATCTGACCAATTTAGCAGAATATTTGGACAATTGAGTGGCTAGCAGCGCTCTAATTCTTCCTTGAACCAGATAAACACTATATGTGTATCTATCATTTTTTTTACGCTGACTCAGAGGTCTGAAGAACACATCTGAACGTGTACTATAGTACAACCTCAGCCTTGCGACGCGATGTAATCACGTGAGCCAATCACGCACAGATCTTCCTGGCCAGTCTGATATGCTCCGGTGTACACAGGCAACTGTGCCCCAATGTATACTCTATGGCATGTGGCAGCCAGATACTTGTGCACCTAGGGTTGCCCAAATATAATACAAGGCTTGCTCGGACATGCGATAACCAAGGGGCAACCGATCCCTGAAATTTACACACCTCAATTTTTTTTTTTCAGATGATTGAGAAACCCTCCACGCCCTCCAAATTGGGAAATCGCCTTTTAAGGTGATTTCACATGATGTTTTTGCGATCAAAACCCACTGTTTGGGGCCCTAGAGCCATCTGGGTTGTAGAATATTTCGGCATTGAACCCACGTGATCTCCCACTCCATTCGGTGAGGCTGTGCACAATAGATAAGGGTAGATTCCCTTGCCTGTCAAGGGCTCTGGGAGGTCATAATTCCATCAATCACAAACACCTGAATTTGACGTGATCCAATCATCCCACTCCGCTATTGCCGGGATAACTGCAAGGATAACTGTATGACACAAAACAGATTTGGAGCCAGCACCGAATTCACATCACATCATCCACCAGCAAAGCTTTAGCCTTGGAACTTCTTGATTCTCAATCCACAACACAGACCACTGAAGCTGTGCACTTCTTATATGACTAGGAATAGCTAATTGATAGGTATTGCAAACAAACACCCAAAACAACCAACCACAACCAATCTACCTCCAAAGATCTAAGTGCTTCTCTTTGTGAGTTCGGGTCCGGGCCATAGTATGCGACCAGCAGGCTTGAACAAACACAAGTTTGATTTATAGGCTTCTAACAACACACTCTACAATGTACTAGCAATATGCAACCGCCAACAACAACACTACTAGGAACCTAGGGATGATCTGGGGGTGTGTTTATATGGGGTGGATACAAGATGGCTGGACCGCTAGGTCGAGAACACCAGGACAGAGGTTTGTAGGTTTGTGAAAATCCTCGCCTTAGGCAACCTAAGGACTACTGAGGCTAACTCCAAATGACTCCAAGTCTCAAACGGGAAGGCTCTCCTTGACCACCGACCTATTCCTTAACCAAGAACAGGAACCTTTTCGCTTTTATCGGCACTAGCTCACTACAAGTGTCCAGCTAGCGACCCAACACACTATGACAGAGCTTCCGTCTATATCGGGGTGAAGGTGAAGTAACTGACAAGTTATAGCCAAACTAGAGGTGGGGACACCTAGTCTGTCTTCTTCTTAGTGGGCTCAAGTCGACACACAATCCACCTAGCAAGCGGTCTAACACACTATGGCAGAGCTTCCATCTTGTTGGGGTGAAGGCAAAGTCACTAGCGCAAACGGCAACTGGGTCTCGAAGAGAACACCCTTATTTTATATGTGGAGGTCTAGGACCAACAACACGAAACCCTCAACTTAGTCACTCAATGTTTCCAGAGTCCTCAGTCTACTGATTCCAATATAAAGGCTACTACAAGTGAAGTTTGGTATCAACCTCCACTAGCAGCCTGAGTCCACTAGCACCAGCTTCGTCCAAAGTCTGGGGCGTAATGTTCTTAGACCCTAGTCTGTCCTGTGCTCCCTTTTATACTACTAGGTTCGAGTTACATGTGAAAAGAGAGCTGAATAATACAATAAGCCATATTAGATGATAAGAAATACGGTCAGCCAATGAGACGACTGCTGTTTGGTTTTGGGACTGGTTTGGTATATGCCAGGTCAGCCTCGCTGACTGGCTAGTGTTCAACCATGGGTATATCAATGGATCCTCAGCCCTCCATCTACGCCAAGCACTACTTTCGGACCAACTGGCGATGTAACCGGTTGTCCAGGTCATCTCTACTCTGTCAGAGCATTGATCTATTACATCTAGGCGATGCAGTGTTGCGACCGACATCAAATGGTCATAGCTCATTGGTCAGAATGTTGATCAGACCTCCGGTCATCGGTACAGCCTGTACAATCGTCCCTAGCTCCATTCCAATAGCTTGTTTGCCATTTCCCTTTGCCCTAGTTGCCCAGATCGGGCCCTAGCCTCGTGCTGCTTCATCTCTTATATCGTGGTATGTCTTTGTCAAAGCCCTAGCTGGTTGCTAGTTGGGTTGTTCCGCCTATCGCCGTCTAGTCGCTTATCTAGAGATTAGATAGTGCTGCCAGTTACTGCGCTGAGCTTCCTAGCTCAAGGCGTAGTCCCCTAGGTCATGTCTCATGAATATATAGGCAGTGGTTTAATCCCTGGATGTTTGTACACTCAGCTAGCAGCTAGCGCGTCACACTAGTGCAGCCTCATGCTACAGTCAGCAGTTAGGGCTCGCTCTGACTCTCCTTTATATCACCTAACAAGTGATTTGTGTACTAGCTAGACTGCTAGTAACAACAGAAGTGCTAGTTGCTTTCCGTTGTATAAAATACTGGTCATAGGAAATCGGAAAATCAGCCCTAGATGCCGCGCATTTATGTTACGCCGTTTCACCGGTTCAATCACTTTCAAAACATCCAAACTACCATCTCTTCTCTACTGCTAATAAGACAATGTAGGTGGCCAAAGATCAATAGACCAGGTGTGTAAAAGAATACCAAGCATCTCAGGTCTGGCCAATGTCACACTGGCAGACAATTCTTTACATTTATGTATATTACTGTGTTGCTATGCTCAAATCTATCTCCGTTGTGAGGTTGATGAACATGCTAGGCATGGTACACTGCCTCATAGCCTTTACACACAACTTCATTGGCCTTGCACAAACATATTCTTCATTCCCTGGGACAACAAGATCATCTGTCTCCTCACCAACAACCCCTCACTTTGACGAGACCGCTCGTCTCTACAATGAAACTGCTCATCTCTACAACAAGACTGCTCGCTTCTCCCTCAGGAACACGAGACCACTGATCTCCCTCCGCAGCATATCAAACTATTGCTCTCCTGGGCTTCCAAGGTGCCTTGGAACGATCCAAAGAGAGGAGAGAACCACCTTCCCAATCACACAATGAAGACAAGGCAATGTAGCTCAGAAGAGACGACCTGTCTCGATGAGATGCCCTGTCTCCTCATCCCAAAATGGAACATGGAGCATGTGGAACACGTTTCAGGGTGTTGTGTAGACCGGAGCTTGTTACTATACAGGCCAGAGCTTACCCAGGACCATTGGAAACAGTATAAATACCCTGCAATGTTCGCTTTTTAGACAGTCAATTGACCCCCCACTTCTGCACATCTAAAAGCTCCAGTTCTCTAAACATCTCCTCTTCCCTGGCCCTATACTCCGTCCCTATCATCTCCAGACCTGCTACACCAATCCCTCTTTCCTCCCAGAGGACAATTTCATCTGGCTGCTGCACACTGCCTCCAGCACGGTACAGCCAGTCTCGCCTCACACCGTGCTCGAGCACATTTCTCTCCACCATCTCATTGTTTGTTTGTTCAAATCTGCTTGTCTGTCATCTTCCGCAAGCAGCATCAGAGTGTGGGCTTGCATGAAAAGCTGATTGTTGAAGTCTCGTAGCAGACAAATCGTCTCTCGCCCTGAACTCCAGGAAAGTGCCATATATAAATTGAAGAGGCTCAATTTCCCAGTCGGGGGGCGATGCAATGTCCACCAAATCTGTCTGAAAAACTTCGAAGATGATTCTGAGAAACTTCCCAAGATGATTCAACGAAACAGTGACCACTGACCACACTATACTGAGAAAACGAAACAAGAAAGAAGTCCCTTAATAGATATACTTGTATTACAGAATTGTCATGCTCATTCTTGAATTCAGTGTATGTAAAAAATGAGACCCCGTCAGGCAAGGGCTGTGCCGCCGAGGGCGGCGCTTTCTGGTTTACCAAATACGGCAATAATGTTTCGTCTCATATCTCAACAACCACTTCATTCTGGGTGAGGTGAGTATGTATTCCGGCTCAAAACCATAAACAGTTGTGATATTTGAGGCCATTTAAAAATTCTAGAATACGAAGCCCCTTGTTGATAACTGCTGTCGAAATCGAACCAAAATCGTCCCGCTTACCGTAGTGTATATGTCGGGATCACAGGCCTGGCCCTGCTGTCGCCGCGGACATGATTCTGACCTCAACGAAAGCGCTTAGCGGAGTCCTTGTGAATTGTGGGTCCTGAAGCCGATATGCCAAGAGCATTAGGTGGAGCACCAAATGACAGTCCACAGGGCGGAGAGAGCCGTCGCATGAGGGCTAGAAACCTCTCCAGGTATTTTATTGGCGCAGCGTATCGCGTAAGGTGAGCCCAGTCGACGTCTGATAGCTCGACGGGAGTCAATGGGTTGCCGGGGAACCATTCGGTGGCATGCCGATACGCGCTAGAAGACGGTCTACTGAATTAAATCTCCCTGGTGGGACACCACTTGTGGAAGGAAAGCAAAGACACGGTACGGCATACGGCGCAGCAGAGGCAGACGATCTTGAATTTCGTAGAGATAAGTCATCTAAATCGACAAGGCATCCAACATTTTGAGCAGTATCTCGAGGTCGCCGTCGATGGTGCCGATGGTGACATGCAGCTGGGCGCCTCTAGTGTGGAGCTCAAGGCAAGGAAAATTTGAATAACCGGTTCTCGCAAGGGGCAACCGGCATCCCAAAAAAAAGATATAGGAGGGCTTCGGCGGGAAGGAATCGCCCGACCCACGCTCCTACCGCGCGAGTATATTATATCCCCCCCCCATTTAGGTAGATCCCAGGTCGATTCAGGCTTCAAGTGAACTTTTCAACCCGACCAGGTTGTTTCTCAATTGCAATTGCGGCGACCCGATGTCGCGCCGTCGGGCGGGGTTGCACGGCTGATAGTCCTTCAATTATAATTGCGGTGGTCCGGCTTCGCGTCCTCGGACGGCAACCTTTGGAGAGACCATTATTCGTCCATTAGGACAGCATAGACCATTTCCACAGTAGCTATAACAACTAGGAAGTAAGCATCATTGACTTATCCACTTTCGCGGCAGGTGGGTCACAAAACTATAAATCTCCTTTACCCGATAACGGTTCGATTCAACTTAGCGCATTCAATTAATCTTTATCTTAAAGCATTACGGTAGGAGCATGGCTTGCCTTGGGGATGGAGAGTAATTTCCGCGCTCAGCGACACATAGTGTCAGCGGGAATGATTAACTTGCAACGTAAAGTTCCTGTAAGACGACGTAGATATTTTAGACACTAGTACAGTCCTGAACCGGGAAGCGCAACGCCACGTCGAGGCGCAAAACTAGGAATAACGTACCTTTCTAGGTTCAAAAATTATACGAGCATAGTAGGGTATCTTATTATCCTGTCCACAAAAGGATTTGTGCAAAAAGCTCCTGTGAAGCCCTCCAAATTGCGATGTTTGTGACCACATTTCACAGCCTTTGACGAGTCCTGACTACCAGGCCTTTCCTTCTTTCTGTGTTCACAGTGCTGGCATATGTCAATTTTGCTGCATTGAAGGTTTTAAGTGTCCCTGATTACATATATATGTAGGTTAAACCACCAAAAAAGCATACCCCCAGAACTACAATCGATCATGTCGAAGTGTTGCGCTTCTACGTTATTTGGGCATTTTTGGCGTGCCGGAAAGATTTACCTCGTTCTCGAGAGCTACACAATGTTGACCCCAAAGGTAAATTGTGCCATGAACTAGATATAAATCCGATCCATATTACAATTTGGACCGAGTAATTTGCGTGAGGTGAGATCTGGCTCAGATATCCATGAAACAATCTGATCGTTACGCTTCCCGGTTTAGTACTGTATAGCATAAGTGTCGAGATTGTGCTAGACAATTTGAGAACGGTGTTTTCGAAGCACCGGTTGAGAAACCGGTTTGGAAAGATGAATAATCTACAGGGCTCGAATGACATATAAAAGGTTCTTGGCCACGGTGCCATATCCTCAGTACGGAGCCGCACTCGAACTAAAAACGCTCTTCATCCAGCTGCTCTCACGCTCGCTGTCCATCTCGGTTTCCAACTTTCCTTCGTGACGTATTCACGGCTATTTCGTCCACAGCAGATCATCCAACTAATCTCGTTCACACGCGGCATGACTTTCAAACCGGCCGGCGGCGCTCTGCTTTTCGCACTCATCTTCTGTCTCTCTCTTATTTCCGTTTGCCACGCCTTACCGCCGTGGACGCCAGAGGACTTTGACTGGAACAGCCTCCCAGTTGCGCCGAGAGATCAGTGGCGAGGGCGCTACCTGAATCTTACCCAGCACCCACTGCCTAACCATCCGAAGATCGCACTTCTGATGGAGATCGGCGAGCCTGGCCAGATTGATGGGACCGACGTGCTCTTCATTCCTTTCATCGTCGGGCTCGCGTGGCAGGCACTCAACGTCGCCGTCGGGATTGGCTCCGTCGTGACCGCGATCCAGGGCTGCGCGACCAGTGACGGCTCCGCAGGCTCAGTCGCTGGCTGCGTGTTTGGCATCGCGGGCACGGTGCTTTCGATTGGCTCCGCATTTAAGGCTGCTAAATCCGCTGGTTGGTTGGCAAGGGCGCACAGCGGCTTCGAAGGCTCGGGGCTCGAGAACATCGCGCTCGACGTCTTCCAGAAGCGCATGGAGGATGATTGGCACCAGGCGCGCCACGACGACCTCATGAGTCGCGTGCTGGGCGACTTCTCTAGGGAGCCGATCGAGTTCCTGGGCTACGCGCCGGAAGCGCACCGTCTCGCCCGTCGTGGCGAAGGCGATCTGCACCCGCATGCTCCCGTCTTCCGCTTCACGCACCCGAAGTACGGCCTGATGGACATTGTGTCGCGCGACCACGCCAACTCGACCCGCTTCACGGTCTCGTACGTGGGGCCAAATACGCGCTTTGGCAAGCGCCAGTCGTTCCAGCACGAGACGCTCAGCACCGACCTGTTCGAGGCGCGCTTTGACGGGGGCATCGAGGCCCAGGACCCCGGCGCGGACTTCAACGCCGCGAGTGGGTATCAGCAGATAGAGAACACAATCCAGTGCTTTGGTCCGGGCACGTGGGAGGCTGGCAACGTGCTCAGTGCGCAGATGTTCGACAACTCGGCGCAGGAGACGTTTGCGTTTGCCAGCATGGGCATCTTCGCGGACGACAGTACGGACGGCACACTGGAGGCCTTCACGCCGCGTGGCATGCCGTTTAGTTCTCCTAGCTGCTGAACGGCGATGTAAGCCCATATTTCACTGACTAGTCTGTCTTCGGCTGACGTTCTGTGCAGCATTTTCATCATTTACTCTTCTGCTTTAATTAACATTCCCCTGTTGGCATACGGTATTCAGGAGAGGGATGAATTTTCAGTGAAACATGTAAAAGCGGACGAAAAGGAGGGAAAAAGAAACGCAAAAAAAAGAAGTTGTATTTTGTGCTACGATATTTAAGTAGAGATGTAAAAGCGCCCGTATATCCCATCATGTTTTTTTGTTATTAGGGATGTTGCGCAAAAGCCGCATAGGCCGCATGCGGCTTTTGGGCATTGCGCAAAGCCGTTGTATCGGCTTTTTAAAATCTTTTTTCAATACTATTTTTGTAATGTAAACATGGTATTTAGGGCCTGAATTTTAAGTTCTGTGGTGCGTTGCGGTAGTGAGTGTGGGAAAGCCGCGTATTGATGGCATCAACCGCTATCTCCACACCGCTTGCCTTGCAAACAAGTTGAACAACATGCGCAAGGATGAGAGAGGAAGGCTTCTTGATGCATTTTTTCTTGTGCCATCGCAAAAAAAAACCCGAGTGGTGCTGTATGAAAGAAAGACAGCAATTCATGCCATCAATGTGTGGCTTTCCCACACTCACTACCACAACGCACCACAGAACATAAAATTCAGGCCCTAAATACCATGTTTACATTACAAAGATAGGATCAATTTTTTTTTTGAAAAAGCCGATACAACGGCTTTGCGCAATGCCCAAAAGCCGCATGCAGCCTATGGGGCTTTTGCGCAACGTCCCTAATATGGGCCCTTGCTATTTGGCTTGTCACCACAATAGTCCACTGCAAGAGAGAAATGTTTAATCTGGCTCTTTAGCTGCAAGCATTTGGTGAAGTGATTGGTTGTGAGTTGTGTTGAAGTGACAACCGAAGCTTCATCAACTCCGTGCTGTGTTCGTGGGTGCGCACAGCTAACAGTAATTATTATCGAAATTTTCTCATTTCTACTCACTCTTTCTCATGGTGCTGTTGATACACGTACAGCTTGTATGCAGCTCTATATCCCATTTACTTACTTTGTAGTATTTATATCAGACTGTAGTCGCATTCACCTCAGACGTTGCTTCACCCTGAACAACTCTGAGATAAAGTTCTCCTACTTACTTATTTGGTCACTGTACTTATGCACTTGTAGTATATCTCTTTAGGTGAATAAAGACGTTGCTTCACCCTGGACAACTCTGAGTATATTTCTTTAGATTGTTCTCACAACAAGTCGGGCTACCACCCATGCCCGTGGCTACGGTTCAACAGTCGTGTAAAGGGCTGTTGGTATTATGGGCCGCAATAAGGCCTAATTTTGCGTGCAGCGTGGTTCAACTATTTTGTAACTTGTTCAACATGCACGTCCTATGATGTTTGATTCAACTTGTGAGTGCAAATAATTTGGTGCCTGCACCCGGCCTCGGGGTCGGTTTCCATAGACATGGTGGTCACAAAAGTGAGATCCCAAGATAATAATTTTGATGCGGCAAGTCCTGGTGAGAACAATGTCAAAAATCTTTGCATTCAACTTTCCAACTTCAATCTCCGATGGCGGTGCCGTGCTTGCCGCATTTCTGTGCCGGCTGTTCCTTTGATCCAGACCCGCTTGATCCGGAACACCTGCCGCGTGCCGTTTCCCTTGATTGCATTTTGATAGGTGCGTTGAAAAAATACACCAGAGGGAGGAAAACTACTTAATTTTATCCCACACTAGTTAGCTAAAGGCTGCAGTGGCAAGTCGATGTATAAGTGATACGTGCATAAAATTCGTGTTTTTATGTACAACTACGATCTACATCTCGTAGCCACAAGGGAAATTCGTAATATTTGGATTGGGGTACACCCTTTACTTGTCGAAAACGGTAACGAACTCGCCCGAGAACCAGGTATAGTTCTGCGGGGTGGTGGTGTGCTCGAGCATGCCTGCAATGATCTTCTTGTACTCCGGGCAGGAGAGAGCCTACATTATGAGTGGGAGCGATGAACACTGAGGTTGATGGGAGGCATACCTATCTGTTTTCTGACCAGGCTGTGGGGGGTGCCCCTACCCAAAAAATGAAAATGGGTGCACATATAGATCTTGGTGAGAAAATGATATTCTGTCCATAAACTTTGGGTGTGTAGGTGTAATTCTAAACCTGAAGTATCAAATTGTCAATAGGTCCCATTTTTGAAGGTACTGTACCCTGGGAACAGCTGGGGGTTGGGGTAAGACATTTCAGGAGTGGGTTCAGATTCAGAAACAGACAAGAGAATGTGCACACTAGGTTATGGTTACCCATTGAGATACCCAGCTATAAGAAAAGTAAAAGTAAAACCAAAAGAAAGAAAAAAAAGGGAGGATAATGCTCGCAACATACCCACAAGTGGAACAGATCATGCAGTGGCCCACTAATATCCTGACAAGGTCCCGCTTTGTAGGGCCCCACACACCAGAGTCTGATACACACAGCTGATATCTGCAGTTAGAAACAGCTCAGGTACAATAGACGTCATCTACTTGCAGTGAGCTATGCGGAGTCTGTATGCCATCCTGGTAGATTTGAACTCTTTACCATTCCGCAATCTCGAGCATCCCTGATGTCCAAACAGTATTTCTACCGGAATATCACAAGCACAGATCCAATTGACCCACAGAAACGGGAGCAATATGCCAGCCACATTGGCCAGGCCTCTTGTCTCAACCTGCCACCAGATATTTGGACTTGCAAGATACACAACATCTTCAATACACCTTTGCATGCCTTCAATAGGTAGTTAATGAGTAATGTATTATTGACAAGCACTCAGTTCACAGGGTCTGCTGTCTCATGTTCTTGGTGCTGACAGCATGTGCACTTGAGTCAAGATTTGCATTTTGCCTTGAAGTAATATGTGGCCTCAACAGAATGCTTCAATGCCTTTCACTCCTTACATGCTTAAATTCCCACGCTTCTGTCAATGTCTGCAATCCATTTTTACAATTATTGAGTGCCCCACAGAGCTTCAATAATCAGTGCAACCAGGAGAACAACTCCTCCTGTCTCTCACCTCTCTGCCGCTGCCATGCCACAAAGCCTGGAGTGTGACACAAGGGTGTTCAGCACAAGTGGGTACCTTGTCAATGGTCACTTGTATGCAGGTTTTGATCATACTGCCTTAACCATCGCAACCAGAAACCAATTACTTGCTAGTCCATTCCTATGTAACAGCCATGCCAATACCCCTAGCCATACTAGCATTTCAGCACAAAGTCAGAGGATAATTGTCGATGGTCACTCTCAAAATCTCTTGATCTAAGTCCTTCACACATGCAAACCTTGAGTATTGCATCCCTAGCCCTTCATGCAGAGTGGATTCCTAGTCCTGGTATTTTTTTTTTTCATGCTCTGGGGAAACCATAAGCCATAGGAAACACTCCCATTCTAGTCCACTGGAAATCCGACCAATGATCACATCAAGTCAATGCTTGACCTATGTTTCTAATCCGAAGAACTGTCTACTAACTACAGTCACTTTGTAGATGCACTTCTTCCTGTCAGACACCAATCAGCCCAAATTGCCACAGGGAAGGCCTTACATCTAGAACCTCAGTCTTTCAAGGCTAGGTATAGACACATGACAGCCTGAAAAGGCCTCAATCTCATCCAAGCCGCTTTGGTCGACATTGTAGGTGTTCTCACGGTGAATCCAAGCAACTCCCAACTTCCAAGCCAGAACCGAGCTCAGATGTCTGACAGAGATGCAGAGCAAGTTGGGCAGATGGCTGCTGTTGCCAGATTCTATTCTTGCTGCCGACTTGCCTCATGCATATGGGTTGAATTTGAACCCACCCCTTCAGAACCCTGCCAATCCTCATCAAATGTCTCTGCCCTTTTTCTACAAGTCTCCTGCAGATTCGAAACCACAGAGTGTCCAAATCAATCTGGGTGGGGTAGTGAGTGCATATATGACTTGCAAGGTGACCAAGGACAAAAAGGATCTCAAGACATGTTGAAAGGTATGTGTGTGCCTTTGCAGATTTTGATTTGTGTTGTGAGATTGTGTAGTGTCGCAACGTCAACTATTGCAATAAGATATGTCAAAGAGTGGACTGGTAACTATTTCCCTTTTCTGATCCAATACACTGCAAAAAGTTTATTCTCAAGACTGACACACAGATACACATGTGGTGTGGTAGACACAGGTAAAATGATGATGGTCAGCAGGAACATCCACCACCACCAATTCTTTCAGGTTCATCTCATTTTATATACCCTCCGCATGTTGGGCCTGCCTAAGCTTCCCAGTGAGAACCATGAGTTCCTGCTGATGGTTGTTATTGATCTCGTTTCTATTTCCCCTCCACCTTCTGACTCTTGGAAACCTCAGAAGTGCATAGCAGTCACAAACATCCTTCCAGTTCCCATCTGCCTTGTCCTGCAGGAAATAGTCGACATACACCATGCAGTGGTGGCTGGGATGCGTGCAGAAGTGTGCCTCCATTCAATTTGGATCACCACAACCAGTGTGTACCAGCCAGGCAAAGAGGAAAGATTGCACGTCAGTGTTCTCACCATCCGGCTATTTGTTTTGCAAAATGTGGGGAATTTGATGTTCACGCTGTACCTATACAGCCGTTCCTATGGACTGTACCAGCACATCAACTTTGACCTTGATTTTCTCTTCACGTATGTTTCTCCATCGTGGTGCTGCTGGCCATCTGACAAAAATCCAGGAGGATCAGCGATGAAATGAGGCTCGATATCGAGAATCATTGCTTACTGCAGGTTTAATTATGTGTGTGGTGTACAGTAAATCTGTATTGTACCTGCTCGACTTCAGTTTTTACTTGAATATTGATTCTGCCTACCTTCAAAGCAAGGAAATCAACAAGAGGTGTAAATCCTCATACTGTTGACATTCACTGTGTTCACTCTGTTTCTAGTTAAGATGGAGAGCATGGGAACCTTGCACCCTTACAAACCAGACCATGTGACCATGGGAAGTTCTAAATCTCGGGTTCTGGAGAAAATTTTGATTATTTCCTTCCTGTATCAGGGTCCTGGGACTGAATTTCAGACAGTCAAGTGCTATAGTTTCTTTGTAGACTCAGCAAAAACCTCAGGAACCTTGGTGGAACCAATGGTAAACCATTCTCGAAGTTCCCGAGGTCACCATAACATCTCCAAAGGGCCGTGCCGGGTGGTGCCAGGGCAGCCCGAGGTGGCTGTACTGTGGCTGTGCATTCCAAATCTTTTGCACAAATTTTTCAAAACTGCACTGTTTGAGGTGAAAAGCAGATAAGAACACTTTCCTGGAAAATAAATAAATGTCTTTATAGTGACCCCCCAGTTCATATTTTCACTCAGATTTTTCATAGAAGCTCTTCAGAATGATGATAGGAACATTATCTGAGCTAACTTTTTCACCCAACTCCGCCAGCCCCGCCCATTAATGCCATCAATTCGGGCTTACATAAGGGTGTAGGGTTCCCATGCTCTCCATCTTAACTGTGAAGCCTGTTGAGTCATGATGGCCATGCAGCTGATTTTTTCTGAAGCAGAAGACATTGCAAGTATTGCTGCAGCCGAAACACCTAAGAAACACCCTCATCCTATGTGAATTTTGAAAGGAATAGGTGTGTATAGTACTGGCCAAAAATATGATATGGAAAACACATTTTGAATATATTCAACAAAATACAGATATGATACGGCTCCAAGGTCTTCATCTGAATATGAATATGGTGAATATGGATACAATATGATATGGATATGGTACAATACGGGGTGGAGTGTATTCAAATATATTCAACTCTGATAATGTGGCCTCCTTAGCAGCCGGAGACTCAACCCGGCAAGAGTCAGAGCTTCAATTATTCTCACTGGCTGCAGGTACAATTTACGGCTCAACTTACGGCTCTCGCGTGTCCCAAACTGCCATGTCGGCAATAGCGGCTGCGGCTTGGACCAAATCAAAATGCCGTGATGCGGATATTGAAATTGACGGTGGTTGATGTTGGGTTGATGGCCACCAAATCGGCCGACTCAAGGCTCAGGAGATAGATAAAGTTAATTCTTGTCCATCTGGCATGCTTTTGGATCAAATTCCTACGGACTTGGCTACAACAAGTCCACCAGAAAAATATTCAGATATATTCATATTCAGCCCACTGAATATGAATACGATACACTACAAAAAATATGATACAGGCTCTTGGGACTGAATACAATATAAATATGAATACGATACACAGTTTGTCATATCATATTCATATTTGGCCAGCACTAGGTGCATAATCTCAGTACGAAAGATTTCTCCATGTCTTCCCAAAAGATCTGCAAGATCTGATGTCGATAGCTATGTCAAAGTGCTATGTCAAAGCACCAGCGAGTTGCCTTTTCCGGCTGGCCGGCTCATATTGGGAACAAAGCCATTTTTGAAAATCAATGGTATACTTGAGTGGCACATTGTTTGGCATACACTCATAATGTTGCCGCGACTTCCGACTTCAAGCCATTCGAAGTCGAAGTTGCAGCCGACTTAAGTCGAGTCGAGCCGAGTCGGTGCTGCGACTCGGGTTGACTTCCAAGTCGACTCGAGTGACTTCAAGTCGACTTGGTGCTCCATATTCTCCAAAGGTGTCCTGGGTCGTTTACAGCACGAAAACAGCAATTTCTTGAATTTTGATGGTCCGTGACCTGAGCGCGTGACATCCGGATGACATCTGTCACGTTTCCGTGATTTTTCGCAAAACCGCTGCAAATGAAGCTAGAACCCCAAAAATACCTTGTTGTACAAAATATGCTCTGGAGTCGACTTGAGTCGACTTGAGTCGACTTTGACCTATCGAGTCGAGTCGAGTCGAGTCGAATCTGCATTCAAGTCAACTTTCAAAGTCGCGACTCGACTTTTTGAGTCGCGGCAACATTATACACTCACTCATCCTTTCTTCTCTCCTCTACGATCTGCACTCATGGGAGAAAACGAGCAACAAGAGCGTGAATTTGAAGACTTTTATGGACCTGGTCTCGGAGGGGTAAGTTCATGTTCTTCAAATGGTTTGATTTACTTAAAAAATGGTAACAGCGGGTGATCTTGACCAATCCTGCACCTTTCACCGTGGAGTGGATGCCCGCCGCTGTGGTCGTTCGCCGACCATTTGCCCCGATCCTCCCTCAGCTCCATAAATTCGACGTCGTAGGTTCTCGCCCAGATACACGGACACGAGCTCATCATAAATACCGTTCGCAGACCGCGTTCAAGCGCTTCCATACTCCTGCGAACCAACTCATCTCCCTGCGCGAAGACGCCAAGGACAAATGGCATGTTGACCGTACTCTCTTTGTCCCCCTAGCTTGCAGCGTCGAGGCTCCATCAATCACCCTGGCATTTGCGCCAACCCACGGACCGTGCACAATCGGCGTCGCACTCACCGAGCTTGAACTCTCTCGTGGCCTGCCGGATCCCCGCAAACCAATTTCCTTGAGGTCACAGGGCCCTAGGGTGATAAACCTTGTCTTCACCGTGCGTTGAAAGTCCTCGGTGCTGCCAGAGTGCTGGGTTGGCTGACGCATGGGATAAACTGACAATGGCCTGATTACCCCACGCGCGCCTCAGCCGCTCGTCGTCGAGGATGGAGCTGGCAAACACATTACGCTGAGAGCGTTCGCGAAGCGGATAGCCATGATTTTTTGCCGTTTCATTAAGGTGGGTCGCTTGGCGCATTCCTTGCTTCGTTTTGTTTACATGATACACCGATGGATTCTAGAACCACGGCGACGAATATGTGCCGCCAGTGGGACGGCGTGGCTGGCGCCTGGGGGAAGGTGGAATCGGGTACGAGCAGCTCAGGCTGTTGGAAGTCTTTTCTGAGGATGGAGAGAACTTCCATGCTCGCATGGGCGTGGTCCCTTTACGCACGGGGTTGATTATCGTACCAGATGCCATCCGGCTGTGAAACATTTACCGTCGCCGACTCGCGCTATACCCAGTGAATTAAACACGTCGAGAACTAGCAGCGTCCGTTTTGAGGCAAGACCCATCCCTTGGAACACATACAGAGTTGGGATCGGGTAGATTCATACGATATTATGACGATCTTGTCGAGAAACTCTCTCAAATTTGTAGGCCTCTAGAGTCGGTGAGTGCTTCCAAGATTAGTCGGCAGCAAGATCGGACTCGAGAACGGTGGAAATTTGCGGAAGCCAGAAACCGAGTTTGTACATTTGCATACGGTGGGTGAGAAATCACTTCATCAAAATGCCACTTGTGCACCGCACTTGCACGCTCACACTACGACCACAACTCTGGATTTTCGATGTATGTAATCTGGCCAAGACGTGTCAGAATACAGACAGCGTTTGGACACCGCTTGTTTCAAGGATGAAACCTATGCTTGGGCGCTGATTTTTTTCGTCAGTATACCAATGCCAGCAACCAGCGCAGCAGTGCTTCTTTGCGCTGCGCGGTGAAAGGCGTCAACCACAATTCAAATGAGCCCATTCGATGCCGTGATGCCCTTGTATTAGACGGCTTTGACTGGGTCCAATTCTTCCACGGTGGTGTCGGTCCCTGGACGCGAACACCGGGAACCGATGATTCAATACGAGTATGCCTGGGATCCCCGAAGTTGGGAATGGCGACACTGGAGATATTTCAATTCTGGATTCGCGCCGCCATCGGGGTTCTCCACATTGCACTGACTGTAAGTTCGTAGCAAGCAGCTTCGTGACATGGCTTAGCGGCCAAAAATGCTGCGCTTGATAGTGTATCTCGACGGCGCATGGCAGACCGAAGATCGTGAGCATTGCAATCCTCTAATTCATTTCTATTGCTTATGCGACGGGAACTATCAGGATTATAATAATATCAACTTCCGCCCTCCGCCCCCAGTCATGTCATGTCACGCCGAATTTTAGCTTCTCGTGATCAGCGAACACTCGACCTGATATAGTCTAATATCATCGAATTTGTTCCCCGCTTCTTACGGCACGAGCTGGGTGTTCCAGCTATTTAGATGAAGATTCCCTGGTGGCGACCCAATCATTCTTCTCCGTACTATGACGGAACGTGCCCGCGAGGTCTTCATGCCCTCCCAGAGGTTCTCTCCCCAGCCTTTGAGGTCATACCCGATACCCTCCTTGGAGTCGAGCGGTGAGAAAACAGCTCAACTCGACGTCTTCAACAGTAACTGATATCAGGAAGTAGCTTCGACCTCAATGGAACCACTTAGTGATTATTCATATCTGGATCGCAGAATGGATTCTCCTTCTCTCTCAGGACCGCTTACACATCGCCCTCACTCCGTTCAAGGCGACACCATTGATTTCTCCGGCCTCATCTCCTTGCACCCAGGCCCATTGTCGTCAGTGTACGCCAGCAGCCACAGCGTTAACTCGGTGCCTCATCCGACATCCCACTCCCCTCCATTTTCCCTTTGGGACGATTCTTTGGTGGATTCTCATAGAAGCGTCCCCTATTATCCGAATCTCCCAGATGCACCGTCGTCGGTCTTTGGCGCGGCCTTCAGGCGACAACCAGGAGGGACCAATGCCTCGGATGCGGCATCACCCAAGAAGTCCTGTGTCCACTGCCACGTCACCTCCACTCCGCTGTGGCGTCGCGACCCCTCGACCCAAAAGACGCTTTGCAATGCCTGCGGCGTGTACCTGCAACAGCGCGGCCGTCCCCGCCCGCAAGAGCTCATCGACGCGGACATCGATGACGACGAGACGCTGCAGATCCCCGACGCAGAGTACACCGGCCCAAAGTGTAGCCACTGTTCGACGCGGCAGACGTCTGTGTGGCGCCGTAGTAAGACGGGCGCGCAGGTCTGCAATGCGTGTGGGGTATATTCTCGCTTGCGCGGGAAGGACAGGCCGTTATCCTTGAAGCGGAACAAGATTAGGCCTCGTACCAAACACCAGCCAGAGGATTTATGATATTCACGATCTCGTCCGATTGCTTCGAGCGCTTACTCACCGGTAATTGGGAATTCTCATTCTGTAGTCTGTTCTGTAATTTGGGAGTGCATGTTGAGCCCCCAAGATCAATTGAGGCATTCCAGTTGACTCTCCACCGCAACAGTTTATTTGCATGAAAGAACTGGCCTTTCCTCGATCAGAGTTTCTTGACGGCTTTCCCTGCATCTTATTTGAAATTGAAAAATAGCGGAGATGGTGAATACTGATTTATTTGGTGGTGACTCTAGTGAGCGGATACTCCAAACGATATTCCTCCGAAGTCGTCATTTGCTCAACGGACTTCCAGAGAATAAGGAACAAAGTATTTTTTTTTCGGGTGAACCTACTTGAAACTGTTCAACCATTGTGATTTGTGATTCTATTTGGCCTTGGTTTGACCTCGGATTTTAGCGCGTTGCATCACGTGTGCAAGGCGCTTCACAGCAAACTGTGACTCAAGTCAACACCCCTTCACCTCCCCCTCCAATGACACATCACGTAATCTTGATGATGCGTGGGTTCGAGTCCGGGCAGTGGGATTCTTTTTCACCCTGGATTTCCATGTTGTCTATGAGATATTCTCCTTGTAAATGCAATGACAATACCTCATAAATACTTCATTCAAAATAGATACCTTACTCTCACCCTAACTCTAACTCTGACCTCTAACCCTCTAACCCAAACCCCTAACCTCCTCCTAACCAATATGCAATGCTGATACCCGGAATTAGGGCAAGTGCAGAGTTAGGGTGTGTGTGCTTGCCCTAACTCCTTGTGCTTGCTCTAACTCCTCGAAACGAGGGCAGGCATGGAGGGACACCAAAAAAAATGAAAGAAAAAAATCGCTCCTGAAAAGGTTCAAACACAAGAGACAACTGACATTACCTAATAAATCATTTGGCACATGAAACATCTGCCCCCAGATGTGAGTATCGGACTGAGATTTCCTTTTTAGGGATGTCATTGGGGGGGAGGTGTGTGTCCACCACTCAAGTCTCAGCAACATCATCACCGACACTGGATTCCTATTGCTTCCTTGAACAGTGAAGCCGGAACTCTTTGCTCCCACACTTGAGTTGAACAGTCATGCCCCACTCAGAGGCCCTTGCTGAAGGCGGGCCCTCAAGAGGGCCTCATTATTGGAACAACTCTACCTTGACTCTGCCTGCTCTTGCATGTCCACAGCCTCATGATAACAATCATAGAACTAATATATCACAATTATTTTGGTGTTCTACAGCAACTGTCTATTCTCGAATAGCTACCAAGCTGTCACAACTTCGACCAGTGACAACGCCATCAGATAAGATAACGGATAAGATAACGCCGACATCTGATAAGACAAACCCTAAAACTCAAGGGATCTCGATTATCAAGATCTCCGATCTTAAACGCATGGCAGACGCACAGAAAGATATTTAAAGACGATCGATCGAACATGCATAGAACATACACGAAACATGCATAGTTCATTTTCCCATACTATTTTTATAGTTCCCATGATCGGACAGAATAGATCGGACAGCTGTCAGGAAGTATTAACAACACGCACTAACAGCAACGGATGGACATGCACAATACGACCACCTAGACAATAGCGTAGTTAGTTCACACGGTTGAAGAAACACTATAAGTACTATAGCTAGTTCGTAGTTTATTCTGTACCTCTCATAGACTTTTATTCCACTTCATTTACGAGCCTCATACCAAACGGACCTCCGAACCCTTCTGCTTCGCCAGAGTTCGACCCGGAGCTTGTTCTTGTAACATAATAAAAGTCTACCCTTCATACCGTCGTACCTTTCACCCGACACACTACGCCGAAAGGCTCATCCAATTCCGCGTACCATTTACGCACCAAATCTCAACCAACGAGCAGGACGGTAAAGTACTTCTGTCCCACGCTCTGCCCTCTATCCGTCCCCCTCCGTTTCCATTCTTCTGGGGATCACCCTAGAACGTCCAATAAAGAGAACTGCGCCCTGCGACGCGGCCCTACACAAATTGGGTCAACCGCCTGTGGTAGCTAAAGGAGTCGAACCAAATCTTCGGAGAGGGTTCACTCGCGTATACGGGGAGGGTCGTAGAAGGCCCCGATACGTTTCTCTCGCAAAAGACGGTCTACCCCCACGTCTGACAACCCGCGTAACGCGGACCCGAATCCACGGCCTTTCGAATAAGGGCCCCATCGACATCCCCGCCGACCTCTTCGGCATCCACACCACCATCATCCGGGTCAGAGCATTATTTCTCGGCACCAGAAAGACAGCGGACCCGACTCCGCGACCTACTAGTCGTAATACCCCGCCCCACCCGCCTTATAACCCACATCCATTCACCCCCCATGTCGAGACAAGGATCTCCCATGTACCATGTCGAGGCTCCCCAGCCTCAATACCCCCAACAGGCGCCCGAGCGGCTTTTATTTGTTGACTGGTCTCATGAACACTGGGATTGCACATAGGAACTATGGTCATGGGGCAGCTAGTCTCTGTGACAGACCAGAAACAGATGACGAACAAGTCAGTATCTGTATATGGTCTGTTAGTAATCACGACACTATCAGGAAGACACGGACTGATTTTTGAACACCCCATCGCGATAAATCTGGAAATATTTGGAGACATAGAAAAGTCGAAAATAGTTAGGGTCTTCACTCATCTCTAAGCAGCTTATCAAGTGCTTGCGACGATATGTGATCAACTTGCCAACGCAAAATTTTTGATCAAATTTCAGGCTGATCTCGTATTGAGGTATTGGCCCCCCTTATGGCTTGACTGTCGCAGTAAGAAATGATTATATATGCATCCTGTATACACATGAATATTCTCTGATTTATCCAGCGCCTTCTGGCTGTGGTACAAAGGAAAGAACGCCCGGTGGCACAGCCACGCAATTGCGTAATCAGTTGGTGTCTTCCCAATTCCCAAAGGGGTCGTGATTGCTATAAGACTACGAGGCAGCTATGGCATTTGCGACGTACAGCAATCCAGTGTTCCTGGAGTATGCCAAGCAAGTGTGGTGGGCAGGGAAAACCTATACCCTATCCCAATCTGAGCTCGATGCTGGCACTGCGTCTTTGAAAAATATCTCATTGACACCAAATTGACACCGACTTGCCAAGGCCATAAGTGAATTTTCAACTATTCAGTTGCTGCTCTCCTTCTGTTTTTTAAACAGTCACCATGACCGGAGGCACATTTCGGGTATGTACCGTATTTGAATGAATTGCTATCTCACAACAGATTTCCTCCTTCAGGAAAAGGCCCCAACGGCTCCCACCATCAATACACTCTCCAGTGGGTACGCATACAACGCCGCTCAGAATGAATCCGACTACTGATTTGCTGTATTCTAGAGGCTTTTCAGTGTGTGTTGGTTCTGTTTCTTTCAACCATGTCACATTCACCAATACGGTCCAGTCTGTCTGCTTTACTGGCAGAAACCACTGGAGATAATATATACCTAGAGGCCGCAAAAGAATAGGCCGACTTTATCAGCAATCATTTATTAAACACTCAGCATGTTGTGCAGGATGGGATATCGGTCAGGGCGAATGACTCCTGCGCATTGAACTCGGAAGTAAATCAAGAGTCTTACAACTCAGGTCTCATGATTGAAGGATTGGTCATCCTTTATTCAATTACAATGAATGTCCCAATCTTTGATACGTGAGTCGATAGCACTCTACTATTTGCATGAGATTTGACCGAGGTTGCTGCAGAATCGAAGAAATGGTACCTGCCGTAATTCAATATTCAGGATGGCAGGGAAGCAATGGAATCATCGGGAACGGAGGTATGCAGGTTCCCACTACTGTAGCGGCGCTGGTCCAGCGGCGTAAATCAACATTCCCTATTCGTCGCCCAACCCTGCCGACCGCACTCGATGCCGTAAGCGCGGGTATGTGAAGGGCGACGTCTCGGTGGATTAGTTAGTTCCAGAGTAAACCTTATGGGGTTCGGCTGGAGGTATATATATGTAGCACCATGTATTACCTCACCTTGTCCTTCCAATGCCAGTTACCTTGCCTGCTCCTGCTCACTCTGCTTCTGATCTCGTTTAAACCCCACGGAGCAACCCGCACCGTTACAGTTTGGAAATACCACCATCTACCCCGGCTTTCTAGCTGTGTACCTCTGCTCTGCTTCTTTGCTTCCTTTCTTCTTCTTCTTCGCTGTCTTTCATGGATCCTTCTGGCAACTTCGGCTCAGCTGAGGCGGCTTGGGGCGGCTCAACCCCTTACGACAACTCGGGTTCTTCAGCCAACACCTCGTCCTTCCAGCCGACTTCTGCAGACGACTCTCAGCCGCCGTACTCTCAGACCCCGGCACCACCAAACACAGAGGCTATGCTGTGGTCGATGCTCCAGGAGATGCGCCGCGACTTCCACGGTGCTTTCCAGCTCTATTCTCAGCAGTAGGGCGAAACTACGGCCGCCCTCAACAACGTCTCGGCTGCACTTGCTGGCCTCACCAACCTGATCACCACCATGACTCTTCCGGCTACTCCTGCTCCTGCCCCGGTCGCTGCTCCTGTTGCTCCCGTCCCTGTCCCTGCTGCTCCCATCCATACCGGCGAACATCCCTTGCGATCTCGCGAGCCTCGTATGTTCTCTGGTGCCACCGCAGAGGTCAAACCTTTCCTTGATGAAGTCGAAACCAACATCCGGCTTCAGCGCATGACCGACGACCGCGACAAAACCAGTTACCTCTCGACATACTTGAAGGACGGCAACCCAAAAACGTGGTATTACGCAGTCAAGACACACGATGAGTCCCTACTTTCCAATTTTGTTTCTTTTCTTTCTGCTTTTCGTTCCCAATTTGCGGACCCGAACTATGGCCGCACGGCACTCCGCCAATTAAAAGCGCTGAGGCAGACGGGTTCGTGTGCATCATATGCTGTGAAATTCCGTTCGATCTTGCCCCATGTCAGCTTCTCGGACCAAACAAAGCTTGACCAGTTCAAGGAGGGCCTTAAGCCCTCTATTCGAGATGCTATTGTGCTCGTTCGCCCCAAACCCGCGGTGTTCGATGACTATGTGGCTCATGCCATCGAGATTGATAATGACCTTCACGAGAGCGAACTCGCTGATCATGAACGTGCCCAAAACACTCGTGCTAAAGGCTCAGGTTCTGGGTCTGGCTCTGCTTCCAATTCTCGTTCTGCCCCTCGCCAGACGGCATCTACTCCCCAGGTGTCTACCGTGTCTACTTCAACCAGCTCTTCCGAAATTGTTCCTATGGAGGTTGATGCTATAACAGTTCGCGGTCCTGTCTCTCTCTCCTTTCCTGGGCGTCCTCCAGTCCAAACCTTTGCTCTGGTCGACTGCGGTGCCTCTGCCTCCTGCATCTCTGATCAGTTCGCCCAAAGGCACTCGCTCCCGTGAGCGGCTAAGGACATTCCGGTTCCCATCACTGCTGTCGATGATCAACCCATCGCTGGCAGCTTGGTCACTCATGACATTGTTACTCAACTCTCGGTTGACTCCCATTCTGAAGTTATCCAACTCGGTGTTGTGTCTGTTTGCTACCCGGTCATTCTCGGTTTGGACTGGCTGCGCCGTCATAACCCCACTCTCAACTGGACCAACATGGACCTCACCCTCTCCTGCTGCAATCTTGTCCACTCTAGGCCCGTACGCGTGGTTGCGCAAGGCCTCGGTCTTCCTCAACTCGCCTCGGGCTCTTCCTCTCTCAACTCGACCTCAGTAACCTCTGTCGGCCTGGGCTTTGGTCTTAACAGCGAGTTACTTCCTTTTTTCCGTCGCTCTGTCTCCTTTGCTCCTGCTCCGAAATCCTCTCCTTTTCCTTCCTCCATCCCTGTACCTACTGTAGATACACCCTTTGATGATGAGTGTTTGGCCCGCGACTCGTCCTTGCGCTCGTCCGCGGACAGCGCGCCTACTCCTCTGATGTGCACATCCTCCCCTGATCCTGCTCCTGTTCCCAACCCTGCTCCTGGTTCCTTCCTCTCAGCGTTGACGGGACTTAACGGCTTTGGTCGTTCTATCCTTGATCGCACACACCCTGTTCCTGCTCCCACTCCCAAAATTCGTGTTTTGAACCCCCACCGTTTCGTAAACAAACCAAGAACTGTGATATTTCACTGATTCATTTCCACTCCACAGATTCTTCTTACTACAAAATCTCTGCTATGGGCTCAACGCCTTCGACTCACAACCCGGATCTCGGCCCAGACTTCCCCGACGAACCTCACGACCCTTCTGCGCTGCACGCACTCCCTGCTAAATATATGCCCTGGGCTTCAACCGTCTTTTCCGACATCGAAGTGGATGCTCTCCCTCCGCACCGGCCTTACGACCTCTCGATTGAAATCGAAGATGGCAAAACTCCTCCTTTTGGTCCAATGTATCAACTTTCTCAGGAAGAACGCAACGCCTTGGCTAAATACCTTGATGAAAACCTCAAGAAGGGCTTCATTCGACGTTCGACATCTCCTGCGGCTGCGCCGATCCTTTTCACCTGGAAAAAATCTGGCGACCTTTGACTCTGTGTTGATTATCGCGGTTTAAATTCAATTACTAAAAAGAACTGTTATCCTTTACCTCTTATTGACGATCTTCTTGACAGGACGCAAGGCTGCAAGGTTTTTCGGTCATCGACCTCAAGAACACCTTCAACCTCGTCCGAATCAAGGAAGGCGATGAGTGGAAGACAGCCTTTCGTACCCCGCTCGGCTTGTTCGAAACTCTCGTCATGAATTTTGGCCATTTGAATTCGCCGTCGACTTTCCAAGCCTTCATCATGGATACGCTGCGCAATTACCTTGATATCTTTTGTGTTGTTTATCTTGACAATATTCTGATCTTCTCTCGTTCCCAGGAAGAACATGACGAGCATGTCAAGAAAGTGCTCGACCGGCTTCAAGAAGCTCGCCTCTTTGCTAACCCAGAGAAGTGCGAGTTTGACCAGTCCGAGGTCACCTACCTCGGTTATGTAATCGGTGTGGATGGTATCAAGATGAACCCCAAGAAACTCGACTCAATCCACTCTTGGCCCGAGCCTCGCTCTGTCAAAGACATTCAGTCCTTTTTGGGCTTTACGAATTTTTACCGTCGCTTCGTTGACCATTATTCTTCCATTGCGATTCCACTGACTTCCCTTTGTAAAAAGGATGTCCTCTTTGCATTCTCTGACTCGGCGTGCAATGCTTTCGATAAACTCAAGTCTGCGCTCCTCTCCCAACCCGTGCTTCGGCCTTGCACCCTCGCTACTGACGCATCCGACTTTGCGCTCGCTGGTGCACTTCAGCAGCCAGATGACAAAGGCCAACTTCACCCGGTCGCGTATTTTTCCCGCAAGTTCTCTCCTGCCGAAATCAACTACAAGGTGTACGACAAGGAGCTCCTTGCTGTTGTGGATTCCTTCCGCGACATGCGTGCCTGGCTTATCGGGACTTCAACTCCAGTCTCAGTAATTTTGGACCATAAAAACCTTGAGTATTTCATGTCTACTCGTGTTTTAAATCGCCGTCAGGCACGCTGGTCTATGTTCCTTTCAGAGTTTAATTCAAGCTCGAATGGGGTCCCGGTCTCAAGAACGTCGCAGACACTCCGTCCCGACGCCCGGACTTTGTCCCTCAGAAGGGGGATGAGGCTCTTGAAGCACAGTTCAAAATGCTTCTCAAGCCCTATCACACTGAGCCTTTATTCCCTGATCACACCTTTCATCCTTCTCCTTCCTCGCTCCCTCCTCCATCCGCTACCCTTTCTGCCCTCACCACACTCTCAATTGACTCGTCCGAACTCCTTAAACGCTTCCAAGACGCGTGGGAGGTCGACCCGGAGTGGCGCGAAGCTCTTGCGCAAGGCGACCCCGACTTTGTTGCCGAACGCGGAATGGTATTTCACAAGGGGCGTCTCTTTGTTCCTAAACCCCTTCATACAGATGTTCTGCGCTCACGTCATGACTCTGTCACTGCAGGACATCCCAGCCGCACACGTACCCTTCAAAATGTTCAACGGGATTATTTGTGGCCAGGATTGTACACACGTGTCCGAAGCTATGTGAAGGCATGCGACATTTGCCCTCGGATCCAGGCCGTCCGACACCGTCCCTATGAGCCTTTACAACCCCTCGATATCCCGACCCGTCCTTGGCTCTCGATTTCGATGGACTTCATCGTCAAACTTCCGGTCTCGCACGGCTACGACTCGATCTACGTGGTTTGCGACCGCCTCACCCGTGCCGCTCACTTCATCCCTTGCAACGAGTCGATCAAGGCTCCTGAGCTCGCCTGGCTTTTCCTCGACCGGATTTTCCGCTATCATGGACTCTCCAAGTCTATGATCTCTGACCGCAGTGGAGTCTTCATTTCCCAATTTTGGTCAGAGCTCACACGTCTTTTGCAAGTCGATGCATGCACCTCCACGGCATATCACCCGCAAACCGACGGACTCACCGAGCGTACCAACCAGATGCTCGAGACCTACCTTCGTGCCTATGTCTCCTATCAACAGGACGACTGGGTTGACTACCTCCCTCTCGCCAAGTTTGCGTTCAACAACTCCGAGAACTCGTCCACCAAACAATCTCTGTTTTTCGCCAACATTGGTTTCCACCCCACCTTTGAACCTCAACTGACGGAGAACACCCCTTCTGCCATTCCTGCTGCCGCTGATCTTGCGACTCGACTCGAACGCATCCACGCAGAACTTCGGGCCGAGCTGGAACACGCCCAAGAAGTTCAAGCTCGCACTTACGACTGCCACCACGATCCCATGCCGGACCTCCAGGCTGGCCGTCTTGTGTGGCCCCTCCGGCGTAACATCAAGACTACCCGACCATCCATTAAGCTTGATCATCGCCACCTTGGTCCTTATCCGGTAGAACGTGCTGTTGGAACCCGGGCCTTTAAGCTGTGTCTTCCTTCTTACCTTTCTCGTCTTCATCCTGTCTTCCATGTCTCCCTCCTTGAACCCTACAATGATCCCTCCGAATTTCACCCGCACGCTGACCCTCACCGCTTCGAGTTAGCTCCAGACGATGATCCCGCAACTCACATTGCAGCCATTCGTGATGCTCGCAAGACTGGTCACCGTTACGAGTACCTTGTGCACTTCCGCGACACGTTGGAAGATGAGGATGCTTGGATTCCTCTCTCTGACATTCCTCGGACTGCTGATGAGCTGCTCGAGCGGTTCCACCGCCGTCACCCCCGTGCTCCTCGCCCGCAACGTGTCTTAATGGACAAGACTTACTCGGTGAATGATCCTCCTCTCGATTCTTCCTCTTCTACTCCTCCTTCTTCAGAACCACCACCCACAACACCTACCGCCATTCCTCCAGCATCTCGCCGCACACCTACACCCCCACCACTACAAGAAAACCTTCGCTCAAACTATGTCCCTCCTACGGTCACTACCACACGATCTGGGTGCGCCTCTCGTCCAGCTGAACGTCTTGACCCGGTTTATGTTCCCAAGCCACGCCGCTCTGCAAATAATTCCGCGCTAATCGTACCTCCTGCGCTAGAAGGGGGATAATGTAGCGGCGCTGGTCCAGCGGCGTAAATCAACATTCCCTATTCGTCGCCTAACCCTGCCGACCGCACTCGATGCCGTAAGCGCGGGTAT
This sequence comes from Mycena albidolilacea, assembly GCA_029282495.1. Taxonomy (NCBI): domain Eukaryota; kingdom Fungi; phylum Basidiomycota; class Agaricomycetes; order Agaricales; family Mycenaceae; genus Mycena; species Mycena albidolilacea. The sequence goes on along the minus strand of JARIHO010000013.1, from coordinate 1,236,919 downwards.
GTGAAGGGCGACGTCTCGGTGGATTAGTTAGTTCCAGAGTAAACCTTATGGGGTTCGGCCGGAGGTATATATATGTAGCACCATGTATTACCTCACCTTGTCTTTCCAACGCCCGTTTCGTGCCCCGCTCCCCGTGCCCTCCTCGCTTCTGATCTCGCTTAAATTAACGGAGCAACCCGCACCGTTACAACTACTGCTTTGCCGGACCTCTGACAGCAATCCCAGAATCAAAATTGGGAGACATGATGTTACCTCGCGCTCTTTCTGCTGTGACGGCCCGAAATGCAGCCACTCCTGCATTACAGTCTTACATCCAGGCCTATCTGAGTGTTCAGGTCCGTGAGAAGTGATTGCGCCTCGTACAATTTGACCTCAATTCTTGCCATAGTTCAACGCTGTTGTTGATCTCGCCACCAAAACTGGAAGTAACGTCTACTCAGGGTCCTGGAACGGACCGCCATCCTTGAAATTTTCGCCAGCCAATCAAACGAACGCTACTTATTCAGGTTCTCATCAGCGCAATAAATTTGGACAATCGCACCGCCGTGATGAATGGTCCTTCGCTCACTGACAGTATTACATCGAGCTCTGCACCATCCTCATTGTTGCCGTCCTCTTCATTGTCACCGTCCGCCTCACCGCCCCCAATATCGCGCAAAGCGTCCAAAATTAGGCCCATTATTGGGGGGCACTCTTGGAGGTATCTCCATCCTGCTTGGACTGGTTGTTGGAGTTATTATGTGGCGGCGCCGTGCACGGGCGGCCACGCCGGGTAGCTTCGTGGCGGGCGTCTCTCCACAAATACATCAGTTCGACTTGCAGTTCAGCAGCCCACCGACCATGTCTTCCAGCCATCTCAGAAAGCCACAGCTTGGCATGGCACAGCCTCGTGCCGCGAAGTTTAATACCTCTGCGGACCAACGTCAACCCTCGAGTCAGGGACCTACCAGTCAGACAGATAGTGAATTGGCAGATGCACCTCCGGATTATCGTGTGAATGTAGTCGTTTAGCTATTGCGTGTACGGCAAATCACAAGGCCAAGAAGGGTTGTACAGTTGAGCTTGGAATTTCACAGGACTCTACCTCCGTTTGCAGCTCAGGAACTGGGTCTTCAAGGGAATATTTTTCTCTGTCTTTCAAGGCCTGATACACGCCAAAATATATACAGAATACAAAGGATTTCAAACTATATCTATAGTGTAACCAACCAACTTCAAGCCCGAGAACCCGTCTACGCGATCCCTGGGGTTTGTCTCGGCGTCAACTGAGATAATGGTACCCTACAGAGGGTCCGTTGATCCCAGACCACGGGTGGGGTTCGCGGTGTCTGGAGACAAAAGGGGGCTGGACTGTTCTCGCCCGCAGGCGATGGGCATACGCCCGTTGAGCTCCACGCAAACTCGACATCCCCAGAGATGCCGTCCATCTGACGAAATCGTGATTGAGTGAGGAATTCCGGGACGCAAAGTGAATTTTGAGTAGGCACTCACGGAGTCGTCTGAGAAGAGGGCGAACGAATGGCGCGTCTGTGAGTCGAGCTTGCGGTGTAATGAACGGCTGTTCAGACTGTGCCGCAAGTGCGAGTTTAGCACCGTCGTAAAATCGAATTTACTGAGCGAGAAACGTACGAGGCTAGAAGCGAGTTCGAATACACTAGCTAGATATTAGTGGCAGAATCCAAAAGTTCCAATGTTCGGCACACACGTTTTCCGAGGACTACGAAGATCCCAAACCAGACGTCTATGAAGGTGTGTGAGAGAACGAACGGGAAAATCCGCGGCTGGATTCATACAGTTATTTTTCATCGATTGGAACTACAGGTCCAGTGGATTCAAACGGGTTGAACGAGAGAACAGTCGAACTCACACATATGGCAACCGTCATGGACACAAGGCTATCAAAGGGATTGAGTAAGACCAACCATGAGGAATCGAGGACTATACCTCGTAATTAGGCCGTTTTCTGGATTGACAGTGAGAGCCGTACGCAGATAATCGAGTGAACGCACGAATAGACCAAAACAAAACTCGGTTTACTAGTCGCGAAGTCCTGAACGAAGCACTCGCTAAGTAGTGGCACTAGACCGGATTCATTTGTTTCACGTACGACTTCATTGTCGGCGGCGCTTTCCAGCGGTGGACATACACACACAACGACATAGCGATAAAAACATCGACAGACGCGCCGACGCTCAAGATTGCGGTGATCAGCCACCCGAGGCGGCTCTGCAGGCTGAAGTAGGCTGGATCGCGTAGTTTCATGCAGCTTGCTACAGAGAGGGCGAGGCCTCCCCCGAGACGCAGGAGGCACAGAGTAAACAGACACGCGCCGATCCACGCGTTTTTAGAAAACCGGTATACACGATCTATATAATAGGCCTGTACTAACTGATTAAGTTACTCAACAGCGAAGGACGAAGGGAACGCACCTGGACGAGAAACGTAACTAGTGTCTCGAAGCCTATGTCCAAGCTGAGCCCGGAGATGGTCCTCGGCTGACCCAGTAGGTCAGTCGGGGCGGCGCTCCAGCAATATAAGGCTTGGGCGGCAGCGCCGGTGTGGCAAGCCTCAAGGATGCTATCAGAGACCATAAATGTCGTCTCAATGCCCCATACCCAGGGACTCACAAAACCGCGGCAACCTTCAAGTTGTTGATCATGGTCAAATCCATACGATTTCCCAAAATACCGCAGCTTACCAGAAGTTTCACGCAGGTGCGATCTGAGTTGCAGAGGTAGTAGAGGTACACTTGAGGGATGAGTATGCCGAACAGAAGGAGCGTTGCGAAGATTCCGAGCTCGATGGCACCAAGTCCGAGCGTCGACTCCGGGTGGAACGGGGCCATTATGGGTAGCAGTGGACGAAGTGAGACCGTTAAGTAGCAGCGGTAGGTTTCGTACCCCGGAGCGTCCTGACATCAGATGAGAAGCCATCGCGAACGATGAGAGTTTCTCCAAGACGGAGCAAGACATTCCCTAGACGGCAAAACAGTGAGATCAATGTAGTTGAATGGTGCAGGGGCGCAGCGGTAAGCGACTGTGGGCGAGGGCTAGAGGACGTATGTACACGGCTGTGGCACCCGGCAAGTCTTTGCCCTGCAACGTAAGTATCGCCAGTTGTTGTGTGTACACCTCCGGAACTAAGTAGGCGCCGGCCGCTTTTGGGCAACGAGGGGCGCTTCTATGTCGCAAACTAATACGGTCACCCTGGGCCTGGGCATTGGCAATATATGATATGCGAATGGTGAGAAACACCAAACCATGCATCCAAAACTGCCATTTGCGTCGTGATGGGTTGCGTATGTCCATTCTGAGAAACGATGCACACATTAGCCATCGCCCCCGTTCTCTCCGGACACGGCCTCCTGGATATTATTAGATAGTTAGTATATAATCGGATATAATCTTGTAATTTACGAATATACTTTACTCGGTTGCCCTCAGAGCAACTCTTACTCTACTCGGGCAAGCGAGACGACCCCGATCGTGTCCTGTGCGCTCCCGTCACTGCCGTATTTCCAACAACGAAAGCCAGAGGCTCGGAGCCACAAGGCTGGAGACAAGAGGGAATTGGGATGAACAAAAATTAGTGGACATATTGAGTGCGTTTTACAGTCTAGCACCAGAATAATTCGTTGTAGAATGCAGTCGGTCAATGGCAGGGCCGACTCCAATGGAATCCGAGCTCGCCGATTAGGCCGTGGCGGGTGAAATGCCGCTGGAGTTGAGGCAGGACAAGAGCGAGAGAATAGACGGATCTCCGAGGGAGACAAAAAGCTCGGGAACGCGGAACAAAGTCGAAAGCAAGCGCCGAGGCGCGTGCCTGCTGGGACATGAAAGATGATTTGGAAGGGCCTTCTTCGGCGTCTCCCAGGAAGATCAGCGAGTAGGCAAGAGCGTCGACCAGAGCGACTGGGATTCAGCCTGTGCCGTTGTTGCGTACCCCAAACATAAACCCAGATGCAACAGACGCGAAGACAGTTCTCCTGACCGAAACAGCTTGACATCGGTTCCGTGTTGCAGGCGGTCTCAGGCGCGTACGAGTTGATAACGTGGAGATAATGCCCATTGCTGGGACACAGCACACATATGAGTGGCGCGGTGTCTACGACGCGCGCGCACAGTGTATCCACGCATGCGGGGAACGAGGAGCCATCTCTGCGCAGCGGGTATTCTGGAATTCCTGGGCAGCAATCCTGGGCCACAGAAGGAGTGCTGGTGTAAGTCACGGATAGCAGGAGGGGCCGGGCCGAGCGACGCTGCGAAGACGAATTCGCCAAGTGAAGAAGGGTGGAAGGGGCGTGTGGGGTAGATTCAGGGTGGGTACGCGGGGAGCGAAATGTCCACAGAACTACCGTCCGGGATGATGGACGGTGCATAATAACAGGGTAGTATCGGTGTCGCCGGCGCGATACTGCCATCTACTCGACTTGCCTGCGGACCCTGGGCGGAGCGGAGCCTGCAAGCCACGGGTTATCACCCGAGTGAGTAGGTCTGACGCTGCGATCCGAGGGACGAGGAAACAAATCTGCAACGGCGGCGCAAGCACCGGAGCAATGAGGCCGAGGAAGGGGGTGCAAGCGACGTGCGCGGAGCGGCAGTCACGGCTGGGAATGCAGGCGGTGTCTGAGCAGACAGAGGTAGCGGCGATGCAACCCCGCGCAGGCGGAGGATCCGCAGCTGGAGAAGGCGGCGCCGCCATGGTGATTGAGGGCGAGGGCGGAGCGGAATGTCGCGGGGAAGGAGGCGATGACGTGGCGACCGGTCGCCGTAGTCGGGGGGAGCTCTGAGAATACGAGTCGCGCGCGTATCTGGATGCGACGGCAGAGACCGAGGCGCAAAAACGAGGGCAACTCGCTGTGCGGGGGCGGCTGTGGGAAGAGGCAGGGGAAGGGCGACATCGGAGGAAGGACTGCTAGCCCCAGCTCATCGCCGCGGGCGTCGATGGCACGCAATGCGGAAGCTTGGGGTGCATTCGCATCGTGGTGAGGCTGCGGCTCTTTCGTAGATCGACAGAAAACCCTTCCCCGCAACGCGTACAGCGCCCACTCGGATCTCGCTTTCATCGCCGCCTGCACCCTCGCCCGCCCGGGGCGCAACACGATGGACACCCGCCAACTAGCAATGGAGCACACGCAGGTGACGGTCCACGCGTCTGCTTCCCGAACCCTGCTTTCGTTCCACCGCGATCCTGCTGCTCACAGTACCCCGATTGAAGGATCCGGATTCTGGTAAAGCAGTCGATGTCGTGCGCGATGATCGTCAATAAAGAGGCGGGAAAAGAGACGAGGAACGGTGGGGATGGGCGGTGGTAGTGGAAGTGGCTAGATTAGTCGGAGCCGGATTCGGATGGGCTGGATTCGAATTCCGGAATTTCAGCTAGCCGGCCGAGTAAAGCCCCGCGCACCCGCTCGTTCGTTCGTCTGGAGCGCTGGACCCCGCACCCCGCATACCCGAGCGCGTCGTACGGGGACTCCATCGCCACGTCACGACCCACCAGTCCACCGAAGGGATGGTGAAAGCGCTGGAGGGAGAGGTGAAGAGCGAGTCTGTGCTGCATGAGGCTGACGAGAATGGGACAAGCGAGATCTGAGGGATGCGAATTAATGAGATTTCATATCAAGGACGAGCGAAGCAAGCAGCAGTCGAGGATACGTACCAGTTGTAGAGAGAAACAAATCTCGACCAGTCGAGGAGCCGTATCCCTTCGCTCGTCGTACGCGTCGTAGGCAATTTCCACTTGATTCCCCGAGCGACGAACGCTCCTATTGTCGATCGTGTCGCTTTCCTGAGGTCGGCATCCGCAAGTTCGGAGTCGGAGGCGAGAAAGACCGACGTGTAGCGAAAGTGCAGAGGGCGGATCCAGTGAAGGGGAAGGCAACCACGCAGCGAACGTGAGATGTGCGCGCGGGCACGGGCAATGAGGGGGGCACGTGCAAACGTCGAGGGTCGAAGGACGAATGGTGAATAGCGCGTCCTGTGAGATCTAGGAACGCGAATGACATTTTGATTTATTTTGGAGACGGGCGAAGCATACCAATAGTAACGACAGCAGCACTGGGTCCTTCCGTCCCGTCGATTGAGGCCGTTCCGCTAGACGAAGATCTGTGGACGGCCATGCGTACCCCGTCGTACCCGTGCCCCATTCCCATCCCCACTCGACTTCCCTACGACGAGCGCTCCCGTTGTCGGCGGGGACTAAGAGCCGTGCACGACCATATGTATCCCCCCGCTCCTCGTACAGTACGCGTCCGAGTCGTACAAGTTGTTCCCAATATCCACTCGATTTCGATTTGCGTGCAGACTCGGACGACATACTCGCGTCTCCCATCCGTGTCTGCGCGCTTGTCCACCTCGCAGTCGGCCTCCACAAGCTCGGAGTAGGAGGGTGTCTGACGAGTGAGAGACGCACGCGTAGCGGCGGCGTGAGGACCGGATCCAGAAGGGCGTGCACGCTAATGGTCATCGCGCAGCGGAGCGAATCAGGACGGAGGAGAGGGTCGGGGTGCGCGTGCAAGCGCAGCAAGGGCTGAGACCGCTTGGAATGACCGAGCGAGAGGCGTGAGCCCGAGAGGGGGCGAGCCTGCGGAAGTGCGGTGCGCCTGTGGGCCTCCCTGCTGAGGCTAAGGACGAGAACGGCGGCGGTGGGGATAGAGATAGACAGAAGAGCGCGTGCGCAGCGGGAGGTGCGCACGACGAGTGCTGTAGTGTCTGCCGCGATGAACAGCTATGCCGACCTTCGTGGACGTGCGATGCGGCGAGTCGACAAGGAGGAGGTGCATCTGCATTCCATGCCGGTTAGGACTGAAGAGGAAAAGCAGGGGAAGCACTTACAGCGATGGCGCTGAAGGCAGTACGTGGCCCGTTTCCCCTGCACATCCTCGTCCAGTCGAAAGGGACGTCGACACGCGCGCTTGACCAGCGGTGAGTGCCGGCGTCGGGGTAGGTGGCCATCGTGATCGCGACACACTCGCGCGATCTCAGAGTGGAATCGGGCGAGGCCATCATATCCCAGGAAGTCTGGAGCGGAGCCGATGGTGAAGCCGGTGGATACGATCTAAGGAGGGGTGAGTACGAGCTCCGTGGAGGGAAAGAAGAGGAAGGGAAGAAAAGGTAACGCAGAGGGCATAGAGATGGAGGGAACGGGGACGAGATGAATGAGAAGGGAGGAGAGCGGAAGGTACGTACCTCTTGCCACTACCGAGATGCATATATCCTCCGTCGCGTTACTTCCTCGCGCAGCCGCGGATCCTCACGCGCATCGTCGTCCTCCGGACCGTATATTCTTCCACCTTCGTTCGCCGTCCAACCACCGCCAGCACGACTATCGGCGAGCGAGAGGAAGGAGGTGGCTGCAAGTCTGCGATGCCGACGAAAGCACCCTGACCTCGTGTTCGTGGACGGGACGAGACGAATGGATAGGGGACCGTCGACTCGAGCCGTTCGTCGCGTACAAAGGGAGTGAGTGACGCGCAGAGTACGCGCATGGTGTGCGAGAAATCCTTGACAGTAGAGGAAGCGAGGGTGAGGTCCAGCGGCGGAGGACGGCGAGTATTTGGTTGGGGTAGCAGGGAACGGAAGAAGTGCGCGTACGTCGTTGTTGGGACAGAAACGCATCCCGGGCGAAATACGGGTGATAGCAGGACGCAACGGACGTCGGGCAATGCAAGTTGTGGCGTTGCCGGCGCGGCTCGAATAGGTTAGCGCGCGCCGCGATGCTTTGGTGAGGAGCATGTGGCGCAGAAGTGAAAGGGCAGACTATCGAAAATGCAATAGCAATGAGTCGAAACGGGCAACGGAAAAATAAATAAAAGAGAAGTACCTTCTTCAGCTAGAAGCGATCGCGAGGGACCCATACTACATTGCACACCCCTCCTCCATTCTGAGCGCCTACTCGCCGTTCCGCTCAGCGCGCCCATTGAACCGTAGCGCTAGAAAACACGCTGTCCCAGTCAGACCAGAACGAGGAGATCAACGACATTGTATGCAAACGCACCTTGTATTATCGTCACTCTGCTACATATCGAGCTGTCCGGTATCTTCTGAGATGGCCCTACTGTTGGATTCGCCGGTTGTTGAGTGAACTTCGAGGCAAATCCGTTTGTAGTACTCTTGAAAATTCGCGCCAAAATCACGCCCTCATAGATAATTTCCGGAGACTTGGTGGGAGTCGACGGAGGCACAATGCCCGGATGGCGAAACAAGCCCTGAATCAAAGGAGCAAGGCTTCATAAAAAGCGAATAAAAGGCTCGGAGTGAGATGAATGTCGGACCGGAAAGGCGCCAACTCTCGGCAATCATTTCCGGGCCGGCTGTAATGGGGAAGCTTGCTTCCCCATTCATCGGTATATGATATAGTATAGGCGTCGAAATGCAGATGCTTACAAATTGCACGGGTGCATCGCTTTTGTAAGCACCGTGCAGCGCTTCTAAGCAGACCGGTTCCGGCAGTCGGACCGGAAGTAAGCTTTCCCTTCTATGTGGACCATTGTCCGCATACATCATATTATTAAGGCCAAATTAAGGCCTTATTAAGGTCTTAGGAACAATCTGACCGATGATTCAGACTTATTAAGGTTAAGGCCTTAAACCCTTAAAAGTGCAACACTGGGGTTACCAAACTTCTTCCTTCTCTCTCCACTTTCTTGGCCAGTCTATCCAAGAAGATTTACGCAGAATCTGCCGTCTCTCGCGTCTATCAACGACGATGCAGCGGTTTCTCGAATCCAGAATCAAGCGGAAATGATTGTCAAGACTAAGTAGCAAGTCTTCGCGTACCTGAGGCTGGATTTACACAGGAACCTTGTCAACATGTTGGCCTTCAACGTCACTGTCTGTCCGGATGCCCAAAAGATGTCAAACAGTCAAGGAAAACGATTGAAGCTTCATTCACGTCACGTCTAAGTCAGGTGCATTCTCTAATGCAACACTTTATATATGTAACTCTGAATATCTCTTCTAGTTCCAAACCCGATCCGGACTTATGCTCAAATCCGCCCTCGCTCTGGCCAGTGTCGGCTATGCCCTTGCTACCATGACCGCCATTCCGACCAATGGTACGGCGTATATCATGCAAGACGGTCGGACAACACGCTGCGTGACATTGGGCGCCGCGCCGACTTCGAATTACGCGAAGATAGGTATGGAGGTTTGCACTGGGTCCACCGGCCAACAAGTTTGTTCCATTTTCCGTCTCTAATAATCGTCTGCTAAACCCGAATTATAGTGGAAAGCGGTTTCAACCAACGCAGACGGACATTTCTTTGCTTTTTCTTCGGTTGCCTCACCCTCGACCTATCTTTCGCATGTCTCTGCGGAAATTCCAAATAGCGGAGGGCAAGCGAGTCTATACCAACAATCTATGGGGCATCCTGAGCCGCTCGAGTTCAACCTGCAGCCAGCGCCTACTGCGAATATGAGCATGTGAGTCATTGAATGTCTTTTTAGACGACCCTAATTGCGATTTCAATAGTTTGTACTTCTCCGGTGGTCCAGGCGGTGTCTTAACTGCGAACACGCCTTTTTCGGCGGCTAGCCCAGATCAACCATCTCCAGTATGTTTCTCTTGTCTCTGTTCATTCCAATTCCGTCTAATCTTCCACTAGTTGATGATGGAAATAGTTACACTGAACGGTGTCTTCTTTGGCAACCCTTCGGAACCGTCGCAATGGTGGGGATTTACGCCGGTGGTCACTACTGCCAGTTAAATCTATCAAGTAGGAAATTAGTAGAATCAATTTCAATGTCCTCTACGAATATTATCAAACAAGAATCTTGATCGTACTTCTCGGGACTCGTCCACATGATGGTTAGAGGCCATTGTTCCTATCTGTCAGCGAATGAGTCGACGTTCCTTGAAGATTGGCGCCGTGGTCAATGTACTGTATCTGGTTATCAGCTTCCATTCCGGATTCTGGATCCGGTATTTAACCGCGACATGAATATCAACTCTGCGAGGATGGTCTGAATTCGATTTTGATAGGACTCGCGTGCAATGGGAACAGTCCTTTCCTGTCTCGCGGGAGTCACCGTGTCATTCCTCTTCATCATCTGTGCCTTTGAGAGCATTTGGGTTTCGACTGGATGGAATTTTGATACGTAAATCCGATCATTCTGGGCGAAATGATTTGTCGGACCAAGCCTTCTGTTGGACTTGAACACACAAATCTCGAAACTCAAAACGAGCTTAAATACCCTCGAAGTACAAATAGTGGAAAATTCGTAACCGAACTCTCTATAATCTGGAAGAAGGGATCATGTAGCTTCAATCCGCCGAGTCACTGTCCTTTCTCCAAATAGGCTTGCTTTCATGTGGATATTTCGTGATATTGGTTATTGCAGACAGGTCACATGCAGCATAGTTGGACCTATTTGAGCTGCCAGAATTGCAAGGAATCACCGAAATCCAAAGGTTCAATGACGAGCTGCATGTAGTGAGATCAATACCTAAGGTTCTGCAAAGACTGAGGAACAATTTGCCAAAGAGACCTGCGTCGATGCTGCTGCACGAGGGACGTACGAAGTCAAGACCCCACTGGTGGAGGAGTTGGAAGCGCAAATGCTAAAATCGGTTGAATTGAGTGACTGTTGAAAATAATCATATTTATTACTCACGAGGGATCCCTGCCAATGTACCATTCGTACGGAGTGTAGTGCACAATGGTATGTTGGTGCATGCTGTCCGGTCCTCCAGCAATTTCAGCGGTAGAATAAGACAGCCAGCTTCCAGGCAGCGCGACACTGGAAAAGGACACGAGGGTAGCGTCCGTAGGGTTTACATGGGCTGTCCACTGCATTTAATATCTGGATGAGCTGGAGGAAGCCATGATAAATAGACTTGGGGAAACGAACTAGCTCGTTTGTTTCTCCAGTACAAGGGCTCATAACAACCGGGACATAGTCGTTCGTAAAGGGGCCAATCAACAATGCACATCGATTATTGTGGGCGTTGAATATGGTGTAATTATTCCCATTGACTGGGGAAAGAATCTGAGCACTCGCCAGCGTTGCGAGAGCTGCTAGAGAGGCGGCAAGTAATACTCCGACCATGATGCGATGAGCCGGGGGTGGGTCGGTCGTCGGGATGAGACCTGCTTTATATCCAGCTTCCCTATTAAGCAGTTCGCCCAACGTAGATGGCACAACAGCCGGGACAGTTGAGATCCGACAGCCATCAGAGTCCAGGGGTAAAAAACTTTCAGACGTCAGTCAAGCTGTCAATAGGGGCAGTCAGATTAGGCGCTTCAGATACGCTTAACATACGTGCTTCAGAAGTGCTTCAAGAATTTATTATCGTGGGAAAAGCATATAAATCTTGAAGCACATTCGAAGCGCCTCCGGAGCCGCTTCAACCCGCTTCGAAAGCGCTTTAAAATAAATAAAATATTCGCGACGATGTCTTTAGTAGCTGAATTTGATCATGGCGGCCCTAGGAAAGACACAGAGGGCCGCTACTGTCTCAAACCGAGCACGCAACGCTGCTGCTATCGCCACTGCCGAGAGCAAAGAACAAGCCGCTCTCGTCATAAAGATACGAGACCGCCCTCCGAAGAAAAAGGCAATCGTATTGCCACATTCGGCCTTCACCCCTCACACTAAAAAAGGCAAAACTGCGAACTCACCTCGTATTCAACGAAGGTCCCCACAAGCTGCAGCCCCAAGGGGTCTGTGCTCGGCGCGATGCTCGCCGTCGGGATGTGCGTCGGCAACGGCATCGCCGAGGCCTCGGCGTTGGGGAGCGTCGCGGGCGGCTGCTGACCGTTCGACTGGACGACCACGGAGGTGAGCGTCCCCGCGCCCACGCCGCCCATCTGCCATGCGCTGAAGACACCGTCGAAGGGGTCTTTCACGATGCCGACGGAATCGCGCGGGTCGATCGGCATAAAACCGGTCTGGAGTCCGAGCTGGTACGACCACAGGGGCGAGCGCGTGAGGCCGCCCAGTACGGGGCTGATCTGCACGTCTTCGTCTATTAGCGGGATACTGGCCTATGTTCCAGCGAAGAGACGCGTCTTCCATGTCCAGAAGAATCAATCGCACGTTGCGTCCATCGAGGCGAGTGCCAGCTGCTTCACGCCGGCGTTGGTGGTGTCGATCCATGAGCTCGCGTCCTGCTACAGCGAGCAGTCTCCACCTGAGAAAGGTGGTTAGTGCGAGTCAGAAGGGACTCACCATAGTGCTGCGCTCCGTTGACGTCGGTCAGGTACAGTTTGCAATCGTTATAATCGTTACTGAAATCACCTGCGATCAGCGAGTCATTTGGCGCGCCGTCAAACGCAAAGTACGGGTGCGTGTCGAGGATGACGCGGTCCGAGCCGAGGAGGAAGCCCGCCCTCGATGTGGTGCCCTGGAAGCTGTCGTGAATGCTGAGCAATACCAGATCATGTTGTGTGCTTGGAGGTAGATGTATCGTCGTGCCGGTGCTGCAGCAGAAGGAAGCAAGGGTGGGAGAAGGGTGACGCCGTCGAGGAAGTTGATCTGTCCGAGCTTGCCAGAGTGGTTATAGCCTGGGGGAAGTGCGGGCAAACGGGACGGACAAGAAGGGGATGGAGGAAGGTGTCAAGAGAGAAGATGCACCAGCGAAAGAGATCTGGAGCCAGGGGAGCACCCGCGCGAGCAAGGTCTCGCATGATCGCGACCCGCGCTACAACCAAGCGCTGCGTGAAGCTGCCCACACGCAGCCTCGAGCAGCGGAGCGAAGCCCCCGAGCAGGTAATGTCGCTCTCGCGCAGTGGTTCCCGTCCACACCCCCGTCCACTCCACGCTCCCGTCCACGCTCCGCTTCCTTCTCCTTGCACTCCTCTCGTCCGGGTTCTCCCATGCGTAAGCCAATCTTTTCCAGCAGCAGACAAATAAGACAGAGGAAACGACGAAACAGAAGACAGAGCGAGAACTCAGAGGATGGGAACAAACACAACAGAGGTAAGAGCTCCTTGTTCAAGAGGAAGTATTCTACTGGGACAAATACGTATCAACTTTGGAATGCCGAATGATGGCCGCTTAAGTTCTCGTGCGGGAATGCTGTAGTCTCTGTAACAGAACCGATATATAGTGACGATCAACTTGTCAAGATGTACTAGTATATGCTGTGGGCCCTGTCCAAACTCAGTCAAGATGAGATGATGATAAATGAAGAAGAACCAGGAAGAACCACTATGGCATCCAAGTCGTCTGGAGCCGAGGCTGAATTCGAGCGGCAAACATTCGAGTAGAAGTTCAAGTTTGGGAGTTTTGTACAGCACCGTAAAGCACCATCTACGCTACATCTGTGTGAGAAGTAGACTTTGTGCTGGCGAGCTGAATTCCTCAGAGGCACCATAGACGGCCATCTTCTTTAGACGGCGTTGGACGGGCTCCCGAAATAAACGCGTCTATTGATTCCCCGCCCGTCGGCGTCATCGCCGTTGATTGATTGGAATGGACCGCCCAAGAATAACGTTGATTGCAAAGAACAAGGTCAGGTCCCCGCGCAAGTCCAAAATCGACGTCAGCTTGATACATACAGGCTGCCAACAGGCGACACGATGCAGGCTGGAAACGTCCTGGGCAGTGAGAGATGAACAGACACTGGGTGGGGAAGCCATCCGTATGATAGATGGACTCGGACGAGAGGACCATGAATAGACCCGCATACTTATAATTATCGAGGACAGGATCCGCGCATGCCGGGAAATTCAATTAGGCGTGAATGTCAAAAAGCTCTTTCTTCTTGGAGGGGATGTGCGGTCTTGACTCTTGACCGAGATGCGACGCGGGACTTGTGGGGCACGCCAAGGAGGATCGACCGGGACGAAACAAAGCCGGACGCAGCCACAGCCCCATCAGTATCAGGCCATGCTGATACAGATAGCCGAGCACACGACGTGACACGCCAAACCAGCGATTTTCATTGGTGGCGGCCACTGGCAGCCATCGACGCAAAGGGTATTTCTGCGAAGTCCTTGTCTTCTTCCTTCTTCATTCACCAATCCTACCCGCGACTTCGAACTGTATCACGAGCGCCAGTGAACACTCGAAACTTTTGCGCCCGACGCACCGCCCCGACACAGGATTGGCTTAGCGCCCCTGGATTTATCAGTTGTTCCCAGGAATGGCATCGCTCGTACAACAAGACCGAAGGGCATTCCGAAGCCGGGTTTCAAGGATCCTTAAAAAGGGCTGCGTATTTTGATCACCCAACGCATTTTCACCCACCCCGCGCGCTTTTTTCATCGTTTCCATGTCCCTCCCCGCCACACACCCGAAGATCGACGAAAAGTCAGGAAAGACCTGCCCCGTCACGGGCCAGTCGCATGAGTACCAACCAGCGGCCACGGGGGATGTGCGCTCAGTATGTCCGGCCATAAACACGATGGCCAACCACGGGTATATGTGAGTCGCTTCGCTTCCCTCATAACACGTACATCATGCTTACCGAATACGCAGCCGACGCGATGGGAAGCACATTAGCCCGCTCGCCATCTTCCGCGGGCTGAAGGCGTGCTACGGGCTGTCTACCCCGCTTGCCCTGGTGCTCACCGCGGGCGGATGGCTGCTCATCAAGAAATTCGGGCCCATATCGCTCTCCGACATCGACCTGCACAACGCGGTCGAGCACGACGCGAGCCTGGTGCACGTCGACTGCCCGCCCGGCCAAAAATACGCGCCGCCCGAAATCCACCCGGAGCTCGTAAACGACCTCGCCAACCATATCCGCGATGCGGCGTCCGCGACGGCCGGGCGCGAGCTGACGGAGGCGGAGGTGGCCGTGGACGGGCACGATGTTACTCGGGCCCGGTTACGCCGCGAGAAACTTTCAAAACCGCTCGATGCAATGCATGCCGAGATTGCGCGCGGGGAGATGGCAATCATCCTCGGTGTGTGGGAGCAGACTGTAGACGGGAAGGAGGGGATCCCGCTCCCGTGGTTGCGAACCTGGCTCGCGGAGGAACGCTTACCGGAGGGATGGCGGCCCAACCACGTCCAGTCCCTGCGGGATGTGATGAAGCGGTCGAGTGCAATCCGGGAGGAGATGAAGAAAATTCGAGAGGAGGAAGCTGCTGCTACAGCAAACGCTGCCTGAGCCACTGCCAACTGGATGCGGATCTCATACAGAATATTCCCTTACATAACTTATCCCTACCTCTCTATTTAGCTCTACCTGCTTGTAACTTAATTGTAAACAAGGACCAAAATGAACAAAGACAAACCGTTCCAAGTAGCTGGAAGTACTTAGCTGAAGGCGTCAAGAATGTCCGCTACGGCACAGATTGATACGCAGACGTCAAAAGATTTCGCGGGAAGATGCCCAAGTCCTGTCGATTGCGAGCCGGACAGATGTCGCAGTCGAGGGATTTGAGAATTTGAGAGCTAAGCAGAGCGGTTTTCATTTTTTTCGTACGTTTCAGAAACATCAACGCTGGCTGGCCCTGAGTACCGTTCAGAGTCAGGGCTGAGAGTGTAGCATAAAAAAAGATAACGGGTAGTTCGTCAGCCTTCGATTCATCGGATGTCTTGACAAGGTGCTGGCACTGGAATTATCTCGGATCCCGAGGTTTCGATAGCTTGGCGCCAATTCCGAGTCGATGGACATGGTGTAGCAGATGTGACGAAGACTCCACGGAGAAGTCAGGTACCAAGACCTTTCTTGATTGTTCCAAGGAATATGCTTATCCAGGGCCTTTCTGGTGAATATTTGTGGCTGAGCCTGGCTGGGCATAAGTGTTGAGACGAGGAGAAGTGTGACATATTGTGACGAGTACGTGGCATCTGAACGTCCACGATTTGTCCACGATCACTTTGGATATCTCGCCACTGTCGCGCTGCCTCATTGCACCCATATACATCAAGTTGCCACCTCTCTTGAAACTCAAAACGAATATTAGGCTATCAATAGTCGCAGTTCCGCTGGCAGTCGCGACTGTCGCTCGCGGGTCTAGCTGGCATACCACCACAGATATCAGTCTCCTGGACTGCCCAAGAATTCATCAAATTCACGCAGAAGTCGTTGGACAGGTCGTCGCTGAAGCATGGTATCCGGATATCTCAGCTAAACAGTAAATGGTACTACTCAATATTCGGTGCGGCTGTGGCAATGTCAGTGCCATCTCCTCAGGCGCTGATCATACGTGCGAAGATGAAGATATCCAAGGCAAACGTATACGCCGTGTTCTCTCCCAATCCACTCATTTTGCCCCGCCCTAGTCTCAGCTGCCGCAATGTCCTGCGACGATCATCTGTTGACCCGCCACCACCCTTCGCGACTGCTTGTATCACTGTGTCCATATCTTTCATTTAGGCTGTTCCCACCAATTGAAAAGGGTTCTCCTTCCGCATCGCTTTCCTTGCCGTCCTTGCATCTGTTTGTGCACCCGTAAACCACCTCGTACACCACCCTGACCAGGTACCTGCCAACCTCATGCATGTCTGTTATATACTGATTAAAATACAGCTGCTGTTGTGTTATTCTCCCTAGTCTTGACGCTAATGTTAGATTCTTCATCATATCAACGAAGTATCATATCAACGAAGCCTCATACCACCATCAGTTTCGGTCATTATATTAGGCTTCCAGCTGGTGGGAAGAAAATTGTATACGCCTCCCATCGCGCGTGAGATCCTGAGGTACTCGTTTGGCTTTCCCACACCCATTACACGGCTCACTGATGATCTGGCGACCTCGGGACCCTCGTCGCGACTTCAAATACCCATGAGGAAGAGAAAAGCTCTTTGGTCCTTCCTTTCGCCCCCCACCCCACAGTCTTGAAGACTTTTTTCACCTTCTTTCTACTTCATACACATCTGTTTAATATTCGTTGCAGCTATGATCGCATTCGGACTCGATGCACCGCAAAACCTCGGCGCAATGGAGATTGGCGTGTTCCTGAGCTTGATTATGTTCGGTGTCGTCGCTGTGCAGGGCTACGTTTACTTTCAAAACTCCGGGCCGGACAGGACTGGTCTCAAGCTATTAGTGAGTGCACACAACTTGAAACGGTGCCGAGCTGATTAGTGGGGCGCTTAGGTAGGAACTGTCCTGTGAGTCACCAGTCGTGTTATCCCGGAATCGATTCTTGAACTTCGTCCTAGTTTCTTCGAACTCTGCCACACTGTCGCGTCTTGCCACGCTATTTATTACTTCACCGTCATCCTTGCGGGCATGCCGGAAATGGCGAAACCGGCCAACTCCTACTCGGTATCCATCCTCCCTGTGTTCGAGACTCTCATTACCGCCTTGGTCCAGGTATGCTCTATGTGTCGTTCAGCCTCACGAATAATCGCACTGATCAAAAAAAAAAAAACACCAGGGATTCTTTGCCTATCGCATCCGCCTGCTGTCCGGCCGTCTATACATCAGTCTAGTGTGCTGGGCCCTCTGTCTCCTCCGTTTCATCGGCGGAATGGGCGTCGCCGCGGAGGGGTTCCTCGACGTCCCGCGAGAGCCGGATTATTTCCGCCTGCAGGATACATACGGCTGGCTCATCACCTCCTCATTGAATGTCGGCGCGGTCCTGGATGTCCTCATTGCCGTATCGCTGTGTTTTTATATCCGGCGACTTTATACCCCGTATAACTTGCCCAAGTGCGTAGAGCAGTTTGTTGTGTTTGCTGTGTTTGCTGTCCGCGATTGTTGACTGTTGTCTAAGGAGCGAGGAACTTATCAATCGCCTGATCACCTGGACAATCCGTGAGTGCTTGCGCGTTTTGTGGTCCGCCACCCAACTAATTATGTGGCAGAAACCGGATTGATTACAAGGTCATTCAGTGCGACTCCCATTTTTTGACGTTTGCTGAGACCTCTCTTAGCCTCATGTCCGTTGCTGTGGTTATTGCTGTATGTTTCGTTTCCTTTTCGGAACTTATCCGCGCCGGAGATGCTCATGTTGCTTTCTTTCACATCCAGTTCCAGACAATGAAACATAATTGTAAAGTCAAAAGTTCTTCCCCCGAGCCGTGCTGACTGGCTCCAATCATAGTCATCTGGCTGGCGCTGTATACCTTCCTTGCGAAACGTGAGTCCAACCCAACCAACCTATAATTCCACGAGAATGGTCTGACCGCCTGTAGTGTATTCAAATTCTCTCCTGGTGTCGTGCGTCGCGTTCTGTCCCCGAGTTCTTCACGGTACTAATAAATTTCACACTGGCAAGACTCAACGTACGCCCGCATAACCGGGCCGCTATTCGTGCACCATCACCCAAGTCGTGGGACGTCACTCCCCCGCGTACTCCAAACGTATGTCTTCCACTTCCTTGTCTGAATCCCCTATCTAACATAAAACACCGGGATGCACCAGTTAACCATTCAAATCACCCGCACCATCGAGGACGACGTCCATACTTTAATTGGCGGTGCCCCTGGGCCTGGGTTGAAAGTGGTACGTTGCGTGTCTGTAGAGTCCCCGTCCACTGTCAACTTTTTCCCTGAATTTGTGCCATTCCAGCCTGAAATCGTGTATAACAAGACAGCGTACAACGCGGTATAGTCGCGTGCCTCGGTGGATGCGGATGTAAAACTTGTATTGTATTATTATTATCATTATCATTCCTCACTTCCACTCTCGCAAATTGACGCTTGGCGAAAGCGGAAGACAGTGAATCACCTTGCCGATTATCCCCTTCTTAAGCTCCTAAGAGAGCGAATTTTTGTCGCGAAAGACCCAAAGTAGCAAGGAAAGCGATTAAATAAATGTTTGAGGACTTTGAAGGAGGTCCGGCAAGGAGCTGCCGGAATGATAGATTAAAGGCGGAGTTTAAAAAGGCTTCGGACGGACACACGTAATTTCATGAAGAGAGTGAAGTGAAGTGAAGTGAAGTGAAGTGACTCCAAGTCGGCGTTCGGGGTGCCAGCTCACTGGCAAATGGCGGACGTTCTAAAAATGCTTCAGGTGAAAGTTTTCTCAAGGCCCGTCTTCTTCCTTGGAGTTCCTTCAGCAAAACGCCATGTCAACCTGTCATCGCGAACACCGATTTTCTGATGGGATTGGAGGAAACTGTTCATTCTCTCAGACTTCAGTCGGATTCGAGCTCTGAGTTAGTGGACGTGTAGAGACCTTTTTCAGAATTGAACAGAATTGAATCTCTCTTTCACCATCGGTGCATTTTTCCGGAAATTATCGTTGCGCCAGTGGGGTTTTGAGGAACCAGTTGGGCGCCTAATGTCGTATTGTGCAGTGAATCATTAATCGATGATTATCAGTGAGCGAAGCGCAGTGTACCGTCTGCGAGAGTGTCACCGGTATGTACACATTAGATAATGGCGTAATCTGAAAGTAGGGGATACACTCAAGTATTCCCTCGAGTTCAAAGGGTGAGCCACTCTAAACTGATTCGTTCTAAGAAATTCAACGAGCATTGCCTGTTTCAATTTTGGACCAGTTTTGTATCATGATTAATGCGCGTTGTTCAGGTCGGTTCGGAGGCCGCACCCTTCGGATTTATATGGCTGTTCATTCTCTGTCTTGCCGAGCAGACAGACATCGGTTGCGGGACTGTATTTGGATTCCAACATCTGGGATCAAACATCGGGGTAGTTGATGTTCGGTTGAACTCAACATTGAACGTGTTCCTGTAAGATTACAATTCCGCCGGAGTACGAACCGACGTCGACATGCGTGCGTCAATCGGCACATTCGGGTGCCGTTTTGCTTATAAAACGGTGCCAGAAAAATGAAAATGCAAGCTCACATTCGTGGCTTTCCATTCTTTGACCTGCGTGTCTCCTGCCTCCCTATTTTAAAAATGTTCGCCTTCCGGTTCCTCGGCACTCTGGCTTCTGTGGCACACCTTGTGTCTGGTACGCCTCTCGCGAAGGAGCACTGTTGCGATCCCTCGAAAGCTGTGATGGACCTTCCCGCGAACCAGACCGCACTTGTTAGCCCCACGACCGCTCCTCTGTTCGTGATCTTGGGCGTTGGCATCCAGAACTATTCGTGCTCCAGCACGACGTCGACTTACGCGTAAGCCGTTAGCCACCCTACACCGATGAGGTTCTCATATGATGTTCAGTTCGATCGGCGCGGTCGCGTCACTGTTCGACATTTCGTGCCTGGATAAAAAGCCAGAGTTTGCAACTGTACAGGCCACCGCGTACAACATCTGGAGTAAAGCCCCCGCCAAGGTGACGGCGACATCCATCGGCAGTCGTGTTCTTACGCCTTTCTTGCTCGGGGTGCGTTGTTTGCCTTTTGGAATTTTGGCCTCGTCAAATATCAATCAAACAGTTTCATTACTTCGTGACCTCGCCCTCCGGCACGGGCATCTCACCCTTGTGGGACTTCACGTCCACCGGCAATTTCGCTGGTAATGCTACCGCCTATGTCATGGGTGCCAAGGTCGGCGACATCCTGGCTCCAAACACCCCCACCACCAATGTGGACTGGCTTGCTCTCAACGCCGTGCAAGGATCCTTGGCCTCAAAGGTTTTCCGTATCGATACCGTAGGCGGCCAGCCGCCCAGCTCTGTAAGCATTTTCTTTCATCACGTTTGACCCTGGGATTCAAACATCGGTTCCAAGTGCGTTCCTGGCTCGGCCCCTATCTCTGTGAAATACACCGCCAAGTACTTCTTGTACTGATCGGTGTTTCCATGATGCCGCCAAAAAAAATCGCTGCTCACATTCGTTAGTCTCACAAACTGATGTAGTTCTAACTTCCCATGACTCTTGAGATCACTCGTCTAATATTCAATGAATTTCTATGAGTGCTAGAGTTTTTGGAGTCAGAATTCTTCTTTCTTAACAAAATTGACCGATATCTTCAATGCTATGGAGTGTTGGTCAAATTGCATGAATTGAATCTCGAGCGAGGCATTCCTCAACTGCCTGACAACTTGAAAATCACAAAGAAGGGTTCGTTCGAATTTCTGAAGCTCCAAGGTCAAGTGTAATCTCGGCCGATGGTGAGGACTTGAAGAGTTATCACCCAGAAGCATTTCAACCGTTGTTTGGTGTTGCGTCCCCTTTACGTGTACGCGTTGGCGTCACATGCTCAACATCAATTGCGCGATCACTCAAGCGATCACCTATTCTTGCAGTCTTGCACAAGTCTTGCACCAACTCAGAGTCAGACAACGGTGATCCTTGGGAAAGAACGGTCCTCAGAGGCCATTTTTCGTTGTGGGTTTTCTCTCCGCTTCAACACCTCCATGTTCAATGTCCCCAGGCAGTGAACTCTGAGGTCGGGCTCTTCACTTTTGTCCCAATTTTAAAGAATCTCAGCTGGTATGCTTTCGCGTCTGGAAAAACTACTGGGCTACTGTTCCAGATAGTCCGCTGTCTGTCGGCCGCCGTCCGCAGCTCTCACGGGCCACCGAGGCCTAAGGGCCAGAGCCCAGACCCCGCAGGCTGGAATCTGAGTTTGCGCCGGATCCCGGAGCTCAAACCAGTGGAGGTGGAATGCGATGCTGTCTAGTAAAACCTCGACCGACAATTAAACACCGCTTCTTCTAGCCCGACCCCCGCTTTTGACCCGACACAACCTCGGCAGACAATTGAACGCCGCTTCTTCCAGGCCCGACCTCTGTTACTGGCCCGACATAACTATTGTGGTCCAGCCTGCTGTCTGTTGTCTCTGGAACCCGGAGCCTGGATTCAATCCTGTGTCGAGCCGATGAAATATATAATGTCCATAGATGCCCTCTGAGCCGCATAACAGTATGAATTCCCTCGTCCGTTCTGCACTTCCCCGTCGACTCTCCACCGTGATCCGCCAACCATTGCATGCCATTGGGAGACGAACAGTGCATGCCCATGCGGAAGAATACCGGGTACTCATGCTACCCAAAGCGCTGCGTGCCACGTCTAACCTCCCTCCAGAACATACCTTTCGACTACTCTAACCGTAGGACCTTCGCTATAAAATGCATCGCCTACATGGGGTTCGGCTTCGCTTTACCGTTCGTTGCAGTCGGGTGGCAGTGGTGTGTTTGCATGTTTTCCTCCGTATTCATTTGAAGTCGACGGAAGATTCATAGGTATAAGCCCGGTGGATATAAGAACCCATTGTGACCTGTTGAGCCATCCTGTACATCCCTGATATAGCCGTGTACTATAGAATTTATTCAGCAATCTTCTAATCGATATGCATCGACTCCCCCTCAATTACTCGTCAATGATGTCTCAACGAGTTGCCGCTGTGCACCTATCAGTGCTCCTCCGGACGTCCGGTCGTATATCGTTTGAGGGCTATAAACGAACGTCGGCGCGCTACGGTCATTTCTCCTTGCGGGTTCAGTACAGAATATGATCAATCCCGACGTACTTTATTGGAACTTGTTCAGAGGAGAAGTAAATTGGAACACAAAGTGAACAGCTCGATTTTTCATCATTTTAGACTGAGAAATGGAGTAAAACAGAAAGACTATCGGTTGACAATGGTAACATTTACTTGATCAGCATCGAGTGATTCATCTGGCGTATATTTGACAGTGTCGCTATCTACCATCTAGTCTGGGTGAACCGAAGCACGAAATGCATAGTGCACCGGAGACCTTCCGCTGGGCCGTGCTCTCCTTTGCGTTTGTGCGAAAGACGAAGGAACCGGTGGGGACATTGAGCTCCCTTCGACGTCTTGCAGATCTCCACGTCATCTTCGAAGACGACGAGACCGCTCTTCATCCCTTTCACGCGGCGCTGGACGGCGGGACCAAGACAGGCATTCCACACTTCAAAGCTAAATGTATGACAGCAACTGACGATATCATGGTGCGGCGCGGGGATCTGGCTCAAGCGAAGAAAATGTGGGCGGGTGCCCATCCACTTTTTGTGCGATCGTCGCGGATGAAGGATGCCGCTGCAGTTGAAGAAAGGCTTCAGCTGGTACCGGAGATCGTCTTGACCGAATAATCGTTGACAACAGCCATCATAATTACGGTGTAGGTAGAAAGATTTCTTTGCATGGCCTCCTGTAAGTATTCGGGCGCGTCGAATTCAAATGGGTAAATGTGTTTGATGGATCAAACGGTTTAAATCCCAGTCGGCGTGAAATAATACGCCAGCATTATTCCGGGCTTTCCCCTAGATTGAATTGGGTAAGAAAGGCAGGAATAATCATTTTGTTTGGCCCAGCTTTCGCAGTCGTCCGCGTACGCGGACGTCACATGATGACATAATTATTGTCCTCCCCCACTGTCAGCACTCGAAACGAGCGGGGCGAAACTCGTCTTCG
This sequence comes from Mycena albidolilacea, assembly GCA_029282495.1. Taxonomy (NCBI): domain Eukaryota; kingdom Fungi; phylum Basidiomycota; class Agaricomycetes; order Agaricales; family Mycenaceae; genus Mycena; species Mycena albidolilacea. The sequence goes on along the minus strand of JARIHO010000013.1, from coordinate 1,213,776 downwards.
CCCTGCTCCAGCTATGAATCTTTAGACGCAACTCGTACCTTCATCAACCCTCCTTTGTCTACCACATATCCTCTCCTCGCGCACAATGACCCACCGCACGATTTTCAGATTCCTGAAATAGTGGAGTTCCTTGCACGGGCTCGGGACCGCCTCGATTCACTCGACCATGAAATAGCCGCTCCGGTCCAGGGGCGTGATGCTATCGCCGAGAATATGCGCTCGCACACAGCAGTCATATCCACCATTCGTCGATTGCCTGTGGAGATTCTATGCACGATTTTTTCGATGATGCTCGTACAACCCGCACATATGGAGCTCCCGCAAGCCCCGTGGTCTCGCGCTCGTTTTTCGACGCTGGCGCAACGTCGCTGTCGCGCTCAGCTCCCTTTGGTCCTCGTTTGGCTTCCATACATCGCCATATTGCGATCGCGATGGAACACACAGAAAAAGTCCTGACAATTCTCCCCAAATGCTAGAACGCTTCCAGGAACAGCTCCATCGTGCCGGGAAGGCGCCCCTCCATGTCACCATCGACGGCAGATTCGACATGCTTCCCCAAACGTTGGAACGCGTGTGGGCGATGGGGAACCTTGTCAATTCAGACATCTTCCCATTACCTCGATGACATCAAGGACCGCTTGCTGATGCTGCGAGGGATCTCTGTTGCTTCTCTCTCCCTTCCTTGCCCCATCGCATTTGATTTCAACGCCCCCTCTCCTGACGCGTATTCTCGTGCTATCGTAATCACCTCTATCACCGACCATTTTCCCGCTCTCGGTTTGTGGACTGGGGGGCACTTACGCGGTACTATGGACCAATCAAGTCGCAAAGCTTTCGAGATCTCGTGCGACACGCGACCCACCTCGTGGAGTGCCGTCTTGTTTTCGACAGAATCGATGATTCGGATCCGCCTCTCCGCAGCAATGCATATTTGCTTCCTAATCTGCACAGCCTTTGTGTGTCGACCACCAAATGCTTGAAACATATACTATCACCGGGATTGGAAGAGCTCGTGGTTGGAGCGAATCTAAGTGATGATGCGGCGGGGATGGACGAGGACATCATCGAACTCCTTGCGCGCTCATCATACACCCTCCTTCGCCTATCCCCATTCAAATTCGAGGCGACGATTGCACTTTTACATGCCTGTCGCGGGTGTAGAGTGTGAGCTCTGTAAGGTAAGAATGGGATGCTATAACTCCGCTGGTTCAGAACCTGCTTCCCGGCGCGGAAGGCGCCCCAATTTAACCGCCCTCTCTTTGGGGCAGCTCGGATCCTTTCCCTTCGCGTCTGCGATCAACGTGGTCTCGGCGCGTTTCCGACCACCGGATGGGTACCGACAGCTGCTGTTCTTTGGGATGTTGGTAGATGTCAAGAACCGGTCCACAAGATTCCGACGCCCCCGAGGTGTGCGCCGGCCTGCTGCACCGCGCCACGCCGGCCTGGAGCTCTATATCTTGAAAGGGCTGCCTAGGTATGAGAAGATGCGAGCGACGGATCCGTATAGCGTCAAGCGCTATGCAGAACATCCTGGACTCTCGACAAACCAGATATCAGAGTCGTAGTATCATGGTCCAACCCATTTTGAACTTTAGTTGTAACTCTGACGACAACTGAATCTTGAACGCTTATAGAACGCGATTCTACAGCGGATTGCCCTCACCGCTGGTCTGCATCAGTGATTGTCCTTCAAAGTAACTGCTTTGAAATGGCGAGGTGAAGGACCGATATCTGCTTGCAGATCGGTCGAGAATGTGTCAGGGACAACCAGCGAGATTTGGGAGAACAGTTCATCTTCTTGGCCGGCCAGAATAATTTATGCACCTCTTCTCCTCGTCAAACAAGTATTCATAAACTGTGTTGGATCGCACAGGCATTGTATTCCCAGCTGGTCGAGCATGTCCCTATCATACAATTCTTGCTACATACCATAACCAAGCCGATCGTCCTTTCCAGAATTAAAGCCCCTACCTTCATGCTAATCCACGCATTTGACTCTCGAGCCGAAAGCCTAAAAGCAACCTCAAACTCAAGTACATAATTGCAAGCCATTAAGTAGGAGGGAAATGCGAACTGCGATCATGGATTCACACCGCTGTTAATTGCCAGGTTTCGGATGTAGGCAGAATCAACATTCGAGTAGAAACTCAAGTCGAGCAAGTACAATACGGATTCACTGTACACACAGATTTTCAAACCTGCAGCGAGTAATGATTCGCGGTATCAAGCCTCAGCTCGTCGTTGATGCTCCTGAATTTTCGTCAGACGGCTAGCAACACCTCAAGGGAGAGATGTACGTGAAGAGAAAATCGAGGTCAAAGTTGACGCGCCGGTACAGTCCGTAGGAATGGCTGTATAGGTCCAGCGCGAACATCGGATTCCCCATACTTTGCAAAAGTAATGGCTGGATGGCAAGCACGCCAATGCGCGACGTGTCTTCTTCGAGGCGGTACACACCGCTCTTGGTTATCCAAATCGAATGCAAGTACTCTCCTGCGCCTTTCCCGGCCACCACCGCACGGTGGAGGTCGACAATCTCTGGCGGGACAATGCAGAGAGGAACCGGAAGGATGTTTGTGACCGCTATGCGCTTCTGAGGTTTCCCAGGGTCGGGGGGCGGAGGGGAAATGGAGACCAGATCGATAACGACCATCAACAGGAACTCGTGGTCCCCGTCGCGCAGTTTAGGCGGGCCCATCGCGCGAAGGGCGTATAAAATGAGATGAACCTGAAAGAATTCGTGGTGGTGGATGTTCCTGCCGACCTTCATCATTTTACTCTCGCCTACGGGCGCACGGCATGTATATTTGTGCGTCGGCCTTGAGAATAAAATGTTTGAGTGTGTTGGATGAGAAAAGGGAAACGGATACCAATCCGCTCTCTGGCACGTCTTATTGCAGTAGTTGACGCTGCGACACTACACGATCTCAGAACAAAAATCGGAATCCCCAAAAGCACATACCTTTCGACACTCCTTGAGATCCTTTTTGTCCTTGATCACCTTGCAAGCGATACATCCACTCACGATCACCCCCGTATGGGTTTCGGTGCTTGGCGGTTCCACCTCCACGGAGGCCTTATAGACAAAAGGCAAAGACATTTGATGAGGATCGGAAGGATTCCGAAGGGGTGGGTTCGAAATCGACCCGTATGCATGAGGAAAATCGGCAGCAATAATGGCCTCTGGCTCAAGCGGCCGGTTACCCATCTCGCTCTGGATATCCATCAGGCACACGAGCTCTGCCCTGGCTTGGGAGTTGCTTGGGTCCGTAGTGAGAAGGCATATGATGTCGACCAGAGCTTCTGGGATGAAATTGAGGCCCTTGCGGGCCATTGCGCGTCTGTACCTGGCCTTGAACGACCGAGGCTCTAAATCCAAGGCTCTCCGTGCGGCGGTATGTGCTGATTGGTATCTGACGGGAAGAAGTGCATACGAATAACAGCCTTGAAGACACCTACCTTCCGAGCTTAAGATATGCTGCGGCGAGGTTAGAAAATTAGATGGATACAGTTTTGTCTTCATCGGTAGCACGTCGATAGTATTCGGCTGCGCCCTGGTAATCGCCCGCCTTCCAACATTTTCCACCCTGATGTTTGACAGTCAGGGAAGCGCATGGTGTGCAAAATTTCTTGCCTCCGCATTGAGCCCCAAGGCCAGAGCCCCATTTTGGTGTCCACCAGTGTTTTCTGGATGCTCGGCGGCAGAATTCGACGTCTTGGACATGATGTGCAGAAGGAAAAGCCAATCAGTGGCGGTGATGTCATCACGTGACAAACGCGCCAAGCTGTGAAGCATACACATGGACAAACATAGAACTATGTTCAAGCTATGTTGGTCCTCTAGATATCCGGTACGTATATAGTTTTTCTAATGGCCTCTTGGAACTGCCCTTTGCGAATTCAGCCATTTTCATCTTTCAGCAGTACATACAGCAATCCTATGATACGTTCGCTATGAATCTCTTCGAAACCATTTTGGAGTCGGGGGAGGATCTGATCCAATCTCTTGCCTTGAGTCCGAATTTCTACCAGCTTGGAATGTGAATAACCCATATCTTTCCGCGTTGAGCAAAATCCAACTTTACAACTCAATTATACACAAGATACACCCTGCACGAATTTGAACTCATCGAGAAATTCAAGGTAATCGTTTCACTCGTTTTCCGTTCAGAGTTCGCCTTTATGAGCACAAAACCCTGGAAACGAGACTGGCACAATCATCTCCAGAATCTGAACGGATTATGTGGGACGAAAGCATGGTATTTACACTCCTTGCTGGGCGTGCATGTTCGTGTACTTGAATCTTCTGGCATGAAATTCAACCAAAGGGGTCACACTGTTTTGCGGTGCGGAAAGATGGTTTCCACGCACTTCGTAGGACAATGACGGTAGCCTCTGGGCGACAGATGAAAGAGGCATGGGAGCCACTGGGAATCGTCGAGACATGGCTGGAGGAGCGCATCAGAGATCATATGCTGTACCAGGTCCGCAGAGAACAAGGGTTTTACAGCCGGTGGTAGAAGCCTTGCAATTGAACCAGTGCGGGTGGTGGTATGGAAACAACCCGGGCACTTCACTGAGAGCAAGTCTGGAGGAAAAAGCGCAAGCATTCGAATCCGAGGAACTCCGGCGCAGTTTCCTACACTCACCTAAGTGATGTCGCAAATGACATTCATTTAGAGCCAGAACATTCCGTGGAGCCCGTCGACCTGCTTGCAATTGCCGATTCACATTGCTGATCCCAGCGGGTGGGGAGCCAACCCGGCTGTCGCAGCCGTAATCTACAAGTAGTACTTGAAGTAGAGTGTTGGAGATCGCCTCGCGATTGCGGCATAGAAACACGAAGATCAGCACATGGGGAGTGAGGGAAGATCATAGAAGATAAACATCTCGACTGCACCCGAAATTGACGAATACATGGTGGGTTAGTGAGTTCTGTTCCTTGCGACTCAATTAAAATTCCGCCTACAAAATTCTGGATTCAATTGACGAGTGGAAAACCATTGGAGAGCTCTGCCGATGAGATGACTGTCCGAGGAGGAGGAGCACGGCGGGTCGATCTTGACATCGGGATTGACGCTGAGAAACCGCCTTTCATTCCAGTGTTCGGCCCGAGCCGTTTGTCTCAGGTCAGGTCAAGGTTCATGCCAGATAGCCATCGTGCCGAAATTGAATACTGGCACGCACCCTGACAGAAAGTAATAGCTGCACAGCGGCGACGAAGCGAAACGCGAGTGGGAAGCAAACCAAGAGCAGGAAGAGATCCCAGAGTCCCGGTGCGAGGAGAAAGAAAGAATGAGATGCAAACCATGAGTAGTAGCCGAGTCCTGTGCTTCATCCAGAACACCGAATATGAACAGGAAAGGGTTCCGCATGCGGGAAAAAAAGATCTACAAGAAGCCCTATGCGACGTCCAACAGATAAATCATACGGACCAGACGGTGGACCCGACATTAATGAACCTAGACAGGGTTAATGCACGCACATGACGGTGTCGAAAGGTGGAGCGGGATGGTGAAAATTCCGGGCCCGGAGCGATCCATGTGTACGGGATAAGATAGGATAGGTTATATGAACACTGAACGTCTTGACATTGGAGACGGCCAGAAAATGCCGTCTTGAGTAGTCGTCCCACGAAGAGAAGAGGCCTACACTCGGTTGCAACCTAAGCTCTGTCAAAAAAAGGCATTCAGACAAAAAGAGAAGAATCTTTGTGAAGCGCGATGCCTTGTGGATTCGGCGGGGTATTCAGCTATTACGACTTTGACAAGAATTACCGGGATGAGAAATCAGAAGGAGGAAACGCGTACATCGGATGCCTCAACAGGCTGCGGCCCGCAGCTTGAGGTAGTAGTACTGCAATCCCAAGATCCGACGGAGAGTGTATTCGCGCGACGTGGGATTATTGTCGGACCAGTCTGACCCGTTTCCCATGGGGTCGGTAGGTGGTTAAAGTTTGTTCTCTGGTCGATAGACTGCGTAGATGGCATCCTAGATGCCGTGCCAGTACCAGTACAGAGCGATCCCTACCAGAGTGTTGTCCCAACCACCGGAGTCCAGGACCATGATGATGGTCGGAAAGGAAGATCAACATTTGCGATCAAAACGGATCAACATTCTCGACGAAAGACCACCACACGGATCGTCGCTTTCCTTTCGCGAGTCTTGAGCGCAGGTTCCCTATACCGTACTGCACCGCGGACAGACGCCTCCGTCTGCTTCGGACCCCCGGGCAACTTGAAATCCCGGCATGCACGGGCTACCATCACAGGGGAAAGGTAAACGCAGATATTAAGTAATTTTAATCTTGTGGACTGCCACGCCGATCAACGGCGGCAACTAAGTAAGTACTTTACGCAGGCAGAATCACGGGAGGATGCTCGAGAACACCGTGGCTGGTTGCCTTGCCGGATTTGGAGTCGTCTGTCCACGCAGAGTCCCGGGGCTACACCAGATGAATAATTGCTGTACGTTTCCTCGTTGTATCTTTCTCGACTCAGGTGGAAATTTAATGCATGCATTGGACTCCGCCCCTTTTCATATGACAAGAGCATAACATCGCTGGCTCGATCAGTTGGAACCCACACACTTGTCGTCCTTTTTTAATGTGTGTGTCCTTAAATTAATAGCGGTGATACACGAACTTGAATCCGAGGATTAGAACCAACAGGGTATGCGGTAAGCGAAGAAGAGGCCAACCACCCGTGGGGTCGTATCACTGAGCTGGCCCTGTGCTGACCACCCCGCGGTGCGACGTACGTAGTATGCCCCCATCCTGCATGGGTACTCTGTGTGCAAGGTGCGAAGTTGCGTTGTTGCGAAATGATAGCCGGAAGTCAGGTGGCCTCGAATTTGAACTTCCGCCCGATATTCTGTGCAGATTCTGCTCAGTCAATCAACTGCATCCCTAGACGCAAAGTAAAAAAACACCGGAGACTTTCTTGACATCCCGACTAATCCTCTGACATCCAAGATGCCCGAGGCAGCCCCCGAACGATATTACGAGTTTCTTGGCACCCCAACCGGCCTCTCCTCCCCGTGTTTCCCGATCCAACATACAGCCGATTGCGAATGGTTAGGATCGGCGGAGACCCTTTCTAGGACGCAGATCCTGTCCTGGACATTGTCAATCTTCGGCAAGCTCCTGACTGGCTGGCTCAAGCTTAACCCGCCCGGCCGATGGGGCATGAATATTTACTCGTATATATCGGATCCGCGTCTGGGCGCAAATCTCGGGCGGCAACTTCGGGCAGAAGTATGGGCGGTACCGTATGGTACACGGAGTGTGCCCTTCCTCATGGTTCTGCCAACTCTCCGCCTTCTATTCCTCGGTTCTCCGACTTTTTTTAGGCTCGTATGCCGTCCCAGGGTTTACCTTAGGATACCGGTATGTACACCTACGGCAGTCTACGGCAATGGTATTCCTTCACTGAGGGCAGCGCCTACCCACATCTGCCAAGCACCCATCGATCTTGTGCGCTTCGCTGACATCTTGTGCGTTCACCACCGAGCCATTTCGGGCGCTAATCTCATCGGCGGCGTCACCACAGAGCTGTTATCACGCACCACTGTCAAAGATAAGAGAACCACGGGCGGTGTTTTCCAGACCGAGAATAGGTTGCCGGGCCCGCGTTTTCAGCCGGTGATTCACCAGACGTGCCTCCGACCCTCTCGCAACATTGAAAATGTCTGTCAACCCAATCACTCACGCGGATCCCCCCCGCCCGCGTTCGCCGTTTGACGTCTACGTATGCAGATGCCGAGGCTCTCATCTGACATCCGGCGTCCTACGCCGGCACAAACCCCGTTCGTTCCACATATGTGCAGATCTTCTGCTACCACTAATGGAACCTAAAGAGACGGCGCGGTGATCCCCTTCCCCGCCGGCGCTACATCCTCTATGTGTATTCCTGGATTGATCTGATGCAACACCCGCGGGCGCGGACGGGCGCATAGTACATATAGCCGATGACAATGGACCGACGGATCCGTCGCACGCGCCTCGAGGATGATATATGTCGGTTTGGTACGCATACCGCACTCGCTAATGCGGGATTTACACAAACCTAAAAGGCACCGATCTGACGCCGTCGAGCTACATATAGATCCAGTCCAATCGCAACACCCGCGCGAAGGCATTGAACAGCTGGTCATGCCTTCCCCGGCATACAGCAATGTCTAAATTATCTGGTTCGTCGAAGGAGCGCTGAGCGACGTGCCGGGCCTGGTTGGGGATATGCTCTACTCGAGCGCTGTTGCGGGTTGAACCCGGAACTGGGCGACAGTGCATCGGGTGCGTGCCCGTACCGTATGTTACGTCTGAGGACGGTAGTAGCCAGGTAAGGGCTGTGACTCCGCACCGGCACGGGGCTGCTCAGAATAACGCGGATCCAAGTTAGTGGGACAAGAACCGGACTCAGAACTAGACAGTCTTCAACTTCCAAGTCTATCACGCGCGCCACTCGAACATCTGTGGAACCCAAGCGGGCCTCAATTGGTTAGGACGGCGATGGATCCCATTAATACTTTGCTCACCTCTTCAATCGCACTCTTCTAAGCGAGAGAAATTTGTTGTACCTCGCTCATACTAGTACATTTGTGGAACGACTAATCTTTGAAATAGATTTAGAGCACACCGAGCAGCGCTAGCGCTCCTAGGCCGCGGAATCAAAATGGGAGTCCACACAGGGAATGGGAGGAAAGACAATCGCGCGAGATCAGGTAAATTTCCCGGACCTTTCACTGGCTCGCGTACGTTTGGTTTATTTTACTCTGCGAGGCAGTATGGAACCGCCGGAGCAGGAGAATGTGGATGTGGATGTCAAAAAGAGCCGGTGTTCGAAATTCTGAAGGAAGCTGAATTCAATGGGCGGATAAAATCCAACGAGGTCTTACATTGTCACGAACTTATTCGACGAGGCATTAGTAACTTGACTATACGGGTGGGAAAGTGAGTATTAAACGACCAAATCCGAACGTAAACCCCCCCGGCCCGCTGCAATACGCACAAGACGGCCAATCGAAGCCCGAACACAATCAGCGCCTCGCATAGCCCTTCCTGATCCCGGCCGCGGGTTGAACCGCAGCCCGCAGCCCGCAGCTCGTAGTTCGCCCCAACCCGCTCCAGTATCCGCGACCACCGCCTTACCGCTGATGCCCACTCTGAAGAATGAACGCTCATTGGTGGCTCAACATTCGAATTCATATCTTGATGTCCGTTTTTCCGTTCAGTAACGACATCGAAGTAAACGTAATCGTTCTGAACGAATCATTTACGCTGCGGGGTCGTTCCGTCTTTCCTGCCTTCCGGTTTGGTTGTCAGTGAGGTTGGACGGTAGATGGACCATTCCCATGCATCCGAAACATACATATATATTATGCGACGCGGAACCGTGGGATTCGCCTACGGGCCCCGGTTGTTCCTCAACGGGACTGCGCCGGAATATACCTACCTACCTACCTATTCACCTGCCTGCCGTGCCTAGGCCTTGCGCGTTGAGAACGACAACCACCGAGCTGTTGATGCTTCCTTGATGCGCGCGCACATCTAGCGAAGGCGCACAGAATCAACAGAGTTCGGCAAAATATAGTAAGTAGCTTCTCTTCTATCATGATTCATGTGCATGACAAATTTCAAAGAATTTCCGAAGTTTCCGGCGTGAGACTTGTTCTTTTTGGTAAGTCGTTGTCGTGCGTTGGCTCGGCTTTGAGGAAAAAAATGGGGAAACAAACAGCCTCTTACTGCAGACAGGGGCGGGTAGATTTTAAACACCCATTAGCGGTGTACTTCGGTGTACTTCCGAGACAGGCCGCCGATCCCCACAAGGGCCGCCAATCTAACTGTGTCTGTACTGAAGGTTGTTTATAACGTGATTGCGACATATTGTAGATTGGCTGCCGATCCATTGCCATGGCGACGCTGAGGTGTAGTTCGGCAAGATTACAAATTCAATGTAGAGATCGGCCGCGATACAGCATTCAATTATTCGGGTACAATAGCGCGAGAATTACAACAATTCGGCCGTTGATTGACCTTCTTGTCGATCATCCGCAAGCGTGCGGTGTGCACGAAGGTTGAGAACAAAGGCAAAGCCTATCCGTGGTGCGGGTTGGACGGAGACAGCCGCGCGGGAACCAGTTGGTTTACCGCGTGCCTGGATGGCCATCCGGGGATTTGAACACCGCCCGCAGCCTTATGTCCATTTGGCCCGTAATCCATTTGGACAGGCAGATCGACCCACTGACGTGAGCCGCGGAGTCAATCCTATCGAGATCTTGCGCGCTAATGATCCGTCGACGCTCCCTGGTCCCCTTCCATCGTACATAAGTCGAACCCTCACCCACATCGCTTCTCCTCGAGAAAATCTCTCGAGCATTTATATCTTTGCTACTCGCCATGGCCTCGACTGCAACTTCAACCCCCCACATGTCTGCGCCCGTCGTTCTGCCCAGCATCCACGAGATGTTCCCCGAGCATCTGATGCCGCGTGCCCACCCACCGCTCCCCCCCGCCTCCCTCTTTCCCCGAAATCACTTCGCCCCGCCCCCGTCTTCGTCCTTAAAATCGCACCCCACTTTCTCCTTCGACGTCCTCAAAAGCGACCCCCGCGGCGCCTCGCTGCAGCACATTGCCTCCAGCCGCCCACACCGACGGCAGCCGCTCCCGCTACCCGCAGTCCGCACCCAGCCTCGCAGCCGCGCACAGTCCGCCTCCTCGAGTTCGTCGGACGGAGACGATATGGAGGTGGATGGCGAGGAGGGCGAAGAGGGCGAGGACGGGGAGGGCCCGGGCGCCGAGGAGGGCAAAAAGCACGTGTGCCCGACGTGTGCGAAGCGGTTCAACCGGCCGAGCAGTCTGCGAATCCACGTCAACACGCACACCGGCGCGACCCGTGAGTATTCCTCGTTCGTTTCGGTTTCCTCCCTCCCTTCGCTTGCGGCGGCCCGCCTCTCACGCGTCGCAATTTATGCCGCATCTCGCCAGCCACAATCCCGGCATCCCGTTTTCTTTCCGTTTATTACCCCATTCCCGTTTCTGATCGCACCTGAGCCTGTGCTTACTCCTTCGTTTTCCCAGCCTTCCGCTGCCCGCACCCCTCCTGCGGCCGCGCGTTCAACGTCAACTCCAACATGCGACGGCACTATCGGAACCACGCCAGCGGGGTGTTAGCGCCGGCGTCGCACGGTTCTGCGTTGGCGGCGGGATCGCCCGTCTCGCCCGTCTCACCACGATGGGGCCCCACCTCACCCTCGTCTCCGTCGTCTGCATCGTCAACATCATCGCGCTTCTCACCGCCCACCCCCGAACCCCTCGCACTATCCCTCCCGCAGCCGCACGCCTGGCCCCCCGCCCCTGGGAAGGGCACACAGATGCGCACTGCGTACCCCTACTCTGAAAGCGACGTGCGTAGCGAGCGCAGGTGGCGGTAGCGGTGATGCGCGTGGAGACGTACACATACATTAGAACGCTCTCCCATTCCACTCCTGCTGCTAAGCCTACCCCTCCCGCTGTACTCTGCTCTACTATCCACCACCAATCAACCCAAAAACCTACCATCCACGCCCCGTTTGTTGTATCCGTGTAGCCTATTAGTATTGTACTGTATCGATCGCGCACTAGTATTAAGAATGAGAATCAACTTGAAGTTGAACTTCAGGTTGGAGGAACGTTGTGAAAGTTGTTGCACCTGATTCACTCATGTTTACCGACGAACGATTGAATTTTGGGTGGCTCAACCAAACCGAATTATGATTACATTACTTGAACCATGCATTCGAAAAGCAAAATATAAGGGACTCGCAATCCGGCAAAACATGTCTGGCAGCGCGCCTGTGCTGTTTCTCAAACGTTGGCTGGGCGGTCAGATATAATCGTCCCCGCAACTTTGCGATGTACGCATCTTTCCATCTTCCAGTGTCGCGTAATTCTGTGGTGTCGTCATAATCAATTTTTTTCCCTATATGCACGCAAAAAAATCAACCGGAACAACACTTAGATTGACTCACCCTGTTTGATGAGGCTGATGCATGCCGGTTCTTGTTCTTTTTCTGAACACCACGTTTCATTGTTCAAAGCTGCCGTGAACTCCGTGCCTTAAGCGGGTGCAAACTTGCGCTAAACAACATAGAGACGATGGCGGAACGAAGCGCACGGTGAATGGATGTAAAAAATGAGTTCCATTTGTCCTGCGAACAAAACTCCACTCGATTCTGACTGGATGCCGGCGCTTTTTTTGAAGTCCGCGTTGTTTGCGCGAGCGGGTGCCGGGCCAAGACAAATTGAGCCTGTGCCGTGTTGTGCCGGTCCGGCAACTTCCTCGGCACCAGAGTTGCGATGGCAACATTCTCCCGTGTTGCACATAGTCATTGAGTATACAGTATAGTTTCACCTACAGGCTCGTAAACTGCATACAAGCACTAGGTACCAATTTGGAGCGGTGCACGCGCAACACCTTCCGTCCTCATTCGAATCCTTCCATCCCCTCCCACGATCTTCGGTAATCTAAAAAAACAGATGGAGGAAGCTCGCTCGCTTTTCCGTTGTGAATATCATCGTGCCTAGATCAAACATTGTCGTTCCGAGTCAATTCCGAGTTTGCTGCCCACCAGCATGTAGAGCTGCTCAGGGTAATTTGCACGGGAGAATGTTGAAAATGACTAGGGCAATGACCATGCCCGGCAGAAATGGAAATGGATGAAACAATCTGCGGAGCGTCCAATAAAAGGGTGGGAGCCAGGCAATACAACAACTAGTGCATGACAACTCTGGGATTCAGTGAGAATGCCGTCAATCTTTATTGTCCGAAGTACAAGGTCAGCCACGATCAGGGTTCTTGATCAGCGACCTCCGCATCCGCTTTATTAGTGTGGAAAGAACAGCGGCATTTCCTTGTCTCAGAGTGTCATTCCGAGGCAGTAACCACGGTTTCAGCAATCAAGGAGAGGAGAAGAAGTCGAGAAGAGAAGAGAAGGATCTCTGGATCATTGCAATATAAATATGTGTAAAACACATGGCAGGACCGCAGCCGTACACAAAGAAGGAGTGTACTGGATACGTGGTATTGAATCACAACATCGGATTTATTTCTGGTCTGGGGCTGCTACGGAGGCCAGAGTGGTTGGGGAGACCGAAGCGGTAATCGCTGAGCACTGTTAACATTGACAGTGACGGCGTCATGTTACCAGCAAACGTAGGAACCTAGAACGAATTTGGCGGAAGTGAAGTCAAAGCTGCCGGCAGTAAAGCCATTGAACCAACTTCATTTGCGCGACCAGAAACGATCTAGATGGGTGAAAGGCAGGGAGGTAGAAGGGTTCATTCGGAGCGAGAAAGAAACAACAGACATGAAAGGACGCGAGGGCTGTCCACGTCTATGGGGCACTGCTGACTCGACGTCGATGGAGCTAAATCGCGGCGGATTTGAAGCGGCTCTGACGCTTCTGGTGCGGTGTTTTGAAGTCTAGGGTCTGTTGGAGCAGCGAAGGAGAGAACAGAATGCAGCTCAGCAGCGTTGACGTTCCAGCGGTGGGGCCAGTGAATCCGGACAGTTTGCGGGCCTCGTTGCATAATCCTACTGAATCAATAGACCCGGAGCCTCGCTGGGCTACATATGCTACCGATGATGGCGGCGGGGCCACGAGTACAAGGACTATCCGAGGTGGCACTGTCCTGAGGGGTATGCCGTTAATATGCGGCCGCGGATCGTTCAAGGGCAAGCTAGGCCAGCGCGTTGTGCTTATCGTTTAGTATGAGTAACGAGCTCGCACCGGCCCATT